>OU426988.1:107667238-108867238 GCA_911387755.1 Chrysotoxum bicinctum
GAGGAAATGCCACTGGTTTGGGTCTTCCAGTTCCAGCACAATAACGATCCCAAGCATACGAGCAAAATTGCAAAAGAGTGGCTGAAAGAAATAACATTAAGGTACTAGAGTGGGCCCCACAATCGCCGGATCTCAATCCTATTGAAAATTTGTGGTATGACATCAAAACAGCTATAACACAACCTAAAACCACAAATTCCTCTCAGCTTTGGTCCACAGTTCTGGATGCTTGGGCAGCAATACCTATAGAAAGGTGCCAAGCCTTTGTTAACTCCATGCAACGCCACACAGTGGGGCGACTTGTATGGGAGAGCGGAAAAAAGTCCATAAAAACCGAACGACTTAACCAATTTGGATGAAATTTTCAGAAATGAAAGTAGTTTTGGAAAGAAAGCTCCACAAAAAATTTCCACCCGCTGCCACGCCCACTAAAAAAAAACTCAAAATTGATTAAAATCCTAGTTTTGTTTGAAGTAAAGATGGTGCTCTTTTTGAAATTTCCACACCCTTTTTTTGGCTTTTTTTTTTATTGTTTTTTACTTTTTTGTAGTATTCACTTGTTTTGTATGAAGGCGGCCTTTTTTAGTGCGATAAAATCGGAACGACGTAACTGATTTAAATAAAGTTTTCAAATTTTATAAAGGTTAGCTTGAGAAATGAAAACAAAATGTTTCCACCCAATGACACAGCCACACAAAATTTTATCTAAATTCTGAAGTTAAAAAGTTAAATTTTGAGTAATTTGAAAAATATATTTTGGCGAAAAAAGCAAATAAAATGCTTGATTCATGGAATTATTATGTATGTATGTGTCGGCTTACACGTTAATTTTCTTAGAAAGATAATGGAAAGAAGTATTCTTATAATCGGATAAAAATTATGAAAATTCAGGGTTTCGTCTTTATTATAGCGAAATTGAGTGCATCCAAAGAAGTAACTTTTTATGTTGTGGTAAATCATAAAAATAATGTAACCATTAAAAGCCGACAAGTGTTATTTTACAAACGCATAGTCAATGAATGCATTAAACCAGCAACACGTTATTATGTTAAGCGTTTACTACTGAAACTTGCATCAAATAATGGGCAAACTTCAAAGCAGAACCAAAAAACAACGCACAAAATTTTCAAGACATTTTTCTCAATTTTGAAAAAGATGTTTTTGGAAAGAAGTATACGTTACGAAATAGAATCATAAGTATGTATGTGAAAAAAAAAGAAAACAAAGAGTTAAAATTATATTAATATTAATTCTAAGTCATTAAAAATGGACATAAGTTCGCCCATTTTACACCTAATTCTTATTGATGCAACATTTAACTATGGTTTTTGCTTTTTAAATAAACAAAAATCACTAATTTATTCAATATTGTTATCATATATTGCCAGCTGTATTGAATAAAGATTAAACAGATACAATACAAATATTCCTTTTTAGGAAACAGAAGTGAAAAAAAAATGATTTTTTTGCAAGATTTCGTAACTTTAAACCTGCTCACTGTGCGGATTTGCAGTTATTTGCAGCTAAATTTTGTTGAAATGTAAACTTGGACATGTCTACATCGAGAAAATAGCTATCTCAGAGCAGAGGAACGTGGAGCTTTTTTTATATGACTACAACTTTCCATTACTGTGGACTGAGTCTTATTTTGTGCTGCCGTAATTCACTCAATTTTTTTTTGCTGAGTTTGACCACTGTATTGTATTACTAGACATCCCAAATAAACAACCAAAAACAATCCCATTTTTAGTTCATCCCGAATAGACGTAACACCCTAGGAAAGTCAAATCAAATTCTCACACTATTTCAAATATTTGGACTTTGAGCGTCTTTTTAGGTGTTAAGACTTCAGTTTTGGCCCAAATCCTTAGTGTTCCCAGATTCTCTGGCTAATTTACTGTGAGAAACATGAATCAGCTAATCGAAATCAGCACTTTTGCAAAATCGAGTTTTGTCCGCCTTGGCCCCACTGTGCGCCACTGTGCGGCAGTAATCGCAAACAAAGGTCACTCAACCAAATACTAGTATTTGAGTAAGTTTTCGGAAATATTTTCAAAGCTTCTGGAAAACGGTTAATTGTTTTATTTACGTTTTTCAGTCTGAACTGCAAAAACTACTATTTTTTTGACCGTGCTGTTAAGTGGAAATTAACGATCTTCAAGTCGGATTTTGAAGAATTGAATTCAAATAAATTATATTTTTAAATTTGTTTGTTCTTATCCTAAGGACTTCTGAAAATAGTTAAAACATGAACTAGAAAAAGGAATTGCACTTGTTTTCTTTATTCCTTTTTTTTTATTGATCCACTACTAGTATTTTGCCCGCCACTGTACGTTAAGGATATTAGTTGAACTTTACTGCTTGCAAAGTTATTTGTTTATTCCAAATGTATCGGGTTTTTCAATAAGAGCGCTACAAAAGTAAGTTTAAATAAAACAAAAACGGTTTTGGATATCAATGAAATTCATTATTCCTGTGAAAGTACGACAACGACGTCACAGAGATGCCCAACGATTGAGAACGACGTGTGAGAGACACATTTGGGCTTTCTGCAACTGAAGCCTCAGCGGCAGCAATATTCTCGACACTACGGGCACTTCTTTGTCTCACTGGCACGGGAACATTTTGTACCGTGCCTGTGGATTCAAATTTTTCCACTAGACGCTCAATTGTTGATCTGCTAGGACGATTATGACGACCATAAATTGGACGTAGCGCTCTTAACGTTGAGGCCACTGACTCCGAATTTCGGTAGTAAATTTTAATAATTTTGACTCGTTGTTGGCTCGTATATCTTTCCATCGTTAAATGGCAAACCTTACTGAAGAGAAATGTCAAAAGAGCGGCAAGAAATATGGCGTCGTTTGCTGTACCTGTCGCTCTACTTTTGTAGCGTCCCTGTTGACAAACCCTTTAATTAATTTAAATTTAATAATTAAAATTAACAATAAGGGCAATATGTAATTTTATATCTCTTGACTAAGAAAACTAAATAAACTTTAACCCCTAAAATATCCGAAAAATAACCGGAGAAACGTGGGGATATGAATAAATTAGTCGTTTTGATTGATTGCAATCATTTTGACTGATCATTACGCCCAATTTCTCTGCATAATATTTAATTTTATTCTATTTTTCTGTTGTTTTTTTTTATGAGAAGGAATCGAAAAGAAATGATTTACTTGAAAGGGGCAAATAGGAAATTCTAGTGGAGGAATAGAATAATTGTGTATTTTTTAACAAAGACTTTTTAGAACAACGAAATTGAAAATTCATTGGGTTTTAATGTTCTATATGAATCTAAAGCAAACTCTTTTCTAAAAAATTATTTTTGTTTAAAATTTTCTTAAAAACTTAAAGAAAAATAACCGTATGAATTTAAGCATTTAACTTCAAATTGATCTGAAGCATTGAATACTAAAACCTATTTTATTACTTAATTACGAACAATTTAAAAAAAATAGAATGCATTTTCTGTTTCAAAATTTTAGATGGGGAGAAGCTTATTTAAGAACTATTTCAAAAAAAATAATTTGAAAATTAAATAAAAGAATAAATTTCTAGCCATAATATTACTTTGTATAATTTGTTTATATTTTAAGTCAATTTTTTACAATTTGGTTGGTGTGCCAAAACGGAAGAAATATATCCGCTCTCAAATGATTTTCTTGCTGTTTTGACTCAACCTACATGTACTTGCTTTGTGGTGTACTTGCACTCACCCCCATACATACAAACATATATATATATATATATATATATCCGATGCAAAATTAAGCTGCAATGTTAGAATTCATTTATTTTGAAAAAAATTACTCACTTAAGCTTTCATGCAGTTAACATACAAAATTAAACTATGGGCCGCCAAGGACAATTACAAAAGTCCTGAATGTATTTTTTACTAAGCTAATAAATATTGTTTATTTTTCCTTAAATTCAAAAACAGTTAAACATTCACTTATAAATTAACAAAAGAGTAGAAATAACTACACATTATTTCTGTAAGGTCTGACTTAAGTTAATAAAAAGTATATTACGTTTCATCCTCAATTTTAATCCAACCAGTAAATAAATAATTTTTAATACCAACAACAAAATAAAGATTGAACGAAAAAGATAAAAGTTCACACTTAAAAGCTTTCCATTTAATAGAAATCAAAAACAGATTTCTTTTTGTTTTATTAAATGGATACAACAAAATAAATTTTTAAATTATTAATAAAATAAACACCCAATATCACACGCACACACAAATAGGCATATTCACTTAGAAGTTCAATAGCAACATGTAATGCTCATAATGCTCGTATAACATTTCATATATACGATCTGTTATGCTATAAAGTCTTTTTGTACATTATAGCTAAACAACGCTGTACGATTATCAAAATAAAACACATTTTGTATATCTATGAATAGAATTAGGTTTAAATGTATATAATCAAAACATAGGGTCTTGTATTAAAAAAAGTCAATTGAAAGCGTTCCTAAATATGTTAATTGATGGAATATATAAATAAAAAATGTTAATCATCATGCTTTTATGATGTCTAGTAAATTAAAAAATTAATACTTTTAATTAAATTGTTTTAATAAATTATTTTAAGGATATTCTTATTTTATTATAATATCTGATCACATAAGGCACAATTTATTATAAACTGAACTTTTTTCGTTTAAGACGTAATAAATGCAGTTTTCCCATAAAAAATATAAACAATATTTCTTCAAAATCACAAAAAAAGTAATATATATCATTTCTTAGTTTATGAAATAATTATGAAGTCGCATTTAAGCGAAAATGAAAAAAAAAATATGTTTTGGCTTAGTTAAGAAAATATTCAATTATAATCAATTTCATTTGCAATAGTCGTACACAAGTGGTAAAGGAAACATTCGATTTCTTCCATTGTTGCATCAGAATAAAAATAAGTTTTAAAATTATACACAGAAATAGTATCTAAAAAAATTCAAGAATTTTAACATCTTTATTTCAGTAGATTATGAAAGAATGCATAATCATAGTAAATCTACGTTCAACGAATTTGTTTTGCTATTAATTTCAAAACAAAAGTAGAGGTTAAAAAAAAAATTTGTTCGTTATAAAATACAATAATAATTGCATTTTACTGTGCACTAAAGCTTTCTATTAAAAATAATTGAAACAATTTTTTTTTATTTCAACAAAAAATCAATAGCCAGGGAAACATTCGCAACTCGAATGTGATATTTTATCTTTATTTAAAAGTATTTAATAGTTATACAAAATAATATACACAACCTTTAGCGAAAAACTTTAAGGACAATACAATACTTTAAATATGTAAATACATTTGTTTAAATTTTCCTTTTAAACATCCTTGTTTTGACAAAGCACTTGCTGCATTGTGAAATCTGACTGTTTTTTTTAAAGTAAAAATAAAAACGCACTCATGGTAGTTGAGTTTAGGGTTATATAAGAATACTAATTAAGTTGCAATAGCAAGAAACCTTTTCTTCTTTCAAAGAGGAGTGTTTCGAAAAAAACCGGGATAATTTATAGTACAATGGCAATACCAAATATAATATTTAATAGAAAAGTATAAAAGAAAGCATAATTCAACAAATAAAAAATATATACAGTGAAATCAATAAACCAATTTATATTTTTATACAAATTAAGATCAAATGTTTATACATATAAATAATACAATATTCTTTGTGTCTTAGCTAAAAGAAAAGGGAATAAAACATTTTATTGTTCTCTTTAATATTTCTTTTCTTTTTCATTCATGCATTCAATACATAAATATTGTTTAAACAACTTTATTACAAAGCGCTGTACATGAAAACGATCATATAATATAAACACAACAATTAGCCTGAAAAATTAGATCAAACTGAACAAAAATTTTCCATTTCAACGAGAAAGTTTTATAAATTTTTCAAGGCTGTGCAAAAGAATTTCTTTGAATCATCCTTAAAGCAAAATTATCTTATGGCTTTATTAAAGAAATTAAAGTTTTTTTTTTTATGAAGCATTTATCATTCAAAATATCATGCCTATAGTTGTGCTCCAGTGTAAATACATATATCTTATCTATAAAGCTTAACACAATTATTTTTCCCATAACAAAACCAAACAAAAACCATGCAATAGCCTAAAATAAATAATTAAATTATTTTTTAACTCTATGCATAACATTTAATGTATGAATAGTTATTTATTTGTTATTCAAGAACGCGTTTATGCAAAGTATATGCGCTTCAACAGTACAAACGAAAATAATTGGCCCACAATATTGTTAAATAAATTTACAAACTAGAGCCGAGGTTTTGTTTCAACATCTGAAATTAGATTTGATAGAATAAATGCCCTGCAAAAAATTTCAATCCGTAAGATAAAAAATACTCACTTAAATAATTAAAATTAAAATGCAATAGACCAGTGATTTAAAAATAATTAATTTTAACACCATAGATAAATTTGAGATTATTAGTTCAAAAATCATCACCATCAAACGAAAAAAAGTAACAAATTCTTATACAGGCTAAGTGTTTAACTTATTAAATAAACTCTTTGAAACTAAAAAAATGCGTATTGGGAAAAACCTGCAATATAAATATATGTTAAAATAAGCACATATTTGTTATTATAAATATATAAATGAAATATGTATTTGTATTTACATAGAGAAGTGCACTACAGAATAAAAAAATACATATTTAAAGTTGTATACAGAGACTGCAATAAATGTGATCGATATTATATTATATATCAACTGTAAGAGATTAACACGATTGAATAAATAAAATTAAATATGTGAAAACAAAGTATACCTACCTATGATAAAAAAAAGGAAACAAACAAGTGTATCATATCGAATGAAAGAAAATCTTTTAATAACGAATTGTTCACAAAAGTCAGTCTAAATATATTATATCTGAAATATATATGTAATATAAATAATTATAAAACAGTGAATTTATCAAAAAAATATTAAATTATATTTTACAACATAGAATACTTATATATAAACTATCGTTATCCGACAAATACTTTTAATTGTTTGTCAGAGTCAATTTTTGACCAGGATAAGCGATTGGATATTTTACCAAATAATTTGCAATAGTCATGTGATGAACTGTGGGTATTTACCCCTATAGTTCGGAACTAAAACCAGGGTGAAGAAAGCTTTTAAGTGCCAAAAAACCTATTTTTAGCACTCATATGCCAACTTCAAATTTATAACCAGAATAAGTTAAATTTTAATTTCATATTAACACAAAAGGTTTCATTTAAAATAATATTTCAACACCATTTATTTATTTCAAAGAAAAAACCATAACAAAAAAGTAAAATACAAGAACAACACCAAAACAATATTAAAGCAAAGCAAAATGTTTTCTATGCATGGTTCGCTAAGCAGCAGGTGAAACCAAGCAACTGAAATACAATATTTTGATTGATATTTTATACATACCGTCATTTAAAATCCAACAAAAACTTTCGTAACAACATAATTCCTTTTCATGTTTTCAACAACCAAATACTAATTATTTAAACAATAGTGCCAGAAATATTTTTATATTATAGAATTCCATGAATAAATCAATGGCAAGTATGTATGTAGATAAAGAAATTAGGTTGTTTAGAAAGTTTTCAATATACAAAGATATAGTAAATAAATTCAAAATAATATATGTATTTATGCATCAAAATAAACATACTTAGGATCGCTTTTAATTTTTTTAAATTCATCATCCATATTGTTACATAAATTATGTAAAAGAATTTTAACATAGAAAACCCAAATTAAGATTATGTAATATTCTAATTTAAATTTATAAATAGGCTATTCATTACAATAAAATCAAAACTATAACTTGAATACGTATTTATTCGAAACAAAAAATGAAACTTATCAAATTAAAAAAAAACATCTAATATATGAGCAACTTATTATACTAAGAAAATTAATAATCGGAATATGAAAAAAAAAAACAGAATGCTTAGCCAAATTAAAATGAAATGTTTAAAGAATTTTATGTAAAATAAAAAGCTTATAAACCAGAAAATTAAAATTTGGTGAGAAAATGTATGTTTTCATCCCTCTTAATAAAACCAATCACTTGTAAATATAACATCTCATTATACCATTAGTCTATACCAGCCCCAAATATGAATACCAAATTTAAAGATTCAGTAAGAGATACATGAGTCAATTTTGTTTTGTTCAATGGAAAGCTTTTAGTGAACTAATAAGTAACTGTTAACTTAAATTGGCAAAACTTGACTAAAACAAATTAAATTTAAAGAAAAATCGAAAGATAAATGAGCCACGACACGATAATAAAACATTTACGCATCGATGTGCGTCGAAACTGAGATATAAACAGCCTAAATATACTACTTTCAAAATGACACTTTGTATTCCTATAAGGAGGTATTTAAAAAATTTCTTTACATATCTTCAGTGAACTGTAAAAAGTGTTAGTTTGATGTTAGAATAAAATTATTATAAAATATATTTTTTTTAAGTATCTATTAACAAATAAATTTCTTTTCTACGCTTAATGACAAAAAAATGTTGAGCACTTGAGTTTTTGTGTCAAAAACATGCCATTTTTGTCTTTCAAACGTAATTATTCAACTCAATTTTCAATAATTTTAATTCAAATTTCATCCAGTTCAGTTTTTAGCAATCTTGTAAAGAAACAAATGGATCTTTAATTTTTCAAATAACAAAATACGAAAAAAAAATTTCAGATGCAATACACACAAATGTAAAAACAATAAATTTAATTTCTTAAAAAAAATAATACTGACTCCTTAAATATTTTATTTATTATGAACATAACATAGAATGCACATAAAAGAAAACAAATAAAATGGATAATTAAATATTTAAATTACATGACATATTATTACTAAGCTTAGTAGAATGATGTGTTCGTAGCCTTTATTATTTCTAATCGGATTTTAAGGCTACGGTTTGTTAAACGTGTTTGTTTTTGACCTAAACTCTTGTTCCGAAACAATTTGAATAGGTATATACATCTAATATTTGGATACAAATTATTGATGTTAAACCAAAATGGAGCATTTTAAGTTAACCTGTAGAATTAAATTATTTAATAGCTTGTTTAGTAATGAATAAAGAAAACAACTTTAAGTTTATATAAATGTAATCTTCTTAAAACATACGTAAACAAAATCTTAAACATTTTCGATGATACAAATATTTCGGATCTTTTTGGGAATAATAATAATATTAAAAAAATAAACCACTCACGGCATATAATATGTATTCAATGGGTACATTGAGTGTTGGTTTTGGTTTAGAATACAAAAATATTTCAGGAGCAAATAAAAATTAAGAATTTGGGTGTAGATGTAAGTGTAAAAGAAATATAAAATATAAAATCTTTCGGTAATGTTCCTATACGTATTAAAAAAATAAAATATTTAGACTAAAAACCCAAAAGGATATATGTATAGATAAATTTAAAAAAAAAAATACAAATGCTTATTAGCATTTATAAAATTAATTTAACCAATTCAAAACACTCTTTGTGCTCTATGAAGATAAAATTGTATTTGACTATACACACTTTGTCAAACCGAGATAAGTGAAACCTAGTAACAAAACCACACTGAGAAAGAACATAAACAATTTATAATTTACAGGCAGCATTTCCTTAATTAATCAAATATAACTTCTTTTTTTTCCACATATTTCAAGTAATAAAATGTACTATAAAAAATAAAACAAAGTAAGAAAATATTTTGGAAGCATTTGGAAAAATCAATCTTGGTCAGTTTAAATGTTTAAATACAAAAACTTATTATTCAATCAAAGAAAAAATCCACGGAAAAATGTAAAAAATTAAAATATCATGAAAAAAGTACAAGCTTATTTTAAGCACCTTCGCGCCTTATCTTTAAGAAAACAAAAACAAGATTAAAATTAAATTAAAAAACTAAAGTTGAAATGTGTAATTTATTGCAACATTAAAAAAATAAAACATTTCGATCGTTATGATATCAAAACCGATTAAATATCTACTTTTTTTATATTTTATTTTCTGAGCAATGTGTATTTTTAACCAAAATCTGCCTTAAATTATATTTTCATGTAGAACGAGCACGAAAAATGTAAAAGGTGTAAGACGAATTACAAAATTGAACGAAATTAAAAAACTCAAAATTTAAAACACTTATAATTTAAAACTGACCTATTCAAATAATAGAAAAAACTGCAATAGTCATACCCCTACCCAGAAAACCTTTATTTCTTATTGTTTTTAAATAAACCTATACAATTTTTTTGAATAATAAATCAATCAAAAACAATAAACATGAACAAATAAGGAGTGTATTCTACGTTATTCTTTTCTTAGATGGATATATATACAACCAATATAAATACTCTACAGCACTTAAGAAATATAATACAGAACTATTTATTTTTACTAAAACGGACAAAATACATAAGTTTTATAACAAACATTAATGTTTTATTTTTTTTTAATTGAAATAATGGGTATGTATCTTGGAATGTATAAATTACGTTAAGCATAAAACTAAAAACAAAAAAAAAGATTAAATTAAGGATAATAACTAGAGAACAGAACCTTGAACAAATAATATGCAAGGATTATAAACTCGGCATGTTTATAAATTAATATGTTTAAAATATAACATCTTTTATACAAACCTTAGCACAAACTGTTCGTTTAATAAATATATTTAATTCAATACAACATACAAATTTCTTATATGATTGAAATTCAGCTTCATTTAAGTAAACTTTAAATTAAAGTTATTATTTCCCTTAAGACAAAATTGAAATATAACATGGCTTAGTTTGATACAAAATTAAAAAAAAAAAACAATATTTTCAAATCTCATTTAATTATTGTCGAAAATTATTATCTATTGTTATGAATTAAAAAAAATAATAAAATAAAATTTTATCTTTTCTTTATTACATCAGAAAAAATATTTTTAGAAAATATTAATGCATTGAAAACATTTAAGGCCAATTTACATACCTGTGTACCTGTACATGTATGTTTCATGTTACATACACTGAAAATAAATTCCTAAGTAATATTGATAAAAACGTTTTTGTTGGCCTTCAACAAAACAATTTTTTCGTTTTGATTAAATTTTATCAATACGAAAGAATGATTTTGTTAATTTCACAATTTTTTTTTAATTTTTCAGGATATTAACAAAATATGCACTACAATTAATATTGTCGGTTTAACAAACTAAGTTTTGTTAATAATACAGATATTTTTGTCACATCCACAACTTTTTTTGTGATGTAAACAAAATGTTTGTTGTATCTACAAAAACTCTATTTTGTAAATGTTTGTCAATAACACAAGGTAATTTTGTGGATTCAAAAAAAGAAATTTGTCAAATTGAGATAATATTTTGTTGATTCATCAAAAAAATTTTGTTAATCCCATAATTTAAAAAAAAAACAAATTTGTAACATTAACAAAAAAAATTTGTTGATACAGCAAAAGAATTTTGTTAATCTGACACATTTTTTTGTAGATTCTACGAAAATATAGTCATATTGACAAAATAATTTTGTTATTTCAACAAATCAATCTGTTGACTAATTAATTTTGTGGATATAACAAAATATTGTTTATTACCTAAACAAATTTCTGTAATTTGTATCAATTTGATAAAACGTTTTGTTGGACATTATGTATGTTGAAAGAAGTTTTATCAGCTCAACCTACATTTTTATCATATATATATACCTAGATTTTATTTTCAGTGTATGGGTTACGTTCTAGGTGCGGATACACTGCGGGTGCAATGACTCCCTTCGATCGTGATGAATCTGGTGTTAGGTCAAGGATTGAAAAATGAAATGGGCGTGTTTTAGCTAGGAAGACTCAGCATAATCTTTTTATGCCTCATGCCGAAAAATTGAAATTAAATTCGAAAACTTGTATCGTTGGTGCATAAAAAAAGGACCCATAATTCATCCCAATTTTAAGAAACAAATTTTCGTTTTTTGATTAGAGCCTTCGAGTGAAAATAGTTCGAAAGGGCGAACGGGACACGATATTGATTGTCAGAGTGGAATCCCCCACGCATTACTATTGCAACACGTCCTTGGCTAATACATCCAAGCCCTATTCCTTGACGCGACGTTCATTAATGAACTAGGAACTAAGCATAGTTTTTTCGTTATATTATTGCAGCTACATCTACCCTTTTAACTAACAACCCATTTTAGCTAATGAATGAAATTAAAAAAAAAAGGAATCTGAATCATACACCTTCGATACGTTTTTGAAAATTTTAAACGAGTTTATTTCTTAATAAATTAATAAACATAGTGGATATGGAGTTAGGTATGTAAATAATCATTGGTTCAATTTTTGAAGCAAATAATGTTTACAATCGTTTGTGTTTATGGTGTTTATCAAAATTACTCGTACCTTTATTTTGTTCTCAATTTTTAAACTTTCCATTATATTAGAAAGAAACAAATAAAAAAAATAATTAAAATTCTTATTAGGATTTGTTAAAACGGCGCATTTCCATGCGCTCAAGTATGATTTCCCAACACAGCAAATCATGTTGGAACCATTTATGATTTCCCACAACTGGTGGATATTATATATCGGTGCATTAGAGTAAATGCACGGTAACAAACAAGGTGGCTGGCTCAGATAATCACTGTACTGTAAAAGTAACGACAAAATGAATAACCGTATGCATGCATACGTTACTTTAGGTATCAGTACCCGTTACAAAAATGTCGTTACTCGTTACTATCGTTACTTTAGGTATTCCAATACACTTCGTATGTATCACGTTATAGTATTAGCCAAATATGAGTGTCGTTACTGTAACGAAATACGTATATCATACGCAATGTTGGTTGGTTTTATTTGAGTCAAATAAGAAGATTCTTTTAATTAAAACATTACTCCTTGCCCAAAAATGTTAATTTGATTTTAATCAAAGTTGACATTACGATGATTGCTTCGGAAAGGTTGATACTGGGATGTACTGGAATGCATCTTTTTTTCTCAGAGATTTTTATTATGTCAGACAATTGGAAATAAAGCTTCATGTCTATTTTGTAAAAGACGTACAAAAAATCTCAATTATCAATTGATTGAAAAACTTCTGAAAAATCTTAATTTTTTGGATTTTTTTGTCCCGGAAAATTCCGATTTTAGGGCTTTTGGAAAGCATCTAGAAAGAAATACTCTAAGTAGGTCAAAATATAGTATATTACCAATCAACCAAGGCATAAACTGTCAAATTCCATTGGAGGATGGCTAAAATCTCGATGGATTAAAAAACATCTAAAAAATCTATTTTTTTTTCAACGAAAAATCGAAATTTTTTGATTTTTTTTTGTTCAGAAAAATTGCGATTTTAGGACTTTTGGAAACCATCTAGAAAGAAATACTCTTTGTAGGTCAAAATATATATTATATTACCAATCAACCAAGGCATAAACTGTCAAATTCCATTGGAGGATGGCTGAGATCTCGATGGATTAAAAAACATCTAAAAAATCTAATTGTTTTCACCGAAAAATCGAAATTTTTGATTTTTTTTTTGTTCAGGAAAATTGCGATTTTAGGGCTTTTGAAAAGCATCTAAAAAGAAATATTTTAAGTAGGTCAAAGTATAGTATATTACCAATCAACCAAGGCATAAACTTTCAAAATCCATTGGAGGATGGCTGAGATCTCGATGGATTAAAAAACATCTACAAAATCTGAAATTTTTTTAACGAAAAATCGATTTTTTTGCTCATGAAAATTGTGCAGAAAATATGAACGTCCAACGCGAGCTCATCTTGTGTGTATGCTTTACGCATATTCCGTATGTCGTACCTGTGGTCTGTGGATACTGAATTTGTACCAAAACAAAAGTAACGACGTCGTGCGAGTAACGACATCGTGCGAGTAACGACATCGTACGAGTAACGACTCCGATTTGTGTGTATACTTTTCGCATTCCGTATGTGGTATCTCGTATGTGGTACCTGCGTGCGTTATTAGATACTGAATGTGTGCCAAAAAAAAAGTAACGACATCGTGCAAGTAACGACTCTTATTTGTGAGTAACGTTTCGTTACTTGGTACTTAATTGAATACCCGTTACTCAGTAACGAATACATACGATTCGCTACAGCTCTATTCGTTAGACAATAGTAGAAAGCGGACGGATTTTAATGTTTTTGATATAATTAGAATAACTGAGCGCAATTTTCAGAACAGTTGGGTTAGCCTCTAAGGGGTTGTCTCTTTTTTTTTTGTATTATAATGAACGGCACATCCGTTTATTGGCGCCAGAGCAGGCACTGGCAAACTGCATCGTTTTTGCCTTGGGATCAACGTAAGAGAGTAGGCTTCCTTGAAGTGAATGTAACTTATGAGAACATTATGTAGATACCATTCTAACTCAATCATATTTTTTCACATACCCATAGGAAAATGTATTTATCCCAAAAGGCTTAGGTATGTGGTGCGAAGGTTGATCGTGACATTTGAGGGAAACTTTGAACGTCCAAACGGGATAACACAACACTTCCATGCCAGTTTCCGTATTTGAGACCCCGCACGCGACGTAAAAGTAAGACTTTTGTCACTTTACAGATTATTCGCTGCAAGAAAAAAAGAAGGTGCTGTAGTGTGAGTGAGCAAAAAAATCAAGAAAACAGTTTAAAATAAATGTACATAGATATAAAAAAATTGTGCTAGTTACAGCATTGTAAAAGCAAAAAAAAAATGAAAAACTTTGTTATGAAATTTTTATTTAAAAAGATTCATATAAATTTAAACATGAGTGCTTTCAAAATAATCGAATAAGGATTGTGCCATGCTATTAAATTAAATAGAAGAAAAAAATAAATTACTGAAAAAATGTGAAAAAGCGTGAAAAATGAAAAGTCTTCTTGAAAACGTCGTGGGGTAAACTCGTTTCGAGAACTTTTCGTTAGTTTACTTTTTTTCTTTTTTTTTTCTTTTTCTAAAAGTTCTATATAAAAAATAATCTAAACTGCAAATACAAAATGTCTTGCACAGTTTGTCAGTTGAAAGAGTGGAATCGAAAATAAATTTTTGTCATTGCAATAGGTATTTTCATGCAAAATGTGTCAACACTCTCAGCGTCCATCAGTTCAGCATTGCTTTCACATCTTCCAACGCCAACAGCAACAGCCATAACCACCTCCGCCAGCCTATCGAACGTTCATCAAACAAACAGCCCAGCAAAAATGGAATTAACAAAAATGACTTTGGAAATGGTTTATGCAATAGTAGTTGCAATTAAATTGGTATCGACATCGTCAATGTTCCTTGTGACAACACAAAATCTTCAAGTATTGACCTCGCTCTCAAAGTCATTCGCGATGGTCTGAATGTGAACGTCACTGAATCGGACATTGATCATTCACCCGATGCAGTAGCAGCGGCAGCGGCAGCGGCAAACAACACAAGGAACATTCTACAGGTGAAATTTGTCTCTCGCAAATTGAAAGAGAAAATTATGTTACGAGAGGATACCAAAATTGTAAACAACAATAAAATCAGCACCCAAGCTCGGGAAGAGACTAAATATATATCAACGAGAGCTTATCTTACAACTCACGTCTTCTTTTCAAAGCAGCAGCAGCAAAGTGTCTAAGAACTATAAATTTTTGTGGACTAGGAATGGGATTGGTTACATGCATAAAAAACAGGGGGATAGTTTAATTAAAATAACAAGGTCTTCTGACCTTTGTAAACTGTAATGAGTTCTGCATATGATTCAAACCTCCATGTAAACAATTCGTCTCCACAACGATACTCGTCGATATGGGTTATTTGATTAATGAAATTGATGTTCCGAATTTAGAAGAATCTTTTTGCATCCACCAAAACATTCGTAGCTTACGAAAATTTTTTTAATAATTTACTAACTCATATTGCGTCTCTTGAAAGGTTGCCTGTGTTTATTGTTGGGAGTGAAATCTGGATTTATGAAAATGAAATTGATTTTTATAATATTGATGGTTACACATTGTACGTCCAATGTAATGAGTCTTATTCAGCTGGTGGTATAGCAGTTTACATGAAAGGTGATGTTGTGTGTGATCAATTGAAAATTGATTTTATAAGTGCGAATATCATCCGAATTAATTTCATACATATATAAAAATGATTGGTATGTTCTTCTTTGCATTTATCGCTTGCACCATTTTAGTAAAAGCGACTTTATTGAGGAGTTTTACAATGTTTTGAATATTACCTAAGATAAAAATTTAATTGTTTTAGGTGACATTAACATAGATTTATTGAAAAAACTGACAATGATACTAAAAATTATATGCTCTTAATGGCTTCATTTGCGTTAAAAAGTTTAATCAATGTTCCAACTCGCGTAACAAGCTCAAGTTCAAGCTGCATAAATCATATTTTTGTACGTTTTAGTAAGAATAACAAATCAATATTTTTTCGTGAAATGCACGATTATAAGATAATGGGCCATCAATTATGCGCTTTGAATATTTGTGAAAGCAATGTCTCACCACCTACCAGTTTAGAAAGGACGAAATATGTTTTAGATTTCGACTTTCTACGTGACAAGTTAAGGTATGAATTTTGGGAACCTGTTTTTTACGAAGAGCGATCCTTCTGAAGCTTATGATCAATTTATTTCAAATTTAAATAAACATATTAAAAACTCCAAAAATTACTTAGGTAAGTAACAGTAACAAAACCAAATTCTTGAAACCTTGCATGACACCACATTTATTGAAACAAATATAATTGAAAATTAACTATGCTATGAAGTGTAAAGTTCATCCAGAAAACTCTTATCCATTTCAATTTACAAACATTCAAAACCAATGTTCATCAAAACCTCCTTTTTCTCCCCTCCTAATTTCCCCATCGCCCGTGCTGTGTTTAACATTATAAGGGTCTATCTAAGTGCTGAATTGCGCGATTCATATTACACAAACCGCTTAAACCGTTTCAGAAGATATAAACAAAAATTAATGGGGAGTTGTTAATTGTATATTAGGAAAGCAACTTAAATTTAATGAAATTTCAAATATTTTAATCAATGATGTTATTACATCTTACCCTCATTTAATAGCAGGAAGCTTTAACGACCTTTTTGTTGGCATTACCAAGACTTTAAAACCTTCTGTTCCACATTACGATAACTGAAGCTGCCTTATTGCAGATATTTTGATAATGGATCAATCACAAATAAATAGTCTTTGTTTTGAAGAGTTCTCGTCTAGAGAAATCCATAAGTCAATTCATAGCTTGCAAAGTAAAAGTTATTGTACCAGTGATGGTATTTCTTCTGCAATCCTCAAAAAAATTGTGGATGTCTTTCACCCACCGTCAAAAGTTTGGAACCATATTAAAAAAACAGAATTTTCGTAATTTTCTATTGCCATTCACTATTTATTTGGATTGTTTGTATAAAATAACGAAAAATAAACACTATTGTGAGTTTTCATTACATTAAATGACTCTCCGATACATAGTACATAAAAAACGATACCAAAGAAATTAAATTAATCGTATTTCATCGAAATGCAATCCACGTGCTTTTATGACTGCTTGGCATAGTTTTGGCATTCTATTGACCAGTTTTTGGAGAATTTTTGGCTGGAGACCATCTCACACGTTCTTGAGGTGTCTCCACAGATCAGATTTATTAGTTGGACGGAGCTTTTTTACCTGATAATCCATTTCATCCCACAGTTTTTCGGTTGGATTTAAATCCGGTGATTGTGCTGGCCATTGCATTATTCTAAGCACTCCGGATTCTTCTTTGCTCTCTAAATAATTTCGACAGAGGCGTGACGAGTGCTTCGGGTCATTATCTTGTTGAAACACGAAACCTTTTCCAATCAGTTTGATACCAGATGGAATAGCGTGGCTTTGAAGTATTTTGGTAGCCTTCTTTATTTAGTATTCCATCGATTTTTGTCAAATAACCGAAGCCATCATATCTGAAACATCCCCAAATTTGAATCGAGCCGCCACCGTGCTTAACTGTTGTCATTATACAATCGGATTTGTATGTTTCACCTACCTTGCGCCTACAATAAGCAGCCCTTTTGCTTCCAAAAATTTGAAACGGTGACTCATTAGTCCAAAGAACCTGTTTCCACTGTTCAATGGACCAATTTACATGATCCTTAGCCCAATTTAATCTTTTTATTTTTTTTTTATTTTTGAAGGATTGGCTACACGTCCAAATAAACAACCCTTCGTGCAACCGTCTTTTTACTGTTGAATCTGAAATCGGTTCTGAGTTTGATTTGTTTATTTCTGCTCGAATATTTGGCACAGTTAAGAAGCGGTTGCATTTGCTTGTGGTCTGAATTAGCCGATCAGTGGCTGGAGTTATTTCTACATACCTTTTTAATGTTGTAGAGACTCCTTTCTTGGATACACCGACAAATTGAGCAATATATCGCTGAGAATGCCCTTCTTTATGCAAAATTATTATTTGGAATCTTTTTTCTAATGATACGAGCATTTCTTTAGATTTTGCCATATTATATGATCACAATTTATGTTCACTAAAAAAAACCATCACCACTAATGACCAATATACTATGAGTGCCATTGTTAAAAATCTACCGTTAACCTTATGACACAACAATTGGAAGTGACCTTTGGACTTTTTGGAATATATTAAGAAGTAACAAAAGTTGAATTCAAATTATTTGGTGCGAGAAAAAACTTAATAAATGTAACATTTAAATTTTCAAATACTTTCTTGTAAATCATTTTGTATTGCATTTGCCAGAAATTGGGCAAAAATTGCATCAAAATGAATAAAATATGTTTTTAAATATTTATTTCTTTGTTATAAAATTAAAAAAGTAGGGTAAAATGGTCTGTGGAACCCGAAAATCATGAAAAAGTAATTATTTTAGTGTGGTTTCAAACTTTTGACGGGGAGTGTATGTTATATTTTTAACTAATTTTAATTTCCTTGAAAAGACAAAGTTTTTTTCCGATGATCAATTTGGCTTCAGATCAGGTAGGCCAACGGAAGATGCAATCCTAAAAGTGTGTTGTGGTTTATATAAGGGTATTTATGATAGTCAATCAACGATGGCACTATTTATTGATATGACAAAGGCGTTTGACATGGTCGATCCTGAAATTCTCCTTAGCAAGTTAAATTTTAAGGGCCGATGTTGAATGTGAACCACACCTAATCGTAAAGTTTTTTTCTGCATTTCATTTGACATTTCTCAATTTCAGACTAACTCAATTTGAAGCATGGAAAGATGCACAATCGAGCAACGCGTTAAAGTTATTCAGGCTTATTATGAAAATGGGCTTTCAAATCAAAATGCATATCGTGCACTTTGTGATTTTTTTGGTCAATTTAATCGTCCAAACGTGCGTACAATCGGAAAAATCGTGCAAGAATTTGAGCAAACCGGGTCTGAAGGAGATGTGAAAACACCAGTGCATGCTCGTACAGCTGGTACTGCAGAAAATATTGCTGCTGTTCGCGATAGTGTGGCTGAAGAGCCGTCCACCTCAATTCATCGTCGTGCCCAAGAATTGCACCTCTCACGCTCGTCGTTGATGAACATTATGCATAAAGAACTGAAGCCTCTTGACCATTTCAAGCATCGTCAATGATCAGAATGGTGGCAAGAAATGGCAACAGTGGATGATCAATTTTCGAAGAAAATCATCTTCAGTGTTGAGGCACATTTTCACCTCAGTGGATTCGTCAATAAGCAGAATTGCCGCATTTGGGCGAATTATAATCCAAGAGTGATTGTCGAAAAACAAATGCACCCACAAAGAGTGATTGTTTGGTGCGGTTTATAGGCCGGCGGCATCATCGGGCCGTATTTTTTCCAAAATGAGGCCAGTCATGCAGTTACTGTGAATGGTGTGCGCTATTTTGAGATGATAACGAACTTTTTATGGCCCGAATTGGAAGATATGGGTGTGAACGATATGTGGTTTCAACAGGACGGTGCCACTTGCACACAGCTAACGAAACAATGGCTCTTTTGTGCGACAAATTCAATTAACGGCATAGAACC
This sequence comes from Chrysotoxum bicinctum, assembly GCA_911387755.1. Taxonomy (NCBI): domain Eukaryota; kingdom Metazoa; phylum Arthropoda; class Insecta; order Diptera; family Syrphidae; genus Chrysotoxum; species Chrysotoxum bicinctum. The sequence goes on from OU426988.1 coordinate 107,687,317, forward strand.
TCAATTACGCCTCAGCGTCATCGAAAATTTGGACCATCGGATGGAGGTATGCCGCCGCCGGGATGGCGGCGGCCATTTGGCTGATATTTTGTTCCATACATAATTAAACCATACCAATATTATCATAATATAAAGAAATGACAATAATTTCCTCAATAATTTGTGTTTTATTCAAAATCAACATCGGCCCTCAAAATTTAACCACCCTTTAAAATGCAGGTTTTAGAGGAATAATTTATGAATGGCCTAAATCGTATTTAATTGGAAGGTAGCAAAGAGTGTTAGTAAATGGAATATTTAGTAATGTGGTCAAGCTTAAAAATGGTGTCCCTCAGAGTACTGTCCCAGGACCAATATTATTTATAATTTACATAAGCTCGCTATTCAACCAGAGTTTTTCTGAAATCGACAAAGCTTAAACTTATATTGAACCTTCTTTTTTTCAATGCATTACTAACATTAATAAGGATTTAAATTTGCTAACCGTCTGGTTTTTGTATCATAAACTGATTATAAGTGGAAAAACAAAGATTATGTGCTTTAAGCTGTCAGCGGGTTTTCCTAGGGATTTTGATTTGTTTTTTATTATTTGTGGCAAAAATCAACGTACAGAAAGTTGGCCTCTTTTTTTGTGGACTAAGAATATTACCTCTATGCCATCTTTATGTTTTCAAAGTTTTGAAAGAGAAGTGGTAATATTCCAAGCAGAAACTCTTTGTTACACAATTTACGGGTTAATAATTTGGCAGACACTATGGCTATTCATATTCACCTTGAATTTACTTGAAATTGAATTAGTCTATAAAGTAAGAACTTAAATAGTTTGCTCTTATATTTACATACATATATAATTATTATTTTCAATCTGTACGCATTGAGTTTCCTTTAAATTTACAATAGTTTAAATTACTTAATATCATTAGTTTAAAGATAGCTTTAATTTTGAAAAAAAAAAAGATAAAAATACACATAAGAACAACTGAAAGTACCCCACGAAAGTTGTTTTTTTAGCTTGAAAAACTTGTTTGTCGGTCATTCAACTTAATAGTTACTGAATGGTCTAGATATATTCCCTTGCACTTATATTCTTTATTTTTGTAAGTTATTCTTATACCAAATGTAGGTATTATGAAGTTCGGATATAACGAAATACAAGGGAATTTTCCCCAAGATTATTCCTTTTTCCTGTGTTGCGTGTCTAGACATGAAACAGGTTTATTTGAATGCTTCAAGAGTTTATTTTATGTCCGTCAAGTTAGCACTACCGCTTAAAAATTTTCAAAATGTAATAATTGGATTAATTGTCGTGAATTTGTCGTGAAACGAAAAAATTTGTCGCGCTTGTTTTTTTAAAAAATAACCCCTGGTAATGCTAACTTGACAGTCAAGTTAGCACTACCACCCCTCAAAATAGGGTAAAACGAACTCGAAAAAGAAAAAGGTAAGTGTTAATAATTGTCGTGAATTTGTCGTAAATATGTTGTAAAATCATGTAACGAACCACCTGGTGTTGTTGGCAGGGATTCCCAAACTGAAAATTATAATTTCGAGGTAGAGCTAGATTTTTCCCAGATTGTAGTTCAATTCGTGAATCCCTTGACCTCTCACTCCCTTACTACCACTACAACCCCATGTTTACAGGATCATAAGGCTGATCCTGGCAGCAGGAGAGAGAGGGTGTCCAGTATACGGCAGCGTGGCATGCTTGCTTCAAGCACGACTCAGCTCGTCGGAAGGGGGGGTTTTTGCTACCGCAGCCTGGACCGTTGTTACGCAACCATATCATGCCAGTAAACAAATTCTTAAAAAAAAAAACGTCACAAAAAAAAAAGCGTAGGGTTCAATTAATTGAAGCCTGATTTCGTTCTAAATGGATGGGGTGTGATTTTTTTAGGGGGAGGGTTAAAGGTGTTGTTTACCCTTCAGAGGATTAGCCCACCCGTGTATCTCAAATACCACCTTGGCTACCACTTCCTCCATTCTTGCGTAGTAGCCCCTACTTTGGTTTTAATTCAGCTTACCCAATCTTCATCTAGTCTTCGTCTTGAATGGCCACTTCCACCTCCGACCTAAATCTTAAGCTGTCATATTAGGAAAATACAGGAACCGCTAATTTCCAATCAACCTTCCCTCCTAAAGAAAGCGTCAATTTCGAATAATCAAATGTCACCGAGGTAACATTATAAGACCAAAGAGTAATTCAAAACTCTAACAAATACAATCGTTATAATTTTATTGCGCCAAATTGTTAAATATAAAAATTAATTACAAACCATTTATTAAAGAAAATATTTAAAAAAAAAAAATTTAATTTATGTATATCAATAGCAGTAGGTATCTTTCAAACAAATTCTTAAATCATTTACCAGGTAAAATATAGGTGGCAACCCTATTAATTTGTAAGTGAAAAAAATTTTAATAATGGAATTTTCTTAGTATCTATTTTATTGTTTTTTTGTTTATGCATGTTTATTACCCAACTTAAAAAAAAACAGAAGAAAATTATGTGTGGACATGTAATGGTAATGACTTACTCTGATCTCCGTATACGTCCAAGGTAGTGCACCACTCTGGAGTTTACTTAGTTTATTCAATCGGTGACGTCACTGAAATTATATTGGAATTTTCTTTTGTTTTTGGGATGAGGTTAATATTACTTTTATCTTTTTTTGTTATTATTACAAAATGCAAAATTTTCCATTTATTAAATTTTTCCCTTCATTTTTCTCTTTTGAAACTAACTTTATGATTTTAATTCTTTATTTACGTTTTGGCCGCGCATATAAATTTGTATTTCATTTACACAATATGGAACTTAAATCTAATACACATAAACATAAACACAAAACACTTGTCACAAGAGGTAAGGCTTAGAACAAGGGATGGGGGGAGGGGGGCATTGAATATATAAAGGGCATCAGATATAGCATTTCAAAAGGGATAAATCTTGTTCACTAGGATACCTACAATGTTTTTGCACAAAAAGAAGGAGAACGGCTTCATGTGGGTGTTGGTCCGGTAAGAAATAATTCCAGGAGTACTGATGAGTATAATAAATGTTGTTGTTTTGTTCTGTAGTTGTAGGTATAGTTTTTTTGTAGTTGTAGGTATTTTTTTTTCTTAGGAAGTCACAGGATAGTATAATCCAGGATTGATTTTTTTTTTTTTTAATAATCTAGTTCAGGTGGTGTTTTTTTTTTTCAATTGATAAAAAAACTTTGTAACACAAGCTAGGGACTTTTTTTTCCATGGGACTATATATTTGTAGGTCCAGATATATGATATAAATGACACTAAATGGTATTTACTCATTGAGCTTGGCACAGATCTATGCAATGTGAGCGTTTTTTATTAAACTTTACTTCCTGCATTACTGGAACCTAGTAGGTACACTGTACGACACTTTCAGTTATGGAAGATCTTGACTTCTTTAGTTTTTTTATATAGTTTTGTAAATGGGTGTATTTTTGTTTTTTTTTTTTTTGTAATTTAAAAATTATTTGTAAATTTTCCGTATAGTACACTAATTAACGATCGCGGGATTGTCGACCTATTTATTTTAGTTTTCTTGATCCGCACTACTCTGACCTAGGATGTAAACTAAACTCGTCAACAGCCACAGGTGCCGGTTCATCTCTCTTGGCAAAGCCATACATAGCTAACTGGATAATCATGCGACCCAGAATTAACTGTCCAGTTAGCATATATTGACAACAGGCCACCTAAGATAAGCTTAGATTAGTTTGGTATATATCAAATATAAAAAAAAATTCCTCAATTTTGAGAGAAGTGGAGTAATTAATACCTAAATATTATTACTCAAACAAATAACTTGGGTGTTATATATTTATTTTGAGTTGCTTTTTTTTTCCTAGTCGGACGAAATGGTCTATAACATTGGTATATGTATTATATCGTGTGTTATTTTATTATTATTATGTAAGATTATTAGCAACGCATGTATTTAGGATTAAAGTCTGGGTTGTATTGTTATCATTATTGTTATAATCATTATTATTACTATTATTATTGTTTTCTTATTATTATTATTATGGTTATTATTATTATTATTATTATTATTATTATTATTATTATTATTATTATTATCATTATTATTGTCATTATTACCTTTATTATTTCTAGACCGTTTCCCACAATCAAAAATTTTGTAACGCAATTTTTAAAAAAAAAATAACCCCTGGTAATGCTAACTTGACAGTCAAGTTAGCACTACCACCCCCCAAAATAGGGTAAAGTGAACTCGCAAAAGAAAAAGGACAGCGTAAATAATTGTCGTAAATTTGTCGTAAATATATCGTAAAAGAAAAAAAATTTCGCATCATTTTTTCTCAAAAAAATGCCATGAAAATGCAAAAGTCCATAAAAAAGCATTTTTTCATAAAACCTAGCACTACCATACCAAAACTATCTGTTAAAACTATTTTTTTTACTCTGCAATTTGTTTAAACAATTGTCGTAAGACGTCTTTGAATAAGTTCCGTCATAAAATAATTTTTCGCGCCCTTCTTGCCCAAAAAAAATGCCCTAAATATGACAAAAGTCCTTAAAATAGCATTTTTTCATAAAACCTAGCACTACCATACTAAAACTATCTGTTAAAACTAATTGTTTACTCTGCAATTTATTTAACCAATTGAACCGCTGAGAAGAAAAAGGAAAACATTCCACAAAAATGGGAAATTGAAGTAATGATGCAAAAGCGTAGCTATTTTTATAGCGCACATTTTAAGCCTAAAAACGAAAAAATTCCGTATAAACCTACTTTTTAAATGCGATTATAAAATATCATTGAGTGGAAAAAGGAAAAGATTGCAGGAATATTTTCCTTTTTCCTTTCCATTTTGGGGTAAAATGTTATTAACGGTACCTGCCATAGAACCGTTTTTTGATTTTTTGCCTTTCTCATCAACGGCTTTAACGATTTTAACCAAAAATTTTCAGCAGGAGGCCCCTTAAGTTTAAAATAATATTGTATATAAAAATATTCGAAAAAATTTGTTTTGGAATTAAAAATAAAAAATTCCAAGTTTTTTTTGAAAAACCAATATCTTTAAAACGTGTGAACGATTATTTTTTGAAACTATTTCTAACATCTATACCACTAAATACTTAAAATTTGGCACCCCAAATTTTTTTCTCGAAAAATTTTAAGAAAATTTGTTATATAAAAAATTACTTTAATATTAAAAGGATTAATCAGACGGCAATTCCATACATTTGAACATTTTTATCTCATTAAATCATGTTTTATATTTATAAAATGTATTTTAAATTCGAAAGTACTTTAACATAAAAGCGAGTTCGTGCGATCCAGTCGTGCATTTTATTTCTGTTTATTTTTATTCCCTTGAATTATTATTAAAATATTGTTTTAGTTTTCATTTTGCAGAATTATTTAATATTAAAGAAATAAAATGTTTTGAACCCATTATTTATATTATTTGAATAAAAAAACTTAATTTAAAATAATTTATTTGATTTTTTTTTCAATTAGTGGAAAAGGGAAAACATTCCACTCACTTTAACAGGAATTATTAAGCCAGAGCTTAAAGTTTTTAATTTCAATTGTTTTGTATGTTACTCTTCTTTACTAGCTTTACATTTGTAATTCAGAATGTTTTGAAGAATAACTTTCAGTTTCAGAAATAAACAGTTTTCTTCGATTTCCCAAAAACTATGATTAGTGGAATGTTTTCCTTTTTCTTCTCAGCGGTTCAATTGTCGTAAGACGTCTTTGAATAAGTTCCGTCATAAAATAATTTGTCGCGCCCTTCTTGCCCAAAAAAATGCCCTAAATATGACAAAAGTCCTTAAAATAGCTTTTTTTCATAAAACCTAGCACTACCATATAAAAGATATCTGTTAAAACTAATTTTTTACTCTGCAATTTGTTTAACCAATTGTCGTAAGACGTCTTTGAATAAGTTCCGTCATAAAATAATTTGTCGCGCCCTTCTTGCTCAAAAAAATGCCCTAAATATGACAAAAGTCTTAAAATAGCATTTTTTCATAAAACCTAGCACTACCATACCAAAACTATCTGTTAAAACTAATTTTTTACTCTGCAATTTGTTTAAACAATTATTGTCGTATTCAACTAACTATTTTTGAAAGAATTATATCCGTCCTGATCCGATATTGAACGCAGTGTACAAATTTGTGTCACTGAATCGGATTTAAAAAACACGGTTTCAACTTTGGTCATGTTGCAAAACTTCTAATTTCATGGCCAATTAATGGTTGGAAAGAATGCAAACAAGATTTTATTTTTGTTAAACATATATATCTTTCATGCTGAATTATCATTGCCAACATCAAATAATTCATCTTTTGACATTGATCAAATTATTATCAAGGTATCAATAAATTATAACAAAGATATTTTTCTAATAGTGAGTTAAATTCCGCCTAAGAGCCACATAGATTTATATAAAGAACACATAAATAAGTGTATTTATTATATTTCTAAGCTTAATAGTAATTAACACGTCATTTTAGTAGGTGATTTTAACTTGCCGAATATAAATTGGGTATTTGACTCAGATGAAGGTCTTCTTGTTCCATTTAATGTAAATAATGAGTGTGATTCTTTATTTATTGATTCGCTATCAACAGTTAATTTGGTTCAAATGAACAATTGTAAAAATAGTTTAGATAGAATACTCGATTTATTATTTGTTGATAAAGACTTAAATTTATCCGTAAATAGTTCTATTGTTCCTATATTTTCTAACACTACACATCACATTGCTTTGATATTTGAATTTAAAATATTAAACTTTTTCAAATCCAAAATGCCCCTTCATTATAAATATAGTTTCTGTAAAGCTAATTTCAATAACATTGCGAGTCATATAAATAATAATGTATTATTGCATTCGACTTTGATGCAATCTTGTGAACTTTCAAATTTTTACAACAATTTTCTTAGTTCTCTTAAGGAAGCTATCGCTCTTTTTATTCCCAAAACTAAAATAAAAAATGCCTCAAAGTCCCCTTTGTATAACGGACGGCTAATTAATTTAAGTAATTAAAAAAAAAACAAAGCTTATAAATCTTTACGTAAGTCTTCTTCTGATGCCAGTTTGCGCAGTATTTACAAAGAATTGGAAAGGAACTTCAATGTTCTAAATAAATTTCTATATAAAAACTATATTTACTCTATGGAATCCAAGTTAAGAGATAACAGTAAATGTTTTTGGAGTTTCATTAAAAATTTAAAAAAATCTAATGGATTTCCAAAAGTATGCAATATTTAGGTTCGACTTTAACTAGCTTACTAACTATTTGTGATGCTTTTGCTAATTTTTTTAAATCTAATTATATCGATTCTGACAATGTCACAAACACTTCATTTAGTCAGTGCATGAATAGTTTGAATATAGATCACTTAAGTATAACCATATTAGAAGTGGAAATGGCGCTATCTGGCCTTACTGAAGATAATAAATCTGGTCCGGATGGAATTCCGCCCATTGTATTAAAAAATTGTTCCACCGCTCTCTCTAAGAGTTTTGTGTTTCATGTTCAATAGTTCACTAACATTATGGTGTATTCCTACCAGAATGAAAAACGTCCTTCGTTACTCCTATTCACAAATGTGGTGCAAAACAGTAAATATCAAACTACCGTCCTATCAGTAAGTTGTCCGTAATACCTAAGGTAATTGAAAAAATTGTTTGTGATAATTTGAAATTCTTATTAAAAGAAACCATATCTCCTTATCAACACGGTTTTGTATCGGGAAGATCAACTTCCACTAACCTAACCATTTTCATGAATTGTATTCTCAATTCATTAGAAAGGGGTTACCAAATGGACGTTATCTACACAGACTTTGCAAAAGCGTTTGATAGGGTGCATCATAAAATATTATTACAAAAATTAGAGAACATAGGATTTCACTCAAATATGCATAAGTGGTTGACGGCCTATCTTACCGGACGTAGTCAGCATGTTTTTATAGATTCAATTGTCTCTAATCCGTTTTCAGTAACTTCTGGCGTTCCGCAAGGAAGTCATTTAGGTCCAATTCTATTCCTTATTTTTATAAATGACTTACCTGATGTCCTTATAAACTCAATGCGACTTATGTTTGCGGATGATCTGAACTGACTGCTATCTCCAAAATGATATCACCAATCTTAATAATTGATGCAAAACAAATCAATTAGCCCTAAATATAAATAAATGTCAATGTTTTTCATTTTCGCGTCGTTTGGTACATGTCGTTTACGCTTATAACATTCAAAATCATTTTCTTGAAAGAGTTTCATTAAAAAAGTACATGTCGTTTACGCTTATAACATTCAAAATCATTTTCTTGAAAGAGTTTCATTAAAAAAAGATCTTGGAGTAATTTTTGATTCCAAGCTTAACTTTGTACATCATACAGAATTCATGGTGAATAAGGCCTACTCTATGCTGGGTTTTATTTCACGCAATTCTTTTGATTTAAGGGAACCTTACACTTTAAGAGCCCTATACTTTGCCTATGTTAGATCGATCCTGGAATATTGCTGCGTAGTGTGGAATCCTCATTACAATGTTCATATTACAAGAATAGAAAAAGTTCAAAAAAAATTTACAAGATTTGTAGTAAAGAAATTAGGGTGGAACATTGAAATGCCTTCATACAATGTAAGATGTCAGCTTATTGGCATTCAGACATTAGAAAACCGGCGTAAGATGTTTGCTATTGTTTTTATCAATGATATTTTATCATGTCATATTGATTGTGTTCTTCTGTTATCTCTTTTAGATTTATATGCTCCTTCTCGAGAGCTAAGAATTCGTACCCTATTCCGATAAAATATTCATAGAGTAAATTACGCGTATAATGAACCTATAACTCGCAGTGTTAGGGAGATTAATAATATATCGAATAACTTTGATTTCAATTTTAATTTGAGTAGAAACTCATTCAAAAATATGTTAAATTTGTACTTTTTAACAAATTAAATTTATGTTCATTCTAATTATGTAACTAGGATATTATTATGTTTATACTTCATTAGTCTATTTGAGATTATAAACTCTTATTAATGTAAATAAATAAATAAATAAATAAAATATAAGACAAAATGCATCCTTTGACGGATCTCTGATATATTCAATTTTTATGAATTTTGGAATATTACAACAACAACTTGAATGAACTGGGTCTGGGTTCAAATCTCAGTCAAGGCAAAAAGTTTTTCGATTAAACTTGATAGTATAAAGGCTAGGCACCACTAATAAAGGAGTCTGATGATCGGCTTAGCAACCGTGAAATAGCTATAACTCCAGCCAAATAAAAACCCACTTGGTGGTAGTTCATTCAAGTTGTTGTTGTAATATTCAAAAAATCATAAATATATGAAGCTTCGCAGGCACAACTGCATGTATGTAACCATACAAAAACCCCTTCAATACATTTAAAACTTGACCAGAGTCAAATCTTTTATTAAAATCTCCCTCTTATAATATGCAACGAATTGTTGGCTTATAAACAGAGTTCGGAGAAATAGAAAGAAACCGAATCTACAACAACAAACTTGAATGACTAATAAAAACGCTAGTCCTCAAATGATAATTGATAAACGATAAAACCTAAATTGGCATGAACCTGATCATGTGGTCTCGGTAGCGTGATGCATAGGGCATTGGCTTCTGACGACGCTAGGTCTGGGTCCGACGCCATCCAGTTGCGCACCCCAAGGCTTCGGGCGTCCTGGTCTACGCCATCTCTCCAGCGCATGTATGGTCTACCACGCTGTCGTCTACCATAGAATGTACCACAAATAACTTTCCGAGCAGGTTCCTCTTCGCTCATGCGAGCTAGGTGCCCTGTCCACCGGAGTCTACCGAGCTTAATTTTTGTCACGATATCTGCTTCAAGGTAGATTGCGTACAGTTCATGATTGTACCGTCTCCGGAATCGTCCTTCCTCACATATGGGGCCAACAATTCTCCTTAAGACTTTTCTCTCAAATACAGCTAAGAGGTTGGAGTGCCTTTTGCTAAGCACCCAAGTCTCGGATCCATATGTGAGTACTGGCAGAACCATGGTCCTGTACAGCAGCAGTTTTGAAGTTATGGTGAGATTTCTGGATTTGAAGAGCTTTGACAGACTATAGTAGGCTCTGTTGGATTTGAGAAGCCGCCCGCGTATTTCTTCTTCTATATTGCTATCGGCTGCTACTATTGACCCAAGGTATTTAAAGGATTGCACCACTTCAAATTCGTGCTCCGCTACCTTGATTGTTTGACCAAATTTTCCTCTCGCATTCGACGCCACCATGTACTTTGTTTTACCTTCACTAATGTGCAGCCCCAGATTTTATGCCGCCTGCTCGATCTGGATAAAGGAATCGTGTACATCTTGTTCGGTTCTTCCGATGATGTCAATGTCGTCGTTGACGATGGTCCCTCTTGTTGCCGTGCCAGAGTCACGGATTGCTTTCTCCGACGCCAGGTTGAAGAGGAGGCAGGCCAAACCATCCCCTTGTCAGAGTCCATTAAAGATGTTGATTGGTCTGGATAGCAATCCGGCTATTTTTACTTGGCTTGTTACGTTGGTCATGGTCAATCCTACATAGTCGTGTCAATTTATGTGGGAGCCAAATTCTCTCATGGCTATCATAGGCGGCCTTAAAGTCTATAAACAGATGGTATGTTGGGATGTTAAATTCTAGACATTTTTCCATCGCCTGCCTAAGGGTAAAGATCTGATCAGTTGTTGATTTGCTTGGAATGAAACCACACTGATATTGTCCGATGACTGTTTTGGTATATGGGGTTATCCGGTCTTGTAGGATAGAGGAGAGTATCTTATAGGCGGTACTCAACAACGTGATAACTCTATAATTGCTGCACGTTGTGACATCTCCCTTCTTATATATAGGGCATATTATGCCTTTTCGCCAGTCTTCTGGCATTTCTTCGTGCTCCCATAAGTGCACTATAATATCATGAATTGCTTGACGTAAGGCTAGCCCGCCGTGATGAAATAATTCGGCTGGTATTCCATCGGCTCCCGGGACTTTGTTCTGTTTAAGCCGGCTTATAGCCTTCTCAACCTCTTCTATGCTTGGTGGCGGCAACATAGGGTATTCTTCTTGAAGTAGTGTAGCCTCCACTTCTGTAGTGAGCTGACCATTTAGCAATACATTAAAGTACACTTCCCATCGCTCCAGTATGCTTTCCGGATCGGTGATCAGATTTTCCTCTCCGTCCTTGCAGTATGTGCAGCGTGGTGTGTACTGCGTCATGTTTTGGACGGATTGGTAGAACTTCCGCGCCTGGTGCGGACCTCTCTCTCGGCTATTTTCTATTTCACAGATTAGGTTCTTCTCCCAGGCTGATTTTTTTTGCCCGTGTTCTATGAGATTGTTGCATTGCTCGGTACGCAATATTCTTACGTTCAGTCGCTAGCTTGCATTCATCATCAAACCAGTCGTTCCGATTTTTACGACTGCTGCCTAAGATGGAGTTGGCAGTACTAATGACAGTATTCTCATTTACGCCCAGCATACTGGCTCCAGGCTTTACTCTCCCTAAATCAAGTGATTCTAGGGCGAGTCCTAACGCATTACCAAAGGTGTTACTGGTGTTTTCATTGCGGAGGGCAGTCGTGTTGATTTGAACCTGATCGGTGGATGCAATACGTCTTCGTAAGGCAATCTGCCCTCGGAAAACCATACCTTGGACAGGCATTCAGGGCCCTCTCGACTTGTTCATAGTAAGTCTCTTTTTCTTCGTCTGAGGACTCCTCCGTAGGTCCGTGAACGTTAATGAGGCTGATGTTCGTAAATTTGCCTCGCACGCGAAGGGTGCATAGCCTTTCGCTTATAGCGTTAAAGCCGATGATGTTAGACTTCATTTTTTCGCTGACTTGGAAGCCTACTCCGAGCACATGGTGTTTTGTATGACAGCTGTAGCATATATCATATTCTTTCTTCTGTAAAACACCATTCCCTGTCCATCTGATTTCTTGAAGAGCTGTTATGTCAGCTTTATATTTTGACAGGGTAGCGGCTAGCTGCTGAGTAGCTCGAGCTCTATAGATCGATCGTGCGTTCCATAAGAAAATTCGTAAATCGTTTTTCCGTTTTCGTTGCGTGGGTTGTCGTTGTGTGATCAGTCGGTTTCCGAGGCTTGTTGTCGGTCTCGTAATTCTTTTTGTTTTACGGGACAGAAAATTAACCTGTCGCCACCCTGAGGAATCAGCCTGATCATATTAGCCAAACCTTTTTAAAGGCTTGTTTCTAGCGGCCGTCGCGGAGAGGCTATGATCCGACTTCCAACAGTCCCGAATAGTTACGGCACGTGCATGTTTTCGTATGCTACATGTTATTCCGCCTATTCGTCTGATGGCTGACCGCCAAAACGCTAGTCCTCAAGTGATAATTGATAAACGATAAAACCTAAATTGGGATGGACCTGATCATGGTGTCTCGGTAGCGTGATGTGTAGGGCATTGGCTTCTGACGCCGCTAGGTCTGGGTTCAAATCTCAGTCAAGGCAAAAAGTTTTTCGATTAAACTTGATAGTATAAAGGATAAGCACCACTAATAAAGGAGTCTGATGATCGGCTTGGCAACTGTGAAATAGCTATAACTCCAGCCAAATAAAAATCCACTTGGTGGTAGTTCATTCAAGTTGCTGTTGTAATATTCAAAAATTCATAAATATATGAAGCTTTGTAGGCATAACTGCATGTACATATGTAAGCATACAAAAACCCCTTCTATTCAATTTTTAGCTCAAATAATTTTCTTTCCTCAAATTTTTTCTTCTTATTTTTCTTGGATATATGTGGTGAGCATAATTGTTTTATGACGTTATTAAAATGAATTAATAGTTCTTTAAAAAATGTGTACCTTAATATTTTAATCCATATTTTTTTATGGCGAAGAGACAGGTAATAAATAAACAAACATAAACATTTTTTGGTGGGTTTTTACTTGAAAACGATTTTTTGTCTCCAAATAAAAAAAAAATTTTATAACCAATGTCCTGAAAAACCTTTCAGAATTAGTACTTCACACAAAGTAATGGTTCATCTGGGCAGAGCGAATATTTGCAGACATTTTCTACTAGCAACTAAGAAGCATCGGATTCTCATCTTTTTATGACATCGATTGTTCCTTTGAAAATGACGTAACTACTGGAGAAAAAATATAACATAGATAAATCCCCGTCCGTCTTCAACGAGATATTGCAGAGCTCTATGCTGGCGACACTAAAATTAACAGCTACAAGGTTAAGATATTAAATTGTAAGCTTTCCTAAGTTTTTAAATCATGAATATCTTGGCTCCCGTTTGTCATAATGGACTAATTTTTTTTTTAATTTGAAGAAAATTAGCAGGACTATAAAACAAAAATCCAAACCTGAAAAGTATTTACCGCGAAATACAGTTTTTTTCTCAATAACTATGAAAAAAAGGTATTAAAAACAAGAAAAAAAATTTTGAAACCAACGGTAACTTTTTTTATTTTTGCTCAAACATATTAAATTAAATGCAAGTTGATAGAAAATATTATTATTAGCAATATAGTATTTTATTTTCACTTTGCGACATACTGGGGCTGAGATATTAATTAAAACATAAAATCATAAAATGCGTGGGTGCGCTGACTTACCTATGTTCAATAATTTATTACTCGGCTTTCTTTCATCGTAGAGTGTTGATTTTTTTTTTTAAATTGTAGGGAATTACAAGAACTTTAATAATAAAAAATAAAAATTTCATCGTTAAATGAGCTTTTTTCTTAATAATCACGAAAAAGTGATTTTTAAACAACAAAAAATTTGTTTAACTTACTATAACTTTTTTTTTCATTTGTTTAAACAAATGTTTTTTTTAGAACATAATAGATAATGTTATTAGGAATAAATAAATGTTTAATTTTTGTTTGTACGAGATAGTGGAGCCGAGATATTCGCAAAGGACCAAAAAATGATACAAAACACATTTTTACCAATAACTTTGGTAAAAAAAGTTTTCATGTGGTGCAAATTTGGTTTTAAGCTTTTCTCATAAGCACCTATCGATCCATGAAAAAAAAATTGACCATGCCTCTGCGCGCAAGGTCAAATGACGCTTTGACTGGACTATAAAGTTAAACACCGTCTTTATTTTACTATGATAGATGAAAAGGAGCTTAAGCTGTGACAAATACTACTTCAGCGAGCAATTGCATTATTTATGGAGCTGGGCCTTCAGAGATGAATGACTTAAGTTAAGTTGTTAAGTTGCAATCTAAGATCCTGAATGAAGAAGCTCTTATTCTAGGAATGTCACTGCATGCACGGATTTGATTTATGGAGTACATATTGCATTTGGGATATAACTTAAGCTCAGGACCGGCCCGAGCTAAATTAGAGCCCTGCGCAAGCTTTATCAGTGGCGCCTCTCATTTGGATTGGATTGGCGGAAAAAGTCATTTCCTCATTACCCAAGGGGTACCCTTTGCAATGCGTTTTTTTAACGAGGGATCCCCAAGAGGCCTATTCCTAGATAATACTTATATTTAATTAAAATAAATATGATTTTTATTAAAAAGTAAGAAATCAAAAATATATCACAAAAATAATAGTCAAAAAATATATCACAAAAATTTAGGAACTGAAAAAAGTATTTTTTGAAGTAAAAAATATTTAAAAACTAATTCAAAAACATAACAACATACAAATAAATAATGAACTCATTTATTGTTGTTCATGTAGGAAATAATAATAAGATTATTATTTTAATAAAAATAAATAGAACCGAATTTATTGCAATAGCTTAACTTTTCTGGCTTCTGTTTTAGCCAACTCAGTTACCAGATCATCATAATATAATGACTTGACAAGCTCTTTCTCTATAGCCATGATTGACTAGTCATCTTATCTTCCCTGAGTCATTGGGGTCCTGAAGTAGTTTTTTATTAATTTTAGTTTCAAAAAACTGTTATTTGAGGAAACTGTGATGGTATTTATAGATTTAGAGCTATGGCTTCAGCTGATTGCACGTTAGTGAATTGTTCTTCTGATCGCATTTCCACTATAGAGTTTTTAGTAGCATATTTAGTAGATAAAATAGCAGACGGAGTTTGTAAATACTTACTAGTTATATTGGCGCAAAATTTTAAACAGCCTATTATTAAGATATTAGTATGATACTACTTAACAATTTGCTAACTTTATAGTAGTTTACTAACTCATTCTTAATTTTAAACATTTTCTCACAAGTATCGTACTAAAAGAATTTCCTTAATAAATTGCTATGAACACACCTAAAACAACGACATTTCTTGTAAAAAAAATAAGTACACGAACCTTTTATGTCTGCAAATGTAAGAGTCATACGAAGCTAGCAAGATACTAAAAAAATAAAGTAGGTGTTCGATGATTTTAACTTTAATAAAAGTTAGAGAAGTATGATGCTATATTCGATTAAAATTGTTGTTTTAACCTAGTATTATACTAAAACAGCTTTAGCATCGTACTACTCGTAATTCAATTAAAATTTTGCGCCATTATTTTTTTCTTAAATATCAAACTATATTAATATGCAACATATAAACTTGAAACTAAAATTTTACTTCCTAATGACAGCATGTTTCTATTCTCAACGTTTCCAGCCTCAGATATTTCAATAAGAGCTTCATATTATAGCTTCTAAGATTTTTTTGAATGGTTTTAAAGCATTTAGTCTACTCCCATCTGGTTTCAGAAAGGGGTTTTAGGGTCAAACCAGCGAAATTTTTTGTATATATGTATGTATGTATGTCCCCATTGTTGAACCTGATACAAAGTTTTATATGCATTGAGCAATGTCAAAAAACTTAACAGCTTCCAATGAAAAGCAAGCTGAATCATTAAGGCCCATTTGCTGATACAGAACATAAATACTTATGTTCCACTTAAACTCTTATGTGACAGTTTACGTAGAGGAAAAAGTAGAACATAAGCGCTTAAGTTGAACATAAATTTTTAAGTTTCGTTTCAGCAAATGGCCCTAAAAACCAACAACAACCAAAAGGAATGCAAGCAGCCTGAACAAAATAAGCTCTTGGTTCAAGACACTTAATTTTGTTTTGAACACCAGCCTCTTTTCCTTTCATGTTTGAACCATTATCAAAACCTTATACATACTCGTATACACTACTAAAATAGTAGCGTAGCAAGTTTTATCGTAAATATAGATTACCTATCCTTTCTTTTCTTTTGAGTTTTTTTTTACCATAATACATAGACAAATAAAGTAATTAGATCATTCAAAAAATCCTTTTTAAATGTAAACAATAACTGGCAAGAACAAAAAAATAAAGAAAAGGAGAAATTGAATAAAACAGATTCACTCATTAACGACAAACCTCAACATTAATCATCGCATCATCATCACTCAAGTATTTCCATATTTCAATTTTCAACCCTTTGTCTCATTCTCGACATACGACAGTGCAAAACTAAAACCGATCTAAAACATAGTACAAAAGAAACACTCAACCGGAAGAGTTTAAATTCCTAGACTCAACTTTTAATTCTGCGCACTGACATGTCAATGAGTATGAATTTTGTACCTCAGAATTTCTGTTTGAGTAACATTGCTGACTTCGATTTCATATAGAAGAATTGGCATCGTGCGCATGTTACGAGTTTTATTAACATGCATACTGTTAATTGTCTGTATTTGCTGTTGAAATTCTGTTTTATGTTACACTGCATAGGGGAGGGTTATCAAAATAAAATAAATGCCTTCACTCATACACGCGATGGTTAGTGTGAAGAATAACGAAATTGTGCACTTTGTAAAGATTTTGTGATGTAGTTTTTTTTACTGTGGGAATGGGGGTGTGTAAAGGAAATTAAACATCGACTTATTTTTGGAAAAGTAGATATGTATCTATATATGTATGTACATATATACACATGTAATACATACATGACACGTATGTATATCTGTCTTTAAATTCAGAATTAGCTGTTAGTTATATAATAAATACCAATATTGGAGTGAGCTATAAAAAGAAATGAGACTTAAAAAAGATGGTAGGTAGTGGCTTTTTTAACGCTTGCCCAAGGCGCCTTTTGAGTTCAGCGCCCTGCGCATTTGCACAGCTTGCACGTATAGCTTGTCCGGCCCTGCTTAAGCTTTAAAGCGTGGAGAACTAATAAGCTTACTCGTGCTATCAAGGAAAAGGAAAAAAAACTAATTTAAGCGGAATTCATACCAAAGGCTGGAATAAAATTTGACGTTGTAAAGCAGGGAACTGGAACAACGAATGATGGCAATACTTTACGAAGATTTTTCGGAAATCCAAATGTGGCTGCAGATATCAGCAAAATAGACATTAGATAACCAGACTCGCAGTCATATTGGAAGTTATTTGCAGCAATTTTTCAATCGATACCCAAAAATTAAAGACTTATAGTTAAGAGATAGGTAAGCTTGCGATATCGTTATACCCTTGGTATCACATGCCCGCAACTGTTCACAAGGCTTTACTACAAGGAGCAGAAGTAATAGAAATTGAGTCCTTGCCAGTTGGATCACTTTCAGAAGAGGCCAAGTTTGCAGGAATAAGTACTACAAGTACTATGTGACCCACAACTCGATAAAGTTTTCCCGGTTATCAACGAATGAGGATATATTCCATATGATCCTGATATCATCCGATCCATTTATAACCCAATTAAGACCTGAACCAAGAAAAAACATCTTCATTTGAGTGAAAAAGCTCTAGAATTAATTAAATAACTTATTAATATAATGAATTAAGTGTACACATTTATTTATTTATTTATTTATTTATTTATTATATTTGATATATGCTTGTGTTATTATGTACATATGTATTTGATTATTTAACTTAAAAACAAAACAAACAAAAAACAAATAAAAATAAAATGCACGACTGGATCGCACGAACTTGCTCTTATGTAAAAGTACTTTGGAATTTAAAATACATTTTATAAATATAAAACATGGATTTAATGAGATAATAATGTTCAAATGCATAAAATTGCCGTCTGGTTTCCGGAAAAGTACGAATTTATGCAAATAAACCTTAAAAAATCGTTTTATTATTAAATAAATTTTTTATATAAGAAATTTCTCTAAAATTTTTCAAGAAAAAAATGTGGGATGCGAATTTTAAGTTTTTAATAATATTGGTTTTAAGAAATAATTTCAAAAAATAATCGTTCATAGGTTTTGAAGATATTGATTTAAAAAAAATTTTTTTTTTAAAAACCCAATAAATATTTTTTCGAATATTTTTATATACAATATTATTTTAAACTTAAGGGGACTCCTGCTAAAAATTTTGAGTTAAAATCCTCAGAGCCGTTAATGAGAAAGTCGAAAATCAAAAAAACGGGTCTATGGCAGGTACCCCTAATAACATTTTGCCCCAAAATTTTTTTTGACCAAAATGTAGTCCATGTCCATAATATCACACCTAATTTTTTTTATCAAAATCGTTAGAGCCGTTTTCGAGATAAATAAGATTTTGTATTACGGGTGTATGGGGGGTACCCTTAGTTTTGGAGCTAAAAAAAAAAATTTCAATTTCTCCTCTAGGGAATCACCGAAGACCCTTAACTACCGAGATTGAAAGAAATAGGTCCAGTGGTTTAGGCTGTAGTGAGAGGTACAGACATACAGACACACTGAAACATGTTTTTTGTGTACTAAATTTTCTTTAAAATTTTTATTAAAAAAATTGATATGCAAATTGTTAGTATTTAATATAATACATTTTAAAACGTAATTTAAAAATTTAATCGTGTATCGGTTTTCAAGATATTGAATTTTCAAAAAAAAAATTGTATTATTTTTTTAAAAATCCAAAAACTATTTTTTCGAAAAAATTTTTAGTTTATATTTTTTCAAATGCAAAGCAGCTCCTGCATAAAAATTTTGGTTAAAATTGTTAGAGCCGTTGGTGAGAAATTCGAAAATCAAAAAAAACGTTCTATGACAGGTACCCCTAATAACATTTCCCCCCCCCCCCCCAATTTTTTTTCACCAAAATATAGTCCATGTCCATAATATCACACTTAATTTTTTTTATCACAATCGTTAGAGCCGTTTTTGAGATAAATAAGATTTTGCATTACGGGTGTATGGGGGGTACCGTTAGTCTTGGAGCTAAAAAAAAAATTTAAATTTTTCCTCTAGGGAATCACCGAAGACTCTTAACTACCGAGATTGAAAGAAATAGGTCTAGTGGTTTAGGCTGTAGGGAGAGGTACAGACATACAGACACACTGAAACATGTTTTTTGTGTACTAAATTTTCCTTAAAATTTTTATTAAGAAAATTGATATGCAAATTGTTAGTATTTAATAAAATACATTTTAAAACGTAATTTAAAATTTTTATCGTGTATCGGTTTTCAAGATATTGCATTTTCAAAAAAAAAATTGTATTATTTTTTTAAAAATCCAAAAACTATTTCTTCGAAAAATTTTTTAGTTTTTATTTTTTCAAATGTAAAGCAGCTCCTTTATAAAAAATAAATAATATTTTGCATTACGGGTGTATGGGGGTACCCATAGTTTTGGAGCTACAAAAAAAATTTCAATTTCTCCTCTAGGGAATCACCGAAGACCCTTAACTACCAAGTTTGAAGAAAATACCTCCAGTAGTTTAGGCTGTGGTTCGAGGTACAGACATACAGACATACAGACATACAGACAGACAGACGAAATTGTCGGACCCACTTTTTTCGTCTTCGCTATCATCGTAATGTAAACTTTGATCAAAATCTCGAGTTCGATTTTTTTTCCAAATGCAGAACTTGCCCTATAGTATGTACCTATATCGCAAGTAAAAAAATGGTTTCGATATAAGTCAATAAACCTTGTAAATCCGAAAATTGTCAATAACTTTTCTTACAATGATTTTGTTTTAACCAAATTTTGTCAAAATGTGTGTCCAACATGTGTGCAAAATTTCATTTAATTCCGTTACATGGTTCAGATTTTACGGATTTTTTTCCGCTCTCCCATACAAATGGCACCACTGTGCGGCGGCCTCAAAGGGATTTGATGTTGTGTACTTGCCTGATTGCTTCAACTCTGGTACAAAAGTTCAATGGCCGCAAGAAAAAAGCAAAAAAAAAAGAAACACAAGGTTAATAGTACATACATACCTATTTGGCGCATATTTAGTTCCACAGAAATCATCAGAGAGCTTGGTCTAGGATTGACTGAAAGAATATTCGGTAAAATTAAGAGAATAATACTGAATAGGGTGTATTACTTTTTATTTTTTTTTTGTCTATATTTTAAGTGTGGTAACTGTGAAAAAATATGGATTAAAAATATTAACGCCTTTACATCTTTAATTATAAATAATTATATATTTCATATTCGGTGGTTGTGCGGTGAGTGATAAAGACGATCCTGTTTTGTGTTAAGTTAAGTGAATATCGATTTTTTAGGGTTCAGTGTTGGAGGCTTAAGGCCACCGTTCCTTTTTTTTTGCGGAGCCGCACTATGGGACCAAATGATGAAATCCATCTCAAAAATGGTTTTGGTTAATTTTATAATTTGAAAAATCAAATGGTGGGATTATATACTAGAAATAGGGTTCTTCCAAACACCGTAATTTTTTTGGGGAGAGTACGATAACTTAGGCGCCAAAAATTGATAACGGATTTTTGTAGAAGGGTCAAATACAAGCGTTTTTTCTTACTATGGGAGGCGGGGGTCTATATCACCCCGTTTAGGAGGTAGGGGCGATTTTGGAAAAAAAAATTTAAATTGAAAAAAAAAAATATTAAAAAACAACGGCAACACTTGCAATAAAGTACTACAGCCAGAAGTCTGTTCTATAATCCTAAATTTAAATTAAATTATTTATGTCAATAGTTTTTGAAAAATTCGCATGCAAACTCAAAATGTTCTTAAAAAAAAGTTTAGACCAATTTTTTTTCAAAATTGTGAAATGAAGTGCTTAATTGGCTTTTTGTGGTCAATGCTACTATTAATTCTGAATCGAACACAAAAAACCGAATGGTCTTATGCCTTCTAGTTTTTGAGAAAATCGAAAATTACTAAAACTACTTTTTATGAAATTTTTGAGTTTTGGTATTTACCTACGGTGATTTCATTTTGAGGATTAATGTTAATGTGGTTCATTTGTAAGTAAAGTACAGCAAATCATTTAGCGTTACGAAGAATGTACCACGAGGAGGTAGAATTGCATGGCATTCCGCGTCTCAGTCAGTCAGCTTGTGAGTAAGTCAGGTGTTAATTAAAAATAGTCAAGTCAATTTTTTCAATGTTCAATGTATTAAAACCGTGTTTACAGGCATTTTGATCACAAAAGAGATACTCGTAATTATAGCAAGAACTTCCCGAATCTCTAGCCAATATTGATGCCCATGGAAAAATGTGCCGATAGTTGGGTTTATTGTATTCTTACAATTTGTGTCACCTTTTTTTAGAGCTTTTTTCGGAGCACCGCCACATCCAACCGAACTTGAAATTTTTATGTTTTTCTACCTTTATCGGTAAGTTGCAACACAGTGGGTGAGTTGACCTTAAGTTGGAATTAGACCAATTTCTTCTAAGAACGCGATGCTTTTGAAATATTTTTTTTGAAATATTGAAAAGTTATTCAATTTAGGATGAAATAGTGGATGCTTAGTCGCCATTCTTTATTCAAAGAAAAAAATGCTTCACTCTTACAAGAGTTGAATAACGAATGACCTTGGTAAACAATAACCTGTACCACATTAGCATTAAAAAGTTAGACACAAACAATAAACATACATATTAATTAAGGAATTATATAAATGTGCTGCATTCGTACAGTAGTACCTAGGTAATGTGAATTTTTCTTAATGTATTAAATTTTCATGTCTGAACATTTTAAATGTGTAACTTTGAGCTACGTACATACATATATTTAGTTGACATTGGATATAGGCCATAGGGTAAATTCAAAGTTTCTTTAAATCCAGATTCTGTAAATGCAAAATAAACCTTGCATACACCGAACCTCGCACCTACCTCCTATAGTGTGCCCAAGCAGGGGGGTTGCAGGGGGCAGCATGCCCCTCCATACATAGCTCACTGTTTAAACGCCGTAATGCGTAAAGCAAGCAAAACTAAATATCCCATAAAAAAGTAGTTTTAGTTATTTTAAATTTTCTCAAAAACTAGACGACATAAAATCATCTAGTTTTCAGTTTTTGAGTAAGAATAAATTAGGGGAGAGTACGATAACTTGGCCGCCAAGATTTGATAACGGGTTTTTGTAGGGGGGTCAAAAACAAGCACTTTTTACTATGGGAGGGGGGGGTCTATCTCCCCCCGTTTAGGAGGTAGGGGCACTTTTAGAAAAAATGGTTTAAATTGAAAAAAAAATATTAAAAAACAACGGCAACACCTACAATAAAGTGCTATACTGCCTTTGAAAGCCAGAAGATTGTTCTATAATCCTGCATTTAAATTAAATTACTCATATTAATAGTTTTTGAGAAATTCGCATTTAAATTCCAAATTTTGATAAAAAAACGTGAAAAAAAATGTTTAGACCGGTTGTTTTCAAAATTGTGAAACGAAATTGTAAATTAGCTGATATGTGTTTCATAAATCTATCAGTTCTTAATCGAACACAAAAAATCACATGGTTCTATGTCTTCTGGTTTTTGAGAAAACCTCCGGTTAAGAGGTAGGGGCACTTTTAGAAAAAAAATGGTTTAAATTGAAAAAAAAAAATATTAAAAACAACGGCAACACTTACAATAAAGTACTATACTGCGTTTGAAAGCCAGAAAATTGTTCTATAATCCTGCATTTAAATTAAATTACTCATGTCAATGGTTTTTGAGAAATTCGCATTTAAAGTCAAAATTTTGATAAAATAACGTGAAAAAAAAAGTTTAGACCGATTGTTTTCAAAATTTTGAAATGAAATTGTAAATTAACTTATATGTGATCTATGTACCTATCAGTTTTTAATCGAACACAAAAAACCGCATGGTTCTATGTGTTCTAGTTTTTGAGAAAATCGAAAATTACAAAAACTACTTTTTTTGATTTTTGGTGGTGACGGTGATTCCATTTTAAGGATTAATGTTAATAAACATAATGAATCTTTGTTAGTTCAATACCGCAATTCATTAGGCGTTACCCAGAATGCACCATGAGGAGGTAGAATTGCATCTGGGTCAGTTATTTTGTCAGTTAGTCAGTCATAGTTAGTTAAAAATGGTCAAAATGTATTAAGAAGGTGTGTAAGTCTCGTCAATAAAGCCATCGTCCGTACTACGAGTATAACTGTCGAGTTCGTTGAGTTACTCTTTTATGGTGGGAAGCCGAGGATGTTTTGGCGGTAAAACACTTTCTGAATTTTCGCTCTGAAGGGTGGGAGGATTGATGTCTTTTAACTGTAAACCCTCACATATATCACCATCGGTATAACAAGGGTAAACTTTTTTTACATCTGATAAAAACTCTATTATTTGCGAACACCAGTCGTCCTTATATTTCCTTTCTAGGCAGTATTTTCAATAGAAAAATAGTGCAATGTATTGTTGAACATGGTCAGAAGTGTGTTTTGGTTTTCAAGATCGTTTATTGTATTTTATATGTATTTAGTGGACATTGGATAAATAGAATAAATTAGAATTTTTTTAAATACAGATTCTGTGAATGCAAAAGAAACTTTGCATGCACCCAACCTCGCACCTACCCCAAATCCTATAGTGTGCCTAAGCAGGGGGGTTGCAGGGGGGCAGCATGCCCCCCCATACATACTTTACTGTTTATATATTGTAATGTTGGAAGCTAGCACTGATTTATTTATGTAAGGAAGCAAAAAATATCAAACATTTTGTAGAAAAGTAGTTTTAGTTATTTTCGATTTTCTCAAAAACCAGAAGACATAGAACCATGCGGTTTTTTGTGTTCGATTAAGAACTGATAGATTTATGAAACACATGTAAGCTAATTTACAATTTCATTTCACAATTTTGAAAACAATTGGTCTAAACTTTTTTTTTCACGTTATTTTATCGAAATTTGGGCTTTAAATACGAATTTCTCAAAAACCATTGACATGAGTAATTTAATTTAAATGCAGGATTATAGAACAATCTTCTGGCTTTCAAATGCAGTATAGCACTTTATTGTAGGTGTTGCCGCTATTTTTTAATATTTTTTTTTTCAATTTAAACCATTTTTTCAAAAAGTGCCCCTACCTCCTTAACGGGGGGAGATAGACCCCCCCCCCCCTCCCATAGTAAAAAGTGCTTATTTTTGACCCCTCTACAAAAATCCGTCATCAAATCTTGGCGGCCAAGTTATCGTACTCGTGCCATAAATTAGAGTAACGAATTTTAGGAAAAAATAATAAATAACTTTACAGTTTTGAAAAATTAAACTTTAAACTTTTTTTTAATGTTTTTTTTTTTCCAAAATTTGAGTTTGAAACTCATTATTTTCAAAAACTGTGCATAGATTTCACTTGATTTAAAAACTGTCTAATAGAACAGAGTATTGGCTTTAAAAAAAATTATAATACTTAATTGTAAGTATTACCGTTATTTTTTAATATTTTTGTTTCCATTTTAATACCTTGTTTATAAAATTGACCCTCCCGCCCAAACGGGGGGAGATAGACCCCCCTCCTCCCATAGTAAAAAATGCTTGTATTGAACTGTTCTACAAAAGACCGTTATAATTTCTTGGCGCCTAAGTTATCGTACTCTTGCCAATTTTTTGTATCTTACTTTTGTTCTAGGTACCTAAAATTACCGTTAAAAATGACATTTCGATATTTTTATTTTTAGAATTATTAGA
Organism: Chrysotoxum bicinctum; assembly: GCA_911387755.1. Taxonomy (NCBI): domain Eukaryota; kingdom Metazoa; phylum Arthropoda; class Insecta; order Diptera; family Syrphidae; genus Chrysotoxum; species Chrysotoxum bicinctum. Next base: position 107,712,136 of record OU426988.1, read on the forward strand.
AGTGAGAGTTTGAAGTCAATTATTTCGTATTTTTCTGGACAGAATGTATAAGTATTATACCTTTTTGAAAAGCCCAAGTCATCTTCTTTATAAAACAATTATATTTTTTTAAATTAAGTTCACCAGTAAATTAATAAAAATAAAATGCACGACTGGGTCGCACGAACTTGCTCCTATGTAAAAGACTAAGAATTTCAAAAATGAGTGTTATTAGAGAAACTGTTCATAAGCATAAAATTCATTTTTTAAATGACTAAAAACAACTTCTTTAGTATTTAAAGATAAGAATAGGATGCCATGTGATTCAAGCAAATATAGATTTATGCAAGAACAAAAATTATAAGTCCTTGTAGTGGTTTCTTAAAAAATAAGGTTTTATATAAGAAAATTTTAAAACATTTTTAAGAAAAAATGTTGGTACGCCAGTTTGAAGTTTTTATTATTGTATGAATAAAAATTAAATTTACAAAAAAAGTATTGAGCCGTTTTTGAGACATTGAATTTTCAAAAAACAAAAAATTGATTTTTTTTCAAAATTCAAAAAAATATTTTTCTTAAAGTTTTGAAATGCAATGTTTTTTAAACTTTTTAGAAGCTTCCCTCTACGAAATTTCATTAAAATCCGTTGTGCTAATAATGAGAAATTCAAAATTTTAAAAAATCGTTCTATGGTAGGTACAGTCAGTATTATCTTGTTTTCAAATTTTTTTTTATTAAATTACAGATATTGACAAATAATAGAAAGAAACAAAATTTAAGCAAAATTCTCGGAACCGTTTTCGAGAAAAATACGATTTTCGAAAACCATTTTTTAACATTTTGTATGGAGGGTACCGTTATTTTTAGGTAAAATGAATTTATTTTGCTCATATATTGTAGATTATTTTTCCAAACTTTTATTTATCCAGTTTTGAAAAAATCGAGCATGGGGTTTTCGAAATATTGAGTTTTAAAAAAAAAATTTTGAAAGTTTTTTAAAAATCCAAAAAATTTGTTTTGGAAAATTTTAATATCTACACAATAATATTCAAACTGCTGGGAAGCTTTAGCATAAAAAAATGATCAAAATCGGTGGTACCGTTTTTGAGAAAATCAAAAACAAAAAAAATGGTCCCAAGGGGGGTACCAAAACTGCTCATTTTTTTTGAAAAATTTTTTCGACCATTACCTAGGTTTAACTAAATTAAATTTTTTGATTTTTTTTTAAGAAAATCGCAGGGACAGTTTTTGAGAAAAAAAAATATTTATAAAATTTCGGAAAAAAATCGTATGGCAGGTACCGTTATTTTTGGTCATAAAAAATCAAATCAAAAAACATCCGGGGGTAAAAAATCAAAACCCATATCTACCAAGTTTGAAGAAAATCGGCCGAGCCGTTTATCTGTAATCGAACAGACAGACAGACAGACAGACAGACAGAATTGCCAGACCTACTTTTTTCGTCTTCGCTATCATCGTAATGTCAACTTTGATCAAAATCTCGAGTTCGTTTTTTTTACGAATGCATAACTTGCCTTATAGTACCTATGTATATGGTAAGTCGCAAGTAAAAATGAGTAAGGTGCAGTATCTTTTTCATTTTTTTGTTTTCAATTGAAGTTTTCTCTGTTAGCTCCGGCTGCCTCCGTTTAGTTAATAGCTGTTTAGTATTCTAAAAATATTCTAAATTTGGAAGAAAAAATAAAAACTTTCGCATTTTCATGCATTTTTGTTTAAGAAGAAAAAACGTATGATGAGAAAGAAAAATAAGTTTTTAGAATAAAAATTCGTATTCTTATAACTTTATTGTTAAGTGATGAAAAAAATTAAAATTTGGCAAAAATGTGGTATCTTTATTGATGCACATAAATGTGTATTCCTAAAAGTTTTAGACCATTATTTTATTACTTTTAGCTCAAAATTAAAAAAAAAATATGTTATTTTTTGTCAAAAATTCAAAAAAATAATTGTTAAAACATGTGCAACACATTTTCATAAATATCATATAAGTGACTATGTTTCCACAAAATGTATAAGTTTTTGTCAGTTATTTCCAATATTCTTATAATTCAAAATTTTATTTTCAGAATAAAATATTTTTTTTCTAATTTTAAACTTCCTTACTCATATTTATATTAAAAAAAATCATAATTAAATAAAAATAAATGCCAAGCATTTGAGGGTGGAAGGGGGTGTGTGGGGTATGTTGCATATAATACAAATGTAGGTACATATAAATAACACAAAACAGAAGAAGACAAAAAGCTAACAGTTCACTTAGAATAGAACTGCATACGATATGGAAACTGAATCGTAAACAATACCAAAAGCAACAACAAAAGCAAACGAAAAGAGTCTAAAAGGTGATAGAGTTGGCATGGGACAGCAAAATTGTTGTTGTAACATTAATCAATCAAGAGGCAAAATTCATAGATAATGTAATGAGATGATTACTAAGCTTTTATTCTCAATAAAGCGTTTGATGGATTCGGATTAAATTAAAAAATAAAATCAAAATGAGAGAATTTATTTGCAAGGAAATGTTCAAGCTCAGCTACGAACGAAGATGTTCTACACACTTAATTATATACATCTGATCCGTGTATATCTAGTCTGGGAAAACCAAGAACAAAAAAAAAGTATTGTTTGAGAGGCTAAAGAACTTTTAGACATTAATTAATATACCTAGTAATAAAGTGTACTTTTGAATTCCTTTTTTTTGTTTTTTTTTTTGTTTTTGTCTTAAGGGCGAAAACTATCATATATCAAAAAGGGGCGTGGCAGTACACGGATTTTACTTCAAAAAATAACACTTTTCATAAATTCACTTCCACATATAAAACTTAATTTAAAAAATGCCTGCTTTTAATGAACTTTAAGCTGAAAATAAAAAAAAGGGAAGTGAAAGTAGGCGGGAAAGTGGGCAGAAAAAATATAAATGCGATGTCTTAAATTTAAAAAAACCTCAAAAACAAATTTTAGGTTTTCTATTCACTAACAATAAGAAAATAACAAAAATCAAAAAAATATGGGAGTGGTAGTGGGCGGATTTTACAAAAACTACTTTCAAATGTTTTCATCGGTAAAAGAAAAAAATTGTACAAATTTCATCCAAATTGTTGCAATAATTCTTGCTCCATATAAATTAAATAAAATCTACAAATTTATTATTTTATTTTATTAAAAAAAAAGAAAATAGTTTATTTATATTAAAAACGTTTAAATATTTTAAATTCTTGGTTATACAAGTATAAGTGTGCAAAATTTAGAAAAAAAAAATATTGAGAAACGAAAAAGTTATGGTTTTTTGAGATGGTTTGCACCATTTGGTCCCATAGTGCGCCGCGCCGCGCCGCTAAGCTAGATAGTCAGCGAGATGAGCTGACTGAATGGGAGATAAGTTGGCAAGCAGTACGCTTAGTACACTCAAAAAATGTATTAGTAAAATTGCTGCGAATGACATTCGTAAAGAAAATATTCGTGCATTGTACGAATATTCGTAAGATATATGTACGTGTTTTTACAGTGAAATATCTATGTACAAATGCATTTGTAAAGTTTTACTAATAACTGTGGTAGTATCCACGAATCTATTCATTTAATACACTAATTTTATTCGTAAACAAGAAGTTAACAATGTGTTTTTGAATACATTGTACGAATTATTGTGTACATATAACTAATAGAATTCCTTAATTCCTTATACGAATGACTTCGTACTTTAACCTATTATATTCGTAGTATTTACTAATAAATTCGTACTATTTACTAAGTAAAACTAATATTACTAGACAGAATTTATTCGTAGGTTGACCGTACGCATTATGTGCAGAGTCTACTAATAACTTCGTACTTTCATCCATTGTACTCGTATTAGTATTATTTAAAAAAAATACTCGTAACCAAAGTACCGTTTATTTCTTCTATTAAATGCATTCAATTATAGAACAGGCATAGAGGTATTGTCGTGTAGTCTGTAGTGCGCGTTCATAAGTATAGTGGATAATTAAAATAAAAGTATTTAACGGAACCGATGTTCGCCCTCTCCCTCCTATACCACCTCTACGACCTCAGGCCTACAGGCACCTAAGGCCGGTCCAGGCAGCAAGAAGGAGAGGGTGTCGTCCAGTCTGCGGCCACATCGGCATGCTTGCTGATGTAATGGTTTAGCTCGTCGGCGGGGTGGGTTGTTGCAACCACAGCACTGGACGTGTTACTATTTTTCATGCCTAAATAAAAAGAGAAACGGGGTTCGAAAATTACGGGGGCCTAAAATTGTTTATGAGGGGTAGGAGGGTGCGTTTCTAAAGGGGTAGGGTCCGGATGTTGTTGACCCTCGGAGGATTTGCCCGCCCTTTGTATCAGTCCGATACCACCATGGCTGATGCTTTCTCCAAAATATGCATCAGCCCCTAACCGAAGATAATTACATTCTCCTTACCCTGTCTTCATCGTCTTCTCGATCGCTTCACTCCACAGTTGACCTAAAAAAAATTTAAGCCTTCATGGCAACCATGTGCAGGCTTTCACAAAAAAACATCTTCCCAAAATTATTTTAAAAAATCGAAAATTTGAACCTTAACTGACGCGTCATCTCCAGTGATAACAATAAAAAACTTTTTTTTTCTTTTCATGAAAAAAAGGCTTACACATTCTTTTATTGAAATTAAAAAAACTAAATCGAACATCAAAAAATTGTAAAAAGTTGAAGGAAAGTATCTTTAAGATACAAAAAAAGTGAACGGTAAGTAAAAAAACTAATGTGGTTATTCGCGATTTACTAAAATGTTTTATCAAAGGTTGCTTGCTTTATATTTCTTTTCAGGTAGATATAGTTTATTTATTTGGTTTGGTAAGTAAATTTTTATTATTTTTTTTTCAGGTTGTAACTAAATTATGGTCACACAAAAAAAAGTCGTAAAGAATGATAGAATATTATGTATATAATAAATAAGCATTAGTTTCCATCAACTTACATGAATATTTTGGTTTAATAAAATTTTACCAATTTGCAGCTATTGTATATCCGCCGAGGTGCACCTTGTGAATCTGCTACTTGGGCTGGTAAATTAATAAAAAGGTTATTTATTATGTATATATCCTCTTTCCTCTTTTCTCTTTCCTTTTCCCTTTTTTTTTTATTAATATAAGTTTATTTTTTTATTTTTCTATAATTGCTTCTTCTTTTTTTCAAAGAATTTAACCAAAATAACCACACTTTACATTTTTTTGGTTCTATAGATAGATTTACAGATGCCTGCTTTCTCTTATTTTATTAATGATTATATTATTTTTATTATTATTATTATTTGAATTGGGTATTATTATTTTAATTAGGTATTACAGTGGACTCCCGTTAACTTGAACATACGATAGCTTAAACATTGACTTTTTTGATAACTTGAACAAATATTTTTTCCCTTTACGCATTCTATACCTTGAACGGACTATTTTTAAGACTCAATACCTTGAATTTTTCCCCTGAGTACTCTGTAAGTTGAACAAGTAAAATTTATGCAAACTCTGTAACTTGAACAAAGTTTAATATTGTATTTCTTAAATTTTTGAATTTATGCAAGGTTTTTGGGATGTTTGTACAGAATGCAAACGGTTTTTGTAAAGGGGAATCCCAGGAAATTTCTTTAGTATTTCCGTATAAGGTTTTATTCTTCATAATCGGTGAATTTCTGAATTTCATTTGTACACGTGAGTATCTAGGAATCGAAAAACGTTTCAATTAAAATAATTTATTAATTATATCATTATTAAATAAAAAGAACGATTTTTTAACTTGATCCAGAAACTTGCACATTATTAAAGTAGGTATTATATTAACATTATTTATTATAGGTTAGTATTTTATTATTAAGGTACTAAGTATTATATAAGCTTTATTTTGTTATAGGTGAGTATTGGATTATGAAGGTAAGTATTATATTGGGATATGTATTATAAGTTTTTGATTATTATGGTATTTATGTATTATATTTGTGTGATGTTTTAAATAAACCACAAATAAGTTGTTTTAATTCATTTATTACAACTTATTACTAATTATAAAATTATACTTAATTATAATATTACTCGATTGGCAGAGCAATAGGAGATGGTGTCGGCTGTAAGGTATGTAGATAACTGGCGATTTCTTATAGTAAAAGTGTATACGTACATATATAATATGTCAGTATTAAGGCAACTGCATACGTTGTATATTATTGTATATTAAATATCATAAATCATCCATAAAAATTGTAACTCCATCTATTCCACTCAACAAAGATTCTATTTTTTCTTGAAAAATTGCAGGTGCCGTTGCGACACCGAACACCATTCTTGTATATTCAAATAATCCTTTCGTAGTTGATATAGTGGTCAATTTTCTCGAATTTTTATCTAAAAGTAATTGTTGATAAGCCATTGCTAAATCAATTTTTGAGAATTCCTGCCCCCCATGCAGTTTCGCAAAAAGCTCCTCGATTCTTGGAAAAGGATACTGATAGGGCTCTAAATGTGGGTTAAGAGTGACTTTGTAGTCACCACAAATTCTGACTGAGCCATCTTTTTTCATAATGGGCACAATCGGAGTACCCCACTCACTATAGTTTACATACTGAAGCACTCCAAGGTTAACAAGTCTATCAATTTCACACTCTACCTTGTCTTTAATTGCGAATGGCAATTTCCTTGGGCGAAAAAACTTCGGCGTAGCACCTTCTTTCAGTTTTAATGAAACTGTGCTATACTTAAATGTTCCCAGGCTTCCATCAAAAAGATCTTTATAACTTTCTAAAACTTTAACTAAATCATTATCTAGATTCTGTTGCATTTTGCTTAAAAAATTTATATTTTCAAAGCCTATGTTGAATGCTTTCATCCAATTCCTTCCCAATATTGGTGGACCCCCGTTTTTAATTATAAAAACGTCAACTAATTTTGTCAGGTTTTTAAATTGAACATTTACCTTACACACTCCAATAGGTTTGATTACGGCTCCATCATAAGTTTTTAAAGATATATTTGATGCGTCGACTTTTAGTTCACTAAAATAGTGTCGATAAACTTTATCAGAGATCGCGGAGATCGACGCGCCGCTATCGATTTCCTTTTTGATATCAATTGCATTCATAGTTACTGTTGTGGTGATCGGCTTTAACAAATTATCTTCTCTGAAATAAAAAATTGACAAATCATTACTTTCTTCTTCTAAATAATTACAATTATAATTATTGTTGTTTCTTAGCTTAACTTTATTAGCTGTGTTGGTTTGATGATTTTTGCACATTTTTTTTAAGTGCCCCTTTTCTCCACACTTTTGGCAAATGTAATTCTTAAAGCGACAACTTTCCGCTATATGATTTTTTAATCCTCATCTGGTACAAGCTGGGTGCTGCGTTGTTGGTGTTTGTGGTTTTTTCCATTGATGTTGGTGCTGAGGTGACGATGATGATGACGGTGATGATGGTTTTCTGTGGTGTGACTTGAGTCGAAAAACTCCTGGCTCATTTTTTATTTCCGCGTGCGGTGATTCGTACTGATGCCGGATGCATTCGACTGCTAGAGAGATTTCCATAGCCCTTTCAAACGTTAATGTGTTAACATTTTCAAGGAATAATTTATCTTTTTCTGGACCTTTATCCAATCCCATGATAAATTTATCTCGTAAAGCGATGTTGAGATGTGAGTCAAACTTGCAGTTTGCTGCCAATGACCGAACACGTGCTGCCCACTGTCGAAGAGTTTCATGAGAAAACTTCTTTGCTTCATAGAATTTTAACCTCTCTGCAAAAGCAGAAAAGGCTGGCTTGAAGAGATCACCCAATTTGTCCATTAAAACTTTGTATTCTTTAAGGGCGACTTTATCTGGAGACACGAGGTCAGTCAGTAATTTGAGAGTATCATCGTGCAAAGAAATTAAAAGAAGCGCTCTCCTTTGCTCAACGCTTGCTGCTTCGATATTATTGCCAATAAAAAATTGTTCCAATTTGTCTTGGAATATTTTGAAGTCATTTACTTCATGATGAAACTTTGGAAGTTCACCAAACGTGGCCATTCTATTGAATGTTAATTCTAACCTTTTAGAATAACACGTGCACGTTTACACTTAGTTCACTGAGTATGGACTATAGTTGAGATTCGTTTCGAGCAATCCTCGTCGCCAATTGTGATGTTTTAAATAAACCACAAATAAGTTGTTTTAATTCATTTATTACAACTTATTACTAATTATAAAATTATACTTAATTATAATATTACTCGATTGGCAGAGCAATAGGAGATGGTGTCGGCTGTAAGGTATGTAGATAACTGGCGATTTCTTATAGTAAAAGTGTATACGTATATAATATGTCAGTATTAAGGCAACTGCATACGTTGTATATTATTGTATATTAAATATCTTTATTATACATTACAATTTGTAATATTAATTATAAATAATATTATTTTATTGAAATCAGTATTATATTAGAATTATTATTATTGGTAAGTATTATATAACATTTTATTATTATGGGTAAGTAATTATTATTTATTTATTATTATTTTGTTACAAGGAAGTATTATTTTATTAAAATAAGTAGATATTATATTATAATTATTTATTATAGGTAAGTCTTATTTTATTATAGTAAGTATTATATTTGAATTATTTATTATAAGGTGGTATTATTTTATTAACGCTAGATTAAATTATAGTTGTTTATTATGGGTAAGTATTGAATTATTTAAGTATGTATTATATGTATTATTATTATTATTAGGTAAGTATTTTATTATTATTATGTGCTTGAAAGAACTTTCAGATCCAAACGCTTTTCCCATAGGAGGCCTAAGGGTCACATTTGCAGCTTTCGAGGTCTTACAGACTTCGCACATTCCAATAAACGCTCTAACCTGGGCTGCCATGTTCGGCCAAAAGAATTGTTGCTGCAGTCGATATAGGGTTTTGGCAACGCCTCCATGAGAGGCCCGAGGTGGTTGATGAGCAAGAGCTATTAAGCGTTCGGTCAGCGGTTCTGGGATCCAAAGCTTCCATACTTGGTCATCTTCGAATGGATGACCTGTGCAATGTTTGACTTTCTTGTATACGAAATTGTCCGAAACTTGAAGGTCAGGTAGCTTATCACTTTGATTTATTATGTTGTTAATGATTTTGCTGTATTCCCCAGATTGAAAGCTAGGGTCCTCAAGGTCTATGTGCAGCACATCACAGGTATCTTTCAACATCAAAATATCACAGATCAGAGAATCGATCCCATGCACCCGCGAAAGTGCATCAGGAACGATATTCTGAGTTCCCTTGCGATGTTCGATGCTGAAGTCAAACCCTTGTAGCTTTAGACTCCATCTTGCTAACCTTCCACTTAGGTCCTTCTGAGTCATCAACCATTTCAAGCTCGAATGGTCCGTCACAATCCTGAAAGGATGCCCTTCGACATAAGCTCGAAACTTCTGGACTCCCATGACAGCTGCCAGGCACTCACTCTCGGTCACACTGTAATTACGCTGGGCCGAGTTAAGCTTCTGCGAATGGCAGAATATTGGCCGTTCGTTACCATCATCATCTTGCTGACTGAGTACGCACCCGATGCCCGTGTCTGAGGCGTCACAGAGAATCAGGAATTCCTTGCTGAAGTTCGGATTTACCAACAACGGAGCCAACGTCAGAACAGTCTTCAATCGGGAGAACGACTCTACTGCTTCCTCCGTGAAACAAAACTTCTTTCCCTTCTTCAAGGTATCTGTTAAAGAGCTTGCCAGCGACGAAAAAACCTTCACGAACTGACGATACCAGCCAGCTAATCCCAGGAAGCGTCAAACTTGTTTCGCCGAAGTTGGAATAGGAAAGTCCACAATCACCGAAACTTTCTCAGGATCCAAATACTTCAACTCTTTGAAGCAGAATTTTGACTTCCGGACATTGATTATCTATCCCGCATCCTTCAATCGAACGGCTAGTAACTTCAACAACTCCAGATGTTGCTCAAACGTACTCGATACCACCAGTAAGTGATAGAAATACGGAAATTTTTTTTTCTCTCAGTTGATGCAGTACCACTTTGTCCATGAGTCTGACCATGCGCTGAGGCGCATTACAGAGGCCAAAGGGCATTACCGTAAACTGTAACAGAGGCATGCCTAGGACAGTAAAAGCCGTCTTTTCCCTTGAGGATTTATCCAACGGGATTTGCCAAAACGCGTTCTTCAGATCCACGCTTGAAATGAAACGAGTAATCCTCCTATATGCGAAAGTGGGTATGCATCTTTCTTAGTTACAGCATTAACTTTCCTGTAGTCTAGGCATAAGCGATTTTGACCGGGCTTACGCACTAGAACCACCGGAGAGCTCCACGCACTGGTACTTTCCTCAATAACCCCGAGTTTAAGCATGCGTTCCAATTCCTCATACAAGAGTTTCTGCACCGCTGGAGAAATCGGGTAATGACGCTGCTTAATGGACTCAGCATCCCTTGTGTCGATTGAATGTACCTCTAACATTGTTTTTCCTAAGCCTTGAACATCAGAGGATGGAATAAAGTCAATGGCATCTTTTAGGTACTTAGATTGTTGCTGGGTCAGCACGTTTGGATCAGCATCCGATGAAACTGAAGTCAATTCCGAGACCAAATGAGGTGCGAATGTTGGAACGAGATAAAGGGGAATAGTTTTCGTCATCCCTTTATAGGAAACATCAACATAGATTTTGCCTACTATGGCTTGATGCTTCCCATCGGCTGTCTTCACACCGATATAAAGTTTCGTGTACTCACGCCCATGCCTACGAAGAAGTTCGATTCCATCAGCACCCAGGTAGCTAATACTGGCTCCGCTGTCCAGCAGACCGAGGAGTGATTCGCCAAAGATTTGCGCAGTCGCATATGGGCGCGGATCGTCCGTACTGCACAAGGTGGTGGCTTCAATGGCTTTAAACGTTGTTCTTTTCTCGGACTCGTTGTCTCAACTTGGCTATTTTGTCTGAAACGATGGTCTTTTGGCTTCCAAAAATACGCTTCCGCACTTCGTAGTAGTTCTGGAGCCTCTCATGCAGGGATTTAATCGTTTTTCTTGGAGCTATAGGTGGTGGTTAGTCTTGGTTTGCATTGTTATTCGGAGGTCTGGTCAATATCCTTATAGCAGGAACAGGTGGTATTGTTCGTTTAATTACGGAGTCTGGTACGGACGTAGAGTACTCTCCGAATGATAGTTGAGTGGAAGTAGCAGTTACAGGCGGTCCGGGTTCTTCTCCAGAGAGCAATTCCCCCGGGTTTTGAAACTGCTCTTCGCGTCGTTTCCCGAGCATCGCGGACATTGTGAAGAGGTGGTGTTTTCCAGGCCACACCTAAAATAGAACAGAGATCTCTGGGGGTCTGGACATTCTATAAAGGAATGACCCTTTGCCTTGCAATTCCAGGAAGTGTAATTCCGATAATCTCGTTCTCTTTTAGGGTGGAATGCCTCGAGCTCTGGGCATAGGTCCTCGTCTTTGTCATTCTCAGCAACCAGCTCTGCAACTGCACTTCTCCTCAGCGGTATCGCAGTGGGCGCGACTCGAGTCCGTTGTGCATCACGATCGACGATGTACTTCTCCACTTTTCTACAGACGTGAACCATTTCGGCGAGGTTGTTCGTGTGAAGCATTCCCATTTGCCGCCTCACATTGTTTTTCAGCACATCAATGATTTCTCGATCCGATTTTGGAATCCACGTCATCCCACGTCGCACCATAGCTCGTTCTGAGACGCTTCAGTCGAAAGAGGAAGTCATCCACTGACATCTTCCGGTTATCAAAGGTTAAACCCCACTTATGGAAGTCTTGAGGCCTATATCCGGATCCAGAATATCGATGCGTGAACTGTGAGCTGTTGAAAGGATCGCTAAGTGTCAGGTTATGTAGCTGCCTTAAAAAATTGTCCATATTAGACGGATCTGCTGACGGATTTTCGGGATGTCGTCTGGAAAGTGCTGGAGGTGACTGGTATCGATGTGGTCGAGATGGTGTTCGGCTTTGAACTGGTGACGGAAGTCGATCAGGTGGAACATCTGTAGTGCTACGAGTTTGTCGATCGACATCCGGGTTACTAGGCCCAATACGATGAAGTTGCCTTGTAGCGGTTTCTGGTGTTGGAGCTAAGGCCAAAGTGTCCCTGATAATGCTGGCCACTTCATCTCGCAAGCTCACCTTAGTTCGTTCCATCTCACCTGAAAAAAATCGGAAATCCTCTGCACGACTAGCTCCTACTGCTGCTGTGACGACTTCCTAGATGTACCCAGTTATATCGTCTGTATTTCTGCCAATAGTTTCGGGAACACGTGGTGTAGGCTGCAGACGATAAGAACTCGTGCTTACTCTACCCGAGGCTGCTCGACTTTTAGCTTGAGCTAGTAGCGAAGCTGCTCCTTCAGCTCCCAAAGAAGAACGGTTTGATTCATTAGGTTGATCAGCTGCTTGTCTATTATGTTATTGGCCTTTTCAAGATCTAGATCGGTAAAGGAGTTAGTTAAAAATCTGTTGGAATGAAGGACTCGACCATGTAAGGATGTCCTTACTTTCTTACGACCTCGCAAACTCGACATTTTCGTTTTGTTTTCCCCCTTTTTGTTAACGGTTTAGGTTTAAGATTAGGATTAGGTTTAGGTTAAGATTTAGGTTTAGGTTTATGATAAGGTTAAGGTTAAGGTTAAGGATCAGGATCAGGATCAGGTTTAGGTTTCTGTTCTGTAACTTGTTCAATCAGGTAAGAAAATATTAAAAAAACAAATATTTTCGCAGGTTAGAATTCAAAGTATTGGGCAGTAGAAAAGGTAAGTATTTCTTTATACTATTAATATATATAATTTTTTCCTTTCAGGTTCTAATCTAAATTCAGAAAAAAGTAAATACAAATCTTCAAAAATTTCAGTTCAAAAAAAGTAAATATTCTTGTTTTTTTCTCAAGTTCTTATCCAAATTCAGGAAAAAAAATAAAAATGACCTTCACTTCAAATAAGGTTGATAATTTTTTTCATAGATGTAAAAAAAAAATAAAAGTTCAAGTATCGGTATTAAAAATTTAAATTTAAGATTCCAAAAAAAAAATCTCAATGGCAAGAAAAAAATATTTAAATACTTTTTGAAAAAAACGCAAAAAAAGTTCTCTAAAATTTCAATTAAATTCAGTATACCTAGGTAAGTATTAATTCAATTTCATGTAGAAGTTGTAACAAAAATTTTAAAACATGTAAATATTATTTTGTTTTTTTCTTTTCAGGTAGTCGGTCTTGGCAGATGCCTTATTTCTCTTATTTTATTAATGATTATATGATTTTTATTATTATTATTGTTTGAATTGGGTATTATTATTTTAATTAGGTATTATTAAGAAGGTAAATATTATTTTATTACAGTAAGTATTATGTTTAGGTTATTTATTATAAGGTAGTATTATTTTATTAAGGGAGATATTATATTAAAATTATTTATTATAAGTGAGTATTATTTTATTAAAGTAAGTATTATGTGTAGGTTATTTATTATAGGTAAGTATTTCATTATTTAGGTATGTATGTATTATATTAGCGTTGTTATTTTAGATAAGTATTTGATTATCAGGTGAGTATTATATAGTAATATTTATTATGGGTATGTAAGTATTATCTTATTAAAGTAGGTATTATATTAACATTATTTATTATAGGTTAGTATTTTATTATTAATGTAAGTATTATATAAGCTTTATTTTGTTATAGGTAAGTATTGGATTATAAAGGCAAGTATTATATTGGCATATGTATTATAGGTTTTTGATTATTATGGTATTTATGTATTATATTTATAATATTAATTATAAATAAGTATTATTTTATTGAAATCAGTATTATATTAGAATTATTATTATTGGTAAGTATTATATAACATTTTATTATTATGGGTAAGTATTATTTTGTTATAAGGAAGTATTATTTTATTAAAATAAGTTTTATATTATACTTATTTATTATAGGTAAGTCTTATTTTATTATAGTAAGTATTATATTTGAATTATTTATTAAAGTGTAAGTGTTTTTTACGCAACGTTGATATTTACCCGTATCGAAGTTGTATCAAGTTAAGCGGAAAATAAAAAGAATTTCTTTACTATAAATGCCTTTAAAGGGTTTCGAAAGATATTCGTTCGACGTATAGGATCGTCCAAACTACTACTTAACTACTGACCAACTAAAGGAAAATTTCAAAATATATTCGAATGACGTATATAGTCATCAATCGATTTCAAATTGATTTCTTTTCCTTTTTATATTTAACTACAAAATTTTCTTAAATAGGATCAAATTATACTTGTTCAACATATAATGCTATTGAACAATTTCAATTTGATTAACGCTTTACCTTTCTTTGTGATACTCCGATGATGTGTGGAACTTAAAAGAGGCTGATTGCACATTTTTCCGGGTTTTTATAGGTGGTTTCGCGCAGAAAAGTGCTTCCTACTTGATGAATTTAGTGATTCCTGACCATAATAATTTTATTCTTGTATTCACCACATGAAAATGAAAATTAAAATATATATTAGAATTGTAATATATATAGAATTATTACAATGCAAATAGTTAAAGATTGTTTAATTAATAATTTATAACAATGTTTTTATACAAACGCGATTTTAGCTTGTTAAAAGAAGAATGTTATAAAAATTAGTGTGGTGAATTAATTTTATTTATTCATAATAAATTTTACCCTTGGCACCACCTGTACCTTGAATAATTTTTATTTTCGTGCGCCTTCGCGAAACGCCATTTTATACCTTTATTATTACCTGTCTCCCTCTAACATATTGACCAAATGAATAAATTTAAAAACCTTAATATCTTTTAAATATAACTAAATTCTTTAAAAAATGTTTTAAAATTATATTCTTTAATTAAAACTTTATTCACTTAACGTGTCACATTTGTTTAGCACTTAAAGTTTACCTGTCAAATTGACACATTTCTTTTGCGCATGACGGGAGTGACATTTCGTGATTTTTTTTGTTTTGTGTTTTAGTTTTGTTTTAATTTATTTGATAAAACAATAAAATATTGTGCAATTAACATATTGCAATAGTTTAATTGTTAAAAAGTGTAAAACTGGTGTCTCTATATGTTGCAATAAGTGTAGTGTTTTTGTAGGTTATAAATATAACCTGTAGTAAAGAAAATACTTAGTTTTATCTACAAATGTGTCTTGTAAATAGTTTGTGCTTTGTTTAATTTATTTGTTCAACAAATACTTAAATTGTTAAGTTTTAATATATTTCTTATGCCCTTTTAGGTTTTCGTTCGCTGTTTCGTCATCGCGGGTGCTCCGTTGGATATAACTGCAATTTCTCTCACGATGGACACAGTGGTTCGTATATTTGTTTTTATATTGCTTACCATGAACTAATCATCTTATTTTTTAGTATATGCTGCTGAACAATTTAGAATTTAAGTATATAAATAAACTAGATAATAAGCATATACATATAAACAAAATGTACATATCTTTTTTGTTTATTAAAAGCAGATTATATACATACATATATAAAACTTATAAAAATTGTTGTTTAGTTTTTTTTTGTATACATCTGTGTATGTTTTATGTTGATGACTCAACAGTAAGTATTGGATTATTTAGATATGTATTATATGTACATATTATTATTATTAGGTTAGTATTTTATTATTATTATGTGCTTAGTATGTGCCTCTCAAAAAAAATGCTGTTCTCCACAAGTAATGGAAGGCGTACAATAAAAAAAACCTGTTACAGATGCTTTACTGGAAAAAATTCAATGTAAGTACAAAGTTGTTTTGGACGATTTTGTTTGTTAAATGTTAAATTTATTTTCAGTGGCTTTTAATACAGAAAATGAGGACTTTGTAAATATTAGTTTTAATGTTAATAATATGAATTAATTAATGTTAAGATACTTTTTAGTTTTCTTAACATTTATCTACATATGTATATACTAAACATGGCAATAAAATGAATTAGAATACTATTTTTATCTTAAAAAATACATTACCTTTTGCTAATATTTCTTACAATGGATATTTTAGGAAATGTCAGTGAACAATGGTAAGTTCTACAATAATATTCGTACAATATACGTATCTAAATATTACAATAATATTCGTACAATATACGATTGCAGCTGTGTTATTTACGAATGAATTACAAGGACATTGGTAAATATTACAATAATATTCGTACATTGTACGAATGGGAAATAAAACCATGCCTATATGTACCAATAGTATTCGTACAATGTAAGTTTGTTTTTCTACGAATAATATTAAAATATTCGTACTATGTACTAATAAACCACGAATAAAATTCGTAGAATCTTTGTATATACACTCTACAGTATTCTCATGAAACCTTATTTTAAGAGGACATCTATCGTCGGCCTGAAAACTATTTCAGATTATTTCAGAGTGCAAAACTATTCAAAATTTTAAATAAATGGCGGTTATAAAATAAAGGGGATCAAAAAAGGACTTTTTCTTGTGTGGATGATTTTTGTTTATCTTTCTATACCTTTGTGTATAGATATTCAATACGTGGTGTCTGGTAAGACGTAAGACGTGAGGGATGAGAGATTGCTTTAGTTTTGTTTTTGTAAATTTGGTTATGAAGATTTTTTGTTGAAGTTCTTGACCTACCTTTTATTCTGTGTATGTTTTTGTTGTTTTGTCCTGGTAGCTGGTGTTTGATGATTTTTTTTCAGTTTTTATCGCGTTCTCGATGGCAAGGATTTTTTTTAGTTATCTGAGAATTTTTGTAGGTCAGAAAAATATATCAAGCAAGGTTTCAAATAAGAGTTTTGTTTGAAGGATTTCTCTGTTTTCATTTAAGTTTGAAGAATACCCACATATATGTTTAGGTATTTTTGTAATTTTTGTGATGAAATGGTAGACTTGTTGGCCTCTAAATGTACATTTTTACGTGTGACATAGATAGGTAGGTACAATATGGCATTTTATGCATTTGTAAACAAAATCGAAGTCAATATTTTAATCAGTCTTAAGACTACGACTTTTACTTGGAACTTATTAGTACTTTGTATAAAGTAAGTTACACATTCGTAAAAAATCGAACTAGAATTTTGATCAAAGTTGATATTACGATAATACGAGTAGCAAAGACGAAAAAAGTGGGTCTTGTAATTCTGTCTGTCTGTTCGACTACAGCCTAAGCGGCTCGAGCGGTTTTCTTGAAGCATCGTAAGTAGGCATAGGTATATACTATTTTTAAAATTGTCATTTTTTTTAATTTTTAAATAACGATTTGAGAAATTTGGAATTATGTAGATGCTTTGATATATTGTTTGCTGTGAATAAATTGTCTATATACCTAATGTGTGTATTATGATTTCAATGTTGTTATGTTGAAATATGTTAGGTACCTACCTATATCACTTTGGTCTAGAACTCTATTTGTTCTGTGTTTGCTCTTTTTATAATCACTTGTTTTGGTTATTTTCAAACGTCGCGAAGAAGTTTGTTTATTATACAAACCAAATACCTACCTATTATTATTAAAATGGGGATCATATCGAAAAATTTTTGTAATAAGCTTTAGTTAAAAAATAGTTAAAAATTTAAATAAACAGTAATTACGTATTTTATCTAAATATGCATGTATTTCTTATTTCAATTGATTTCAAGATTCAGGAATATTTTTGTTCTTATTTCGCAATTGCATTTTTCTGTCACTAGTTAGGGCGTGTAGGGCGTGTAACGTTGCATTATTTAAAAAACATTCGCAGGTCAATTTTAAACCAATGCTCTCACGCAGGTGTTTTCAATGAAAAAATGTGTGAAATATGGTTAATCCAGTACTTTGTCACATTATTGTATGCTTATAAGACGATAATTAAACAAATAGTAAAAAGAAAGTTAGTCCTTTCAATCGTAAATTCACCTAAGAATCCAAAAACGTAAAAACTAAAATAAAAGTAGTTTTTGTTATTTTTGATTTTCTCAAAAACTACAAAACATTTTGACATCCGGTTTTTTGTGTTTGATCAAAAATTAATATGAGCATTGAATATTGAATAAAAAAATAATACTTAATTACGTAAAATTTTGAAAAAAATTTGTTTAAAAAAAAATTTTCATTTTTTTTTTCAAAATTTTGATTTTGAAAATTAATTTTTCAAAAACTATTTACTCGAACAACTTTATTTAAAAACAAAATTAAAGAATGTATGTCTGGCTTTTCAAAATGCATTAGTCTGTAGGTATCACCGTTATTTTTTAATAAGTTTTTTTTCTGTTTTAAGTGATTTTTTTCTTAAATTGCCCCTCCCGCCTAAACGGGGGGAAATAGACCCCCCCTCCCATACGATTTTTTTCTTGTCTAGGTCCAACCTGCACGCCCTAGCTTTTTGTCATACCTTATGCAAATCACCCTGTATAGTACATGCACACATTTACATAAGTTTATATTTATATTACTGGCTTAAAACTTTGAAAAACTGGAAAAATTACTTGAAATTTTACGTAGCCTCAATGAAATCTACACATACATACCTACCTATTTTGTATTGCGAACAAAGAAATAGGTAGGTATACAAAAAATACCTACATCATTAGAAAGAAATTTAAGTCACTTACCTTCAAAACCTTAACATAACACTATCTACCCTAAATCGGTCAAAAAATCAATGAGTTAAAAATCGTTTAGTGCACGGTCACTCAGTAATTATTTATTTATCTATTATTTTTTTGTACTCAATCAGAACCTAAAACCTAAATTAAAAAGTTTATGCATTTTAGTTTTATTTGTAGCATTGTCTAATTAAGTGATGCTGATAATATTTTGACAAGATTTGAATCAATTATTTGAATTAATACGATGCTAAGGCTGTTTTAGTATGAAACAAAGTTAAAAACGTTGATGTTGCAAATTTTGTTCGAATATAATCTACCCTTTTATTACAGTTAAAATCATCGTATTACCTATTTTATTCTGTTAGTATAGTGTTAACTTCATAAGACTCTTTGACATTTAGTAGTTAAAAGGTTTGTTTAATTACTTTTTTTTTCACGAACTGCCATTAATGAAACTACTTTTAAGTTAGCAAATTGTTAAATAGTATTATAACCTACTAATACCTTAATACATACCTACTAAGCTGTTTAAAATTTTGCGCCATTCTTACCTATCTACTTATTAAAAAGGTACCTATAATATTTAAATACCTGCTTAACAACATACATACATAATTATAAGATTATAAAGAATTAAAGATGCTTCGATTTGTCTTTAAAACTTGTCTACTTTTTTTGACATGACACCAAGAAAGCTAAGAAAAACATTTATCTTTGTTTTTAATCCACCAAAAAAGTGAAAAACTAGCATATACCTAAATAATAAAATTCTCTGCGACAATCAAAATCATGTCAAAATCACCAAAAAAGCAAGGACAAAATATCCGAAAAGATACCTTTTCCATATCCTTGCATTTGTCCTACATTTAGCGATTTGTAAATTCAACCCAAAAATCCGAAGAAAACATTCTATTCTACCCAAAATTGCAAGGCAAAATACGTAAAACTCACAATACACACTTATAGATAATCAAATACGTACAAACCTACTATACATATTAGGCTCGCATTCATTCTTACACCTGCATCCATAAGCTAAAGAAAACGAAACAAAATATTTGTGAAATAATCAAAGAAAACCAACCACCAAGATCATCCCCTTACGTCGCGCACGCCGCAGCCATCCACACATTGGCAGACTGTTTGCAAGGGATTAAAAACAAAATACAATTTCCCAAAAAAATTTCCTTGTTTATTTTGGTCAGGTTCAAATCTAAAATAAGCGATTTTGCGACATCTGGATCTCCATGTAACACTACAAAATCGTGTTGCATAGGAATACTATAGAGTGTATATACAAAGATGTTACTGATGTGGACTTAGATAATAATCTATCATAGAAACTTGTTAACAAGAAAAAATAAAAATTTTCACAAAACATGAAAACACTAAACGACGCGAAGTACACCGACCGAATTGAATTGAAAAATTAATAGAAGTAGTATTATTAAACTTTATTGTGTTTTTTTTTGTTACATTTGTTACACCTGAAAAATTGCTGACTTAGAATTGGCCAGGCCACACAGGGGTCTTATGTTTGTTTTATTTTTAATTAAATAGATAATTATTGATTTAAGGACAAATATTCTACCTCGAGACTAAAATACGGCTAGTCAAAGAAGACCATACAAATTACTTCTTAAAAAATTATTTCATCTGTCATTCACATACGATATGTTCACGATTTTTGAAGCCAAATTACAAAAGATTAATTAAGTTTCTTACCATATTTTCAACTTGATTTAGAAATAAACACATATTACTATTCTTTTAAAATCATAAAATGCATACCAGTTCATATAAGTTTGATTAGTTAAATCAATGTTTTTCCGACCCTTTTTTGCTTTTTTCTTATGGGAAGTACATTGAACGTCAAATCGAAAGAAAATCTATCTCCAATTGAAGGTTCACGCGCTGACTGCCAGGTGCCGTGACTCCATGTGTCAATAGAGTGTATATACAAAGCACATATTATTTAACTCGAAAGACCCAAGGCACCAACCCTAGTTTATATTTTCGATGATTGAATACATCAACCGCCGAGACAATTTTTGAAGAATTTTGAGAATGAAGAACACGAATTCGAAAATCAAATTTCACAACCCTATGAATCAATCCTATTACAAGAATCCGAATTCAAACGATGAACAGAGTTGCATATCCTAAGGCGTTTTATATTTGAGAGTTGGCAGTTGAAGATATTCAATTTTTTTTCGTGTCATATTTATATTTTTTTATATCATTGTTTTTTTTTTGTTTTATTTTTATATTCATAACTATAATAATAATCGTTAAATTTGGTGAAAAGGAAAAAAAAGATTAGTGAAAGGGAGACGTATCGTGCGGACACCCTTGCTCGACCGATCGAACCTGGTTTCCCCTCCGACGATATTTTTCTGCGGTCATAGCGACACCTAATTAAGGTGCAAACTCCCTATAGAGCGCTCCGTAGGTAGGGTCAGTTACCTTAGATTGTTGTTCATCGCGAATTGGGTGGGAGAGACTGCGCTCGATCCCAGATTGTGTGTCGACGAGTCGCGTGTTAGAAGAGGTTACCTCACTGATGCAATTCTATTGACCCCCAGCGAAGTAGCTGTACCAAGGAGACAAAAAGGTCCCGCTACGAATTTAGCTGCCTTTTGTCGTTGTTTTTTTTACTTTTTCATCCTTTGGCGTTTTGGTTTTAACATGTAGTAATTTTAGCTTAGGATTTAAAAATTTCATTTTGATTAAAAAGATTTTTTTTTTCGATTTGTTAGAAAATATTGAATTTAAGTTCTGAAACGAAAATCTATTTTAAGTTAGGGTTTTTATATTCGCATTAATGTTTGAGTTTTTTTTGTTAAAATAAATGTTTGTAAGCCTCCTCAACTTGTAACTGAACCCATAATGTCTAAGATGATTTGTTAAGATTTAGATTTTCATGGGGTGTGGAAGGGAGACTGGAAATGAACGGTAAGGGATGGCGTGATAACAGAGGTAAGAGAAAAGGGAAATCGGGAGTGTATATGGCCATACAGATTCCTGGATGAGGTGAGGGTTGGCCATACGCCTGCGACAACACCGACAGGCACTCGAAGTACAGCAGCAATGTAAGTGAGAGACGTGTTTTGTTTATCGGCATGGAAATAAAGTTTTGTAACAAGTTGAGGTTGGCGGAGGAGCAAGATTCCACCCCATACACCCGGCGAGCTAAGCCAGCATGCCACTGCCCCGTCCGTCCATCATCCATTATCTTCCTGCCCTATCCTACCCCAGATTTAAGAACTTTTCCTATCCTATTTCCTTCTCCGACTATATATCCTATCGCATATCCAAATTCCATTCCCGAATCCTTTTCCTTTTACCCCGTTACAGTCTTCAAGTGCAAATAATTTTTGCATTTTCTTTGGAAATTTTTGACGCCGCCATAATCATTACGCAATGCCTTTTTGCTTGCTGCATTTTTTTCTTATTTGTGGAAAATTGACGCCATCATCACGCCATGCAGGTCGCCTGAAATATCGGCGCACATATTTTGATTCAGCGAGTGATAGCTCACAATCACCTCGCTGTCGAGAGTGCCACGCCCGAGGGTGCTCTATCAACAAATTGGTTGCAACACCAACCGCTGCTGCAAATCAGAGCAGTAATTTATTTTTATTTATTTACATAACTAAATTGCTAGTTTACAAAATTTACAAAGGTGTATATTAAGATTCTTAAACAATTTCACGGAAAAATGTTGATTTAAATTGACATGAATTAATTATTTTTTTATTAAACAAATTGTTATATTGTAAATATTAAATAATTTAAACATTTTATTTAATTTAGAAAATTTTTCATAATTGGTACGATAGTTTGAAATAAGTATACTCTTCGGTATGTTCCTCAAAGTTCTTTGAGGAATATTAAAATTAATTCGAGACAGAAGGTGCAAACAGTCTATGTTACCGTTGATTAATTTTACAATGAAAACGAAACATACTCGTAAATAGGAACGTCTGTTCTTGAGACTAGGTATATCAATAAGTCTAAGTCTGTTGTTATAAGGTGGAAGATCATAAGGATTATCTCAGCCAAGTCCCCTGAGGGCAAACCTAATGAATCTTTTTTGCACCTGTTCTGGTCTATTTTTATGACATTCGTAATGAGGTGACCAAACCTGACAAGCGTATTCTAGAATGGGTCGAACAAAAGATATAAAAAGCTGCTTTGTCACGAAAGGGTCGGAAAATTGTTTCGACTCTCTTTTTATCCAACCAAGAATAATTGAATTAGCTTTATTTGAAATGGAATTTATATGTTGAATGAATTCGAGTTTCCGATCAAATGTGACACCAAGAATAGACATAACTGTTTCACGAGATATTGATATACCATTAAACAAATACAAAATTTTCGCTAAATCCTAATTTTCTTAATTTAAAAAGCAAAACACGATGTGACAGCTTGTCAAAAGCTTTACTGAAATCAGTAAATACACAATCTACTTGTTTACTATTTTTAAATGAATCAATACAATTTTCAGCTAATTCTATTAGAAAAGTAACAGTAGAGCGACCTTTTATTAAGCCATGCTGATTAGGAACAATAAATGACTTAACATAAAAACATAAAGCTTCACAAATAATAGCCTCAAAAAGTTTAGGAGTCACAGATAATCTGGCAATAGACCTGTAGTTTTTCACTTCGTCTTTTTTCCCTTTTTTATGTAGAGGGATAATGAATGAACTTTTCCAAATAGATGGGAATGAACATGAAGACATTGAAAACTTAAAAAGAATAGACAAAGGTAATGACAAGTGACGTACACAGTTTTTCAAAATAGTAGAGGGTATACCATCAGGACCTGGTATACAGCTGTCGTCAAGGTTAGATATAAACTTTACAATGTTGTCAATATCAATGTTAAAGTTCATATCAGTCAAGTAAGTACAAGATTTCAAATGGTCAAAGTTTTGATCCATTTCGTCAGATTTATCACAGATTGAGGAATCACAGTTAAAGGTATCACAGTTGGAAGTACCACAGTTGAAAATTTGTTGTACCATACTTGCCTTTGAGGGCAATCATTTTGCTGGTTGCTAAGCAACAAAAGAGATAAGTCGACCATTGTTCGATTGGTGTAAATTGGAATAAAACACCATTGCCTCGATTGGTGCAACGGAGAAGGATGATTACAACGAGAACAAAAGCAGAGGATTCAACGCCACAAGCCAAAGATGTCACGAGTTTCTGAATTTTTTTAAAAACAAGATGTACAAGTTAGTATACTGCTTTTTATAATTGATTGGCATTTTTTATTATAAATAACGGCAATCTTGGCGTAACGGCAATCTTGGCGTCACGCTTTCTTTTTTTTCAGGCCGCGCTTACTCTTTCATTCCTAAGTCAATTACATTAACACCTTTTTGTGGCTATACGTTGCAATAACCCATAATAAATTTATTAAGATATAAGAAGATTCGTATGAGAATCCTAAAGTTCAATTGCCTTGAAGTTATTTGGCTGATCGAGCTTTCAGGCTACGCAGTATGTAATTGCTGAAAATTGGTAAGCTTTTTTTTTTTCTTGGCGTCACGCTTTCTTTTTTTTCAGGCCGCGCTTACTCTTTCATTCCTAAGTCAATTACATTAACACCTTTTTGTGGCTATACGTTGAAATAACCCATAATAAATTTATTAAGATATAAGAAGATTCGTATGAGAATCCTAAAGTTCAATTGGCTTGAAGTTATTTGGCTGATCGAGCTTTCAGGCTACGCAGTATGTAATTGCTGAAAATTGGTAAGCTTTTCTTTTCTTTTACCGTTTTAAATATTGCGGTTATGCACCGGTTATTTTAGGAAACAAACGGTTGTATTTCATTTAGAACGATTTTTTTAAAACGGTGACTTTAATTACCGTTTATTTCCTCAAGTTTTTTAAAAGTTTTTGGTATCATAATTTAACAAAGAACTTCTCTGGTGAAAAATTAAATAATTTCTCATGAATTTATAAATAAGCTTATGCCGTTTGTACATAACATCATTTTTATTTAACTTATTCGTTCCTCTCTTTAAATACCTCATAAAAATAAGTAAATTTTTTGAACATTTGTAACTGGTCTCCAGATACTTTTATTGAAATTATATAATCACGTGTCTACTTGCTCTTCTTATTAAGATTCCGTTTTTGAATCTTAAAGTTTTCGCTCTTGCATTTTGCAAAAAGATTTAGATTTTCCAACTTTTTCAAAATTAATTGAAAACTTCTTCGTTTTCAATTGCCTCTCTCATTAAGATTCCGCTTTTGAATCTAAAAGTTCTTTCTCTTGCGTTTTGCAAAAAGATTTGGATTTTCCAGCTTTTTCAAAATCAATTGAAAACGTCTTCGTTTTCAATTGCCTCTCTCATTAAGATTCCGTTTTTAAAACTTAAAGTTTTTTTTCTCTTGCGTTTTGCAAAAAGTTTTGGATTTTCCAACTTTTTCAAACTCTCATTTCTTCTTCGTTTTTTTTAATCTTAAAGTTTTTTCTCGTGCGGTTTGCAAAAAGTTTTTGGATTTTTCAACTTTTTCAAACTCAATTGAAAACCTCTTCGTTTTCAATTGCCCCTCTCATTAAGATTCCGTTTTTGAAATTTAAAGTTTTTTCTTTGCGTTCTTGCAAAAAGTTTTGGGATCTTACTCATTTTTCAAACTCAATTGAAAACTTCTTCGTTTTCAATAACCCTTCTTATTAGGATTCCGTTTTTGAATCTTAAAGTTTTTCTCTTTGCGTTTTCCAAAAAGTTTTTGGATTTTCCAACTTTTTCAACTCAATTGAAAACTTCTTCGATTTCAATAGCCCCTCTCATTAAGATTCCGTTTTTGAATTTTAAAGTTTTTTCTTTGCGTTTTTGCAAAAAGTTTTGGGATTTTACAACTTTTTCAAACTCAATTGAAAGATTCTTCGTTTTCAATTGCCCTTCTCATTAAGATTCCGTTTTTGAATCGAGTTTTTTCTCGTGCGGTTTGCAAAAAGGTTATGGAGTTTCTAACTTTTTCAAACTCAATAGAAAACTTCTTCGTTTTCAATAGCCTCTCTCATTAAGATTCCGTTTTTGAATCTTAATGCTTTTTCTCGTGCAGTTTGCAAACATTTTTTGGATTTTTCAACTTTTTCAAACTCAATTGAAAACTTCTTCGTTTTCAATTGCCTTCTCATTAAGATTCCGTTTTTGAATCTTAAAGTTTTTGTCTTTGCGTTTTGCAAAAGGTGTTTGAATTTTCCAACTTTTTAAACTCAATTGAAAACTTCTTCGTTTTCAATTGCCCCTGTCATTAGGATTCCGTTTTTCAATCTTAATGTTTTTTCTCGTGCGGTTTGCAAAAAGTTTTTGGATTTTCCAACTTTTTCAACTCAATTGAAAACATTTTCGTTTTCAATTGCCTCTTTCATTAAGATTCCATTTTTGAATCTTTAAGATTTTTCTCTTGCGGTTGGCAAAAAGATTTGGATTTTCCAACTTTTTCAAAATCAATTGAAAACTTCTTCGTTTTCAATAACCCTTCTTATTAGGATTCCGTTTTTGAATCTTAAAGTTTTTCTCTTTGCGTTTTCCAAAAAGTTTTTGGATTTTCCAACTTTTTCAACTCAATTGAAAACTTCTTCGATTTCAATAGCCCCTCTCATTAAGATTCCGTTTTTGAATTTTAAAGTTTTTTCTTTGCGTTTTTGCAAAAAGTTTTGGGATTTTACAACTTTTTCAAACTCAATTGAAAGATTCTTCGTTTTCAATTGCCCTTCTCATTAAGATTCCGTTTTTGAATCGAGTTTTTTCTCGTGCGGTTTGCAAAAAGGTTATGGAGTTTCTAACTTTTTCAAACTCAATAGAAAACTTCTTCGTTTTCAATAGCCTCTCTCATTAAGATTCCGTTTTTGAATCTTAATGCTTTTTCTCGTGCAGTTTGCAAAAATTTTTTGGATTTTTCAACTTTTTCAAACTCAATTGAAAACTTCTTCGTTTTCAATTGCCTCTTTCATTAAGATTCCATTTTTGAATCTTTAAGATTTTTCTCTTGCGGTTGGCAAAAAGATTTGGATTTTCCAACTTTTTCAAACTCAATTGAAAACTTCTTCGTTTTCAATAGCCCCTCTCATTAAGATTCCGTTTTTGAATCTTAAAGTTTATTCTTTGCGTTTTTGCAAAAAGTTTTGGGATTTTACAATTTTTTCAAACTCAATTGAAAACTTCTTCGTTTTCAATTGGCCTTCTCATTAAGATTCCGTTTTTGAATCTTAAAGTTTTTTCTCGTGCGGTTTGCAAAAAGTTTTTGGATTTTCTAACTTTTTCAAACTGAATTAAAAACTTCTTCGTTTTCAATAGCCCCTCTCATTAAGATTCCGTTTTTGAATCTTAAAGTTTTTTCTTTGCGTTTTTGCAAAAAGTTTTGAGATTTTACAACTTTTTCAAACTCAATTGAAAACTTCTTCGTTTTCAATTGCCCTTCTTATTAGGATTCCGTTTTTGAATCTTAAAGTTTTTCTCTTTGCGTTTTGCAAAAACTTTTTGAATTTTCCAACTTTTTCAAACTGAATTGAAAACTTCTTCGTTTTCAATAACCCCTCTTATTAAGATTCCGTTTTTGAATCTTATAGTTTTTTCTCGTGCGTTTTGCAAAAAGTTTTTGGAGTTTCCAACTTTTTCAACTCAATTGAAAACGTCTTCGTTTTCAATTGCCTCTCTCATTAAAATTCCGTTTTTGAATCTTTAAGTTTTTTCTCGTGCGGTTTGCAAAAAGTTTTTGGATTTTCCAACTTTTTCAAACTCAATTGAAAACTTCTTCGTTTTCAATAGCCCCTCTCATTAAGATTCCGTTTTTGAATTTTAAAGATTTTTCTTTGCGTTTTTGCAAAAAGTTTTGGGATTTTACAACTTTTTCAAACTCAATTGAAAGCTTCTTCGTTTTCAATTGCCCTTCTCATTAAGATTCCGTTTTTGAATCTTAAAGTTTTTTCTTTGCGTTTTCCAAAAAGTTTTGGGATTTTCCAACTTTTTCAAACTCAATTGAAAACTTCTTCGTTTTCAATAACCCCTCTCATTAGGATTCCGTTGAGAGGGGCTCTCATTAAGATTCCGTTTTTGAATCTTAAAGTTTTTTCTTTGCGTTTTTGCAAAAAGTTTTGGGATTTTACAATTTTTTCAAACTCAATTGAAAACTTCTTCGTTTTCAATTGGCCTTCTCATTAGAATTCCGTTTTTGAATCTTTAAGTTTTTTCTTTGCGTTTTTGCAAAAAGTTTTGAGATTTTCCAACTTTTTCAAAACTCAATAAAAAACTTCTTCGTTTTCAATAGCCCCTCTCATTAAGATTCCGTTTTTGAATTTTAAAGATTTTTCTTTGCGTTTTTGCAAAAAGTTTTGGGATTTTACAACTTTTTCAAACTCAATTGAAAGCTTCTTCGTTTTTAATTGCCCTTCTCATTAAGATTCCGTTTTTGAATCTTAAGTTTTTTCTCGTGCGGTTTGCAAGAAGATTTGGATTTTCCAACTTTTTCAAACTCAATAGAAAACTTCTTCGTTTTCAATAGCCCCTCTCATTAAGATTCCGTTTTTGAATCTTTATGCTTTTTCTTGTGTGGTTTGCAAAAAGTTTTTGGATTTTCCAACTTTTTGAACTCAATTGAAAACCTCTTCGTTTTCAATTGCCCCTCTCATTAAGATTCCGTTTTTGAAACTTAAAGTTTTTTCTTTGCGTTCTCGCAAAAAGTTTTGGGATCTTACACATTTTTAAAAATCAATTGTAAACTTCTTCGTTTTCAATAACCCCTCTCATTAAGATTTCGTTTTTGAATCTTAAAGTTTCTTATTTTTCGTTTCGCAAAAACTCAATTGAAAACTTCTTCGTTTTCAATTGCCCCTCTCATTAAGATTTCGTTTTTGAATCTTAAAGTTTTTTATTTTTGGTTTTGCAAAAAACTCAATTGAAAACTTCTTTGTTTTCAATTGCCCCTCTCATTAAGATTTCGTTTTTGAATCTTAAAGTGTCTTATTTTTCGTTTTGCTAAAACTCAATTGAAAACTTCTTCGTTTTCAATTGCCCCTCTCATTAAGATTTCGTTTTTGAATCTTAAAGTTTATTATTTTTCGTTTTGCTAAAACTCAATAGAAAACTTCTTCGTTTTCAATTGCCCCTCTCAGTAAGATGTCGTTACTACAACACACACTCTTGTATCTGGCAACCAATCCTTCTGTGAAATTCTATTTCAACGGCATTAGAAGAACTTCTAAAATACAGTCCACTCCACAAGCTCAAGTTTTACGGGATTCTCAAATATCTTCTACTGCACAGCCATGTGTTCCTGAGGCATCCCCCCTAATTTTTATGATAATTTCTCAAAGAAGTATTTTGTTGGCTACTGCTCTAGTGCGTATAGTAGAAACAAAGATAGAGCACATTGTTAGGGCACTTATCGACCCCCGGCTCGGAAATATCCTTCATTTCTAAAACAATACAATTATTCTACCATTCGTCGAGAGAAACATTACTCTCTCTGGTATAAGCGTAAATATTTCAATCACTTCAAAAAGATTTGCTTGTTTTTCTCAAAGGCATTGTGCTGAAGACTCTCACAAATAATATACCAAGTTCGTCATTTACTCTAATAAATCCCAATATCTTTGTTGGTCTCAAGCTGATCGATCCCGAAGCCTTTTCAAAGTTCACATTTGTAGAATTTGCTACAGTCTTAGCTCGTATTGAAGCATGTCTAAATCTCATCCATATCCAATCAACCTTCTGATTTATTGGCATTAACGCCCGGACATTTATAACGTGGATGTCTTCTCCTAGCTTTTCTTGAACTTTATTTGGCCGACGCCAATTTGTCTTTAATTAATTGGTTAGAAAAAGTGAGATGCCTTCAACAGCAGTTAAATATCTATCTAACAGAACTCCATCAAAGAAATAAAAGGCAATCTCCTCAAGAAGATGTCAAGGTAAATGACTTAATCGTGATTAAAAATGAGAATTTGGCATCAACTGAATGGCCACTTGGGCATGTCATAAACGTGCACCCCGGTGTTGATGGAACATTGAGAGTGGTGATGCTGAGAACCGAAAATTGGGAAATTAGTCGACCAGTTGTAAAAATTTGCCTTTTTCTACTAAAGCTTTATACTTTAACCTTTTATTAATATTCTTTTTTTTGGCTCACTCATTTTATTTCTAAACTTTAGTATCAATTTTTTGGCGCATCTCGCCAAGAGGGGCAGTAATGTTCGCGCACTTTCGAGTTCTTTCACTCCAAGTCCGAAATTGGGTGGAAAACGGAGTGGCAAAACTCAGCATGTGCACTAGGCTGGGCCACATTTGTATGAAGAAAAAAAAAAATTCGATTTTACTGCGGGCACAGCGGTGAAATGGTGCCAAACTATGAGTTTTGCTACCATATTAAATTTGGTTACAATCAAACTTTATCTTCTGCCTCCGGTTTTATGTTAAAATTTGGTGAAAATCGAGTAAAAAAGACATTAACAGCATTTTAAATGTATTTTGTGCACTAACAAGCCTAACTCTTCTTTTATGGCGTCTACACCTGAACGTATACCAGTATTCCTTAAATACAGGTTATTTGGTTTCGTCTGTGTAGACGCCATCTGCTTTTTTCCGAGAGATAATTCTCGAATTTCGATTCAGCACTCAACAACAAAAGCCACTTTCTATCATTGCTTTGTGTTTTATTTTTTTTTTTTTAATAAAATTAACTTGTATAAATTCAAGTGTGAATTATTTTTATTCTTTTGGCCATATTGTGCCGAAACAGTATGTGCTCTGATTCTGAATATGTTTGTTGTTTATGTCTCTCTTTGCTGAGAAAAGAATAGCATAAGAGAAAATTTCAAATTAATTTGCTAAGAACAGAAGAAGAGAAGAAAATCTACGGTTTAGTTGTTTTCTCTGCCGCTTGGTACATTACGTCGCGTATCGCGTTCCTCGTCATGAGACTACTATCGTTGTATATATATCTTATAGTATAGCTTGAACCAATTCAGTTGGTCATTCTACTGCGCAGGTCTCTTTAAATTTCTCTGCTCTACTCTTTAATTCTGAAAGAGACAGACAAATCACTGAAAAAAAGAAAAAAAAGATGTATATGTTGGCATTGTTGTCAATGACGCTGCTGCGATCATATTGAAGAATCCCTAAAGAGGGTGAGTTCTGTTTATATGTAGCTTCGCTCACAGTAAAATAAAAATGAATTTCCAGCGATGGAATTCTTTGAATAAGATAATGATCATGGTTTATTTTTCTTTCATAGCTTGATGTCTAAAATACTATCTCATCTCTGGTGAGATAAAAAGAAAAGATTTTTAGGTGTAAACTTCACTTCGAAAAGATAAACTTAATAATTTTTGTTTTATTATTGGGACAAATTTCAGTGCACCTATAATAAAAAAATAAGTCTATTGCAAAATGCAATCGGGTTAGACATAAAAAACTACCTGCGACCTGCGACATAGGATTAATTGGCAAAAAGTTTAGGGATTATTGTTTATTTCTATGTTTTATGATTTGTGGCTTAGCAACAGAAAGGTTCCGGAGGCGTTGTGTTTATATTTATTTTATGGCGTTAGTGTATATGTATTTGTATACTAAACATTTATTGAAACTTAAACTGTATGAGGTATTCATATATAATTAATCCAGGTGGCGATTCTTCAACCGACTATGAAAGCGACATTAGTTCTTAAAACTAAGTATATGTAAATGAACATTTATTATTTAAATTATATTATTGTTATTTATATTATTTTAATTTTATTAATATGTTTTATATTTATTTCTGAAGAACAAATTTATAATAATTATTTTAAGGTAAAATAAATTCTTAAAAACTCGTAGGTAAAAATTATTCAAACTCGTAAACACTAATCTAACTAATTAACACTAATCTACAATTAATCCCAAAACCCCACAGGTCAAAAAATAAAAAATACATATATGTATATCAAATAAACACAAACGCCATAAAATAAATATAATTATAACGCCCCCGGAACTTTTCTGTTGCTAAGCCACAAATCATAAAACATATTAAGGTGTGTTTTATTCATTGCTGCATAGCCAGCGCAGCATTCAAGTGCGAATAAAACGATCAAACTCAATCCATATGTCAATTTCAATTTATATTTCAATTTTGGCCATAATTATAGAAAATATCAAAATCTGATGTCAAAACATGTATGTACATTATGTATGTTTAATTCTAAAATTTTATGTATAGCGCCATTTTCATTTCAATAATTTAAAGTTCTATCACCAGCACAACTGCCATTTTTTTTACTGGCTTCTTTTTAGCCAGCAATCAAATTGTTGTTATTTGTCGAGGGAAATTTTGCTGCGCTAGCTATGCAGCAGTGAATAAAACACACCTATAGATATAAACAATAATTCCTAAACTATTTGTCAAAGTTGAGTTAGGCACTGTAAGATTTAAGGAAAAATCTTTACTCTTAAATCCTCTTTCTGCGCAACCGACCGTTGGCCAAGTGAATTGGTTCAAGCTATAAGCGGTTTATTAACTTTCGCGAGGGTTTTGTTGTTAATGTTCGCACCAGATTTCGGTGTAGGTGACGGAGAGGGAGTAATTTTAGGCAATGGTGATGGTGAATAAGGAAAACGAGGAGATGAAGAAATGTTTTTCTCTTTCGAAATTTTCAATTGTTTGTTGTTTTTGTTTTGATCAGCACTCAAGGGCTTAAATTGAGAGCGCGTTATATGTACGTACTGGTTCAACGAGATTATCAAAATCAGATTTATGTTCAATAAAAAAGCGATATAAGTCTTTGATAATTGGAATGCAGCTAAGAAAAGAAATGTTTTTGCATGTACCGCACTTCCAGAAAATGTTATCATTAGATTCAAGCAAAGCGGGATCAGAATCACTTAGTTTTGTACATTTGTAATGAAATCCGGATAAACAAATTCCACAACAAATTGAATCACTTTTAGAAGTAAGGAAATTACATCCCAGTTATTCTTTGTTTTATGAGTTCAAAGTTCTTCTTGCTTCTCGTTCTCATAAATATTGTTTTAAAGCTCTTAAAATCTGGAAACAGGAATTTTGTGTATGTTCCATACTTCTAACTACCGTAATTCTTACAATGTTTTTTCGATTCGTTTTTTTTTTTAAATAAAGTTCTTCAGTCCTTGAGGGCGATCATTCTACCTGGAATTTTTCTTAAACTTGTTAAAGATTGGCTTTTTAACGTCCACTTTGACGGTCTTAAAGTTTGCTTTCTGGTTCTCTGGCTTAAGAAAGTTGCTTTTACTATTGTTCTCATTTATTTAATAAATGCTTTTTTTTATTATGAATTGTGAAATTGGTTCACTTCACACATAAAAATCACTTTTTTTATTAAAATTTTATAACAAGAAAACTGAATGTCATTTAAATTTCGTATGTCGATTTTCTTTACACATGAGAAATCAATTTCTGTGTGAAGATTTCGATCTCTCGACAGATTTTACGTTCCTTCACACCAAAAAAATCGATTTTTTTTTGACAGAGATCAAATCCTTCGAATCCGTATTTGAAGAGGGATTAACATGACGACATACGCATACCAAAAGAAAAAATTTGACAAGGGATCGAAGTCCCTAGTGTGTAAGGGAAATCTACATTATGTATATAATTAGGGTAGAGCAAGGAGGATTTGACACAAAAATAATATTTTATACTTTTGGACCAACATTTAGCGGACTGGTAAAAACGTCATAGTGGAAGATG
Organism: Chrysotoxum bicinctum; assembly: GCA_911387755.1. Lineage (NCBI taxonomy): Eukaryota > Metazoa > Arthropoda > Insecta > Diptera > Syrphidae > Chrysotoxum > Chrysotoxum bicinctum. Next base: position 107,745,471 of record OU426988.1, read on the forward strand.
ATCCTTAGTTATTTGACTTCAAAATTATCAATATTCCAATATTATATTCAAAAGTGTCTTGATGATTATGAAGCTCAAAACCAATATTGAAAAAGTGACAAAACCTCCTACTTTTAACGAGGATTTGACAGATCTTTAGGAGGTTTTGGCAACTGGTGGGAGGATTTGCCAATTTAAGAGTTTTTACAAAAATGCACTCTGGATAAAAATGAAACGTAAAAACTTTATTCAATAAATTCTTATATAGTTACTGGAATGGTTATAAAAAAAGTTTAAATAAATAAGGGCTCTTAAAAAATCTAGACTCGTAATTCCTCCGAGTTTGAATTTTAACGAATGTCGAGACCTGCAAAATCGACGTTAAATCTTATTTTTTCTGGAAGTCTGGCATTTCTTCAGGTTTAAGGAGCTTGGCTACCAAGTCCATTGACATTGTCAGTTTATTATCTCCAACTAAGGGCTCGTAAAATAAATTTGACTTATTTTGTCTTCGGAAATATTTGATAGCGTATGGTAAAGCGGTGTCGCGATCAACAGCTGCTACCAATCCAACGTAAAAGTACTACTTTTTATCACCAAATTTTATAAGAACATAATCTCCGTGATTGGCGATAATATGCTTGCTGAATTTAACTCGTTCCGGTTGCTCTTCGTTGCTGTCTTCCCATCGTAATGATGTGTCCGAATCCCGGAGGCTGTACTTATCGCAGTCTTCACTCGAAGAATCATTCAGTTCACGTTTCACGACCTTATGTTTTTCTACCTTAGGAATGCTCCTCATTTGGAGTTTGAGGCTCTTTTTGGCTGCGAGTTCCTCTAAACGGTCTTTTTCTGAAGTATCAGTATCTACTCTGGACTTTCCAACCGGACGACCTGTGAATTTCTTTTTCCCTCATTTCGGAAATGACCGAATAGCTTCCGGTGTGCTATGAGTTTTTTCACCTACACAGGTTAGAGGTGCTGAAGCTGAAGTAGAACTCTCTTCAATGGCAACTGATGTTGGTAATGGTACAGTTGTATCAATGTTAGAGGATTCAATCAAAGCTAATGAAGTTATTGAGGCAGCAGCAGTTGACTCCGTTATTTTTTTATTTTCTTCGAATACAGCAGGTTCACAAAATTCACTGTCTTCGAAAATATCACAATTGAAGGGAAATATCCCTGTAGATAAAAATCTTTTTGTAATGTTTTCTGGAGAGAATGCTCTGAGAAACGGCTGAGATGAAAGTGTGGGTATATCATATATTGTGATCCCCTGCGGAACCTCCAGGTTGTTAACCAAATAATTGTTGAACGATACCTTACATTGTCGTTTAAATGGTCCGAATATCGACATGTCTAGGGGCTGCAAACCATGAGACGTATGTGGTGGGAACGAAAGCATAACGATTCCATTATTACGGCAGTACAAAATAGCATCGAGCGAACAGTGCGAAGCATGATTGTCCAGAAGCAGGGGAATAGGATCTTCTTTTGAACATTTCGAAAAACGTTTTAAGTGCTCTAAAACTTTAAGGTGCATTTCTACAGTCATCCAGCCACTGTCAGAAAATAAGCCAATGGCCCCAGATATGGTCCCTTTCATGAATAAAGGATTTTACTTCTTTCGAGGACATACATATATAGACAGGAGGAATATGGTTTCCAGCTGCATTGACAATTGCAGCCATTGTCACTGAAGTCCCCCTTTCCCCTGAAGCGGGTTGAGACATAGTTCTCTTACCCTTTTGTGCTATGATCTGCAAAAATATATTGGCGGTTATAATAAAATGTTACTCTTTTCATAAAAAACAACAGAACTTGCTCTTATCGAGTCCATGACCGTTGTAAGTCCAGTTTCATCGAGGTTATAAATATTTTCGGGCTTGAATGAATGCTTCAAAAGGACACCTTTAAACTTGCAAAAAAAATCAGCCACAGCAGTTTTTGTAAAAGCTCGAAGGCGGGCCAATCTTATATTTCCGGTTTTCGCAGACTTATTGATGGATTGCGCCTCATGAATCCCGATAGCCAAACTTTTCCAGCTGCTTGCTCATTATGCCAGGATGAGGGACATTTGATCTTATTTTTTATGGCATAGTCGCATACAAATCGCTTTGCCATATCAAATGTCAGACCGTGGTGTAGATTTGAACATTTTTTTAAATATTCCGTCAAATCGGTCTCTTTCGATGTTGTTAGGACTTGACCTACAGAATATTTACTGCTAGCCTTACTTTCAAGCTCGTTCGGGACCCGCTTTTCTTACAAAAGTTTAAGCCGATAAATTAGTGTTGTTCTGTTTAAATTTACATATCAGTTTCTCAACATGGTTTTATTGCCGGAAAATCAACGGCCACTAATTTGGCCATAATGTGCAATACCATTATTTCTAATATGGAAAATAAATCCCAAACTGATATTATATTCACAGCTAAGGCCTTTGATAGGGTCAACCATCAGATTTTACTTCACAAGTTGGCTTCTCTAGGTATTCACTCTTCTTTATTAGAATGGTTTGAATCTTATTTTATCTACTAATAGAGTTCAAATAGTAAAAATTGATAATTCGTTATCTAAAAACATTTCTGTACCATCTGGTGTGCCTCAAGGAAGTTATCTAGGGCCTTTGTTATTTTTATTATTTGTTAATGCTATCTTCTGATATCTCCGAAATTCAGAATGTCTTCTTTTTGTGGACGACCTTAAACTCTTTCGTAATATTACTTGTAAGTCCGACTGCTATCTTCTTCTAGAAGATTTGTTGTCACTTGATCGTTGGTGTACTCAGAATCACCTTTCTCTTAATGTGTCCAAATGTCAAATTTTAACGTGTCACAGGATTTTTAATCCTGTTTGACTATAATATCAGTAATAGTAACCTAGAACGGGTTACTAAAAAAAAAGATTTAGGAGTTATATTGGACACAAACCGTTCATTTCTGCCTTACTATGATAATATGATTAACAGAGCTAACCAAATGCTTGGTTTCATTAAAAGGAACACAAGAGATTTCTCAGATCCATATTCACTAAAATCTTTATATAACTCTTTAGTTAGGTCAATTTTGGAATACTGCAGTATAATCGGGAATCCTTATTATAGTAACTCAGTAGACAGAATTGAGAGAATTCAGAAAATCTTTACATCGTACAATACCAGATGTCTATTGTTTGGAATGAAATCTCTTAAGGATAGGCTAATTTATTATTCTGTTATGTTTATAAGAGATGTTGTTACCAACCATATTAATTGTCCCCCTTTAAAAACTTAAGTTGGTTGTGTGGATGCTCCATCGAGAACTACACGTTATAGATTTTATCTTTACGAACAGTTTCACCGTTGTAATTATGGTCGAAATGAACCTATATCACGTTGCATCAGAGAAGTCAATTTAATTTGTAATAGCATTACCTTGTTTTTAGATGTTAATAGAGATTCTTTTAAATCATGTGTTTTAAATAATATTTAATTAGTTTTTCTTTCTTATTAACGTTCGAACATGTTTTTCTTTATATTTTGTTAAAAATTTAATGCCTAAATTATATTACGTTGATTAAGTGTAAATTTAATTGTATATATGTATCCACCAACATGTATAATTATGTATAATTATTTCTTATAGTAGTCTAGAAAGATTGTTATCTGATTGATGAAAAAAAAAAAATAAATAAATTATATTTCCGAGCGGCACTCGTTGGTGTTTCAATCTTGGTTTTAGTCTCCATCAATGCTTTTTTGAGGGCATCTTCATCAATAACCCTTTCAGAATGTTTCTTTTTGTAAATATTCGGCATATTTTCCTTAATAATTATATATAAAAACTTATTTTCTACTTAGGTATACTAAAACCATTTCGTAGGAGGATTCGACAATTTATCAAATCATCCTTTTTTTAGATGTCAAATCCTCCTTTTGTCATGCTAAATAAAAATTTTAAACTTACCAAATTTCTGAAGTAGCCAACACTGAAACATATATTTATTGTTAAAACCTTTTGATTGGTTAATCAAATAACAAAATACAAAATAAAGAAAATTGTCACTGAAAACTGTTATCCGAAAAAACGAAATTGCAAAATTATCAAAAAAAAAATGCACCACAAAGAATAGACACGTGCGTAGATCAACAAAGCACAGACACAAGTGCTATTTTCATGAGAGCGAGTCACAACATGTCAAGCACTCTTTATTTTGATATTTCCTCTCTTTGCGCGTTATGTGTAGTGCGATATTTGAAAATGACAAATTTTCCTTTCGTCAAATCCTCCTGGCTCTACCTATATAATATATGCACATATGTATATTATGCTAAATGGTGTATTATATTAATGAAATTTATGATTAAAATTAATCTAAAATCTAAGTATTCCTAACATGCAAGTCTTCACTACCATGTGACTTCTTCAATCCGGTTCAAGAGCAGATGGTGCGCAGGGTTGGCTTCAACTCTAAGGCTAGCCACGTGAATTTTTGATACTCACTTTGAATGAAAAAAAAAAGACAATTATTTTTAAACTGATTCGTTCTTTCTGTTTATAAATTTTCAATTTTTTGTTTTGAAACAAAATATTGAAATCAACTGACAAGTGTCACAGTTTTCCACGTTGCCTTAAACTTTTTCCTAATGGTTGTACATTGAGAAATGAAAATCATAGCGTGGAAAAAGTTGTGGAACATATTTGTTTTTCCAATCCACATTTTAGTACTCACCTCTCGTTGCGGATTTCATGCCAGTGAACCAGCAGTCACTTTTATATGAAATTTTCATTTTCACTTGAACTGAGTACTAGGCTTTAAGTGAAAAATAATTTCACTTAAGCGGAGTTCGGATAAGTGAAAAAAAAATTTCACTTAAGCGGATTTAAAAATTCCATTAAGCGGAGATTTAATGCTAGAAACAATATTGTTTTTATCTTTTGAACTTGCCTTGAAAGAAGTTAAATAAAACAACGATTAAATAACACAAAAATAATTTATTGAAAAACGAAAGCTAGCAAATTTTTGTTCTGTTCGATTCAAATTTTTTTTTTCACTTAAGAGAGTTTTTTTCAATAAAAATTTTAAAAATTAACTGAAAATATGTTTCAGTTATCCGGATTTTTCGCTTAAGCGGGTTTCACTTAAGCGGAGTGTTTTAAGGGAAATTGGTCGGAAAATACTTGGGGATGAAAAAAAGTGTTTCAGGTAAGCGGGTTTTTCTCTTAAGCGGGTTTCTCTTAAGCGGGTTTTACTGTAATTATATGTTCAATAAAATGGCGAACTTATTTTAGGCAATCGTTTAGTTTGTGTCAAAACACAAACTTTTTAGTTGCTCGAATCAAGCAGTTTCGCAACTAAAAATTGCTAGTGCGCGGCTAGCCTAAGGGCACTATATTCTATGGTTCGAAGTAAACAAAAATTGAAGAAAATAAAAAGACCGTCCGAAAAAGAATCCGAGCCGAAATAAAAATGTAGGGCAAATTCGAGAGAGTTTTTCAGATAAAACAAACTTTTAATTTCAATGAGATTTCATATAACATTATTTGTAAAATAAATAAGCACGTGATATATTTTTATTTAAATTTATTTATTTTCTTATTTAAATTTTTCGGGATTTTATTATATTCTTCTGATTTTTTGAAAATATTAAAATTGACAAAACTACATGTAAATCTACAAAAAAACGCAATTTACGTGTTGCATGTTATTCTGATGACTTTAATTTATGGTACCACAAAATCGGTGACTTTTGTCTCCCTTTCCCGTATGTACTAATAGCCTTGTATATATAACTTATAGTAATATCGACAAGTCGAACGAATGTGGCGGCATCTTCAAGCTACGGACCCCATTTGTTAAATTTGTCTCTGCTAAATTTTGGAGACTTCACAATATGGGTGTACAGATAATGGAAGAATGAGAAAAAATAAATTGTGTTGAGAATGTGTACAGAAAGAAAAAATAGGAATAATAACAGAATGAGAAAATTATATTCATGGATGTATATGTGACGTTTTGTGAAGATAGGAAAAATATATTTGTATGAAAAAATATAAATCTGTGACCATGATTGCCACAATTAAATAAATATAAATATAGAATGTAAACATGACATATAGGATTAAAGAAAGTTTTTTACGTTTTGGTTAACCTTATTTTACTAAGTACCTTAAATACTTGTAAATAAAATAAAATATATATTAATATGTGTACACTAAATTATTAGGATAAACAGTACAAACTCGATTTACGCAACTAATACAAATTAAGGCAGTTGCAATAACCGAGTTTGTTGCACTTACTGGGTTATACATATATTTTTTTAAATAAATAAAATGCACGACTGGGTCGCACGAACTTGCTCCTATGTAATAGAATAGGAATTTTAAAAACTTACTGGGTTATAGGTACATATATTTTTTTAAATAAATAAAATTCACGACTGGGTCGCACGAACTTTCTCCTATGTAATAGAATAGGAATTTTAAAAACGAATTTTATTAGAGAAAACTGTTTTTAAGCATAAAATTATTTTTCTTTTAATTCTTTAAGTAGTAAGAGTAAGAGATAAAAAAGAATGCTATGCAAATATGAAATAAGAAAAAAAATTAGTAGGCCAACTTAAAGCTTCTCTTATTGTACGAACATAAATAAAATATTGAGCCGTTTTCGAGATATTAAATTAAAAAAAAAAAGATTTTTTTTTCAAAATTCAAAAAAAATATTTTTCTGAAAGTTTTGAAATGCAATGTTTTTCAAATTTTTTAGAAGCTTCTCTCTAAAAAATTTCATCCGTTATGCCGTTATTGAAACTGCTGGGAAGCCTTAACGTAAAAAAAAAATGATCAAAATCGGTCATACCGTTTTTGAGAAAATCAAAAACAAAAACAAAAAAATGGTTCCAAGGGAGGTACCAAAAATAATAATTTTTTGGACATTGTTTTTTCATTCATTACCTAGGTTTAACTAAATGAAAATTTATGATTTTTTTTAGAATCTGTGGAACAGTTTTTGAGAAAAAAAAAATAAAATAAAAAAATATTGATATAATTTCGAAAAAAAATCGTATGGCAGGTACCGTTATTTTCGGTCTTAAAAAATCAAATCAAAAAACATCTGGGGGAAAAAAATTAAACCCATATCTACCAAGTTTAATGAAAATTGGCCGAGCGGTTTAGCTGTAGTCGAATAGACAGACAGACAGACAGAATTGCGAGACCCAATTTTTAAGTCTTCGCTATCATAGTAATGTCAACTGATCAAAATCTCGAGTTCGATTTTTTTTACGAATGCATAACTTGCCTTATAGTACCTATAAGTCGCAAGTAAAAAGGTAGAAATGATAGGTAGGTATGTGAAAAAGGTAAGTTTTGAGAGAAATTGTTATTATTTTGAATCGTAAAAACATGAAAAATCAACATTTTCGTATGATTCTTTTTAATTTGTTTGTTTTTTCTTTTTTGTGTAGATTATGAAAAAACATAATATAAAAATATAAGAATATAATATAAAATTTTCATTCGATTGCTTGTAAAAAACTTATCAACAATTATACGTGAATAAGTACGTCTACATGAATGTTTTGAAGCCCTGAAACTAGTATAAGTAAATTAACATTTTTTTTTCATCCTCGAAATTTTTTTCATCAATCCTCCGTAAATACGAAAGTAAAACAAAAACATTCTAGAGAAAAAAAAAATATTTTCTAAAATTTGGAAAAAAAATGTATGGCCGATACTTATTTAAAATTAAAACAGTTTAATTAGGTACTAATTTCCATAAAATTTATCGCCAATATACTTTTTATAAAGATTGTCATTGCAATTATTATGCTTTCTAGAACACACTGTATCCTTGTAGCATTGGTTGAGCGTTCTCGCTTCAGATAGTAATTATTTGATTTTTCACCAGAATTGAAAATTTCAAATCAAATGATAGGCATATCTCTTTTTTTCAATAGCTACAAAAACCATACAATCAAGAAAATGTATTCAGACAAAAAAGTTCAAGCAAAAAATATATCTACCTCAATACATACTCACAAAAACATACAAACAAGAAAATATATTCCAACAGAAAAAGGTCAAAAAAGAAATTTTTTTCATTTCCACCACTCGGAAATCTCCCTTACTCTGTCTTTTGTTGAAAAATGAAAATAATAAAATTTCTCTTTCTTACTACTTGTTTCTCCACTCTCCACTGACAAATTTTGCTGATTTCGGCGACACCACAGGCTAGGGACTCTAACATAAAATCACGTCAATTGATAATACTATAAGATATATACAATGCTAATAGTAGATTTAATCGAAAAAAAAAAAAAAATTTTTGCTGATTTCTTCTAATTTTTCGATAACTTCCTATTTCCTCCACTATCACACAACAACAAAAAGCACTTACAAAATCAGACAATGTAAATACCGCATATTGATTCCACAAGGTCCCATAAGCAAGATTTAACTAACGACTAGTTCTACACCATTCTTTCAAATTGGAACTGTTTAAGGCAAAGGTACTGTTTATAAAAGTATGTGGATTGTAAATTTCTGCCTTTTACATTATATTAATAATACAAATCCAGAGAATTCGTATCAAAATGAAATACATTTTGTGAAAGAAATTTACTTATTTATTATCTTAAACCCAAAACAACATTTAAAATAATATGAAATTTAACTCAAAACTATATTAAATTGGCATGTTATTAGTTAATCTTCGTACATACATATATAGGTATGTACATCAACGCACAATATAAAAAAAGATAAACAGCAGTATAGTATGTAATTTAAGATGTGAAAAGGGCGTTTTTATCACCGAAAGAATAATGGCAAATATGTATTTAATTCAAAAAGTGTAAAATGAAAGAATATGGATTTTATTCCGTTGTCCTAGCAATTGGTCAATTTGCTTTATTCTTCAACTGTTGCAGCTGTGCTCTTCGGTGAGTAAAAAAACTTATAAAACAAAAGGTATCTAATGTTTATCCTTCGGTCAGTTTCATGGGACAAAACAAATTTTCTTCATTTTTTTCTGAGAATTTTCTTATCATGGTATGAAAACAAATACCTATCCCATATCAACTGAGCTCGATCTCAAAGTTTTGGTCTCATATTGAAAGCTCTATGTGAGTGATAGCTGTACGCGAAACAATAAGAAAACTATTGTTTGGCAAATTGTAATGGTTAGACATGCTATGTTACTAGAAATGGAAATGTACTCAGTTAGTGCCAGGGCTGTGAGAATCGATTTTTATATGCATTTTTTTCTGTATTATTTATTGCTTTTTTTTTAATCAGTATTAAATTGATCTAACTTAGCACAGGTACACAGAATTAAACTCTACTAAAAATGTTTGTTTCCTACTAACTAAAGTATAGTTTTAAGTTGAAAAATATTTTTGTATGACTATTGTGAAACTGTTATATTATAATTTTTTGGCGGCAAAATTGGATTTTTAGCATAACAAAAGGCACGACTGGGTCTCTCAAAGTTGCTATTATGTGTAAAGGACTTGGAATTTTGAAAATATTCTGTATAAAACGTCGATGTTATTAAAAAAAATGGTCAGAATCATGATTTTCGCTTTCTAAATGGCTAAAAGAAATCATGGTCCTTATTCTAAATTTGGGGGGGGGGGGGGGGGGGTGTAATACCGAATAAGGTTCGGCTGAGTTGTTGATAAACGTGGCAACCGCTTTTCAAACAGTGAAATAACGAGACTTAGTACTGTTCTGAGGAGCACTTTTGCAGTAACTTTCAGCAATCTGCGTGCACTTACATTCTTATTCTTGAGATTCGATCTTCTGATGCTGATCTCTACCTCAAAGTGATCGGTTGAGTTGTTAAAGAGAAAAATAAAAAATCCCTTCGAGGCACAGAAAAAACATACCGTCAATGTACGAGTGTCAGGTGCATTAGTCAAAGTGCAACAAACATGAACTAAAAAACGGCACTCATATAAAAGCATTAATTGACTTACTGAGCGGTAAATTTCTCTTCTTTCTCTTTCACCCATCACCAATAGTTTGGTTTGGTGTCGTCGTTGCATATATTATTTGGGTCACACCATACATTGTGTGTAACTAATTGAACTAAAGGAACATCAGATAGATTGCTGTTATTTATTTTGGACGCCAGGAGCGGATCAATACATTTACTATTAAGGCATACCACTTAATAGTAAATTATATTGTGAAGTTATTTTGGATCCCAAACGTAATATCAGCATAGTTCCTTGTCTGATTTGATTTTTATGTTTGTTTTTTGTAATGTTGATGAATTTATAGTTGTTGTTCCCTCACTATGGCCTTGCCTTTTATGTACGTAATGGTTTTGCTTATCAGCTTCAAACACAATATGGCACTTGTTTGAATAAAAATTTGTATTTCATGTGGTTTAAATTCATAGTCCATGTGCGCATCATATACAGGGTGATTGGCATAAGGTGTGACAAAAAGCTAGGGCGTGTAGGTTGGACTTAGACAAGAAAAAAATCGTATGGGAGGGGGGGTCTATTTCCCCCCGTTTAGGCGGGAGGGGCAATTTAAGAAAAAAATCACTTAAAACAGAAAAAAAATTATTAGAAAATAACGGTGATACCTACAGAGTAATGCTATGGCATTTTGAAAAGCCAGAAATACATTCTTTAATTTTGTTTTTAAATAAAGTTGTTCGAGTGAATAATTTTTGAAAAATTAATTTTCAAAATCAAAATTTTGAAAAAAAAAATGAAATTTTTTTTTTAAACAATTTTTTTTTCAAAATTTTACGAAATTAAGTATTATTTTTTTATTCAATATTCAATGCTTTTATTAATTTTTGATCAAACACACAAAACCGGATGTCAAAATGTTTTGTAGTTTTTGAGAAAATCAAAAATAACAAAACCTACTTTTGTTCTAAGAAAAGCCTTTTATTTTAGTTTTTACGTTTTTGGATTCTTATGTAGGTGAATTTACGATTGAAAGGATTAACTTTCTTTTTACTATTCTTTTAATTATCGTCTTATAAGCATACAATAATGTGACAAAGTACTGGATTAACCATATTTCACACATTTTTTCATTGAGAACACCTGCGTGAGAGCATTGGTTTAAAATTGACCTGCCACTTTTTTATTATGGTGGGGTCGGCTTGGCTTAGGTGCATTTACGAAAGAAAGGATTAACTTTAAATAAACAGTAATTATGTATTTTATCTAAATATGCATGTATTTATTATTTAAATTGATTTCAAGATTCAGGAACATTTTTGTTCTTATTTCGCAATTGCATTTTTCTGTCACTAGTTAGGGCGTGTAACGCTGCATTATTTAAAAAAACATTCGCAGATCAATATTAATCCAATGCTCTCACGCAGGTGTTCTCAATGAAAAAATGTGTTATTGTATGCTTATAAGACTGATAATAAAAAAAATTTACAAAAAAAGTTAATCCTTTCTTTCGTAAATGCACCTAAGCCAAGCCGACCCCACCATAATAAAAAAGTGGCAGGTCAATTTTAAACCAATGCTCTCACGCAGGTGTTCTCAATGAAAAAATGTGTGAAATATGGTTAATCCAGTACTTTGTCACATTATTGTATGCTTATAAGACGATAATTAAAAGAATAGTAAAAAGAAAGTTAATCCTTTCAATCGTAAATTCACCTACATAAGAATCCAAAAACGTAAAAACTAAAATAAAAGGCTTTTCTTAGAACAAAAGTAGGTTTTGTTATTTTTGATTTTCTTAAAAACTACAAAACATTTTGACATCCGGTTTCTTGTGTTTGATCAAAAATTAATAAGAGCATTGAATATTGAATAAAAAAATAATACTTAATTACGTAAAACTTTGAAAAAAAATTGTTTAAAAAAAAAATTTCATTTTTTTTTTTCAAAATTTTGATTTTGAAAATTAATTTTTCAAAAACTATTCACTCGAACAACTTTATTTAAAAACAAAATTAAAGAATGTATTTCTGGCTTTTCAAAATGCTATAGCATTGCTCTGTAGGTATCACCGTTATTTTTTAATAATTTTTTTTGTTTTAAGTGATTTTTTTCTTAAATTGCCCCTCCCGCCTAAACGGGGGGAAATAGACCCCCCCCTCCCATACGATTTTTTTCTTGTCTAAGTCCAACCTACACGCCCTAGCTTTTTGTCACACCTTATGCCAATCACCCTGTATATGCTTTATTTTTCGCAGCCAAAGTTAGGATAGTAACTCGAATTTTAGTGAACTCGATGCGCTGTCCAGTTCCATTCAATGAATTTGTTCTCATTTTCCGCACATTGAAATCGTTATTACGTGCGATTCAATGTACACAATTATTCGTGGTTGCCCTAACTAACAGCTAACGAGCCTACTCGAATTCCTGGCGTTGCAGGTCAATCCGCTAGGAGCGTCCACTTAAGAAAAACATCGATGTTTTTATTCGATGTTAGATATCGGAAACCGGCATCGATGTCTTCCGTACATCGCTTAAAAACATCGACGTTTTTTCAACATCGAATACCTACGAGTACTTTAATGATTTTTTACTTTAACAAATGGAAACTAACAATATGCGCTAGCAAAAGTATTATCTGTTCCTTAAAAATTCCAAAAAAAATTTGATCAGTTTAATTGTTTTAGATTAAGATTAGCGTAAAAAGGCAAATTTCGATTCACAAATCACACTGTAGATGAGTGAGAGTAAGAGCAAGTATATGAAGCAGTACAGTTCAGGCAGGACAGTGAAATGAAAGACTAAACCTAAGAAATTAATCAAAGACAAGAACTTAGGACAAAAAAGAGCTGATGCACACATTTTTGCAAAAGTATGCGTTATCTCGGTTGCTTAGTTGTCATTTCTACAAATTCGAAAAAAGTCAATGCTCACATTTTTGCAAAAGTATGCGTAACCTCAGTTGCTCGTAAAAGAGTCGATTCTCATATTCACCGACCTGAATGAAATTAATAAAAATAAGTCTTTATGTTCTTTGTCATAGTTTTTCGATTTAAAAAAAAAAAAAACAGATACATCGAATAGAAAATTTACTAGGCAAAACATCGGATCAATCCGATGTCTCGTATGGTGAAGATCGAATGGATTCGATACATCGATGTTTAGTGAATATCCCTACAATCCGCTAACATTCTAGACTTGTTTCTCACTCCGGACCTTGATAAATACACCATAAATGTATTATCCCCGATAGCTTTATCCGATCATTGTATCATATCTGCAAAGGAGATGACCCATTTTTCTATGGAGGTTGGGCCCAGATCTCACACTTACGAGACTAGTACCAAATTAAAGCTTTTGTTAAGCTTAATCTATCTGCCAAATATTTTCAAATTTGGTTTTGGGGATTTCGAGATAATTGAGCTTGAAATTGAATATTGGAGATGGTAAAAAACGGCCTTTTTTGCAAACAATTACTGTTGCAACACAACATGAATAAAATACAAAAAAGAATAATAAAACATACTTATCTATCCTATCCTACATTTCGCCGACGGCGGCGACGGCAAAACAACATCTTGCCAGGTATGCAAATCGCCACCAGTAGAATACGAATAAAAAGGACAAGATAAGAAGAAGACGAGCACAAGTCGGACACGAAGATAAAGACGAAGGAAAGAAAGGGCAGCAAAAGATCTAATACACATTAAACTTATATAAACAGAGGTCTCCAAAGCCTCCAGAGAGGGGAACAAATTCTATGTTTCCTCATTTGCCGTCTCACCCCTGAACTGGTCAATGATGTTAGATGCTAGAATTTAAATACGAAGTGAAAAATCCGCAAAGATCAATGACCAAGATCACCTGATGTTGGATGCTGGATCTTGCACATGTAACAAACATGGTGGGATATTACATAATATTAGGTTCTTTCGATCACTATGATGTAGACTAAATTTATTACTACTTTAACAATCGTCCACATTGGACTCAATAAAGTGCCGAAGAATTATATTTTGGTTTTTGTTTTAATTCTGTATTTGATTTTACATAGTCCAATTCATTTTTTGCCTCGCGGCAAACATTGCTCCTTCGAGGCCGATCTTTTGTCTAAACTATCAAATTACTAGTCTAGTGTGTGAAGATTTTATAAGTCAAATTAAAAGCAACCAAAAGTTAATTTTTTTTTTGAGAAACTTTAAGCTGATACGGTCGAGTTACAGTGCATCGATCCTGTTCCTGAGTCTGGTAGGAAATCTGATAGATTCAATTCAAATAATTGTGGCAGAATTAGAAGTTGACTACAAGGCGTATACAGAGTTAGGGGAGTTAAGTAAATGCATGCACATGAATGAACTTCGTTTAAAAAATTTGGAAAAGTCATTTGAGGAAGCTCGAGCACTACATCAAAAAATTGTTGCGGCTCCCACGGAAGACGCAAAGACTAATTATATGGACGAGCTGGTCTTTCTTCTTCTGAAAGAACTTTTTTATAAATATTCTTCGAAATTAAAAACACAATTACAGACTACAGATGCACAAAATTATTCGCAAAAAATTTGGTAGTACCAAAGAGTCAGTCTGTAGAGTTAAAGCTTCCACCGATTAAAATCCCCACGTTTTCTGGATCCCTTCAAATGTGGCCAAAATTTCGGAGCCTTTTTGAAAGTCTAGTTAATAAAAATTCTTTTATATCGGATCTACAGAAACTTCATTATTTGAAGACCAATTTAAGTGGTGAAGCTCAATGCTTGCTGCGGAACACTGAAATCACCGATGGTAATTTTGAAGCTGCGTAGTCAACGCTGGTTAAACATTACCAAAACCTACGTACCTTAAAGACAATCAATTCAAATTGCTCTTTGATCAAATGAAAGTATCACAGGAGTCGTCAGAGGGTATAAGATCGCTGTTAGATACCACAAATGAAGCAAGGCATTCCTTGGAAAACCTGGGAATTCCAACAACTGCCTGGGAAGATGTTCTTGTCTTCCACACCGTTCAAAAGCTACCACCGGTAACTAGAGGCTTACGGGAATCACACATTTCTGCTTATGTCGATTATCCGACATACAGCATCCTTGATGAATTTTTACTATCGAAGTCCAGTGCTTTGGACATATTAGGTCCAACATCATCAAGTTTATCGAATTTGAAACCAAAAAAGAATTTATTAAGTGCAGTTCGGTCTCACAATTCTTCAGTTTCTAAATGTGCAATGTGTCAGGGTTTCCATTCGATTCGGAATTGTTTTAAATTTAAAGCATTGAATCTAAGAAAAAACAAGAAATTGTCAAAAAGAATAAATTGTGCAATAATTGGTTATCAAATGCACATGTAACACATAGATACCTGCACAAGTACATTTACTTGTTTTATATGCAAACAAAAGCATCATTCGCTGCTGCATGCTAATGAGCATTAAAAACAATGCATGCGATGGAACTTATTCCATCAGGAGCTAATCAGCCAACTGCCCAAAAAAAACATCTTCTTCCTTGCAAACTTCACAGCCAGAACTATCAGAAACTTCGTACCCCTCCAAAATTGCTTCAGCCTTCAATATGTGCGTAGCAGAAAATAGAGAATGTCAAACTTCTGGCCACTGCACTCATCAAGGTTGTCACGTCTGTGGGCCAACCACTGCTGCTGCGATCACTTCTTGATCCTGAATCGGAGGCTTCCTTTATTTCTGAGTTTGCTGCGCTACGATAAAATCTTCCTAGGAAAAGGAGCTTGAGAAACTAACATTGGCCTCTCAAGGCATTAAGTATCTTTGACTGTTTTTTCGAACCTAAACGAGAACTTCAGTTTACAGCTTACTGCTTTAGTTTTACCGAAGCTAACAGCGGTTCTCCCAATGCACAATTTCCACTGTGGAAACTTTAGCCACCTTCAAGATTTTCAACTTGCAGAAGCGACGTATATCCATCAATTCTTCTCGAAGGTGTTGTTAAAGGTGACACAGGTATAAAAACGAACAATTTTATCAGACATCGCTCGTATACGATCCAATGGGGTGGATTTCTCCTACAAATTTCTCTACAATCATCTATTCTTGGCATGGTTTGAAAATGGATCTTAACTCCATTATTAATATCGATATTCCTCGTTGGATCAACACAACCAAAAATTCACAGCTCGAAATACATGGATTCTGTGATGCCTCTCAAAAAGCTGTGTATGTACGAGTCATAAATGGTAGCACAGTACAAACTTCACTTCTTCTCTTAAACTAGGGTTGCACCGCTCAAAACTAAATCACTGGCACGCTTGGAGCTGTGTGGGGCCCTACTGCTAGCGCAATTATTGCAACATACCATTAAAACTAGGGAATTTCAAAATTATAAAATATTTGCTTGGTGTGATTCTGAGATAACACTTGCGTGGATCAAAATGGCCCCTTATATTTGAACTACATTCGTCGCCAACCGAGTGGCGGAAATTCAAGAACTCACAGACATTAGTTGCTGGAACTACATTTCATCTAGGGACAATCCAGCTGATATAGCTATGAGAGGACTTGCTCCAAAAGACCTCATAAGTAACCAAAAATGGTGGAATGAGCCCGATTTGTTGAAGACATTCGATGAAAAAGTCTATCCATTTTGCATCATTAAAAATACTGATCAAGAAATGAAATCCTCTGAGATGTCAAAGGTAAGAAATGAACCAATTGCATCTGGGTACCCCATTTCAGCTCTGCACTCATTTTACAGCCTTTGAACATAACGATCTTTTTACTAATAATAATAAAATAGTCTTACTAAGCTTATTATTCATAATGCTCACTGACGTCACTACATGGTGTCCAACAACTTATAATGGCAACACTACGAACCGAGTATTGGATACTCCAGTTAAAATCAAACGTGAAAAAATGTATCCACAATTGTCTTAAATGTTTTAGACACAAAGCTACACCTATGCAACAAAAAATGGGTAATTTGCCCGCACCCAGAGTTAACCAGGCGGTAAGGGCAATAAGGTCACGAAGGCATACATCGCAACTTTTGTTTGTTTTGCTACAAAGGCAGTGCACTTAGAGCTTGTGAGCGATTACAGTACCTCAGCTTTCTTCGCAGCTTTCAGACGCTTTATTGGTCGCCGTGGCATTTGTCAAAATATATACAGCTATTGTGGAACCAATTTCCAGAGAGCATCTAGAATCATCGCCACCGAAAGATCAAAACTGCGGACACAATGGACTGAGGAAATCGCACCCCAGCTGAGAACAAATGGTACTACCTGACACTTCAACCCACCAGCTGCTCCAAACTTTGGTGGGATCTGGGAAGCAGGGGTGAAATCTATGAAGCATCATATAAAGCGAATCATTGGTCACTACACACTCACATTTGAAGAGTATACAACGGTCTTAACGCAAATAGAGGCTTGCCTGAATTCTCGACCTTTTTGCCCAATCAGCGAAGACCCTGAGGATCTATCCATCCTCACCCCAAGCCATTTTCTCATAGGTTCATCTCTAAACACAGTACCTGAAAAAGATCTAACTGACATTAAACTAAATTACTTAGATCGTTGGCAGCTTATGCAAAAGATTGTACAAGACTTCTGGAAAAAATGGAGCTCTAAGTATTTAGCGCGACTCCAGCAGCGACCAAAATGGCTTAATTCTAACATACAAATCAAGGTGGGTCAGTTAGTTTTCTTTTCAGATGAGCAAACGCTTCCTACACTTTGGAAACTTGGAAAAATTGAAGCAGCGCATCCTGGAACTGATGGCAGAGTTCGAGTCGTCACCATCAAAACCGCAACCAAAACATTGAAGCACCCCATTGCTAAAATCTGTCTTATTCCAATGTCTAATGAATAAATCAAAAACAAACTCACACGATAGCACTAATAAAAAATGTATATATACATAAAATTATTAATTAACCAAATCTTATAACTTATTATATTCATTCTTTGCCATACACCATTCACCGAACTTTCTTTCTTAATTTCATGTTCACAAACCGAGGAAAGCACCACCAGAAAAAGTCATCATATCATTCATTACGCAGAATACACCCTTATCCAAAATTTGAAGCTCATCCTAGAAAAAATGCATATCTGAAGACAAAATTTCATCAAGGGCTCTCTATAACATATCTATAAGTTCTTTTTCCTGTGGCCCGGCAGGATGTTGCAACACAACATCAATAAAATACAAAAAAAAAGTGTGAGTGCCAGGACTTACGGTTAAGATGTGTAAACATCAACGTTCGTCCGAGTACCGAATTTTTGTTATCGAACGTACCCAATAAACATACAATGCAATCGCACTAGTTTGTGACTTTAGATATATTCAAATGAAAGCCACTATTTTTTCCACAATTTATCCCTTCCACTTATTCTTAGATCCAAAAATATGTCTACATAGCTGAACATAACGCTTTCAACCTAAACACATGTATTTTTGCACCATGTCCTGTAAAAGCGATTTGAAATAATCAACTATTTTGTTGTCTTTACTTATTTCTAGTAAAATAATTATTTCGGAACGAGTCCAAACACATTTTTCTTGTTCATTTTCTAAACGATTGTTTAAAATTAATTCGCTACAGTTGAGCTGTTTTCTAAGCGCAAGAAAGAAAAGAGTGTGAGCGTGAGTAAAGAGTTGCCAGTGCGCGGTACTCTATCAACTGGTGATTAAACTATTTGATTTCGATCACAGTTGCTAGTGCGTGGCTAGCCTTACACGCCATGTCGGCATACTACATCGATTCCCAAAGTTCGCATATGTGTGGACACTTATTCATTTCACACGACCCAAAAACCTTATCGACAATATGCTTCGATGAAGTAGTTCGTGGCATGTGTTAGGAGTAAGTGGACTCCGCTACGTAACGTAAAGTTTGTTTGACTTACACTGCCGGTCATAAGGTTAGAAGCAGGCATTTTTGAGAAGTAAAATCGACATTTCTCCCGTTACATGATGGATTAGAAAAAAACAACTATGGTAAACGAAAGACTATTTTGTTAAGAACAAAATATAAAATTTGGGTATATAGGAAAGATTAAGCTAACGGAGCTTTTATGACAAATTGTAAAGTGAGTCAAGAATATGCGAAAATAAATCGGGTCATTAGATTAGAAGCACATCAAATAAATGAAAATAAAACGCAGTTATTTATAATTTGTTATTTATTTTAGCTTTTATTAGATTTTTAATAATGTGTGCTGCCACCAGCCTTCAAAATAACTTCAAAAATTCTATCTTTTAAGGATTTATAAAGAGATTCCAAGTAATCCAGTGAAATCTCACTCCAGGCCAATTTGATACCATGAATTAGCGCTTCCTTGTCATCGTATTGCTTCCCTCCCTCATATACCTTACGTGTAAGCCAGCCCCACACATTTTCAATTATGTTTAGGTCCGGGGAATATGGTGGCCAAGGCAGCAAGTGGACGTTTTGGTTCGCAATGAAGGATTTTACCTCTCGGGCTGTGTGTATGGGAGCGTTGTCCTGCTGAAAAATCCATGGAATTGGTCCAAACACCTCGCTAATTTTGGGGAATACTGATTCAAGCAAGGCTTTGTAGGTTTTCCCAATCATTTTGGTATCTTGGACTACCAAGTCTATAGCGCCATAAAATGAAATTGAGCCCCAGACCATAACGCCTCCTTCTCTGCTATGGTGACGGTTTAAAAACCGCTCCTCTTTCCTCAGGTCATGGAAATAATAATTATAACCATCTGGCCCATCTAGGTTAAATTTTTTTTCGTCGGAAAAAATAACCTTCCGCCAATCATTTGTGGTCATTACATTTTGCACATCCCAGCTCATGTGATCTTTCGCGAAACACAAGCGTTGCTTCTTCCTTGCGTCATTAAGAGGTGGTTTTTTTTTAAGCTTCAGGCGCTTTAAGTGCTTAGCATGGCGAATCGTGCGTTTAACAGTGGACAAGCTGGCCTTAACATTAGCTTTCTCCCTTATTTTAGCTGCCGATAAAGCTGAATTTGACGCTATTCTAAGGATACTTCGCGTTTCGCGAAGTGTTAAGGCAGAGGAAGTGTTTCCTTTATAATTTTTTGAGTAAGACGATTGATTTTTTAAATAATTGCTGACACAATGATCACTTTGATTTATTTTTCGGGCTATAGCACGGCATGAAAGACCTTCAGAGCAATAAACATCTATTCTTGCCCTTTCCTCCACTGTCAAACATTTTTTCTTGCCCATTTTTACTAATACTCAATCAAGAACAATTAATTTATAAAATGTACCGTTCAAACCGAACAAAAATTTATTCACTTCACAAAACAACGTTGATTTGTTCAATGCTTCTAATCTAATGACCCGATTTATTTTCGCATATTCTTGACTCACTTTACAATTTGTCATAAAAGTTCCGTTAGCTAAATCTCTCTTATACCCAAATTTTATATTTTGTTGTTAACAAAATAGTCTCTCATTTACCATAGTTGTTTTCTTCTAATCCATCATGTAACGGGAGAAATGTCGATTTTACTTCTCAAAAATGCCTGCTTCTAACCTTATGACCGGCAGTGTATGTTTAACCAGGGATATTTTTACACTTATATTCAAACAGAGATGTTATCTGATAAAAAATAGACTGTTTTTACACGAATCTGATTTTAATATCTGTTTCTCTTTTGGCTTCCTTTCGAGTGCATCTGTGCTTTTAAACAAACACAGCGATTTTTAATATGTATAAGTTAACTTTGTTCATGCGAAAAAAAGTCATCTCTTCGCACTCCTTACTCTACTTAGTTAAGCGAATTGCACTGAGCGAACGCCAAATATAAAAAAGAAAACCACAAAGAAGAATGAACGATAACTCCGCATTTTTCTCAGCAATTGTAAGTGTATTAATAAAAAAGTCACACGTATAGATTGGATGTAGGCTTGAAGAAAAATCAAAATCTTTTCAATCTAGCGTACTGCATAGAAATATTAGGCGCGTTTTATTATTCACAAATCTATCTGGATCCGGATCTTCCTTTGAAAATAAAACGATACGGATCTTAGTGACAGCAGTGTTATAAGCCCGTCTCTTTTTATCCTTGGATTTGTAAATTTTAAATTATTTCTTGTCTCTTTTCTTTACACTGTAGTACACTACCTTACCATAAAAAGCCATCTACTCGCCACTGTAATAACTAATTTTTGGATCTATGAAATAGATCCCGATAGAAAACAGGATCCCAAATTGTTTTTGTATTACATGTTAAAACTTAATTCAGATCCGGATCCAGATAGATTTGTGGATAATAAAACGCACCTATTGTATAGATTGATGATTGATCAATTGATCATGTATTTATTGGTTCATTTGTGTATATTACGTTGAAGAGATGAGAACACAGCACAGCATAAGCACTGATTAAAATATTAAAACAGCAAACGAAAATTTTATGATAAAATGGACAGACAAAATAAAACAAATTACTCGGATAAAATTACAAAAATCTCAAAGAAATTCGTAAAAACACAATTTTGCTGAAAAAAAAACCACAAAGAGCAACATTCTCTCGCCACTGAAATAATCTGAAATAATAGACTTGTACGTGTTTTTCATGCATTTGAACAATGTATGTATATCTGGCTTAACGCCGCCAACAAATATACTTGTCATGCAGCGAAAAAGTCAAAACTTTTTTTTTGACAAACCACTAGATGGAGCGTTCACCTTATCAAAATCAAACCAATCCTTTAACTTTTTTTTTAGGTTTCTGTACTTTATCTTACTCCCTCTGTCAGAGATTTACAACCCGATTGACATCATTCCTACCTTATAATACTTATAATGGTATTATAAGTGGCAAAAACTAATTTTTTTAATACATTGATCTATATTTTGATATAGTGAATGCTAAAAGTACATTTTGATATAATAAAGAATATGTAATTCTATAATTAAAATAATTATATGGTATGACAGATAAGGGACAAATTAAATTTTGACGTATCGAGAATATTTCATTGCAGATGTCAACTGATTGCCCTGAAGAACATTTTTTGGATTTTTAAAGTTCAACTCTGAAAATGCATTTTTTGCGAGCATAAAATAAAATGTTATCGTCCGTCAATAACGTGAAGTGGATTTTTTAAGACATTAAATGAACCCGCTATGAAATTGTACACCAGTTGATTTGTCTTTCGTCTTTTTCACATATTTAGGCCTATTTAGCGAGATCTTATATTCTTCTATTCTGTTATTCTGTTATGAATTTCTATACAAATGTTTGAGCTGTCAACAGCTCATTTATGAATTTTAATTTTGGTATTCAGCACGCTAAAATCTGCTAAGAAAATTTTTATGAACTGTCAAACGTTCGAACATAGAAAAAATCTTTTACGAATAGCATTTTTGGTATTCAGCATGCCAAAATCTGTTATGAAATCTGTTAAAAATCATAAAAGAATGAAAGACAAACTTCTGTTACTTTTATCATAAAAGATTTCAATAAGTACACAGGTGCATCAAGTAATAATGAATATTTATCATGTATTTCGTCAATGAAATGTTCTTTAAAGGAGACAAATGAAAGAAAATATAACAAAACACATATCATATAAAAATATAAGTAGAGTATGGCCATGGTATTCCCAGAAACATGAGATAAAATCGTGTTCCATTGTATGGATACCCATAGTGTGTAAGGCTAGGCGTGCACATTCAATTTTTAGTTGCACAACTGCTTGGTAGCTTATAGAAAACAGATGAACTACTTAGTTGAATGTCCGCGCAGATGCATATAATTGTATGTTACACAAAATAGCCTTAGGCTAGGCGCGCACATTCAGTTTTTAGTTTCACAACTGCTTGGTTCAAGCAACTAAAAGTTTGTGTTTTGATACAAACTGAGCGATTGCCTAAAATGAGTTCGCTATTCTGTGTAACATATAATTATAGGCACCTGCGCGGACATTCAACTAAATAGTTCATCTGTTTTCTATAAGCAACCAAACAGTTGTGCAACTAAAAATTGAATGTGCGCGCAATCATTTAATTTGTGTCAAAACACAAACTTTTAAGTTGCTCGAACCAAGGAGTTTCGAAACTAAAAATTGAATGTGCGCACCTAGGCTAAGAGTTTACTTTTTTGTTCGTCATCCATTTTAATTATGTCAGATGAAATATTTTATATAATCACAGCTGAATATGATAACAGATTTAGTTCAGTTTTATAACAGATCTCGTTTTCGAAGTAGCATAAGGCCAGGCGCGCACATTCAATTTTTAGTTTCGCAACTGTTTAGTTGCTAAAATGAAACATATGGGCTTATATGGGACACCGCGCACTTAAAGCAACTCAATTCGAGAAACTAAAAGGCGATTGCCTTAAATTAATTCGTAATAGTTGAGCTGTTTTCCATAAGCGCAAGAGATAAAAGAGTGTGAGCGTGAGTAAAGAGTTGCCAGTGCGCGGTTCTCTTTCAACTGGTGATTAAACTATTTGATTTCGACCACAGTTGCCAGTGCGCGACTAGCCTAACATACTTTTATAAAAGTTCGAACCTCTGAATACCAATCATAAAAGATCTTTTAAGGTGGAAATCTTTTATGATTCATAACAGAAAATCTATAGCAGAATAACAAATGTGGCAGAATAGGCCTAATTAGTCGAGAGGTGAAGAAATGTTGAGGGATTGAATTAAGTTCTAGCCAGCAATGGAAAGTAATAAAATCGAGATTTCAGTACTCAAAGTCTCCAATGTAAACACGATGTCGTAAGTACGCAATATTTACAATGTAAACATGGTGTTAAATGCAATCATCGGTAAGGTAGGTTGCTACACGGAACGTGTAACCGTAACGTGTAACCGTAATGTGTAACCGTAACGTGTAACCGTAACGGGTTACACGGGACGTATAAGTCTTACACACTATTTCGATTCACTCTACCGCCGGGAAAGATGTTTACACATCAAAAAAATAATAAAACATACTTACCTATCCTATCTGTACTACATTTAGCCGCCAAATCTGTACTACATTTCGCCGGCAAAACAACATCTTCCCAGGTACGCAAATCGCCACCAGTAGAATACGAATGAATAGGACAAGATAAGAAGACGACGAGCACAAGTCGAACACGAACATAAAGACGAAGAAAAGAAAGGGCAACAAAAGATCTAATACACATTAAACTTATATAAATAGAGGTCTCCAAAGTCTCCAGAGAGGCGAACAAATTCTATGTTTCCTCATTTGTCGTCTCACCCCTGAACTGGTCAATGATGTTGGATGCTAGAATTTGAATACGAAGTGAAAAATCCGCAAAAATCAATGACCAAGACGACCTGATGTTGGATGCTGGATCTTGCACATGTAAAAAAACGGTGGGATTTTACATAATATGAGGTTCTTTCGATCACTATGATGTAGACCAAATTTATTACTACTTAAACAATCCTCCACATTGGACTCAATAAAGTACCGAAGAATTATATTTTGGTTTTTGTTTTAATTTTGTATTTGATTTTACATAGTCCAATTCATTTTTTGAAAAAGATTTAGGTGTTGTCCTCGCGGCAAATAATTACTCATAAATCCTTAAGTATAGCACGTAGAACAAATATTTTGATATCAAATGAAAGATAACAAAAATATCTTTCATATTATGTCAAATACTTTCTTCTTAATCTTTTATGTTTCGAAAAAATCAGCAAACAACTTTTTCCGGATAAGGACCAAAATCAGTTATGACCTATATTTTTTTTAGACCATTTTAATCTCTAATTGATAACCTTTAATTTGATATAAAATAATGTTATCAAACACCGCATACATCACGTATTTTAAACATTCTTCTTAAAAAATATGGTTTGTATTTTGTTTTCTTTACAATACTGTGATATTTAAATATATATTAATGTGGAAAAAAATTAGTCTTCGTTCCAAGTATTTTCAATCAAAATACCATCCAAAAACAGAGCTGGTTGTATATTTATTGTTTCCTGGTGTAGTGCATAGCCCAAATACCATAAAATGCTCATAACATGAGCGCATCAACCGACAGTCCTCATTCCAACGAGATAATTGCAATAGTAAGCTTTTATTGCCAAGATGCAAGAAAGATACATTCTTCTGCTTATATGTCTCGATTTGATTCGTCCTCGTAATAAGAAGTTATTGTTGCCCATAAGACTATGATGCGCAGAAGAGGAAATTCACATTCGGCCTCGCAGACTTCGATAGTATAGGTTCTATTTTCTTTAAAATGTTCGCCACAATAAGAGCGAGCCTGGTTAATTTGGCAATTCCCTATTAAATCTTGAATGGTAAGTATAGGGAAGGTAAGGTACTCAGATTCGGGATATTTCCATCGATGCGAAAAATTAGGCTCTGGTTCTGTTAAGATTGTTTTCCTTTACAAAATCACCTAGATAATTAGGAGTATTCAACCGACTTAAGGCCAGTTGTAATAGAATACTTGCATCAGAAGCGTCTTCTATTCGTGGATGAAACTTATTTAGAAGAGCAGCTGCAATTTTAAAGTCGTCCATCAAATGGCCAGCGGCTAAATTAAAAAAATCTTGTCGAAACAGCTTAAAATCTCTCTTTAACCGTCCGTTAACAACTTCAACGACCCATCTTACCATGGTTACACATCGTCGGCTGGATGCTATCTTGTTCAATGTCCATTTTTCAAAATGTTGGGAAATCGATTTTTTAAGTTCAAATTGAAAGTTTTTGTTTATATAAGAAAATATTTGATTGGTATTATTTTTTTTCTGAAAGCCTTGACAATTTTGTTTATAAATCAAGTTACAGAAATTGTGTTTCTTTTATTTTGAATTAGTTATACTCGTACATTAAAATCAACGAGGAAGTCATTTTGGATATTGAACAAAGTTATATGGTGTGACAACAATTTGGTAAAATATTTGGATATTGAACAAAAAAAAATCAATATTGAACAACATAGAAAAAAACAAAAAAAGGAGAAAACAAAGTTGATTATGTTATATTGAACAAAAAATAGTTTTATTTTTTAAAGCTGATTTAATAAAGAGCTTTCAAAGAAACAAGAAAAACACATAATAGGCGTTCTTTTGTTGACCTTCTTAATGTGAGCATTAAGAAATGCTTCACAATAAGGTAAATTTTCAAAAACAATGAGTTAACTTCAGATTTGAACTTCAGTTACTCTATGACTGAAAGTGAAACGTTCTTCACATTAAGGAGGTCAACGAAACACGCCTAATATTGTAATGTTTTCTTTTAGAGCGAATGAAATTCAAGTGGGCTTAAGTAAAAAGACTTATTTGTTTCTCAATTCAAATATTTATTTTACAAAAAAGTTACAAAAAATGTATCGTTCTTTTAGAAACGAAAAATAAAACGGAAATTATTTTTCTCTAGTTTAAGTTCTTATTTTATACTTTATAACTATACGTACTACAATTAAATAATAAAAGTTAATACATTTAATTAAAAAAGATAACAATAATGCATAACAGCCTTCATTAATTCACTTTTGTCAAAGCGTCACAGCACTAGAATAATAGCATTTTATTACGCACATTTTATAATAATAAAAATATAAATTTGCTTCAAGCAAGAACTTAAAAAAATAATAATTATAACAATTTAATGATTTCTTATAACATTTTCATAAAAACGTCGGTCTTGTATGTTTGGCATGAATGGTAACATGGCCTGAATATCCTTTTTTCTTTTCTTTTGTAAGTTTTATGCTGAAGTTACTTTGTTCGACCTTTGGAAGTTTGTCAACTTTTGCAGATGTTATAATTTTCGGCTTTTTGGATATTGTACAAGATAGAAATTATGCATTTTTTTTAATATACTAACAATTGTTCAATATAATACAAAAAAGATGAAAAGCAGTTTATTGAACAAAAATGAATTGAAAAATCGTTAAAAAAGTGTCTTATTGAACAAAACAGTTCTCTATAAATTGAAAACTAAAAAAGATAGAACAAAATGGTTTACGCCAAATGAAAGAGCGTCCCAAAATTCTGAGGACTGCATACCTAACTCAATTTCGTAAAAAATGGTCTTTTGAACAAGATACTCGTAGCATCCAGCCGACGACATCTACATTATGTATATCTATTAGCTTGCGCTGTGGTTAGTTGAAAGTTGCCTTCAGCATTAGCCAGTGGCATAACTATATGGTGGCAGGGCTGGCAAAATGCCACGGGCCCTCTTGGTTCGGGGGCACAATAGGCCACGAGCTCAGATATAAACTAACATTTATAACAAAATTGTGTAGGTACCTAAGTACTTAAAAAATATATTTTTTTAAGTACTTAAAATCAATCAGAGTGAGGCACAACTAAAGTGCATATACATATAAATACAAACTGATCATTAAAATTTCAACACATTCAAAACAAAAAGATGTCGATTTTCAGAACGCATCCATTGGTTGCTTCAAATTTTGTTGCGGTACGTTGGTGACGCGGGCGAGCTAGTGACGACCGGAGAATTCCCTCATTTTATTAACCAAATAGGCTAGAAGCCAGTGACACTGAAAGTCCTGTCATCGCGGATTTGAAAAATTTGTATGTAAATCGATAGTTAAAACAATTATATGAATAAAATCAACTTATATGTATAGTCCGGGAGCTGGCGACACTTTCAATGTCTAAAATGCCTACTCATAAAATATTTTTTTTTCTTGTAGTTTTAAGGTAGGTGACGACGAAAATCGACTGCTGCCACCTGGGTAGTGGTGGGTTGATTTATCTACTGTGAATTTTTTAAGTTACAAAAAAACCGAAAATTTGTCTAAAATGCGTACTCATGAAACCTAGCCAGAACGTTAGTTTGCATCCCCCTGATGACAAAAAACCACTGCTTACACCTGGACAGTGGTAAAAAGTAACGCTACCAAGGGCCTAAAATTGCAAGAAACACAAAAAATTTGTCTAAAATGCGTACTCATGAAACCAGTGGCATATGTTAGTTTACCATTTAAAACGATGAAAAAACTTGTGCTTACACCTGGGAGGGTGGTGGAAAGTACCGCTGCCAGTTAAGGGAAGTTGGGCCCCCTCGTATTGCACTGTAACCTAATTATTTTTTTCTTGGCCTTAAAATCTTGTAGAAAAAAAATTTAATTGAATTTCATAGATAATTAGACAAAGATTACGGTAAAAATAGCACGTGCTTTAAAAAATCATCTTTTACCCTCAAAAACAGGCAAAATGGGTGAAAAACACTCTTTTAAAAATAAAGAAATTCATTTTTAGTAATCCGCTAATGAGGTTTATTCTGCACACAAATTCAAAATCAAACAAAGTCAAAACAAATCGAAAACGGAATTAAAAAGATGGATAAGAATAATCACAAACCAATTTATCTAACATACTGTTGTGAACAGAGCTTTATACTAAAGGGTTTTCCAATAAGAGGTGTTATTTTGATATTCAAAGAAAAATGGCATTTTTGGAGATAAATGATCGGATGTTTATTTCATTATAAAGAGGAAGGTATGCCGTTAATAATGGAACACAACATCAGCCAAATGGCCGTGTGTGTGTCTTTGCTGATTGGGTCCTTGAAATGCATGAAAATGATCCGGAATTTCATCGAAAAATCATCTTGACTGATGAGGCCCATTTCCACCTCGGAGGCTACGTCAACAAGCAAAACTGTCGCATCTGGGGCTCGGAAAACCCAAGAGTTATTGTTGAAAAGCCTCTCCATCCTCAACGCGTGACTGTTTGGTGCGGTTTATGGTCCCGCGGGGTCATTGGACCTTACTTTTTCGAAAATGAGGCTGGAGCAACAGTTACGGTCAATGGATTGCGCTATCGAGAGATGATTAATGATTTTTTATGGCCTGAATTGGATGGTATTGATCTGGACAACGTTTACTTTCAACAAGACGGCGCTACGTGCCACACAAGCAATGAAACCATCGATCTTTTACGGGAAAAGTTTCCGGACCGTGTTATCTCTCGAAGAGGTGATCACAATTGGCCACCGAGATCTTGTGATTTAACACCTTGCGACTTCTTCCTTTGGGGCCACGTGAAAGATAAGG
Source organism: Chrysotoxum bicinctum (assembly GCA_911387755.1). Classification (NCBI taxonomy): domain Eukaryota; kingdom Metazoa; phylum Arthropoda; class Insecta; order Diptera; family Syrphidae; genus Chrysotoxum; species Chrysotoxum bicinctum. The sequence continues at coordinate 107,774,366 of OU426988.1, forward strand.
TCTACGCCAACAGCCCAGCGTCGATTCAAGACCTCAAAGATGAAATTCGTGAGGCTATCGAGGACATAGGGCAGCCACTTTGCGATTTGGTTATGGAAAATTTCATGAAAAGGATATGGTCCTGTAAGCGTGGTCTTGGCGGCCATTTGGCTGATGTTGTGTTCCATTATTAACGGCATACCTTCCTCTTTATAATGAAATAAACATCCGATCATTTATCTCCAAAAATGCCATTTTTCTTTGAATATCAAAATAACACCTCTTATTGGAAAACCCTTTACTACAGCGCCATCTGTTGGAAAACTGCATATCTAATTTATGGAAGAAACAAAAAGCTCTTTTCTAATGTCAAATGTATTTCCCCTTATTCCAAACATCTAGAACATTCCAAGAAAAGAACTTTCGAGAACAACTAATTCGAGTATATAAGGGAGTGTTCACGGTGAGCGAGAGACAGTTGATTTTTGATTACGGAACGTGCAAAACTCTGCTTATTGGATTGTGTAAAACAAGTGTGATTTTAATTTGAATAAAGTATTTGAGTTGATTATAAATTGAGATTTATTGTTGTGATTTGGAAAGTAAAAAATAAAGAAGAAATATTAGAAAGAGTAATAAGTTTTATTTAACGAACCTAGCAAAAATATTACATTGGTGTCAGAAAAGTGGAATAAAACTTATTGTGCAGTGAAGTGTGCGGAAAAAAAAATAATAAAAAAAACAAAAAAAAAATGAGCAAGTTATTGAAAGAGCTCAACTGTAATGAGCTGAAAAGTGAATTAGGCAAGCGAGAACTTTCTAGAGCAGGATCGAAAAATGAGCTTGTTCTGCGGTTGGCCGAATATTTGAAACAACAAAATGAAGACCCGGACATTTTCGTCTTTGAAGCTGACGCTGAGGAAGCAGACGTAAGTAAAAATGTAGATGTTTCAAATATGATTAGTCTTCTGCTTCAACAACAAAAGAATGTTCTCGAACGTCTCGAAGAGCAACGAAATGAACAAATGAAAGAACGAAATGAACAAAAAAAAGAACAGAAGAATGTTCTCGAACGTCTCGAAGAGCAACGAAATGAACAGAAAAACGAACAAAAGAATATTCTCGAACGCCTTGATAAACAGCATAGCGAACAAAAAGACCTTCTCGAAGAGAGAAACATGCTAGAAGACAAGCTTGTTAACATCGAGAATAATGTATCTGCACTTAATGGACGTGTTTCATTGCTGGAGAATCAAGCCGACAACAAAATGGAGACATTTTCAAAATTGTTAGATGAACGTGTTTCATTACTAGTCGACAACAAAATGGAGACGTTTTCAAAAGATTTAGACCGTGTTCGAAACATAAAGATTCGGGAAAGTTCTGGGGAAGCTTTGAGAAAAAAAGAGATGCAACCTCCAACCTTTGATGGACAAACTTCTTGGTCTATATACAAGAAGCAATTCGAGGCAGCTTCCACAACAAATGGCTGGGATGAGGCTGAAAAGTATATAGCCTTAACTCTTGCTCTTAGAGGAGCAGCTGCTGAGTTGTTGCAAACCATACCAGCAGATAAGAGCGGCGACTTCAATTCCTTGGTTTTGGCTATAGACAAACGCTTTGGTAACAGCCACATGAAAGAAGTCTTCAAAGTGCAACTCAATTCCAGAGTTCAGAAGAGGGGCGAAACTCTACAACAAATGCAAGCGGACATTGAAAGGCTTGTTCATCTTGCATATCCAGATGTTGGAGAGGAAATTTGTAACCAGTTTGCAGTTGAGGCATTTGTTCGCGCCATTTCCGACATACATCTTCAAAGGGCCGTGCGAACTGCTGGAAAACGAACGCTTTCTGAAACATTAGCGTTCGCCTTGACAATGGAAGCAGCTGAGCAAGCTTCTCAGGGAGTACATCGACTTAGAGAAGCCATCGTCGAAGAATGCTCATGCCAAAGAACTGATGTCCAAAGGAACCAACGAAACAGACTTGCAAAGTGCTGGAATTGCAACAAGACCGGACATTTACAGCGTCAATGTCGATTACCACCAAGAAGAGCTTGTCAACATTGTGGACACGGAGTTTCAAACCCAGAACAAGGTAACAATAACATCAGTGTTACTTCCCGAACAGTTTCCCAACAGGGAAACGAGTAAGGACCAACTTCGAGGGGCAGAAGCTGTTTTCTGGTATCGATGGCCCCAGAAACACCATCCAGGTCTCTCAAACTAAGCGAGACAATAGAAGTCTAACTGTCGAGGCAACTTTAAATGGCAACAAACGTGTGGTCACCATCGACACCGGTGCCACAGCCTCCATTGTGCGTCAAGACCTAGTTCACCTGAATTGGCTACACAACACCAATAGTTACCGTCTAAGAACTGCCACAGGAGAAGCAGCTAGGGTTTATGGTGAAATCCGATTTAGAATTCGAATTGCAGATCTAGAATTCTCACACAAATTTTTGGTGGCAGATATATGTGACGAATGCATCATAGGCATGGACTTCATGAAAGAACATCGAGTAATTTTGGATATTGGCAACCAGGTACTCAAATACCAGAATACAGAGATTCCAATGATCTATGGGCACGAAGAAACAACAACTCTAAGGACTGTCATCAAAGAAGACGTGATTATTCCTACTTCTTCTGAGGTATTCGTTTGGACAAAAGGAGAAAGTGAGTGTGGACGTCATCGATACCTAATGGTGGAACCATGCCCAGATTTTTCTTCCCAAAACGTCATCATTGGGAAGACACTTGTGGCTCCTAAGAACAATATGGTCCCCGTACGGATACTCAACACCAAACCGTACGATGTTAAGTTGACGAAAGGAGAAGTTATCGGTAAGTGCGAATCTGTCGTAGCCATAACAGGAATTGACGCTGAAACACCGAGAAAGACATTAGATCCTGAGGAGCTCAATAGCATCAAGGCAAAGATACTCAATTCAGCTAACCTAGACCAACATCAGGTTAAAATGGCAGAAAGCCTTCTGAATGAGTATGCCGACATTTTCGCTTCACCAAACGGGAAATATGGAAGGACACACATGGTGCAGCATCGAATAAATACAGGAGATGCAAGACCCATTCGTCAGCCCGCAAGACGTCTTCCACTGGCCAAACAAGGTGAAGTTGAGGAAATGGTTACCACCATGAAGAAGGATGGTTTGATTGAGAGCTTCAAGAGTCCTTGGGCGTCACCAGTGGTCCTAGTCAAAAAGAAGGACGGAAGTACACGGTTTTGTGTAGACTACCGAAGGTTGAATGGCGTGACCAAGAAAGATAGCTATCCCCTGCTAAGAATTAGCGACACCTTAGATGCGATGGAAGGAGTACAATGGTTTTCAACACTGGACTTGAAAAGTGGATATTGGCAAGTTGAAATTCACCCTGAAGATCGAGAAAAGACAGCGTTCTCCACGGGTAATGGGCTCTGGCAGTTCAAGGTGATGCCGTTTGGTCCTTCAAGGCCTGACGTGGAAAACTTGTCTTGTCTACTTGGATGAAGTTATCGTTTATGGAAAAACATACGACCAACACTGTAAGAACCTAAGGGGTGTGTTCCAGAGACTTCAAGAGGCTAACCTAAAACTGAACCCAGAAAAATGTGCACTGTTCAAGACTGAAGTGAAGTATTTGGGACATATCATCTCGTCCCAAGGAGTCAAGACTGATCCTGAAAAAGTTGACACCGTCAAAAATTGGCCAACACCACAGGATAAACATCAACTACGAAGTTTTCTTGGTCTTGCTACTTATTATAGACGTTTTGTTAAGGACTTTGCCGGAATTGCGAAGAGTTTGCATCAGCTTACGGAAAAGAACAAGCAGTTTAGATGGTCAGGTGAGTGTGAAAAAGCCTTCCAAGAACTGAAGTACCGTCTATGCAACGCTCCGGTGCTGATCTATCCGACTCCAGGCAAGTCTTTTATCATCGATGCTGATGCAAGCAACGTGGGAGTCGGCGCTGTTCTGTCACAAGTGCACAATGGCGAAGAAAAGGTTGTCGCCTATTTCAGCAAAGTACTGTCGAAGACCGAAAGGAACTACTGTGTGACCAGAAGAGAACTATTGGCACTCATCTTGGCAACGAAACACTTCCACAAATACATCTATGGACAAAAGTTTCTTCTACGAACCGATCATGGTGCTCTTAACTGGTTGTTGAACTTCAAGAACCCAGAAGGACAAGTCGCAAGGTGGATAGAAAGATTGCAGACTTACGATTACGAAATTCAACACCGAAAGGGAAAGCTGCACTCAAATGCCGACGCACTATCCCGAAGACCTTGTAAAATAGATTGCAAGCATTGCAGACGACAAGAAGAAAAGGAATCCATCAACATTCTACGAATAAGGGCTGACCCCATTTGTGGATGGAGCAATGAAGAAATAAGATCTGCTCAACAAGAAGACCCTGACATTGAACCTCTTCTCGCATGGAAGGAACATGAAGAAAAACCCGCATGGAATGACATTTCCGATAGGAGTCCAGTTTTAAAGGCCTATTGGGCACAATGGGACTCACTCCATGTGCAAGAAGGTGTTCTTCGGCGAAAATGGGAGTCCGCTGATGGTAAATCCTATGTGATGCAGCTTGTGTTACCTCAATCGAAAATCAAAGAGGTTCTTCGAGAGATGCATGATGGACCTTCAGGAGGCCATTTGGGAGTCAATAAGACTTTAGAAAAGGTGAGGCAACGATTCTACTGGTTGCATGCAAGAGACGACGTTGAAAAGTGGTGCCGAAATTGTGACGCTTGTGCTGCAACCAAAGGACCTGGTAGAAAACTGCAAGGAAAAATGATGCAATATAATGTCGGCTCACCGATTGAAAGGATTGCTGTTGATGTGGCTGGCCCATTTCCGGAAACGAATGCTGGAAACAAATACATTCTGGTGGTAATGGATTACTTCAGCAAATGGCCTGAGGCATACGCTATCCCGAACCAAGAAGCCAAGACTGTGGCCGACCAGATTGTGTCTAACTGGGTAAGCAGGTTCGGTGTGCCTATGGAACTTCATTCCGACCAAGGAAGGAACTTCGAGTCGAACATATTCCAAGAGGTCTGCGCGTTCCTTGGCATTAAAAAAAACGAGAACCACACCACTTCACCCGCAATCTGATGGAATGGTCGAGAGATTCAACAGGACCTTAAAAGAACACCTCACTAAAGTCGTAGGCGACTACCAAAGAAACTGGGATAGGCACATACCACTATTTTTGATGGCCTATCGAAGTGCAATACATAGCTCAACAGGACAAACGCCATCTGAAATCCTGTTTGGAAGAAGCATACGGCTACCTAGTGAGATAAGGTTTGGACATCCATCACAAGAGTCTAAGGAAACAGGGAATTACGTGAGTGACCTACAAGAGAGGCTAATCGACATCCACGAAAGGACCAGGACTAGAATGAGCACTTACAGCGATCGAATGAAGACAAGGTACGACACAAAAGCAAACACGACAGGATTTCAAGTAGGAGTATATGGCTGTATAATCCACATCGTCAAAAGGGATTGTCGCCGAAGCTTCAACAAAACTGGGAAGGTCCTTATACTGTCGTCACGAAAATCAATGATGTAGTTTACCGAATTCAAAGAGGGTCAAGAGGAAAGTTAAAAGTTGTGCATAGTGATCGACTGCACCGATACAGTGGCGAATCTGGAGATAGAATTGTTCGGGACGAACAATCTTAAGAAGGGGGCAATGTTGTGAACAGAGCTTTATACTACTACAGCGCCATCTGTTGGAAAACTGCATATCTAATTTATGGAAGAAACAAAAAGCTCTTTTCCAATGTCAAATGTATTTCCCCTTATTCTAAACAACTAGAACATTCCAAGAAAAGAACTTTCGAGAACAACTAATTCGAGTATATAAGGGAGTGTTCACGGTGAGCGAGAGACAGTTGATTTTTGATTACGGAAGTGTGCAAAACTCTGCTTATTGGATTGTGTAAAACAAGTGTGATTTTAATTTGAATAAAGTATTTGAGTTGATTATAAATTGAGATTTATTGTTGTGATTTGGAAAGTAAAAAATAAAGAAGAAATATTAGAAAGAGTAATAAGTTTTATTTAACGAACCTAGCAAAAATATTACATTGGTGTCAGAAAAGTGGAATAAAACTTATTGTGCAGTGAAGTGTGCGGAAAAAAAAATAATAAAAAAAACAAAAAAAAAATGAGCAAGTTATTGAAAGAGCTCAACTGTAATGAGCTGAAAAGTGAATTAGGCAAGCGAGAACTTTCTAGAGCAGGATCGAAAAATGAGCTTGTTCTGCGGTTGGCCGAATATTTGAAACAACAAAATGAAGACCCGGACATTTTCGTCTTTGAAGCTGACGCTGAGGAAGCAGACGTAAGTAAAAATGTAGATGTTTCAAATATGATTAGTCTTCTGCTTCAACAACAAAAGAATGTTCTCGAACGTCTCGAAGAGCAACGAAATGAACAAATGAAAGAACGAAATGAACAAAAAAAAGAACAGAAGAATGTTCTCGAACGTCTCGAAGAGCAACGAAATGAACAGAAAAACGAACAAAAGAATATTCTCGAACGCCTTGATAAACAGCATAGCGAACAAAAAGACCTTCTCGAAGAGAGAAACATGCTAGAAGACAAGCTTGTTAACATCGAGAATAATGTATCTGCACTTAATGGACGTGTTTCATTGCTGGAGAATCAAGCCGACAACAAAATGGAGACATTTTCAAAATTGTTAGATGAACGTGTTTCATTACTAGTCGACAACAAAATGGAGACGTTTTCAAAAGATTTAGACCGTGTTCGAAACATAAAGATTCGGGAAAGTTCTGGGGAAGCTTTGAGAAAAAAAGAGATGCAACCTCCAACCTTTGATGGACAAACTTCTTGGTCTATATACAAGAAGCAATTCGAGGCAGCTTCCACAACAAATGGCTGGGATGAGGCTGAAAAGTATATAGCCTTAACTCTTGCTCTTAGAGGAGCAGCTGCTGAGTTGTTGCAAACCATACCAGCAGATAAGAGCGGCGACTTCAATTCCTTGGTTTTGGCTATAGACAAACGCTTTGGTAACAGCCACATGAAAGAAGTCTTCAAAGTGCAACTCAATTCCAGAGTTCAGAAGAGGGGCGAAACTCTACAACAAATGCAAGCGGACATTGAAAGGCTTGTTCATCTTGCATATCCAGATGTTGGAGAGGAAATTTGTAACCAGTTTGCAGTTGAGGCATTTGTTCGCGCCATTTCCGACATACATCTTCAAAGGGCCGTGCGAACTGCTGGAAAACGAACGCTTTCTGAAACATTAGCGTTCGCCTTGACAATGGAAGCAGCTGAGCAAGCTTCTCAGGGAGTACATCGACTTAGAGAAGCCATCGTCGAAGAATGCTCATGCCAAAGAACTGATGTCCAAAGGAACCAACGAAACGGACTTGCAAAGTGCTGGAATTGCAACAAGACCGGACATTTACAGCGTCAATGTCGATTACCACCAAGAAGAGCTTGTCAACATTGTGGACACGGAGTTTCAAACCCAGAACAAGGTAACAATAACATCAGTGTTACTTCCCGAACAGTTTCCCAACAGGGAAACGAGTAAGGACCAACTTCGAGGGGCAGAAGCTGTTTTCTGGTATCGATGGCCCCAGAAACACCATCCAGATCTCTCAAACTAAGCGAGACAATAGAAGTCTAACTGTCGAGGCAACTTTAAATGGCAACAAACGTGTGGTCACCATCGACACCGGTGCCACAGCCTCCATTGTGCGTCAAGACCTAGTTCACCTGAATTGGCTACACAACACCAATAGTTACCGTCTAAGAACTGCCACAGGAGAAGCAGCTAGGGTTTATGGTGAAATCCGATTTAGAATTCGAATTGCAGATCTAGAATTCTCACACAAATTTTTGGTGGCAGATATATGTGACGAATGCATCATAGGCATGGACTTCATGAAAGAACATCGAGTAATTTTGGATATTGGCAACCAGGTACTCAAATACCAGAATACAGAGATTCCAATGATCTATGGGCACGAAGAAACAACAACTCTAAGGACTGTCATCAAAGAAGACGTGATTATTCCTACTTCTTCTGAGGTATTCGTTTGGACAAAAGGAGAAAGTGAGTGTGGACGCCATCGATACCTAATGGTGGAACCATGCCCAGATTTTTCTTCCCAAAACGTCATCATTGGGAAGACACTTGTGGCTCCTAAGAACAATATGGTCCCCGTACGGATACTCAACACCAAACCGTACGATGTTAAGTTGACGAAAGGAGAAGTTATCGGTAAGTGCGAATCTGTCGTAGCCATAACAGGAATTGACGCTGAAACACCGAGAAAGACATTAGATCCTGAGGAGCTCAATAGCATCAAGGCAAAGATACTCAATTCAGCTAACCTAGACCAACATCAGGTTAAAATGGCAGAAAGCCTTCTGAATGAGTATGCCGACATTTTCGCTTCACCAAACGGGAAATATGGAAGGACACACATGGTGCAGCATCGAATAAATACAGGAGATGCAAGACCCATTCGTCAGCCCGCAAGACGTCTTCCACTGGCCAAACAAGGTGAAGTTGAGGAAATGGTTACCACCATGAAGAAGGATGGTTTGATTGAGAGCTTCAAGAGTCCTTGGGCGTCACCAGTGGTCCTAGTCAAAAAGAAGGACGGAAGTACACGGTTTTGTGTAGACTACCGAAGGTTGAATGACGTGACCAAGAAAGATAGCTATCCCCTGCTAAGAATTAGCGACACCTTAGATGCGATGGAAGGAGTACAATGGTTTTCAACACTGGACTTGAAAAGTGGATATTGGCAAGTTGAAATTCACCCTGAAGATCGAGAAAAGACAGCGTTCTCCACGGGTAATGGGCTCTGGCAGTTCAAGGTGATGCCGTTTGGTCCTTCAAGGCCTGACGTGGAAAACTTGTCTTGTCTACTTGGATGAAGTTATCGTTTATGGAAAAACATACGACCAACACTGTAAGAACCTAAGGGGTGTGTTCCAGAGACTTCAAGAGGCTAACCTAAAACTGAACCCAGAAAAATGTGCACTGTTCAAGACTGAAGTGAAGTATTTGGGACATATCATCTCGTCCCAAGGAGTCAAGACTGATCCTGAAAAAGTTGACACCGTCAAAAATTGGCCAACACCACAGGATAAACATCAACTACGAAGTTTTCTTGGTCTTGCTACTTATTATAGACGTTTTGTTAAGGACTTTGCCGGAATTGCGAAGAGTTTGCATCAGCTTACGGAAAAGAACAAGCAGTTTAGATGGTCAGGTGAGTGTGAAAAAGCCTTCCAAGAACTGAAGTACCGTCTATGCAACGCTCCGGTGCTGATCTATCCGACTCCAGGCAAGTCTTTTATCATCGATGCTGATGCAAGCAACGTGGGAGTCGGCGCTGTTCTGTCACAAGTGCACAATGGCGAAGAAAAGGTTGTCGCCTATTTCAGCAAAGTACTGTCGAAGACCGAAAGGAACTACTGTGTGACCAGAAGAGAACTATTGGCACTCATCTTGGCAACGAAACACTTCCACAAATACATCTATGGACAAAAGTTTCTTCTACGAACCGATCATGGTGCTCTTAACTGGTTGTTGAACTTCAAGAACCCAGAAGGACAAGTCGCAAGGTGGATAGAAAGATTGCAGACTTACGATTACGAAATTCAACACCGAAAGGGAAAGCTGCACTCAAATGCCGACGCACTATCCCGAAGACCTTGTAAAATAGATTGCAAGCATTGCAGACGACAAGAAGAAAAGGAATCCATCAACATTCTACGAATAAGGGCTGACCCCATTTGTGGATGGAGCAATGAAGAAATAAGATCTGCTCAACAAGAAGACCCTGACATTGAACCTCTTCTCGCATGGAAGGAACATGAAGAAAAACCCGCATGGAATGACATTTCCGATAGGAGTCCAGTTTTAAAGGCCTATTGGGCACAATGGGACTCACTCCATGTGCAAGAAGGTGTTCTTCGGCGAAAATGGGAGTCCGCTGATGGTAAATCCTATGTGATGCAGCTTGTGTTACCTCAATCGAAAATCAAAGAGGTTCTTCGAGAGATGCATGATGGACCTTCAGGAGGCCATTTGGGAGTCAATAAGACTTTAGAAAAGGTGAGGCAACGATTCTACTGGTTGCATGCAAGAGACGACGTTGAAAAGTGGTGCCGAAATTGTGACGCTTGTGCTGCAACCAAAGGACCTGGTAGAAAACTGCAAGGAAAAATGATGCAATATAATGTCGGCTCACCGATTGAAAGGATTGCTGTTGATGTGGCTGGCCCATTTCCGGAAACGAATGCTGGAAACAAATACATTCTGGTGGTAATGGATTACTTCAGCAAATGGCCTGAGGCATACGCTATCCCGAACCAAGAAGCCAAGACTGTGGCCGACCAGATTGTGTCTAACTGGGTAAGCAGGTTCGGTGTGCCTATGGAACTTCATTCCGACCAAGGAAGGAACTTCGAGTCGAACATATTCCAAGAGGTCTGCGCGTTCCTTGGCATTAAAAAAAACGAGAACCACACCACTTCACCCGCAATCTGATGGAATGGTCGAGAGATTCAACAGGACCTTAAAAGAACACCTCACTAAAGTCGTAGGCGACTACCAAAGAAACTGGGATAGGCACATACCACTATTTTTGATGGCCTATCGAAGTGCAATACATAGCTCAACAGGACAAACGCCATCTGAAATCCTGTTTGGAAGAAGCATACGGCTACCTAGTGAGATAAGGTTTGGACATCCATCACAAGAGTCTAAGGAAACTGGGAATTACGTGAGTGACCTACAAGAGAGGCTAATCGACATCCACGAAAGGACCAGGACTAGAATGAGCACTTACAGCGATCGAATGAAGACAAGGTACGACACAAAAGCAAACACGACAGGATTTCAAGTAGGAGATCGTATATGGCTGTATAATCCACATCGTCAAAAGGGATTGTCGCCGAAGCTTCAACAAAACTGGGAAGGTCCTTATACTGTCGTCACGAAAATCAATGATGTAGTTTACCGAATTCAAAGAGGGTCAAGAGGAAAGTTAAAAGTTGTGCATAGTGATCGACTGCACCGATACAGTGGCGAATCTGGAGATAGAATTGTTCGGGACGAACAATCTTAAGAAGGGGGCAATGTTGTGAACAGAGCTTTATACTACTACAGCGCCATCTGTTGGAAAACTGCATATCTAATTTATGGAAGAAACAAAAAGCTCTTTTCCAATGTCAAATGTATTTCCCCTTATTCTAAACATCTAGAACATTCCAAGAAAAGAACTTTCGAGAACAACTAATTCGAGTATATAAGGGAGTGTTCACGGTGAGCGAGAGACAGTTGATTTTTGATTACGGAAGTGTGCAAAACTCTGCTTATTGGATTGTGTAAAACAAGTGTGATTTTAATTTGAATAAAGTATTTGAGTTGATTATAAATTGAGATTTATTGTTGTGATTTGGAAAGTAAAAAATAAAGAAGAAATATTAGAAAGAGTAATAAGTTTTATTTAACGAACCTAGCAAAAATATTACATTGGTGTCAGAAAAGTGGAATAAAACTTATTGTGCAGTGAAGTGTGCGGAAAAAAAAATAATAAAAAAAACAAAAAAAAAATGAGCAAGTTATTGAAAGAGCTCAACTGTAATGAGCTGAAAAGTGAATTAGGCAAGCGAGAACTTTCTAGAGCAGGATCGAAAAATGAGCTTGTTCTGCGGTTGGCCGAATATTTGAAACAACAAAATGAAGACCCGGACATTTTCGTCTTTGAAGCTGACGCTGAGGAAGCAGACGTAAGTAAAAATGTAGATGTTTCAAATATGATTAGTCTTCTGCTTCAACAACAAAAGAATGTTCTCGAACGTCTCGAAGAGCAACGAAATGAACAAATGAAAGAACGAAATGAACAAAAAAAAGAACAGAAGAATGTTCTCGAACGTCTCGAAGAGCAACGAAATGAACAGAAAAACGAACAAAAGAATATTCTCGAACGCCTTGATAAACAGCATAGCGAACAAAAAGACCTTCTCGAAGAGAGAAACATGCTAGAAGACAAGCTTGTTAACATCGAGAATAATGTATCTGCACTTAATGGACGTGTTTCATTGCTGGAGAATCAAGCCGACAACAAAATGGAGACATTTTCAAAATTGTTAGATGAACGTGTTTCATTACTAGTCGACAACAAAATGGAGACGTTTTCAAAAGATTTAGACCGTGTTCGAAACATAAAGATTCGGGAAAGTTCTGGGGAAGCTTTGAGAAAAAAAGAGATGCAACCTCCAACCTTTGATGGACAAACTTCTTGGTCTATATACAAGAAGCAATTCGAGGCAGCTTCCACAACAAATGGCTGGGATGAGGCTGAAAAGTATATAGCCTTAACTCTTGCTCTTAGAGGAGCAGCTGCTGAGTTGTTGCAAACAATACCAGCAGATAAGAGCGGCGACTTCAATTCCTTGGTTTTGGCTATAGACAAACGCTTTGGTAACAGCCACATGAAAGAAGTCTTCAAAGTGCAACTCAATTCCAGAGTTCAGAAGAGGGGCGAAACTCTACAACAAATGCAAGCGGACATTGAAAGGCTTGTTCATCTTGCATATCCAGATGTTGGAGAGGAAATTTGTAACCAGTTTGCAGTTGAGGCATTTGTTCGCGCCATTTCCGACATACATCTTCAAAGGGCCGTGCGAACTGCTGGAAAACGAACGCTTTCTGAAACATTAGCGTTCGCCTTGACAATGGAAGCAGCTGAGCAAGCTTCTCAGGGAGTACATCGACTTAGAGAAGCCATCGTCGAAGAATGCTCATGCCAAAGAACTGATGTCCAAAGGAACCAACGAAACGGACTTGCAAAGTGCTGGAATTGCAACAAGACCGGACATTTACAGCGTCAATGTCGATTACCACCAAGAAGAGCTTGTCAACATTGTGGACACGGAGTTTCAAACCCAGAACAAGGTAACAATAACATCAGTGTTACTTCCCGAACAGTTTCCCAACAGGGAAACGAGTAAGGACCAACTTCGAGGGGCAGAAGCTGTTTTCTGGTATCGATGGCCCCAGAAACACCATCCAGGTCTCTCAAACTAAGCGAGACAATAGAAGTCTAACTGTCGAGGCAACTTTAAATGGCAACAAACGTGTGGTCACCATCGACACCGGTGCCACAGCCTCCATTGTGCGTCAAGACCTAGTTCACCTGAATTGGCTACACAACACCAATAGTTACCGTCTAAGAACTGCCACAGGAGAAGCAGCTAGGGTTTATGGTGAAATCCGATTTAGAATTCGAATTGCAGATCTAGAATTCTCACACAAATTTTTGGTGGCAGATATATGTGACGAATGCATCATAGGCATGGACTTCATGAAAGAACATCGAGTAATTTTGGATATTGGCAACCAGGTACTCAAATACCAGAATACAGAGATTCCAATGATCTATGGGCACGAAGAAACAACAACTCTAAGGACTGTCATCAAAGAAGACGTGATTATTCCTACTTCTTCTGAGGTATTCGTTTGGACAAAAGGAGAAAGTGAGTGTGGACGCCATCGATACCTAATGGTGGAACCATGCCCAGATTTTTCTTCCCAAAACGTCATCATTGGGAAGACACTTGTGGCTCCTAAGAACAATATGGTCCCCGTACGGATACTCAACACCAAACCGTACGATGTTAAGTTGACGAAAGGAGAAGTTATCGGTAAGTGCGAATCTGTCGTAGCCATAACAGGAATTGACGCTGAAACACCGAGAAAGACATTAGATCCTGAGGAGCTCAATAGCATCAAGGCAAAGATACTCAATTCAGCTAACCTAGACCAACATCAGGTTAAAATGGCAGAAAGCCTTCTGAATGAGTATGCCGACATTTTCGCTTCACCAAACGGGAAATATGGAAGGACACACATGGTGCAGCATCGAATAAATACAGGAGATGCAAGACCCATTCGTCAGCCCGCAAGACGTCTTCCACTGGCCAAACAAGGTGAAGTTGAGGAAATGGTTACCACCATGAAGAAGGATGGTTTGATTGAGAGCTTCAAGAGTCCTTGGGCGTCACCAGTGGTCCTAGTCAAAAAGAAGGACGGAAGTACACGGTTTTGTGTAGACTACCGAAGGTTGAATGACGTGACCAAGAAAGATAGCTATCCCCTGCTAAGAATTAGCGACACCTTAGATGCGATGGAAGGAGTACAATGGTTTTCAACACTGGACTTGAAAAGTGGATATTGGCAAGTTGAAATTCACCCTGAAGATCGAGAAAAGACAGCGTTCTCCACGGGTAATGGGCTCTGGCAGTTCAAGGTGATGCCGTTTGGTCCTACAAGGCCTGACGTGGAAAACTTGTCTTGTCTACTTGGATGAAGTTATCGTTTATGGAAAAACATACGACCAACACTGTAAGAACCTAAGGGGTGTGTTCCAGAGACTTCAAGAGGCTAACCTAAAACTGAACCCAGAAAAATGTGCACTGTTCAAGACTGAAGTGAAGTATTTGGGACATATCATCTCGTCCCAAGGAGTCAAGACTGATCCTGAAAAAGTTGACACCGTCAAAAATTGGCCAACACCACAGGATAAACATCAACTACGAAGTTTTCTTGGTCTTGCTACTTATTATAGACGTTTTGTTAAGGACTTTGCCGGAATTGCGAAGAGTTTGCATCAGCTTACGGAAAAGAACAAGCAGTTTAGATGGTCAGGTGAGTGTGAAAAAGCCTTCCAAGAACTGAAGTACCGTCTATGCAACGCTCCGGTGCTGATCTATCCGACTCCAGGCAAGTCTTTTATCATCGATGCTGATGCAAGCAACGTGGGAGTCGGCGCTGTTCTGTCACAAGTGCACAATGGCGAAGAAAAGGTTGTCGCCTATTTCAGCAAAGTACTGTCGAAGACCGAAAGGAACTACTGTGTGACCAGAAGAGAACTATTGGCACTCATCTTGGCAACGAAACACTTCCACAAATACATCTATGGACAAAAGTTTCTTCTACGAACCGATCATGGTGCTCTTAACTGGTTGTTGAACTTCAAGAACCCAGAAGGACAAGTCGCAAGGTGGATAGAAAGATTGCAGACTTACGATTACGAAATTCAACACCGAAAGGGAAAGCTGCACTCAAATGCCGACGCACTATCCCGAAGACCTTGTAAAATAGATTGCAAGCATTGCAGACGACAAGAAGAAAAGGAATCCATCAACATTCTACGAATAAGGGCTGACCCCATTTGTGGATGGAGCAATGAAGAAATAAGATCTGCTCAACAAGAAGACCCTGACATTGAACCTCTTCTCGCATGGAAGGAACATGAAGAAAAACCCGCATGGAATGACATTTCCGATAGGAGTCCAGTTTTAAAGGCCTATTGGGCACAATGGGACTCACTCCATGTGCAAGAAGGTGTTCTTCGGCGAAAATGGGAGTCCGCTGATGGTAAATCCTATGTGATGCAGCTTGTGTTACCTCAATCGAAAATCAAAGAGGTTCTTCGAGAGATGCATGATGGACCTTCAGGAGGCCATTTGGGAGTCAATAAGACTTTAGAAAAGGTGAGGCAACGATTCTACTGGTTGCATGCAAGAGACGACGTTGAAAAGTGGTGCCGAAATTGTGACGCTTGTGCTGCAACCAAAGGACCTGGTAGAAAACTGCAAGGAAAAATGATGCAATATAATGTCGGCTCACCGATTGAAAGGATTGCTGTTGATGTGGCTGGCCCATTTCCGGAAACGAATGCTGGAAACAAATACATTCTGGTGGTAATGGATTACTTCAGCAAATGGCCTGAGGCATACGCTATCCCGAACCAAGAAGCCAAGACTGTGGCCGACCAGATTGTGTCTAACTGGGTAAGCAGGTTCGGTGTGCCTATGGAACTTCATTCCGACCAAGGAAGGAACTTCGAGTCGAACATATTCCAAGAGGTCTGCGCGTTCCTTGGCATTAAAAAAAACGAGAACCACACCACTTCACCCGCAATCTGATGGAATGGTCGAGAGATTCAACAGGACCTTAAAAGAACACCTCACTAAAGTCGTAGGCGACTACCAAAGAAACTGGGATAGGCACATACCACTATTTTTGATGGCCTATCGAAGTGCAATACATAGCTCAACAGGACAAACGCCATCTGAAATCCTGTTTGGAAGAAGCATACGGCTACCTAGTGAGATAAGGTTTGGACATCCATCACAAGAGTCTAAGGAAACTGGGAATTACGTGAGTGACCTACAAGAGAGGCTAATCGACATCCACGAAAGGACCAGGACTAGAATGAGCACTTACAGCGATCGAATGAAGACAAGGTACGACACAAAAGCAAACACGACAGGATTTCAAGTAGGAGATCGTATATGGCTGTATAATCCACATCGTCAAAAGGGATTGTCGCTTCAACAAAACTGGGAAGGTCATTATACTGTCGTCACGAAAATCAATGATGTAGTTTACCGAATTCAAAGAGGGTCAAGAGGAAAGTTAAAAGTTGTGCATAGTGATCGACTGCACCGATACAGTGGCGAATCTGGAGATAGAATTGTTCGGGACGAACAATCTTAAGAAGGGGGCAATGTTGTGAACAGAGCTTTATACTACTACAGCGCCATCTGTTGGAAAACTGCATATCTAATTTATGGAAGAAACAAAAAGCTCTTTTCCAATGTCAAATGTATTTCCCCTTATTCCAAACATCTAGAACATTCCAAGAAAAGAACTTTCGAGAACAACTAATTCGAGTATATAAGGGAGTGTTCACGGTGAGCGAGAGACAGTTGATTTTTGATTACGGAAGTGTGCAAAACTCTGCTTATTGGATTGTGTAAAACAAGTGTGATTTTAATTTGAATAAAGTATTTGAGTTGATTATAAATTGAGATTTATTGTTGTGATTTGGAAAGTAAAAAATAAAGAAGAAATATTAGAAAGAGTAATAAGTTTTATTTAACGAACCTAGCAAAAATATTACAATACCTAACATTTTTTTAGTATGGGCAAGATAGGACGTTTGCCTCGCATTCTGGCTACAGTGGATTGCATAAATCTGTCCTTCATTAAAGCTCTCACAGGGTTGTCGTAGTGTTGATTTTAAATGGACCCTTTTTTTAAAACTCTAAAATCAAAAGCACCTCAACAAAAACCCAAGGAAAAAAAACTGAACAAGTTTAATCTCTCAAAGAACAACATACCCGTTTTTGAAGTATAAGTTCCTACATGTGCCATATTCTGTTTCTAATTATGCGTAGAAGAAGTTAACGAAGTACCACGAAATATTTTAACTTTTGGAAATATTTCTAAAAAGATTTTGCAAATGTTTACGAAATGCACTGCAAGAACAGTAGCAATAACGTTTGATGAATATTTTTCACCCTCAATCAAGGACGACGAACATAAGCTGCGTATGACGAGCAGAAGTGGACTTAATCAAATTAAGGGTGCTGATCAAGTGCATCCAGCAGATTTTGCAGCAGAGTTGAGAAACATCAACTTTAAGGAAAGTTTGGTAGCATTTTTGATAGACGACCAAAAAAATCCCTGTACGGCAACATTTTTCAAAAATAGAACAGTGTATGTCGATTACGAAAAATGTTTCAAATATATAAAGGTCAATGATGTTGTCGTCAGGACTGATGACGGAAGTTACAATTGTATTGCACACGAAGAAGCCGACACAAAAGTGATTTATCATGCGTGTAAAGTGAAACCAAATTCAAACGTTGTCATTCGCTGCTCCGATACCGACATTTTAATAATTGTAATTGTAATGTAAAAATGTGGCTGAAAGTTGGTGCTGACAATGCAGAGAGGTTCATCAATGTGACAAAACTCTAAGATGCACCAGGTCAACATTTATGTGAAGCTCTTCCAGGATTTCACGCTTTCACAGGATGTGATTTTAATCCTGCTTTCTTCAAAAAAGGCAGAAGCGTCCATTCATAATTTTGCAAAACCCTCCTCAATTCATCGAAGCCTTCTCAAAACTGCAAAATTATCCAGATGTTGAAGCAGATGTATTCCAAACGTTGGAGAAATTTGCTTGCTGTATGTACGGCTACAAACAAGTTAGCGACGTGAATGAAGCCCGAATTCCAATTTTTACAAAATCCTTCAAATGCAATGATATTAAGGAGCAATTTAAAATCAAAACAAAGAACTTCGACGGCTCAATATTACCACCCAGCAAGTTGGAGCTTCGGCAGCAAATTTTGAGATGTGCTCAAGGATATGGTGCAACGCATATGGTCACACCTTTAAGTAGGTGTCAACGTAAAGTGTTGGTTCATCGGATCCAATGTATGCTTTTGTTTATTCTAACATCAGCACATTCCACATTGAATCCGATGCATACCCTTTTTTTCGTTCTGAGAATACAATTCTGCAATGCAGCACTTTTGGCTGCTATGCATGATTCTCTTGAAGATAATTTTATTCGGTCTTTAGTTTTCCTTTATACAATCTACATCTAATTAAGAATTTTTTAAACAAAAAACCACTTGTCCACTTCATTACTATATGTTCAAATCCCAACCTTTCTGTCTCCTTCGGAATTCGGATGGTAAGAAATCGACAACAAATTGGACTTTCGATTGTTTGAAGGTGATCAGTTACCAACTTCAGTCAGCAAGTTCTATTCGAAGATCTTTCGAAAATCAGTGATGCAGGTAATTACAAAAATGAATCCTTCTTCATTTTATACTTTTTTTTAAAATTATTTCTCAATTTTATACATAGACTCTAGTATCCAAAATGATAGTGATGCTGAAGAAGAATGAAGAAACACCCAAGTCAGCACAAGTGAGGATTCTGATGAAGAAGATTTATCCTGTTTAATGGAAACTTTTGGATATTCAGACGAGAGTATAATGTTATAATTTTAAAGAACACGAAGTTAAAAAACAAGAAAAACATATAAAAAATTGCATTTTGTATTATTTGTCTTCTGAATAAAAAGGGTATGTTGTTCTTTGAGGGATTAAGGTGACCTGCCAGTCGTGACGGGGAAATTTAAGGTAATTAGTACCTAATTAGAAACAGGATTAAAACGGATAGGAACGTATACTAGGAAAAATGTTAGGTAGGTTAGATATATTCGTTTGTGAATATTCTTATCCATCTTCTTAATTCTGTTTTCGATTGGTTTTGAATTTGTTTGATTTTGAATTTGTGTGCAGAATAAACCTTATTAGCGGATTACTTAAAATGAATTTCGTTATGATATATGACAAAAAAAAACGAAAAAAGTATTATTTTTCTACAATATTTTAAGGCCAGGAAAAAAATAATTAGGTTACAGTGCACTACAAGGGGGCCCAAATTCCCTTAACTGGCAGCGGTACTTTCCACCATCCCCTAGGTGTAAGCACAAGTTTTTTCATCGTTTTAAATGTTAAACAAACATATGTCATTGGTTTCATGAGTACGCATTTTAGATAAATTTTTTGTGTTTCTTGCAACTTTAGGCCCTTGGCAGCGGTACTTCCCACCACTGTCCAGGTGTAAGCAGTGTCATCAGGGGGCTGCAAACAAACGTTCTGGCTAGGTTTCATGAGTACGCATTTTAGAAAAATTTTCGGTTTTTTCTGAAACTTCAAAAATTCACAGTAAATCAACCCAACGGGTGAGCCTGCAGCAGTCGGTTTTCTGTTTGTCGGGCACCTAAATAACACAAAAAAACATAAAATCATGAGTGAGCAAATCTTACAATTTTTTGCGTTGCCAGCTCCCTTACTATTAGTACGCGTTGACTTAGTAATAGTCCAGTCATTTTAGGTTTTATCTGCGGAAAAATTCCTAGTGAGCTGAATTTTTGTATACACCTTTATTACAGCATTGTTATGAAGATGTGAAAAATCGACATTGATATCGTGCCGGCTAAAAAAGTTATAAGGGTCAAAATGTCACGAAAATCAGTTTTTCGCAAATATCTCGCGATCTTTTGCTCAGAGGTCAATAAAGGTCATTATAAAAATTGTTTGTCGTGAAATTGTCTACAAAAAATGTCTCCTGCATTTTTCTGTAAAATTAACCGTTTTCGGAGTAGAGCGTTGAGAAAGCGAATTTATATTATGACGATGCACTCGTTTCCTTACCACCTTCGAGGTAGAATGCAGGGCGCGTTTTTTTTACATGGTTTCCCCCGTAGGCGTAATCCATGATATGTAATCAGAGGTTTTTTTTTAATTACGAGTGAATAATTTTTTATTTGAATACAGAAAAATACAGAAAAATTAACTTTAGTATATAATTTTTATTTATCATTCATTGCCGATATCTTCAGTTTCTGTGTCATTACCAATTGCATACCGCAATCTTCGATATTAAGAATGGTCTTCAGCTGTGAGCGCTGATTCTATTCAGTATTTACACCAGCGATCTAATAGGTAGTCTAAGTCGGGCAATTGTGTATGCCGTCGTCACAGCACGTGATCAGAAAGGGTTTTACCAGATTTTGGTACTTCTTTTTTTTTTTTATAATCTACCCGCGCTCAAGGGATTATAATTACCCTTTAAATGTTTCAATACAGCGCGGGCGTGAAGTTAATGAAGAGAAAGAAGGATAGGAAAGATGTGTGGCACGATGTTCTGAGACTGTTAGTGGTTGTCTCAGATATTTTTATCACCAGGGATGGCGGCTGAGCTAAAGCGGAGAAATGCCGTGTCTTCTTTCTATGTCGCTTATAATTCACATTATTTTATTCGTGTTCATCCTTGTTGGGCATACCAGTTTAACTCAATTACATGTTGTTAGTGTTATGCCTGAACAACATGTAACGAGTAAACCAGCAACCCATTGATGACAATTTTTAGAAGGTTTTTAATGGAATTAAAGCGACACCTGTCATCATGAGGTTGACAGGCGAGCACACATCCATCGCGCCACGGCCACCCCCAACTTATGCAAGCTGTATGTTTTTTCTGAAAACCGTAGTTTGAACTTTTTTAAAGGTATACATATGTTCCATCGCAAATAACTATAGATGGACGATCATTTTCACAGACGTTGGTATTTCCAAATAGTCCATTGGGTATTATCTTGTTCTTTCTTGAAACCTCTTGAACAGATATATGCTGAAAACCCAAGTTGAATGGCAAAAAATGATTCATTAAAGTTGTCCTTGCAGTTGTTAAGTACCGTCCTATAGTTGTTCGAGGTAAGTTTAAGAGACAGGAAAGCCTACGATCACTATCACCGGACCTTAGTTTTGCCAAATATGTAAATAACTCAATGATTTTTAACGCTGGGGCAAAGCTATTGAGTTCCAAAAACTGTTTAGGGTTCATACCAAGCCAATAGTGACATAAATATGGGTTGATGTTACTTATGTATATCGGTAAAATTATGTGTCCTCGTATCAATATTAGTTACAAGTGACATTATTTCATCCATCTGTGCTCCAGAAAAGTCGGAAACATTATTCTCTATATCAACCAAGGAACCCCAGTCACGCAATGAAAGATGGAAATTGCATAATCTGCTATTTTGTGGCACATACAATTTATGGTCTAACAATAATCTTTTTCGAATAAGTTCTTTCAGATCCTTGACAACCATAAAATATACACCGTCTTTCTGTAGCAGGAACACGCTTGTATATAGCCGATTGTATTTTTG
Source organism: Chrysotoxum bicinctum (assembly GCA_911387755.1). NCBI lineage: Eukaryota > Metazoa > Arthropoda > Insecta > Diptera > Syrphidae > Chrysotoxum > Chrysotoxum bicinctum. The sequence continues at coordinate 107,795,991 of OU426988.1, forward strand.
GCTGGATTATCACTGGCATTGGTACATGGTCTTCTTTTTCTTGAACATTATTGACGAAAAGATGAGGTACCTCATCACGTTCAATTATATTTTGGCGGCGATTTCTTCGCTCAGCCCGGTTTGCACGTAGCCAACAAGGAAGGCACACTCTCTTCAAATTGCGATGCTATCAAAATAATTTATTAAGTACCTACATAGTGTAGTCCTTAAAAAATAACTTATTTATACTTGATGTACGGGTAGTTTCGAGATCTGTGAGATCTCAACGATGATCCGCAGCAAAGGCAAATAATTCTTAAATGTCCATACTCGCGATTTGGATTAGAATCATTTGTCGAAGCGATCCTTTCAATAATTCGATACCAATTCAAACATATCAAATCTGAATAAAAATTAAACAGGGATACTTACCTGTTCTGGAGATATCCAGTTGGTCAAAATTGACCACATAGAAATTGAATGGTTTTGAATATTACGAAATTGAGTTATGTTATTCAAACGAATTCTGCCGTTTTTTACCATCTCCAATATTCAACTTCAAGCTCAATTATCTCTAAATCCCCAAAACCATTTTCGGAAATATTTGGTAGATAGATTAAGCTGGGCCCAAAAATGGGTCATCTCCTTGCTCATGTCAACAAAACCCAGTTAGGGAAATAATTGCTAAGAGAATTGTTTGGCAATACGAGAAAGCAAACTGGGATGGTCTTAACGGTCTTTGCTTGCAGCGCAGTTTGCTGTTAATTCGATGCTATTTGAGTTTTGTATTTAATTATTCCTCCTGTAATTGAGAGCGTAAATGATTTTATGGGACAAATCTTCTTTCGCATTCGTACAGTTGCAAGAGTACTGGAAGATCTCGATGTACACCAATCCGCTGGCCCGGAAAGTATCTCCGCAATTATTATGAAGAGGTGTTCTTCCAAGCTAGCAAAACTATTGCGTAAGCTTTTTCATCTGTCCTATTCTACAAGTCTCTTTCTGACTGATGGAAAACAGCATTTTCTAGCCTGTTCCTAAAAAGGCGAATCTTTTTCCCGCTCTAACTATCTCCCAATTGCACTTACATCCCTTCAGTTTAAGGTCATGGAAACTCTGATAAATTATCAGCTCAAGAAATATCTCGAAGAACGAAAGCTTCTCAATGACCGGCAGGATGGCTTTCGTAACAATAGGTCCACTGGTGACCTGATAGTATCTCTTTCTCTATCTCACCGGACAGTAATAAGATTATTTTACGGCAGTGTATGATTAACTCATTAAATTCTGATCTATATAGCATTGTCAAATGGGGAACTATTGACCGCATAGAATGTAATCTGTCATCAAGGAATTTTAAAAACGAGCCCAAGTTTGGGGCCACAAGGAGTTTGACGAAGTGGAACAGTTCCTACGCTATTTCTTAAAACGGAATCTTAAGTTACCTAACAGTACTGCAAACCACTTACTGATGCTTGAGACGCCTGACACTTAAAATGTAGGTTGATTATGTTCTTAACACCATCAAGATGGACGATTCGGAAAAAAACATCATGGTTCGATTCCTGGAGAGATTTAGCTGAGTACTGTGGACATTCACTCTCACTTCAAAGCGATGAAATGGATATGTGAAAAAGCGAACTCTATGGCCTTATTAGTTTACTGGATGAAAAAAAAAGAGAGCACTACATTTTGAAAGCCAGAACCTCAGTCCACAGGAGTATATATGCATCACTCAATCACAACCTAGCAACAAACACAACCTAGCAACAAGCAACATTTTAGGTTTTATCTGCGGAAAAATTCCTAGTGAGCTGAATTTTTGTATACACCTTTATTACAGCATTGTTATGAAGATGTGAAAAATCGACATTGATATCGTGCCGGCTAAAAAAGTTATAAGGGTCAAAATGTCACGAAAATCAGTTTTTCGCAAATATCTCGCGATCTTTTGCTCAGAGGTCAATAAAGGTCATTATAAAAATTGTTTGTCGTGAAATTGTCTACAAAAAATGTCTCCTGCATTTTTCTGTAAAATTAACCGTTTTCGGAGTAGAGCGTTGAGAAAGCGAATTTATATTATGACGATGCACTCGTTTCCTTACCACCTTCGAGGTAGAATGCAGGGCGCGTTTTTTTTACATGGTTTCCCCCGTAGGCGTAATCCATGATATGTAATCAGAGGTTTTTTTTTAATTACGAGTGAATAATTTTTTATTTGAATACAGAAAAATACAGAAAAATTAACTTTAGTATATAATTTTTATTTATCATTCATTGCCGATATCTTCAGTTTCTGTGTCATTACCAATTGCATACCGCAATCTTCGATATTAAGAATGGTCTTCAGCTGTGAGCGCTGATTCTATTCAGTATTTACACCAGCGATCTAATAGGTAGTCTAAGTCGGGCAATTGTGTATGCCGTCGTCACAGCACGTGATCAGAAAGGGTTTTACCAGATTTTGGTACTTCTTTTTTTTTTTTATAATCTACCCGCGCTCAAGGGATTATAATTACCCTTTAAATGTTTCAATACAGCGCGGGCGTGAAGTTAATGAAGAGAAAGAAGGATAGGAAAGATGTGTGGCACGATGTTCTGAGACTGTTAGTGGTTGTCTCAGATATTTTTATCACCAGGGATGGCGGCTGAGCTAAAGCGGAGAAATGCCGTGTCTTCTTTCTATGTCGCTTATAATTCACATTATTTTATTCGTGTTCATCCTTGTTGGGCATACCAGTTTAACTCAATTACATGTTGTTAGTGTTATGCCTGAACAACATGTAACGAGTAAACCAGCAACCCATTGATGACAATTTTTAGAAGGTTTTTAATGGAATTAAAGCGACACCTGTCATCATGAGGTTGACAGGCGAGCACACATCCATCGCGCCACGGCCACCCCCAACTTATGCAAGCTGTATGTTTTTTCTGAAAACCGTAGTTTGAACTTTTTTAAAGGTATACATATGTTCCATCGCAAATAACTATAGATGGACGATCATTTTCACAGACGTTGGTATTTCCAAATAGTCCATTGGGTATTATCTTGTTCTTTCTTGAAACCTCTTGAACAGATATATGCTGAAAACCCAAGTTGAATGGCAAAAAATGATTCATTAAAGTTGTCCTTGCAGTTGTTAAGTACCGTCCTATAGTTGTTCGAGGTAAGTTTAAGAGACAGGAAAGCCTACGATCACTATCACCGGACCTTAGTTTTGCCAAATATGTAAATAACTCAATGATTTTTAACGCTGGGGCAAAGCTATTGAGTTCCAAAAACTGTTTAGGGTTCATACCAAGCCAATAGTGACATAAATATGGGTTGATGTTACTTATGTATATCGGTAAAATTATGTGTCCTCGTATCAATATTAGTTACAAGTGACATTATTTCATCCATCTGTGCTCCAGAAAAGTCGGAAACATTATTCTCTATATCAACCAAGTAACCCCAGTCACGCAATGAAAGATGGAAATTGCATAATCTGCTATTTTGTGGCACATACAATTTATGGTCTAACAATAATCTTTTTCGAATAAGTTCTTTCAGATCCTTGACAACCATAAAATATACACCGTCTTTCTGTAGCAGGAACACGCTTGTATATAGCCGATTGTATTTTTGGCTGGATTATCACTGGCATTGGTACATGGTCTTCTTTTTCTTGAACATTATTGACGAAAAGATGAGGTACCTCATCACGTTCAATTATATTTTGGCGGCGATTTCTTCGCTCAGCCCGGTTTGCACGTAGCCAACAAGGAAGGCACACTCTCTTCAAATTGCGATGCTATCAAAATAATTTATTAAGTACCTACATAGTGTAGTCCTTAAAAAATAACTTATTTATACTTGATGTAGTACACCTTGGCATAATGGTTAGTGCGTTGGACTGTCATGCGGAAGGTCTCGAGTTCGATTCTCAGCCGCTGCGAAGTTTTTTTCAGGGGTGTACTGCCTCTTGCGAGAAATTGACAAATTCTCCAAGAGTATCTCTTGTCATGGAAAGTGCTGCTCATTAGCCGTTCGGAATCGGTAGAAAATTGTAGGTCCCCTCCGTTCCTGGTAACACGCACACAGGAATGGTTGAGAGTTGTAAGTCACTAGGTCCTGGTTCACTCTGAGCTGTTGCACCACCAAATTTTATTTAATTTATTTTTATTTATACTTGATGTACGGGTAGTTTCGAGATCTGTGAGATCTCAACGATGATCCGCAGCAAAGGCAAATAATTCTTAAATGTCCATACTCGCGATTTGGATTAGAATCATTTGTCGAAGCGATCCTTTCAATAATTCGATACCAATTCAAACATATCAAATCTGAATAAAAATTAAACAGGGATACTTACCTGTTCTGGAGATATCCAGTTGGTCAAAATTGACCACATAGAAATTGAATGGTTTTGAATATTACGAAATTGAGTTATGTTATTCAAACGAATTCTGCCGTTTTTTACCATCTCCAATATTCAACTTCAAGCTCAATTATCTCTAAATCCCCAAAACCATTTTCGGAAATATTTGGTAGATAGATTAAGCTGGGCCCAAAAATGGGTCATCTCCTTGCTCATGTCAACAAAACCCAGTTAGGGAAATAATTGCTAAGAGAATTGTTTGGCAATACGAGAAAGCTAACTGCGATGGTCTTAACGGTCTTTGCTTGCAGCGCAGTTTGCTGTTAATTCGATGCTATTTGAGTTTTGTATTTAATTATTCCTCCTGTAATTGAGAGCGTAAATGATTTTATGGGACAAATCTTCTTTCGCATTCGTACAGTTGCAAGAGTACTGGAAGATCTCGATGTACACCAATCCGCTGGCCCGGAAAGTATCTCCGCAATTGTTATGAAGAGGTGTTCTTCCAAGCTAGCAAAACTATTGCGTAAGCTTTTTCATCTGTCCTATTCTACAAGTCTCTTTCTGACTGATGGAAAACAGCATTTTCTAGCCTGTTCCTAAAAAGGCGAATCTTTTTCCCGCTCTAACTATCTCCCAATTGCACTTACATCCCTTCAGTTTAAGGTCATGGAAACTCTGATAAATTATCAGCTCAAGAAATATCTCGAAGAACGAAAGCTTCTCAATGACCGGCAGGATGGCTTTCGTAACAATAGGTCCACTGGTGACCTGATAGTATCTCTTTCTCTATCTCACCGGACAGTAATAAGATTATTTTACGGCAGTGTATGATTAACTCATTAAATTCTGATCTATATAGCATTGTCAAATGGGGAACTATTGACCGCATAGAATGTAATCTGTCATCAAGGAATTTTAAAAACGAGCCCAAGTTTGGGGCCACAAGGAGTTTGACGAAGTGGAACAGTTCCTACGCTATTTCTTAAAACGGAATCTTAAGTTACCTAACAGTACTGCAAACCACTTACTGATGCTTGAGACGCCTGACACTTAAAATGTAGGTTGATTATGTTCTTAACACCATCAAGATGGACGATTCGGAAAAAAATATCATGGTTCGATTCCTGGAGAGATTTAGCTGAGTACTGTGGACATTCACTCTCACTTCAAAGCGATGAAATGGATATGTGAAAAAGCGAACTCTATGGCCTTATTAGTTTACTGGATGAAAAAAAAAGAGAGCACTACATTTTGAAAGCCAGAACCTCAGTCCACAGGAGTATATATGCATCACTCAATCACAACCTAGCAACGAACAACTATTTCAGAGTGGAGTATCCAACTGAACTCATGTCACTGGTTTTAAAAGCACGAGGTGAGAGTGACTTGGAAGATATGTGTGGGCTATGTAACTTGAGGGAAAGGGAGGACGTACTCCATTTTATGAGAAGATGTCCAATATTTACGGAAACCAGAAGGAGTACGCTTGGGAAAAATTATTTAAATGAGACTGAAACTATCAATATCTTAAACGGTGAAATGGATTGGATGTGTTTATACAATTACTTAAAACTAGCACTGTCTTATAGAAAACGAATATTGGAAGAACTCTTTTAAAATAATCAAAAAAACAAAAAAAACTTTGTCAAATTATTCAATTTAATTAAATTTTTGTATTAAAGAATTAAGCACTATTTGCCAACTGACAGACGGCGTAGGCCATGTTATAAAATGGAAGATCTACAAATTATGTATATAGCTTATATGAAATAAAATCCTTTTGAACTTGAACTTGAATAGCTTCGAGTTTACTTCTTGATGGCTGTACACCTTTAGCACTCACAACGTGGCCCAAATACTCCACCTCTGGCTTCATAAATTCGCACTTCTTCAGGTTAACTCTAAGACCATGTTTATACAAACGTTTAAAAACGGCTTATAAATTGTACATGTGCTCTTGTGTAGTAGAACCTGTAACCAATATATCATCAAAGAAAATAGCACACGAAACACCTTCTAAAATTGCTTCCAATGTTCGCTGGAAAATTGCAGGCGCAGCAGCTACACCAAAAGGAAGACGCACATATTTATACAACCCTAGAATTGTATTAACAACTACGTATTGCTGCGATTCTTCATCCAATTCGAACTGCAGGTAAGCATCTGACATGTCGAGTTTACTAAAATGTTGGCCCTTGGCTAACTTAACGAACATCTCCTCAGGGCGCGGAAGTGGGTGCTGATCGATCTCTAGCTGTGGATTGATATTAACCTTTAAGTCTCCACAGATTCGTAGCTGGCCATTGGCTTTTGGCACCAGCACTACAGGAGCTGCCCACTCACTGAATCGAATTTTCTGCCATATGCCCTCATCTTCAAGACGTTTTACTTCCAATTTAAACGCATTAGTCTGAGCAAATGGAATTGGCCTGGCTTGAAAAATTTTGGTGTTCCGTTAGTTTTCAAGTCTAGTTTTGCTTTAATTGAATTACAGTGACCTAACGCAGGAGAAAACAGGTCTTCAAATCTAGCACACAACGCTTTGACATCATCTTCAGACACGCATATATGTTCTATCGATTGCACATTTTCTGAAACAACAGAGTCCCGAGAACTATCAAAATCTACTCGCTTTCCAAAAGCTTCTGCCCAGTTCCAACCAAATATGTTGTCACCATGGGCCGAGTTTGTTATAAGCAAAGGTAATCGCTTGGACAGTCCATTAAATTTCACGACCACCATCACTTCTCCTAGCAAAGGCACCTGCGTACCACCATATGACTTTATCCGACGATTTGTCACAAAATATTTTGGCCTGTCAATTTCGTTAAACCCTGACAAACCAACAATTGATTTACTGGCACCTGTGTCAAGCAAAAATTTAACATCTCTTTTATTTACTTGCAAATTCATAAATAATTTTTGCCACGAGTTTCAACTAAATCGCCTAGAGAAAAAATACTTTCTTCCATAACGCTGTTAACATGATCATGATTAGCGGCACTTTTGTTACGAGAATATGATGTACCACTATTGTTATAACTGTTATAAAGATAACATACAGGGGCAATGTGCCCTTTTTTATTACATTTTCTGCAAACGGCATTCAAAAATGTCCAGTTAGCTTTACTGTGACGATAAAAACACCCTGAACATGACTTTTGTGAGCTAGAGCTGTTGAAATTTTGTGGATGATTATTTTTGCTGAAACTGCGGGTCTTGCTTCAACCTCTTCCCTTTGTAAATTGATGGCTTTTGTGACCCGATGAGTTCGATACCTGATTTACCTCAGCTGTTTGATAATTATCAGTCTTAAGCACCAGCATAGATTTTTGAGTAGTCTCGAATGCCTCTGCAATAGTTTGCACTTCATCGAGAGTTGGCTTTGTTTTCTGGAGCGCTGCTGTACGCACTGCATCGTACGGCGTGTGCAAAATAATAGAGTCCCTAATCATCTCATCTATGTACTCTGTAGTACAGTCATCTTTGGAACACTTAAAATCACAATTCTTTGCTAAACCTCGTAGCTCTGCAATCCATTCCGCATAGGATTGCTCTTTCTGCATTCGGCTCTTAAAAAAATTATAGCGCGATGTACAAACGTGAATTTTAGATTTAAAATAACTGGAAGGCTTCTCAATTAATTCACTAAATGGCTGCTGTGTTATGTTGGTTGAACCATACAGTTTACCTAAGAGCTCGTACGTTTCAGCTCCTAGAAAAGATAAAAAGTATGCTCGTTTTTTATTTTCGCATGAAACATCATAAGCTGAAAAGTGCAGCTGCATCTGCTGCTGATAAGTTTCCCAGGAATTTTTATTCTTATCAAAAGCATAAAATGGAGGCACATTTTTATTAATTTCGCTTGCTTCAGTTTTATTATTTTCTGTTTTAACGCTGTATTAAGCTTTCGAAATACTTATTTTGGTTAGATATAATAGTATTTAATGTCTTTTGAAAATCTTCAGCCATAATAAAAATGTATTTTAAATTTACAGCAAATCTACCATGTGAATACTTTTTTACTGAAAAATTATTTATTTATTTTGCGTGAACTCTTGGATAATTCCTCGTCGCCAATTTCTGTTGTGTCTTCACAGAATAAAACAAGCTATTGATTAACGTTATAATTCATAAATTTAATTAATACTCTTAAGTTTATAATAAGAAAAATATAAAATTGAAATTAAGTATATTATAAGTACTTAAAGCTTTAATTCGAAGATGATAAGCTGAGATGAGAGCTGAGAATGAACTGACTGTTGAACATCTCTGCATAGGCTGATGAGCTGGGGCCAGATTCTGTAAAAAAAGAAACGAAAGCGATCGTTCGTTTTTCAAAAACGAAAGCAAATACGAAGCAAACCGTTCGCACGTACGAAAACGTTCGTTCGCTTTTGCCATACAGAATGTCACCCCTGATATTGTTGACAGATGTTTATGTTAATACACTACACAACGAATATTTAAAAAAGTAATTTATTTTATTTTATTTTCTCAAAGAAAATACTAAACTTACATGATTTATGAATCTATTCGCCAAAAAAAATTTAACGACAATGAAATGACATTTATTTCGAACGATTCGAAAGTGGAAATTTGCTTAGTTTTCGAAAGATAAATGAACTTTCAATTATTGATAAAGTGAACTTTCTGATCGTTCGAATCTCAAATTACAAATTATTCGAATTCGATATACTTTCTAAGGAAATCGAATGTCAAAATAAGGTTGATTATCGGGGTGTTCATGCAAACATGTTGCGGAAAGTTATATCTTTTAGAGCTGTGTAAATCGTTTATTTCAAATGATCGAATCGTTCAACAATCGATTACGAAAATGATCCGATCATTTCAACCAATCGATCATTCGATCATTTTCAATGCACTGATGAATACTGTTCCAATTTCGATTTCGATGATAAGATTGACTTGTGGCTTGGATAGTTCTCACAAAATACTCTATTATTGTACTAAGCCATAAATTGTCAAATAACATCGAATGATGGCTACTTTGTACATGGATTAAAAAAGTGTCAAAAAATTCAAGAAAAATAGATTTTATTTGTTGCTCCGGAAAAGAGCAATTTTAGGGCTTTTGGCTGAGATTTTGTATGAAATACACTTTGTACGTCATAACTGAATTCGTGCTCTATTCGTCAAGCCATCAAAGCATGGCTCCGATGTCGGTGGATTAAGAAAGTCTAAAAATCCACATTAAACATACCGGATCCTGATACATCAAATAACATCAGTTTAACCCAACAATTGTTTTTGCGGCCTACAACTCGATCAATCATGTTCTTCAATTCCGATTTCAACCCAGAAATTCCAGTCCACCGTCCGTTTGGCATTCATAATCCACATTGAATGAATCAGAACAAATGGAATCGAGTAAATCATGATTAATCGAGTCAACTGATTTCGAAAATCGAGACTCATTGAAATGATTGAGATTGAAATAGAAAATCGAGAATCGAGAATCATCTAAATGATTGAGATTGATTAAAAGGATTGATTTCGATCATCAATACTTTTCGATGATCGGATCAAAAAAATGGAATCGATCCTGATTGACACATCTCTAATATCTTTCTTTATGAATACCCTTAATGTAAAAGAGGTTAAAAGAGCACTTGAAATTTGTCGGGTAGTAAATATTATGTATCTATAAGTTTTTGTGTCTGGAAATTTCTAGACGATTGTTTATTGTTGTTTTTCTCGGCAGTGACTTTCCGTGGGATTTTGACAAATTTGCAAAAAAAGTAATTTGTACGCATTAATTTGTTACGTATTAATTAAGTTAAATTCGATGTTGCATTTTATAGGCGAGAAAGTTGCAACTATTAATTGTTCATTGCCAGAAAAAGGACTTACAAAGGATGTACGCAGAGGTCCATTGGTTTCTGGTTATGTCCTTAAGCAAGAAGATACATATGGACAGGGAGTCATAAAACTTTGTGCAGTTTTCAAGGCAAAACAAAATATGTCTTACGAAAGGCATATTTTCCGATAGATGAAGCAAGCACTGTGAGAGAATCGATATGTTCATAATGCGCTTGCGGGAGCGCTGCAATTTCAACTCTATGAAAATATTCGTGATCAAATCACCTATTACCAGTGGCTGCCATTTTGATAAGTTTCGGAAAAAAATTCTTGAACGTGGTAACGAGAAATTGGAACAGATCGTTAAAATAGCACGGATCTTTGAAGCCGTGGATCAACAACAGAAAATGTTTGGAAATGAGTCAACTATCGGTAATTCAAGTCCATTACATCATTTGCAAAATATAAGCCAAGCAAAAGTCTGCAAGGTTCTGGAAGACTGAACTCGAACAAAAGCTTAAATTATTCAATTATTTGTGAGCAGTGTAGGTCGAAACGTCATAGAGCATCAGTTGATAGTTACACAGCTGAAGGAAAATATGTCACGCTTGTGGTCTAAGGGATTATTTCTCCCAATGCTGTTTTCGTTGTGAATCTGCAGGCCAGAATAGATTCAATGCTAGCGAAAGAACGATAAACCAGATACTAAACAAAGAAGCAACAAATTCAAGAGAGAAAATGAACAAATGTCAGACACAGGTGTGAAAACTGATGGTACAAATATTGAAGAAGAATATGATGATATTTTCTCTATTGACTCAAATATAAAGAAAAATTAAGATATTTTCTGTATTGGCTCTGGTGTCCGATATAATGTTATTGATAAACTATCATGGCTTGATTTGAAGGCAAGGAACATTGTGATCACGCACAAGCAGAAAGAGGTTGGTATCGATTTTCCTGCGTACTTTGGATATCCACTTGAGTTTATTGACATGTTCGCTGCACCGCTGTGATCAAAGAAGGAAAATTTGGCAAATTTGTATGTGGCCAATGAACTAGGAAAAGTTTTTCTTGGATATAAAACGGGATATGTTCTGGGGATTCTGAAAATTGGAATGGATCTCAAGTCAAAAATAAATAGCGTCAATGTCAATAATATTAATTCAAACGAAATCAATTACAAATCGCTTAGTAAGATCAAAGGTGTGGTGATTGATATTCCGATCAGATCTGATGTGAAAACACTAACACACCCATATCGATGAATAACGGTGGCGTTGGAAAAGGTAGTCGACGACAGAATTGATCAAATGTGGAACTAAGGAGTTATCGAGCAAGTAAATGTTGGTCGCACCGAAGGGGAAGAACAATATGTAAATCTGACAGTTGAGCGAGAAAACCACCCGTTTCCAACCATGGATGAACTTTTGCCTGGTTTGAGCTATACGAATTGGTTTCCAAAACTGATATATGATGATATTGATGATGATATTGATACTCTTTTTTTTTTTTCTATTTTGGTTGACTTGAAAAAAAAAATGTAAATTTAAAAATGAGCTAATTAAATGGAAAAATTATGATGTCTATCTCATGTGTATATGATTATACTTTATTATTTTTTTTAGATTGAAATTTGGCCAGAAGCAAGACAAATTACTACTTTTATGATGCAATAGGGGCTTTTCCGATACACTCGCTCGATGTTTGGTGTAACATCTTTACCCGAGATCTTCCAAAAACTTATGGAACAAATACCTTTCACACATTCATTATATTGATGCAATCGTGGTATTGTCCTAGTTACTATTCAATACTCGCAAGCGATTCGAATGCAAAATATCTCATCGCGAGACAAGAGAGGAACCATATTTTAAAACCAAGAATTCTAATAAATTTATTCTGGGAGACTTTTTCTTTTAATTAAATAAAAAACAAAAACATAATAATTTAATAACTACTTTAACAGTTAAGGACTCGTTTGCTTGTTAATATGTATATTAAAAGTTAATTTGAAACAAAGTTAATGTTGTGTTGTTATTTTTAGAGAGTAGGTAAGAGTTCACCTGGCTTGGTACCTCTTCAGCTCATCCGCTGGCATGCTTCTCGGTACATAAATCCTTCGCTTTAGATACATGTCAAATTATCTAATCGGTTTTCGGAATCGCTTTTTTATCAAAAGCTGTCTTGTAACTTTTACAAAATGCTGGCTAAATACACCAATGGCTGACGGTCCAATGTTAGCTTTCAACTACTCGAGAAAAGCAGCCGCAATGCAATAAGAAGAAATAAACAATTTTATACTAACAAATTTACGTCAACAAACAAACAAAACGATTCAACTGTGAAGTACATATATGTATGTGCTGTACCAAGATGTTCCGATCCAACCTTTTCCACAATGATCCAACCAAAAAGGTCATCGAATCTAATCCCTATAGGTTCAAGGCAAAAAGAAAGAACGATCCTTCAATTTAAAGACTAGACCTTCGTTGATGCCAGAGTGCTTTGTGAAGATGACTGAAAGTCGTCGTGTCTTAGGCAGCAAACCTTCTTGAATCGGGAGCCGATTAAGTAAGTAAGTAGTACAAATTCACAAAGATTATAAAGGTTAATATCTAAAAGTATTGTTGTGAACAGAGCTTTATACTACAACAGCGCCATCTGTTGAGAATTGCATATTTACTTTGTGAAAGGAACAAAAAAGCTCTTTTCCAATGTCATATGTATTTCCCCTTATTCCAAACAACTAGAGCATTCTAAACAAGAACCTCCATTTGTATTTCCCCTTATTCCAAGCAACTAGAACATTCCAAGACAAGAACCTTCGAGAACAACTAATTTGAGTATATAAGGGAGTGTTCACGGTGTACGGGACACAGTTTATTTTCGATTATGAAAGTGTGCAAAGCTGAATTATTAGATTGTGGAAAGTGTAATTAAAGAAGTGTGATTTAAGTTTGAATAAAAGTATTGGAGTTGATTATACATTGAGATTTATTATTTTGATTTGAAAAGTTTAAATAAAGAAGAAATTCTAAAAGGAGTAATAAGTTTTATTTAAAGAGAATATACATTGGTGTCAGAAAAGTGGAATAAAACTTATTGTGCAGTGAAGTGTGCGAAAAAAAAAATAAATAAAAAATGAGCAAGTTACTGAAAGAGCTCAACTGTAATGAGCTGAAAAGTGAATTAGGCAAGCCAGAACTTTCTAGAGCAGGATCGAAAAATGAGCTTGTTCTGCGTTTGGCCGAATATTTGAAACAATAAAATGAAGACCCGGACATTTTCGTCTTTGAAGCTGACGCTGAGGAAGTGGACGTTAGCAAGAATATAGATGTTTCAATTCAAATATGTTTAGTCTTCTGCTTGAGCGTTTCGAAGAGCAACGAAATGAACAAAAGAAAGAACAAAAGAATGTTCTCGAACGTCTCGAAGAGCAATGAAATGAGCAAACGAAAGAACAGGAGAATGTACAAAGGAATGTTCTCGAATGCCTGGAAAAACAGCATAGCGAACAAAAAGACCTTTTCGAAGAGCAGAGAAACATGCTAGAAGGCAAGCTTCTAAACATCGAGAAGAATGTATCTGCACTTGATGAACGTGTTTCATTGCTGGAGAATCAAGCCGAACGTGTTTCATTATTGGAGAATCAAGTCGACAACAAAATGGAGACGTTTTCAAAAGAGCTAGATCGCATTCGAAATATAAAGATTCGGGAAAGTTCTGGAGAAACCTTGAGGAAAAAGGAGATGCAACTTCCAACCTTTGATGGACAAACTTCTTGGTCTATATACAAGAAGCAGTTTGAGGCAGCTTCCACAACAGATGGCTGGGATGAGGCTAATAAGTATATAGCCTTCACTCGTGCTCTTAGAGGAGCAGCTGTTGAGTTGTTGCAAACCATACCAGCAGATAAGAGCGCCGACTTCAATTACTAGGTTTTGGCTATAGACAAACGCTTTGGTAACAGCCACATGAAAGAAGTCTTCAAAGTGCAACTCAATTCCAGAGTTCAGAAGAGGGGCGAAACTCTACAACAACTGCAAGCGGACATTGAAAGGCTTGTTCATCTTGCATATCGAGATGTTGGAGAGGAAATCTGTAACCAGTTTGCAGTTGAGGCATTTTTTCGCGCTATTTCCGACATACATCTTCAAAGGGCTGTGCGAACTGCTGGAAAACTGGCAGATATATGTGACGAGTGCATCATCGGAATGGACTTCATGAAAGAACATCGTGTAGTTTTAGATATCGGCAACCAGGTACTCAAATACCAGAATACAGAGATTCCAATGATCTATGGGCACGAAGTAACAACAACTCTGAGGACTGTCATCAAAGAAGATGTGGTTATTCCTACTTCTTCTGAGGTATTCCTTTGGTCAAAATTAGAAGGCGAGTGTGGACGCCATGGGTACCTAATGGTGGAACCAGGCCCAGACTGTTCTTCCCAAAACGTCATCATTTGGAAGACACTTGTGACTCCGAAGAACAATATGGTCCCCGTACGGATACTGCAAACCAAACCGTACGATGTTAAGTTAACGAAAGGAGAAATTATCGGTAAGTGCGAATCTGTCGCTGCCATAACACAAATTGTCGCAGAAATACCGAGAAAGACATTAGACCCTGAGAAGCTCAACGGCATCAAGGCAAAGATACTCAATTCATCTAACCTAGACCAACATCAGGTTAAAAAGATAGAAAGCCTTCTGAGTGAGTATGCCGACATTTTTGCTTCACCAAACGGGAAATATGGAAGGACGCAAATGGTGCAGCATCGAATAAATACAGGAGATGCAAGACCCATTCGACAGTCTGCAAGATGTCTGCCACTGGCCAAATAAGGTGAAGTTGAGGAAATGATTACCACCATGAAGAAGGATGGTTTGGTTGAGAACTCGAAAAGTCCTTGGGCGTCACCAGTTGTCCTAGTCAAAAAGAAGGAGGGAAGTACACGGTTCTGTGTTGACTACCGAAGATTGAATGACGTGACCGAGAAAGACAGCTATCCCCTGCCAAGAATCAGTGACACTTTAGATGCGATGGAAGGAGCACATTGGTTTTCAACACTGGACTTGAAAAGTGGATATTGGCAAGTTGAAATTCACTCTGAAGATCGAGAAAAGACAGCGTTCTCCTCAGGTAATGGGCTGTGGCAGTTCAACGAAATGCCATTTGGTCGATGCAACGCTCCGGCAACATTTGAGCGTTTGATGGAGTGCGTCCTTCAAGGCCTGACGTGGAAAACTTGTCTTGTCTACTTTTGGATGATGTTATCGTTTATGGAAAGACATACGACCAACACTGTAAGAACCTAAAGGGTGTGATCCAGAGACTTCGAGAGGCTAAACTTAAACTGAACCTAGAAAAATGTGCACTGTTCCAGACTGAAGTAAAGTATTTGGGACATATCATTTCGTCCCAAGGAGTCAAGACCGATCCTGAAAAAGTTGACACCGTCAAAAATTGGCCAACCCCACAGGACAAACATCAACTACGAAGTAGTTTCCCGAAGGGGAAAGCTGCACTTAAATGCCGACGCGCTATCCCGAAGACCTTGTAAAATAGACTACAAGGATTGCAGGCGACAGGAAGAAAAGGAATCCATCAACACTCTGCGAATAAGGGCTGACCCCATTTGTGGATGGAGCAATCAAGAAATAAGATCTGCTCAACAAGAAGACTCCGACATTGAACCTCTTCTCGCATGGAAAGACTATGAAGAAAAACCTGCATGGAATGACATTTCCGATAGGAGTCCAGTTTTAAAAGCCTATTGGGAACAATGGGACTCACTTCATGTGCGAGAAGGTGTTCTTCGGCGAAAATGGGAATCCGCTGATGGGACGACGTTGAAAAGTGGTGCCGAAATTGTGACGCTCGTGCTGCAACCAAAGGCCCTGGTAGAAAACTGCAACGAAAAATGATGCAATATAATGTTGGTTCACCGGTTGAAAGGATTGCTGTTGATGTAGCTGGCCCATTTCCGGAAACGAATGATGGAAACAAATACATTCTGGTGCTAATGGATTACTTCAGCAAATGGCCTGAGGCATTCGCTATCCCGAACCAAGAAGCCAAGACCGTGGCCGACCAGATTGTATCTAACTGGGTAAGCAGGTTCGGTGTGCCTATGGAGCTCCATTCTGACCAAGGAAGGAACTTTGAGTCGAACATATTCCAAGAGGTCTGCGCGTTCCTTGGCATTAAGAAAACGAGAACCACACCACTTCATCCGCAATCTGATGGAATGGTCGAGAGATTCAACAGGACCTCAAAAGAGCACTTCATTAAAGTCATAGGCGACTACCAAAGAAACTGGGATAGGCACATACGACTATTTTTGATGGCCTATCGCAGTGCAGTACATAGCTCAACGGGAACAAAACCATCTCAAATCCTGTTCGGAAAAAGTGTACGGCTGCCTAGTGAGATAAGGTTTGGACACCCACCACAAGAGTCTCAGGAAACAGGGGATTACGTGAGTGACCTAAAAGAGAGCCTAATCGACATCCACGAAAGGACCAGGACTAGAATGAGCACTTACAGCGATCGAATGAAGACAAGGTATGACACAAGAGCAAACACGACAGGATTCCAAGTATGAGATCGTGTATGGCTGTATAATCCACATTGTCAAAAGGGATTGTCGCCGAAGCTTCAACAAAACTGGGAAGGCCCTTATACTGTCTTTACGAAAATCAATGATGTCGTTTACCGAATTCAAAGAGGGTTAAGAGGAAAATTAAAAGTTGTGCATAGCGATCGACTACACCGATACAGTGGCGAAGCTAGAAATAGAATTATTCGGGACGAACAATCTTAAGAAGGGGGCAATGTTGTGAACAGAGGTTTATACAACAACAGCGCCATCTGTTGAGAATTGCATGTCTACTTTATGAAAGAACAAAAAAGCTCTTTTCCAATGTCATATGTATTTCCCTTATTCCAAACAAGTAGAACATTCTAAACAAGAACCTCCATATGTATTTCCCCTTATTCCAAGCAACTATATAGAACATTCCAAGACAAGAACCTTCGAGAACAACTAATTTGAGTATATAAGGGAGTGTTCACGGTGAGCGGGACACAGTTTATTTTCGATTATGAAAGTGTGCAAAGCTGAATTATTGGATTGTGGAAAGTGTAATTAAAGAAGTGTGATTTAAGTTTGAATAAAAGTATTGGAGTTGATTATAAATTGAGATTTATTGTTTTGATTTGAAAAGTGTAAATAAAGAAGAAATTCTAAAAGGAGTAATAAGTTTTATTTAAAGAACCTAGGAAAATATTACAGTATTATACATCTTATAACACAGCTCTCCCAAAAGTTCAAAAGTTTTCGAAATAAAATGTTTATAACTTAAACAATATTGGATTTATTAGCCTCATAATCTTAAGAACATCTAATTTTTACAACCCTCTATCTTACAAAATTTAACTCAATCACAGTTTAAATATGGCTATGAATGCACCCTAAAGGATATATTTAATTGAGTATTTTATCTTATATCTTCCAGTAACATGACAATCGATAATACCGAGAGTGCAGAACTTGTGTCCCACTATGAATCGAGTCTTTCTCTTCCAGACATCTTGCCAATTCCTTCCAAAAACTACGACAAAAATCGGGCTCCCAAACTTTTAGGGCAACCAACAGTTGTCTACTTCCATGTTACTGTTTTATCATTAGATTCAATAAATGAGGAATCAATGGCAAGTATAAAATATTGAATAGAAATTTGACTAATTTTATTTATTTTAGACATATGTCACTGATATATTCCTAGCTCAAAGTTGGCGAGATCCTCGTCTTCGTCTTCCAGAAAACATGAGTGACGAATATAGAATTCTGGATGTAGATTGGTTGCATAGTATATGGAGGCCAGACTGCTTTTTTAAAAATGCAAAGAAAGTTACATTTCATGAAATGAGTATACCCAACCATTACTTATGGCTCTATCACGACAAAACACTTCTGTATATGTCCAAGTAAGTTTTGATTTATATTTTTTACGAGTTTACAGCTGCTATTACCATACTTATGTTTTGGTGAAAGTGAATTTTACTAGTGCGAATCCTCCTAGTTATTGAAATGCACATATGGATTTCCTTTGTTGTGGTGTGGTTGCAATATTTGTTTCTCCTCGCGAACTTAACGCATTTAAATTTAAACCTAAGTAAATGAAAGTGAAGCGATTTTTTATGAAATTGAAAATTTGATCTTACAAAAATTTCTGAAGTGTGGAAACAAAATATCGCACACAAACAATAAAGGTGTATGGGTAGTGGGGAGTTATATGTGAAATGTGAACGTTCATGAAACTGCCAACAGAATTGACTCAGTGCGTACACCTATTAGATAAGTGACTTATGTTAAGGCCTTGTATATATAAACTTTTATAGTAGACTCATGGAACAGAATTAAATGTTTTCTTTGCCTTGTGGAGCGCTGATATCGCTATATTTAACAGAGGAGTAATAATTTGGAAGAGGAAAATATGAGCAAAAAAAGAGATGCGGTAGTGATATAGTATTTGTTCTGACAAATAAAGCGAATAAGAGAGAAAACGTAATCTGGGGTGGAATCGCGTAAGTTGATTATCAATTTGTTGATTGTCGTTTTGACTATCGCTCTCTCTATAATTCTTAATTGATATGATAGAGACAGCTACAGTCAAAAACGACAATCAACGAATTGATAGTCAACTATCACTATCACCTTATGCTATTCCACCCCTGGTTTTGTTTTTGCTGTCAGAATCAATATGTAGGTAGGTATATAAAGATTTATATGCAAGGCGTGAGAGGAATACGAGCAAATAATATTGAGAGTATATGAGAGCTTTGTGAATATTATTTCATTACTCATACAATCTGGTTTGGTTACATTTTGATACGAACCAAATTCGAAATTCGGTTTTATTTCGTTTTCGAAAACAAAATAATTTCAAATTGGCTTTATTTCGTTACGGTAACCGAAATAGTGCCAAGCAAAATTTGGAAATAAAACCGAATTCTAATCATTTTGCATGAATATTTTTCAAAGCATAGGAATTTCTTATGTATTTTTTTGGTTAAGTTGAAAATTACTTTCTTATTAATTTTAACTGTTTATTTTTCAATCTAGCAAATCAAAACCAAAACAATTTCTACTGAAATAATTAACATTAAGTTTGTAATAATTGAACCGCTGAGAAGAAAAAGGAAAACATTCCACTAATCATAGTTTTTGGGAAATCAAAGAAAACTGTTTATTTCTGAAACTGAAAGTTATTCTTCAAAACATTCTGAAGGACAAATCTAGAGCTAGAAAAGAAGAGTAACATACCAAACAATTGAAATTAAAAACTTTAAGCTCTGGCTTAATAATTCCTTTTAAAGTGAGTGGAATGTTTTCCTTTTTCCACTAATTGAAAAAAAAATCAAATAAATTATTTTAAATTAAGTTTTTTTATTCAAATAATATAAATAATGGGTTCAAAACATTTTATTTATTTAATATTAAATAATTCTGCAAAATAAAAACTAAAACAATATTTTAATAATAATTCAAGGGAATAAAAATAAACAGAAATAAAATGCACGAATTGATCACACGAACTTGCTTTTATGTTAAAGTACTTTGGAATTTAAAATCCATTTTATAAATATAAAACATGGATTTAATGAGATAAAAATGTTCAAATATATGGAATTGCCGTCTGATTAATCCTTTAAGTAAAGTATTAAAGTAATTTTTTATATAACAAATTTCCTTAAAATTTTTCGAGAAAAAAATTTGGGATGCCAAATTTTAAGTATTTAGTGGTATGGATTTTAGAAATAGTTTCAAAAAATTATCGTTCACACGTTTTAAAGATATTGGTTTTTTCAAAAAAAAACTTGGAATTTTTTTTTAATTCCAAAACAAATTTTTTATATACAATATTATTTTAAACTTAAGGGGCCTCCTGCTGAAAATTTCTGGTTAAAATCGCTAAAACCGTCGATGAGAAAGGCAAAAAATCAAAAAACGGTTCTATGACAGGTACCGTTAATAACATTTTACCCCAAAAAGGAAAGGAAAAAAGAAAATATTCCTGGAATCTTTTCCTTTTTCCACTCAATGATATTTTATAATCGCATTTAAAAAGTAGGTTTACATAAATTTTTTTTGTTTTTAGGCTTATAATGTGCGCTATAAAAATAGCTACGCTTTTGCATCATTACTTCAATTTCCCATTTTTGTGGAATGTTTTCCTTTTTCTTCTCAGCGGTTCAATTCTTTTTAAATAATTCTTTAAAATTGGCTTTTATATGGAGGGTTCACAGCTGAACCTAAGTCACCAAGTCAGAAAAAGTGAATTCGAAGATATTAAGAGGTAGGTAAATAAACTGCCATTAATTAATTACTGAAATACCTATTTAACTCATAGTAAACACATTTTTAAAGTTTATTCACCCAGTTTTCTTTTGACGAAAAATGAAAAACAAGAATTGAAAAATGTACCCAATCTTTAACAAAAATTAAAAAAAATTTGATTTGACTTGGTTCGTTGCCTCGAAAAATTATGAAAAATCGTCATTAGAGAAAATAAAAATTGGTATTATTTAAAAAGTACCCCTTGGCATAATGGTTAGTGCGTTGGACTGTTCTTAGGCAGTAGGTATAAGGACATAGTTTAACTTAGAGTGCCCGTATAGGGCCAGTAAGTTAGTTGTAAGTTATTGATAAGTAGGCAAGTTTTATGAATTTTTGTCTAGCATTAAGATAGTTATAAGATTGAAGTAAATAAAAATGATTTATAAAAAAAAAAGAAAAAAGTGCGTTGGACTGTCATGCGGAAGTTTTCGAGTTCGATTCTCAATCGCTGCAAGAAAGTTTTTTTCAGGGTGTACTGCCTCTTGCGAAGAATTGACAAATTCTCCAAGAGTATCTCTTGGCATGGAACGTGCGGCTTATTAGCCGTTTCGAAATCGGCAGAAAATTGTAGGTCCCCTCCGTTCCTGGTAGCACGCACAGGAATGGTTAAGAATTGTAAGTCACTAGGTCCTGGTTCACTGCGAGCTGTTACACCACCAAATTATAATTATAATTATTTTAATTTATTTTATTATTTAAAAAAGGAACAAAAATAAACAATGAGTTTAAAAACTAAACAAAAATGCATTATTTAAGGATCATATTGCATGACCTATTCCAAATACTTAAAATCTTACAATCCATACACCTCCTAGATGCCTGCACCTGAATTCGCTTATTTATTTTCTATTGCCAATTAGTTAATATTGTATTATTATGTAAAAAGGTATATAATGCGTCATCGATCGAACGATATGTGACCTGATATATTTTGTAATGTATACTACTCCTATGTACTTAAGAAGTATCCAAACCATGTTAATTTTAAGAAGTTAGTTGTAATAAAGCGTTGACACAAGAAAGATCGTCTCTTTTTATTTTACTCTGGTCATCTTATAACTATCAGATGTGGGATTACTGTACCTAACCTAGTCAAAAGTATTATTTTATGTCAAGTTTATGGAAATTTTATTCATAATTTGGAACTTTATGTTATGTGTTATTAAGTGTTTGCATGTTGTACGCAAAACTTAAATTAATTTGAATAATTATTACAAAAAAAAAAATCTACTGAGATTATGGATGACAGAGCGCGTAATGAGGTTTTTGCTAATGGCAACTGTACCTCAGCTAAAAGACAAGCTTGGTGAAATGAATTTGCCCACAAATGGTCTGAAATTAGCGCTTAAAATCCGATTGGAAGACGCAGTCGAACAACTCACTGATGCTCAAGTTGAGAACTACTTTCCATCTAGTGTTCTTGACGAGATTAGCAATGAAGACGGCTTCTCCGAACTAAACGAGGAGAACAGACGAACCATACAGCAGCTGGAGGCCTTACGAGAAGCAGTGAAGCGAAAAGAAGAGATTCGAGAGTTACAAAGGAGACTTGCTGAACTAAGTAGCCCATTGGAAACGACAACAAGAGCTGAGAGTGTGAGTTTCAGAGACGTAGAAGAATCTTTACCCATTTTTTCAGGTGATGACAATTTTTCCATCACGAGGTGGATCAAGGCCTTCGAAGACTCTAAGCATATATATAGATTTGAGGAATAAAAGTGCTTAGTTTACGCTCAACGATTGTTCAAAGGCACAGCAAAACTATTCCTGAGATCAACACAATGCCAATCATGGAATGAATTAAAATCAGCCTTACTTAAGGAATTCCATCAACACTCAACAGCATCTGATGTTCACGATGCATTACGTAACCGAAAAAAACAGGACAGAGAACTACCAGCAGTACGTGTTAAGCATGCAAGAAATCGCCAGCACAGCCGACATTGAGGAACAGGATCTCATCAACTACGTCATTAAAGGTATACCCGATTCAATGGTTAATAAACAACTTCTGCTTACAGCTAACACTCTATCTGAGCTTAAACTCGCTCTCAGAAAATATGAGAAGATGAGGCCAGATCTCCAGTCAACAACGACCTACACCAAAACGACCATGCATGTCAAAATTTTTTTTTTTTTTTTTTTTTCCCGTGGGTAGGTGTTGAAATCTTCAAAAGATTCTATGAGGACCGAAAAACGCGCGCTCATAGATATGTGGGACTCTCCCGACCAACAACTCTGCCCCCATAAGGCCTTACGGAAGGTAAGACTCTATGCAAGCAGACCGTTAATCAGGCCGACCGCACTAAAACCACCTCCTCCTCCCGATTGCAACTAAGTTCATATGGAACTTATCTAGCAATTTATCTTTCTCGAAGTTAAGTAACGTGTTGTAGGCAACTTTCCGGTGAAAGTTCCTACTGGTTTAATTATAAGCTAGTTGAATAGCTTCTTTCTATTTTAAGCGATGATTTAAATATACATAATACAGTACAATAATTTCACCGTACTAGATCGGAAGGTTTGGTCCTTCTCAAACGTCGTACTAAATTTGTCTCGTCAAGAATTTCTAAGATTGTTCTATTGGTATGTTCAACTAAACGCTTTCTATGCCTTTGCGAAAAAGTTTTTATTTCTTCGCGAACCGTGGGGATTCCAAGATCCCTGTGAAGATCTTCGTTTCTAATATACCACGGCGCATTTACAAAGGACCTTAATAATTTGTTTTCAAAAGTTTGTAGACTATTTAGATTTGTATCGTGGGTACAACCCCAGAGTTGAATACCATATGTCCAGGCAGGCTTAAGTACCTGTTTGTAAACTAATAATTTGTTTTCGATACTAAGTTTAGAATGTCGTCCGAGTAACCAGTACATTTCCCTTAGTTTAATATTTAATTGATCACATTTATTTTTAACATGTGAGTTCCATTTTAATTTCGCGTCAAGAGTCATCCCGAGATATTTTGCCTCATTTGCAAATGGAACTTGAGTTGTATTAATAAAGACTGGTAATCTATTAATTTTCTTATAAGTAAAGTCCACGTGGACTGACTTAAATTCGTTAAGCGCTATTCGCCATTTGTTTGTCCATTCATTGACATTGTTAAGAGCATTTTGCAATTTACATGTCGATTCGTTAGCCGTTTTGCCTACTGCAAGTATTGCGGTATCGTCTGCAAAAGTAGCTACAATTGTATTGTCTGTTTGGGGTATGTCGCGTGTAAATAAAAGGTATAAAATGGGACCTAGAACACTACCTTGTGGTACCCCAGCCACTATTTCTTTAAAATCTGAATAATCATTTCCGTGCCTAACGCGGAAAATTCTTTTCTCTAGATATTCTCTAAGAATGTTGTATAGTCCTTCAGATAGGACTTGTCTCAATTTGTATTTGAGGCCTTCGTGCCACACTTTGTCAAAAGCTTGAGACACATCTAAAAAGACCGCTGAACAAATTTTATTTTCTTCAAAGGCTTTCTCGATGACATCGGTGATTCTATGCACTTGATCAATCGTCGAGTGCTTACTTCTAAAACCGAACTGGTGTTCAGGTATAAGACCCTTTTCTTCTATTATGGGCTGAAGACGCTGAAGAAATATTCTCTCAAAGACCTTCGACACTACAGGAAGAAGTGAAATGGGCCTGTACGATTTCTTTTCATGTGATGGTTTGCCAGGTTTTAAGACCATTATTACTTCTGCGACTTTCCATTGATTTGGAACATATTCTAACCTTAGAGTGGCGTTCATTATGTAAAGGAGGTTTACTAAACCTTTCCGTGGGAGCATTTTAAGAATTTCCGCAGTAATTAAGTCGTATCCTGGTGCTTTTTTTGACTTCAGTTTCTTAATTTCTTTGCTTAATTCGGCAAGCGTAACATTTCTTGTGATGGAGCTTTCATTTGAATTTATATTCACACTTATATCATCATTCAATGCTTGCCCATTGATCGGCTTAAATGTTTCCTCTAGGTAATCAGCGAAAACGTTTGCTTTCTCTTTATCGCTTCTTGCCCATTCATTTTGGTCTTTCATAATCGGGGGTGCTGGAAGCTTTGGTTTTTTCGTAGCTTTTATCGCTTTCCATAGAGAATAATTAGATTCTTTACCTGCCGTCAAGTTTTCAAGGTAATTTCCAGCTTCGCGGTTTTTAAAATCTGATATCATCTTTTTAAGCAAATTACTGAGGTGATTTAAATTAGCTTTGTGTTGGGGAGCACGAGTTTGTTGCCATTTTTTGCGCGCTTTTCGCTTGTCTTTAAGTACCTCTTTTATCTCTTGGGGATATTTAGCTTCTCTATAGCCTGACATTTGTCTTTGGCAAGGAGTATTGTTCCATGCGGCTTTTTGAACAATATGCACAAAATTATCTACCGCTTCTTCAAGCTCAAGAGGTGTTTGTAGTGATACCCTTAATTCAACATTATCTTCAATATCTTTCTTAAAACCTTCCCAGTTAGTTTTACCGTTTGTTAACCTAGGTGGTGTTTCAATTTTAACAATACTTTCGCTCATAGTGAGAATAACGGGAGAGTGGTCAGAGAAAAGATCAAAGCATTCCGTTATTTTTATTCGATTTGACGGTATTCCCCTGACTATAAAGAAATCAATCAGGTCAGGTATTTTCGAGGTATCTGTCGGCCAATAAGTTGGTTTCCCACTAGAATGAAAATCACAATTATTCTCCATACCGGCTTCATATAACGCTCGGCCCTTTTGAGAAATGCATCTAGAACCCCAAAACGTGTGTTTTGCATTAAAATCGCCACCGATTATTAAAGATGGTCTAAGTGATTTTAGCAAGTTTGAAAAATCATTTTTATCAATTCTGTACCGTGGAGGGCAGTATATAGATGTGAAATTCAATGTATCATGTTTAGTTTTAACCTGCACACTTATAAGCTGCATCGGTTCAAGTTCAAGCTTAAGGCCTATCGAGTGTTTGATACATTCTTTTATGTATAATGATGCTCCGCCTCTTGCTTTGTTCGACGGATGAATTGCATGGTAATCTAGATAACCGTTTATATTGAAATTTGATTCTTTTTTAACGTGGGTTTCTGATATTAGACAAATGTCGATATCTTGTTCCCGTATGACCATTTCTAGTTCTTCAAGTCTTTGCCTTAATCCGTTGGCATTCCACGTAATAATTTTAAGGTTTTCCATCATGATTTTTTTTTAAAACGTTTGGGTCGAATAAAATCTTCGATTTTTGCTAACCTATCAGAAATAGTTCTATTGATTTTGACCTGATCTTCAAATTTTGACAAAATTAAAGCCAAGCATTGAGATAGTGCGTCAGAGTCAGGTTGATTTATTACGGGTGCAGCCGCCATTCTGGCATTTGTGTTTACACTACGTTTCTTTGGAGATGTCTGTGCAGCTGCCATTTCGGCGTATGACTTAACAGTACGTTTCTTTGGAGATGTCTTTGACGTTGATGGGGTTTGATTTTCTTTGCCGATGCCGACTCTTAGTGTATTTATTCTTTTAGGAGTCTTAGATATTGGGCTTTTTATTTGTTTCTTTGGTTTTCTTTCCATATGAATTTTTTCTCGGCGTTTTTGTAGCTCTTTAACTACTTCACAGCCTCTATAGCTTGCCGGGTGACTTCCATTGCAGTTTATGCACTTCGCTGGACTTTTGCTATTTCCAGTGCAGTCAGCAGTTAAATGTTTTCCCGCGCATTTTACACACCTAGGTTCTTTTTTACAATAGCTTTGCGTGTGGTTGAAACCTTGACAGCGTTTACACTGAGGCACTTGCTTTGTACGGCTTTTCAGAGGTTCGATCTTAACAACGAGGTTCAGTATTGTTTTAATTCTGTAGATTTCCTCTAGTTTTTCTGTCTTATCGAACGTGAGTATAAATAGTGGGAGACCACGCTTTACCACGACAGTTTCTCTATCTTTTTGTTGTTTTTCTTTTTTTACGATGTTCTCAGCATTTAAGATCTTGTAATTTTTTTCTTTAAGATCACGGATTACATCGTTTTTTTGACATGAGGAATGTAAGCCTCTTGCAACGACTCGTAAAGGTCTTTCTGATTTGTTTTCGTAGGTATACCATTCTACATTTGCTTCGTTAAGTCTTCGCGAAAGCAGACGATAGCTATCGGAGTCTTTTACACAAACTTTCCACTTGTTGTTATTAAGCGAGATAACTTTAAAATTCGCTGGGGTTAACGCCTCAAGGATTATTTTAAGCTTATTGTATTCCGCAATCCCGATGACATTAATCGGTGGCGGTGGTCTTATTTTAGTAGTTTTTTCTTTCTTATTCGTATCTTTTGGTACATTTACTTTTATTATTTCGGAAGACGAGGTTCCCTCTGGCGAGGAGAATGCTTTACGTTTTTTGCTAGGTCTTTTTGAAGACGTTTCTCTTTCTAGCTCTTCTTCGTCTGTTTTATATTCGCAAACACCCAGCTGCTGTGGAGTTGTTTTCGAATCGTTTTGTCTTTGAGTTTTTTTCAACTCTTCATTTTCTTTCCGAAGAAGCTCAATTTCTTTCTGTGCTTTCTTTACGGCATCGCTGTTATTTCGTAGAAAATGTATTTCTTCTTTCAGCTCTTGATAGAGTTTCAAAGTTTCGTCGAGTCTTTGACGAAGTTCGTTATTGTCTTTTTCAAGACATTCTATTTTCTCCGAGTCTTCTTTTTCACGCTCCGGCGCTTTGGGCGGACTCTTTTTCCCGGAAGCACTCGATGTTGATGGTGGTGATCGAGCTACCATTGGTTTTCTTGAAAAAGGATTTATCAAGTTTTGGAATAATTGGCTCTCCCCAGAATCCGTAGAGCCGACCTCCGAAGAGGGTGGATTTTTCAGGAAATCTGAATTGCCACCTGGAGTACTATATCTATTTGTTTTACTCATTCCATATTTTGTATACGTCTTTCTCAGTATACGGAGTTTGGATTTTAGTCGCCTCTTACGACAGGCATTCCTACCTCGGGTATATTCTTTCCCCCTACCCGAAGGGGTAAAAATAGCACCAAATCCATGAAGTAACTCAACAATCAAATGCTTCAACTGCAATGATGTAGGGCACATCGTCACCAATTGCCCTAAGCCACGAAGAGAGAGGGGAACTTGTTTTCGTTGTGGGAAAACCGGTCATGTGATTAAAGACTGTCCACAGTCAACAGCCGTGCTGATGCTGCAGCACAATGAGTCAATCAACAAACAGCCATCATTTCTTAAAGACTTTCATGGCATTTTCGAATATGAGTTCGTCAACAACGATTTTGGAGCAGCCACATCAAAAATGAGAGCGATGACGATAATAGACACTGGCAGTCCGATTAGCTTGATACAACAAAAATATGTTCCAGCATATTTGGTGACAGCCTAAGAGACCCCGCTGCAAGGCTTCAATGGCATCAACAATAGCAAACTATTGCTGCAAGGCTTCAATGGCATCAACAATAGCAAACTAGTTATATTTGGTAAGGTATTATGTAAAATTAAAATTGATTATATGCATGTAAACTTAAGCCTTTATGTTGTTAAAAACGATACGATGAAGAATGTGATAATTTTAGGCAGAGATTTTTTGCAAAAAAGCAACATAAAATTAACATTAGAAAACGAAGAACCTAATTTAAATTTTATAAAAGAAAACGACATTGATACAGAAATGAATGAAATTCTTAACATTGATACGTATAGTGACCGCGATGAGAATAATTTAAATATAAACGAAAACTTGAATCATGAAGATAAAACAAAAATTACTAATATCGTAACTAGGCGTGTTTTAGACAATATTATAAATGAAAATAATTTTGATCATGCTTTGCTTAGTCAGTGTGAAGATATTGCTATGACAATTATATTAACTGATACGAATAAGATTTTCAATTGTGCTCCTAGACGGTTGCCGTATGCACATAAGCAGGAATTACAAAATATTTTAGATGATTTGCTTGCAAATGAAATAATTCGTGAAAGTACCTCTCCTTTTGCATCACCAATTGTATTAGTACGGAAGAAATCTGGAGAATTGCGTTTGTGTATTGATTATCGAGAATTAAATAAAATGACGTTAAAAGATAATTTTCCACTCCCTTTGATAGAGGATCATTAAGACACTTTGTGTGGTAAGAAGTATTTTTATCTTCTTGATTTAAAAAGTGCATTTCACCACGTAAAGATGTCATTAGAATCGGTGAAATACACTGCGTTTGTTACGCCCCTAGGCCAATTTGAGTACTTTCGTATGCCTTTTGGGCTTAAGAATGCATCTGAAGTTTTTCAGAGATACATAAATATAATTTTTAAGGACCTTATCAAAGCTGGAAAACTTTTGATCTACATTGATGATCTTTTCATTGCGTCAAAAACAAAAAACGAGCATTTTGAAATCATAGAACAGGTTATGCGTATTGTAGGAATTCATAATTTACAATTACGTCTAGACAAGTGCTTGTTTATGTTGGAAAAAATAACTTACCTAGGATATGAAGTGTCAGAAAATGGAATTGGGCCGAATGCAGATGGGCTACGTGCAGTTAAAGAATTTCCAACACCTACAAATTCGAAATCTTTGCATTCTTTCCTTGGCTTATGCTAATATTTTCGAAAATTCATTAAAGATTTTTCAATAATTTCAAAACCTCTTTATGATCTTTTAAAAATGGATGCTAAATTTGTTATTGATGAAAAAACCTTATCCACTTTCGAAACGCTAAAAAAATGCTTTTAAATGCACCATTACTCCGAATACATAACCCGAACGCTGAGACGGAGCTGCACTGCGACGCAAGCAGTTTGGGATTTGGAGCAGGCTTACTACAGCGTCAAGAGGATAAGCTCTTACATCCAATATTTTTCTTTTCAAAACGAGCTACAGCGCAAGAATCAAAATATCATTCCTATGAGCTTGAAACTCTAGCGATAGTGTCTGCACTCAGAAGGTTCAGGATTTATTTAGCTGGGATTAAGTTCAAAATCATAACTGACTGTAAGTCACTTACACTGACTCTAAGTAAGAAACTTTTAAACCCTAGAATCTCACGGTGGGCCCTAGAGCTTCAAGATTTTGAATACATCATAGAACATTAGGGATGGGAAAAGAATGGGCCATGTTGATGCTCTCAGCAGGTGTCACAATATTTTTATAATAGAACCCGAGTCATTTGAATTCGCGCTAGCAGCTTCACAGCAGAGGGATGTAGTCTTAAAAGGATTAGTTAAGATGCTAGAAGAGAGAGAAAGTCCCTGCTATGAGCTGATAAATGGTCTTGTTTACCGTAAAATTGACAATAAAGTTTTGTTTTATGTCCCAGCACAAATGGAAAGGAATGTGATACAAACTCATCATGATGCTTTATGTCACGTCAGTGTAGAGAAGTGCTACGACTTTTTAAGGAAAACATACTGGTTTCCTTTTATGAAGTCGAAAATCAAAAATTACATAAGTAATTGCTTACGCTGTATCCATTTCCAACCAAATACTGGAAAAAAGAAGGGGGTTTTACATAGTATTCCCAAGGGCGTCAAGCCATTTGAAACTTTTCACATTGACCACTATGGTCCTTTACCTTCATCAGTCAGAAACATAAAAAAATATATATTTTTATTTGTTGACGGATTTACCAAGTACACTAAACTTTATGCCGTGAAAAATACTAGCACTAATGAAGTTTTGAAGTGTTAAGAATCCTATTTTTCCAATTATAGCAAGCCCACTCGAATAGTTTCAGACAGAGGTAGTTGCTTCACATCTGAGGAATTTTCGAACTTTTGCAGTAGTCACAACATACAACATATTAAAATTGCCACGAGCTCACCTCAATCCAATGGTCAAGTGGAGAGGATTAATAGAAGCATCACCCCAATGTTACCAAAAGAGAGTGAGATACAGCCAGGAAAATGGACGAAATTTCTAGACAAAATTGAATATGCTTTAAACAATTTTGTAAACAAAAGTACTGGTTCTAGTCCTAGTGAACTCTTGTTTGGTGTTTCTCAAAAGGGTGTAGTTTGTGATAAAATTCGAGATTATCTACAAAATAATTTGACTACAGAAGAGCCAAGAAACTTGGAGTTAGCTAGACAAGAAGCTAAAATTATCCACAGTCAGCAAATTAATAAGGAATACTTTGACAAGCGGCACAAAACCCCATACCCTTACAAGGATGGTGATTATGTCATGATAAAAAACGTCTTTAACACTCCCGGAGTAAATAAAAAGCTCATACCAAAATTTAAAGGGCCATACCAAATTGTTAAATGTTTCAGTAATGATAGATATATTATAAAAGACTTAGAAAATGCTCTTTGACATTTACTATATTTCTATTTGAATTAGTATGACCGTTTTAAATTTTTTTTGTTTCTAAACATTTTATAGATGTTGGATAAATAATCAAGAAACAAAATAAATAATACACTTTTTCATTAAAAAGTAAACTTTACCCATAAAGAACTACATATTCATTACATTTTTTGTGTCAATTCAGCTGTTTTGAAACTATTCTTAAAAAAAACAAGTTGTTCATGACCCGTTCTAATTTTTTATTTTTTTCGTATACACTTGGTCACACTAAAATATCAAAAACAAAAGAGAAGTGTTTGTGAAATGTCAAAAGTCAAAACCAAAAAGTGAAATCTTTGTTTAGTTGTAATTGTTTTGTTTATTGTTTAATAATTTAAATTTCTTTGATAAAAACATAAAATAATAAATAAAAAATAAAACTATTGTATTTGTGTTCTTTATAAATGAAGATGGTGTTGAAGAAGTGCAGAGGAGAAGGATAGTGGATGCTTTCCGTATCAACGCGGGTGCTAAAAAAAACCCTTTGCTACCTCCGGGTTTTCTTCCACTATTTTGATAAACTTTTCCTTTTGTTCGCGGTTTGTCCAGTTGGAATGCGACCTTTAAACATAAAACAACAAAAAAAATTAATAAAAGTAATTTATTTTCCATGAAATAATTAAAAACTTACATGTTTTGTTGCTTACTCGACAGAAAAATTCAAACGACACAAAAATGACATTTAATTCTATTCTTTCGAATGTCAAAATTGAATTAGCTTTCGCAAATGAAGGAACTTTCTATGGATTGGGTGAACTTTCGATTTGTTCGATTAACATTCTAATCGCCGAGTCTCAAAATTAAGTTTCAACGAATTCGACTGACTTTCGAACGACAGAGAATGTCAAAATAAGCACCAATGAAACAATCTCATTTATTGAAAATTTAAGATCGAAGCACTGTTATTCATTCCCATTTAAGGATGTGGAGATATTTTTCATTTTTATATATCCTTCGATTTTTTTAAGGACATCTTCCATTTTTTTACAAATAGAATGACCGATTGAAGACTCTGCAGCATTAATTTTTGAAACTGCTTCGTCCATGAAATTTATTTGGTTTTTAAGCGAGTTCCAACCCTCTAATTTTAGTATAGTCTCACTGAGAAACCCATTTCTCATGAAAGATAGAATTTTTAAGGTCTGTTTGCATTTCGGTTAAATCAGTTTAATGTTTAAAGTTTAATTTTTTGAAATATGCATTTATTGTTAAAATATGCTCAATAAGCCAAAATATAAATTTATATCAAAATATGTATGTAAAAATATGCGCTAACGATTGAATGCCATTTTAAAGCTAATTTCTTAATTCGAAAAACTTTCTGATTCTTTTGCTTCTAAAGCTGTCCAAAAAAAATATGCATTTGCATAGAGATCCGGGCCCTGGTTATGTGTACTATATGTCATTAAATTTCTTAAGTTGGTATAGCAATTTTTTTCTAATTTTATTTTAATTTTAATTAATTTAGATTTTCTATACTCGTGGAGTTTTTTTTTGTCGAAAAGAAAGATTTTATTTCTTTTTCAAAAATAGTATTTATTATTTATGTAAATAAAGAAGAGAGAGTTTGATGAAGGGGAGGAACCTACAATCCCTCCAAAATTTGGAACAAAATAGCCTCTATCCAACTCGTCGTAAAGTTACGTCAGATAAAAAAGGGATATGATGGATTTACTTAACCCATGTACCATAGTTTTTATAAGAACCTACCAATTAAACAAGAGTTAACAAGGAGCCAACACCAGGACCAGCCCCAAATGAAGATCCAATCTGGATCAGATCTGGGGGAAAATAAAACACAAGCTATTATATACCAAACCTTAAAATTTTAATTAACAAAATAACAAATAATTGTTCAACATGCATGGCAAAGGCGGAAAGAAATCCAATTAAGCTTCCATATGAAAAAACTGAAACTCCAAAAAACCCAAATGAACATTATCATTATAATTATAATTTTAAAAATAAGAAAATAGATTTAGGATACAGATTAAATTTTACTGATACAGTATTCAACATAGAGTAAAGCCTAGTACGCAGATCGGGAAAAATTTTGTTTCCCATACATTTTTCGTCCTGGGATAAATTTTGTCTTGGATATTTTTCCTAGCAGTACGCAGTTTGCGCGCCAGCAAAAAGAATGATACAAGCATTATTTTGCGGAACAAATTTTGACAGCCACCCTATTTCCGAAAGTGATTTTTGTCAATACTGGTTTTATGTAAATGGTGCTGATGCTTGTCTTGAGAGCATCAAGAGGAGATTCCAAAAAGATATGAACAACTTTTGTAAGACAACCCGTTCCAGATATACACTAAAAAACACATTAAATTAGATTTCATCTCTCCAACTTCAAACTTTTTTGTGAGATTTGGATGTGCGTATTAGGCTTAAGGGACAAAAATATTATAGTCTTACAAACATAACAAACTTATTTTAAAGTATTGGTACACATATTAAATTCAAATTAACAGTCTTCAGTCCATGAAACCCGAATCCATGATTCTAAGTTTTCGATGACATTGGATTGCTTGGATTGCTGCACAGTGTTGTGAGTCTGCTCACTTTCATCCAATTTTGGAATGTCTACATCGTTCTCATTCCATTCAACATTATGGTGCTCTAAATTTTGAATAATGCACATCAGTTCATTAGCACGACGAGCAGCGACTCTTACAGGTCTAACTTTCCTATTAGTGTGCGTGACAGAGGAAATTTAGCCAAGTGTATAGCCCGCGGTAATTTCCCTGATCGGTTCTAAAGCGAGTGCCTAAAAGTATGCATTATTTGCGGGAATCCCCGAAAATGCGTTTCGTTTTCAAGCATAGACAATGTGAGGGTTGCCATTCGTGTAAAAAAGTAAATAACTACCGATGACGTAATCATCATCTAGACTCCCCTACCCATATGTCATCCAAAATAAGCAAAACAAAGAACCCCCACCCCCCACAGTGCTTACGTATTACTTGAACGGCCCCTTACAAAAATAATGTACCTACATATTATTAAAAATACTGTTGTGAACAAAGCTTTATACTACTACAGCGCCATCTGTTGGAAAATTGCATATCTAATTTATAGAAGAAACAAAAGCTCTTTTCCAATGTCAAATGTATTTCCCCTTATTCCAACCATCTAGAACATTCCAAGACAAGAACTTTCGAGAACAACTAATTTGAGTATATAAGGGAGTGTTCACGGTGAGTGAGTGAGTCAGTCAGTGTACATCGTGCAGTGCGAACAGTCATTTAGCGGAAGAATTTATTTTATTTAAAATCAACCCCTAAGTGAAAAAAAAGGTCAATAAATCCGGTATACCTGTGGGCTACCTGATTATTACCAACGGAAAAAAGGGTTAATCCCAACAAACAATTAAATTAAAAAGTGATTAAGAAAAGTAATTAATAATAAATGAAGATTAAGTGCGCGTATCATCGGTTTTTATAAAAATAGTGTTCCGCGTCATAATCCAAAATAAATTATTATTAAAACAAAAGTAAAAGTTAAGCCGGAAATGGGAGAACCATTCAACCCGGAGGCAGCATTTGCTTCGCTTGAAGCATTGCTAACAAAGATGGTGAATAACCTAAGTCCCGAATATGGTCAGAGGCTAAGCGAGACCATCGGCAAATTCATCCGTCCAAGACGAATTGAGGACATCGACGAGGAAGAAGAAGAAAACAACATGGAGGCGGAAGACATATCCAGTGATGAAGCTTCTTCCACATCCAGTAGTGCCGAGTCCTCAAGTGAAGACGACAATGAAGACCAGACCAAGGACAGCACTGACTATAGTGACTCTCCTTTACCTGGTCAGAAGAGACCCAGGAAAAAAGAGAAGACGCGCCAAAACACCAACGTCACAAAACGCCCTCAACTGGAAGTCGAGTCACCGTCAACATTAAGAGTGACTCCACCAGCTCCAAAGGCGACACCAGTCAAGCAACAACCAACCCAGCCGTCGAAGCAGCCAGCAGCAACAACAACAACCGTCAACCAGCCACCGAAACGGCTGGCAGCAGCAACAACAACCGTCACCCAGCCACCGAAACAGACAGCAACTACCGTCACCCAGCCGCCACCACCACCAAAAGCCAAGGACAACACCGCCAAGCCAACAGGAATGCCGCCAATTTTCTGCTTTTCCGGTAACATCGCCGAGATCAGCAGGTTTTGCAAAACAAACCGCCTGGCTGTTACTTTCAAGAACAAAAACATGAAAATGACAGTAATCAGCGCCGGAGACAAGGAGGCATTTGGTCAAATTAAGAAATTCTTGCTGGAACGCAAAATCTAGTATAACACATTCACGCCACGAGAGGAAAGGAAGAACCTCCTACTACTTAAGGGAATTCACCACACATACGCGGCCATTGAAGTGGAGGACGAATTGAGAATAGAGGGGCTTCCAGTCATCAAGGTCTCCCAGTTAAGGACAAAGAAGGTGCAGGGTAAAACCTACAACAGCTTTGTCGTCGAGCTGAGCAAGGACTGCAATATTACCGAGGTCTATACCAAGACTTTGGTAATGAATCAAAGGGTGCACTGGGAGCGCCTAAAATCAAATGACATCGTGCAGTGCCGGAACTGCCAACGCTTTGGACAAGTTGCCAGTAACTGCGGTCGCCAGTATGTGTGCGTTAAATGCAAAGAAGACCACGAGCCAGGCCAGTGCAAACGGAAAGAGAGCACGGGACAGGATGTTTGGTGCGCCAACTGCCAGAAGGAAGGACATCCAGCCAACTACAAGGGTTGCCCAACTCTAAAAGCAAAGAAAACAGAGCGGAACCAGATCCTAGCCGAAAGGAAAGTACAACAAGAATCTGTGACAAAATCAGTGTGCGCAGTTACCCGACCTGCAGTCAGCTTCGCGGAAATGGTGAGAGGAGGCCCAACACCAAAACCAGCTCCCCAAAAGACACAACAAATTAGAACGCTAGCCAAGATGACTACACCTCGGCCAGCTGTACCAAGGACCATGGCTACAAAAACTGGACCAGCCAAAACACCAGCACCGGTGAACCTCAATAATGAAGTGCAGAGGATCTTTGGTTCCGACCTGCTCACAGTCATGGGTAAAGCTAGAAGCGCGGTTCCACAAAACTACGCTCAGCTTAGCGATGGAGAGAAGTCCGTGGCACTGGCCACCTTCCTCTTCCAAATATGCAATTAAAGACCCTGCGCATAGTGACGTATAACGTGAATTCGTTGTACAGCCTAGTAAAGAGGACGTCATTTAACTTATTTATGAAGAAAAATACCCCCGATATTGCCCTCATCAGCGAAACTAACGTGTCAAGGAGGAACAATATCAACATCACCGGGTACAAAACCTACCGGCAGGACAAAACGGAAAACCGAAGAGGGACGGCCATCTTTGTAAGGAACAAGATTTCACCCAACACCAGTGAAACCATTATTACAGGGCTAAAAACCAGTGAAGCCACCGCCATCCAGATACGACTAGGAAGAGGAGAAACCTTGACAGTGATCAGTGTTTACTTCAAGTGTAAGTCCGCCGCTGGAAATATTAAAAACGACCTGCATATTCTTAACCGGACTCTAAAGCAGACTACCTATGGACTCATTGGCGGCGACTTTAATGCGAGGCATCATCAATGGCTGGACACCTCTATTGACCCTGAAGGAAAGGCGATCATGGACTGGATAAATGTTAACAGCGAAGAACACTCCTTGGTTGTTGTGTCACAACCAAAACCTACCTTTCCTAGGACTCCATCGACTCTAGATTTTTTCCTACTAACATCTAATTTTATTTATTTAATTCCAGGAATCAGCAACTACACCTGTTCAACCTTACCCAGTGACTCAGACCATGAAGCAGTAAAACTCTCTATCAACCTCAGCCAACCTGTTCTATTAACAACAGTCCCACCTGAGAACTACGTCAACTACAGGAGGCTTGATATCGAGAAACATAGGGACATAGAAGACAACGTCTCAATGCCACCATTCAACAGAAACTTAAGAAATGAGGAAATTGACAGTGCCATCGACAACCTGGAGTCAGCCGTGATCAACGCCCTTGAAGCCCAAAAAGTGCCCAAGACGTCCAAAGATAGGTACGAACACCTCCCGGAGTATGTGCGGAATCTCTATTCCCACAGACAAAGGTTAAGGAAACGGCTTCAAAGAATACACCAAAGAGAGCTCAACACAACCAACAACGACTACCAGGCAGTGAAAAGCGAACTCCAATGTGTAAACATTATGTTCCGGAACTCGATCCAACACCACAACAACATACGATTCCAGAAGAGACTACAGGCCATAAAACCAGGACCAAACACATTCAGCGAAATAAACAACTGTCTAGGGAAAACCCAACCAATGCCTGAAGTCATCATCAACAACAGCATTGAGGTGACAACAACAGCAGACAAAGTGGAAGTTTTCGCGAATCACTTCGAGGAAAATTTCACACCCAGCCCATCAATGGACCCTGTGTTCCTGGATGAAATCAGGACATCCGTCCAGCTGACATTGCAACCAAATTCAGAAGGAGTGGAGTTTGACGACCATTATCCAGCTAGTTGCCCAACGGACAACCCCCAACTATGCCAACCAGAGGAAATTGCGGAAATCATCGTCAACTCCAAACCAAAAAAGTCGACAGGTCCGGATGGAGTCTCCAACTACATCATCAAAAGGCTTCCACATGCAGTGCTGATATTACTCACAATCATCATAAATAACTGCGTCAACAACTGCTACTCCCCTAATAAGTGGAAAACGGCAAAAATCGTGGCAATCCCGAAGAAAGGCGCTAGGAACCTGGTTTCCAACTACAGGCCTATATCCCTCCTCAACAATGTCAGCAAAATACTAGAAGAAGTCATCCTAAGAAGGCTCAAGAAGTACTGCAACGAACACAACATAATCCCAGACATGCAGTTTGGCTTTCGGGAAGGGCATTCAACACTGCATCCATTAATAAAGTTCCAGTCTGACGTCTCCTCAGCACTCAACAGCCATCGTGCCACCGTAGGATGCTTTCTGGATGTCGAGAAAGCATTCGACAGCATATGGATAGAAGCCCTTATCCATAAGCTTCGAGTACTTGGATTACCTTCACCACTTATAAAGATTTTATTTTCTTTTCTCTCTTTTAGGAAATTCTTCGTTCAGCTAGACAGCTGCAAGTCTTCTATCAAATCTATCAAAGCCGGAGTCGCCCAAGGATCAAAGCTGGGTCCCTTCCTATATAACCTGATGACGTCTGATCAACCCGTGCCAACTGACTGCGAGAACCTGCTATTCGCTGACGACTCGCTAACCTACTCCTCATCGATAGCGCCAAACATTGCAGCTCGGAGAGTGGAAGCCCACGTCTCCAAACTCTACGAGTACTACAAAAAGTGGGGTATCCGAATAAACACTGCCAAATCGGAGCTTGTGTGTTTCAGGAGACTCACCACCAATGGCAAAAGATGTCGTTCAGCAGCTACTTGCAGAAACTTGACCGTGAAGCTCCCCGATGGTTCAACGATAGCAGCCAAAAGAAATGCTAAATACCTCTGAGTAAACTTCAACGAGCTGTTCAATTTCAACCCGCACTCCAGGCAGGTTTTAAGGAAGGCCAACTTCGCGTTTCACCGTTTGCACCCTTTGCTAGCCAGAAGAACCGGACTAAGCCAGCCAGTGAAGCTATTGATATACAAACAGCTCATCAGACCCGTCATCAGCTACAATTTTCCTGCATGGTACACCATTTCAAAGACAGCAATGCTAAAGCTCCAAATCTTCGAAAGGAAAATACTAAGGGCACCGGACTTATCTTCGATCGACAGCGAAAGAAGCACTTCAGCAATGAAAGACTCTATGAAGAAGCAAAAATCAAGCCACTGGACCAGTTTCTTGTGCAATTAGCAAAGAAGCTTATAGCTAGCACCACCAACCACCCAAACCCGCTGATGAGAAGGATGACCACCCAGGAACGACATCCAGAGCCTAGATACCTTAGTGCTCTGGATATGATAGAAAGGATCCCAGCCGACAACGAACCAGCAGTTCGTTTCTACGTTGACGCCAAGTCAGCATATCACCGTGGCTGAAAACATCAAAAAACAACCCCCAACAACCCACCAACTGGACAATCGGGACTGAACAACCCGAGTCAAAAACCAAGACAATTTTTCATAATGATAATTTTGAACCATGTACATTACAAATATTATAATTTTTAGAGTTTAAGTCATTTTATAAGTGAGGCCCCCTACCTATGTGCCAACAAATTTCTACCCTATACATACTCGTATTCAGGACCGGCCCGAGCTAAATTAGAGCCCTGCGCAAGCTTTATCAGTGGCGCCTCTCATTTGGATTGGATTGGCGGAAAAAGTCATTACCTCATTGCCCAAGGGGTAGCCTTTGCAATGTGTTTTTTTAACGAGGGATCCCCAAGGGGCCTATTCCTAGATAATACTTATATTTATTTAAAGTAAATATGATTTTTATTAAAAACTAAGAAATCAAAAAATATATCACAAGAATTTAGGAACTGAAAAAAATATTTTTTGAAGTAAAAAATATTTAAAAACTAATTCAAAAACATAACAACATACAAATAAATAATGAACTCATTAATTGTTGTTCATGTAGGAAATAATAATAAGATTATTATTTTAATAAAAATAAATAGAACCGAATTTATTGCAATAGATTAACTTTTCTGGCTTCTGTTTTAGCAAACTCAGTTACCAGATCATCATAATATAATGACTTGACAAGCTCTTTCTCTATAGCCATAATTGACTAGTCAATTTATGTTTCCTGAGTCATTGGGGTTCTGAAGTAGTTTTTTATTAATTTTAGTTTCAAAAAACTGTTATTTGAGGAAACTGTGATGGCATTTCCACTAAAGAGTTTTTAGTAGCATATTTAGTAGATAAATTAGCAGACGAAGTTTGTTAGTTATATTGGCGCAAAATTTTAAACAGCCTATTATTAAAGTATAAGTATGATACTACTTAACAATTTGCTAACTTTATAGTAGTTTACTAACTCATTCTTAATTTTAAACATTTTCTCACTAGTATCGTACTAAAAGAATTTCCTTAATAAATTGCTTCTGAACACACCTAAAACAATGACATTTTGTGTAAAAAAATAACTTAACGAACCTTTTTTGATGTCTGCAAATGTCAGAGTCATACGAAGCTAGCAAGATACTAAAAAAATAAAGTAGGTATTCGATGATTTTAACTTTAATAAAAGGGTAGAGAAGTATGATGCTATATTCGATTAAAATTATTGTTTTAACCTAGTATCATACTAAAACAGCTTTAGCATCGTACTAATTCAATTAAAATTTTGCGCTATTATAACATATAAACTTGAAACTAAAATTTGACTTCCTAATGACAGCATGTTTCTATTCTCAACGTTTCCAGCCTCACATATTTCAATAAGAGCTTCATATTATAGCTTCTAAGATCTTTTTGAATGGTTTTAAAGCATTTAGTCTACTCCCATCTGGTTTCAGAAAGGGGTTTTAAGGTCAAACCAGCGAAATTTTTTGTATATACAATACATATGTATGTCCCAACGCATTGTTGAACCTGATACAAAGTTTTATATGCATTGAGCAATGTCAAAAAACTTAACAGCTTCCAATGAACAGCAAGCTGAATCATTAAAAACCAACAACAACCAAAGGGAATGCAAGTAGCCTGAACAAAATAAGCTCTTGGTTCAAGACACTTAATTTTGTTTTGAACACCAGCCTCGTGCGCATGTTACGAGTTTTATCAACATGCATACTGTTAATTGTCTGTATTTGCTGTTGAAATTCTGTTTTATGTTACACTGCATAGGGGAGGGATATCAAAATAAAATAAATGCCTTCACTCATACACGCGATTGTGAGTGTGAAGAATAACGTAACAGTAGATTGATAAAGAGAAAAATAGCAAATATGGAGGTATCTGTTGTTAAGCGAACAAAATTGTGCACTTTGTAAATATTTTGTGATGTAGTTTTTTTTTTACTTTGGGAATAGGGGTGTGTAAAGGAAATTAAACATCGCCTTATTTTTGGAAAAGTAGATATGTATCTATATATACACATATGTATATCTGTCTTTAAATTCAGAATCAGCTGTTAGTTATATAATAAATACCAATATTGGAGTGAGCTATAAAAAGAAATGAGACTTAAAAAAAGAAGGTAGGTAGTGGTTATGAAGTAGTGGCTTTTTTAACGCTTGCCCAAGGCGCCTTTTGAGTTCAGCGCCCTGCGCATTTGCACAGCTTGCACGTATAGCTTGTCCGGCCCTGCTCGTATTATCCTCAAGTTTCACAATTGTATATATTAAGTTCAATAAAAAACCTTGAAACCTTGAGTGAGACACAGTTTATTTTCGATTATGAAAGTGTGCAAAGTTGAACTATTGGATTGTGGAAAGTGTAATTAAAGAAATGTGATTTAAGTTTGAATAAAAGTATTTGAGTTGATTATAAATTGAGATTTACTGTTTTGAATTGGAAAGTGTGAATAACGAAGAAATACTTAAAAGAGTAATAAGTTTTATTTAACGAACCTTAGCAAAATATTACATTGGTGTCAGAAAAGTGGAATAAAACTTATTGTGCAGTGAAGTGTGCAAAAAAAAAAAAAAAAAATAATAATAATGAGCAAGTTGCTGAAAGAGCTCAACTGTAATGAGCTGAAAAGTGAATTAGGCAAGCGAGAACTTTCTAGAGCAGGATCGAAAAATGAGCTTGTTCTGCGTTTGGCCGAATATTTGAAACAACAAAATGAAGACCCGGACATTTTCATCTTTGAAGCTGACGCTAAGGAAGCAGATGTAAGTAAAAATGTAGATCAGCCGTCGGCAACCTTTTCAATTAGTCGGGCACAATTTTGAAATCCCAAAGTTCAGCGGGCACCACCCAATGAAAAATCAATTTTTTAATACGGCAATAATATCAATTCAAATAAAATTTATTTCCAAATGAGCATCTATAAGGGCCGTTCGGTACTTCGATTTTATGAACTTCATATTTAATAACACACATTCGTAAAAATATGTGGATGCGCAAAGAGAGCTCAATTTTATACACAATTTCTTAATATTGGATAGTTACGTTTGCTAACCAAACTTCAGAATTTTTCATCGTTATGATATGACTTTAATTCGATTTCATTAGTCATTTATAATTTATACAATTTATTTATAATTTATATATTTATAATATATGAAGGTTTTTATAATACAAATTCTATATACTACTGAAATAAATCAGCCGAGTAGAAGACTTAGCACTATTAATGGACTTGTTGAATTATTGATTCAAAATAGCTTTTTTGGCCTTTAGTCCACAAAAATTGGGGTTTCGTCCGGGTGATCTCACATGGACTCATCAGTTGACTGTGAGGACCTTGTCAATACGCAATTTTTGTTAAATTCAGTTCATCTTACATCGATTTTTTGACAAAAATCCAATGTGAACTATATCCAACCAAGATTAAAATTGTAATCATTAACGTTGGAAGTTTTTGCCCTTGGCCTGGCATTGATTCTATATGAAGGTTTTTATAATACAAATTCTATACATATACTACTGAAATAAATCAGCCAAGTAGAAGACTTAGCAGACTTAGCGGACGAAACGCCAATTTTTGTGGACTAAAGGCCAAAAAAGCTATTTTGAATCAATAATTCAACAAGTCCATTAATAGAGGAGCAGCTGCTGAGTTATTGCTAACCATACCAGTAGATAAGAGCGGCGACATTAATTACTTGGTTGAGGCTATAGACAAACGCTTTGGCAATAGCCACATGAACGAAGTCTTCAAAGTACGACTCTATTCCAGAGATCAGAAGAGGGGCGAAACTCTACAACAGCTACAAGCGGACATTGAGAGGCTTGTTCATCTTGCATATCCAGATGTTGGAGAAGAAATCCGTAACCAGTTTGCAGTTGAGGCATTTGTTCGCGCCATTTCCGACATACATCTTCAAAGGGCCGTGCGAACGCTTTCTGAAACATTAGCGTTTGCCTTGACAATGGAAGCAGGTGAGCAAGCTTCTCACGGAGTACATCGACTTAGAGAAGCCATCGTCGAAGAATGCTCATACCAAAGAACGGATGTCCAAAGGAACCAACGAAACGGACTTACAAAATGCTGGAATTGCAACAAGACCGGACATTTACAGCGTCAATGTCGATTACCACCAAGAAGAGCTTTTCAACATTGTAGACACGGAGTTTCGAACTCAGAACAAGGTAACAAGAACACTAGTGTTACTTCCCGAACAAGTTTCCCAACAGAGAAACGAGTAAGAACCACCTTCAAGGAGCAGAAGCTGGTTTCTGGTATTGATGGCCCCAGAAACACCATCCAGGTTTCTCAGACCAAACGAAACAATAAAAGTCTGACTGTCGAGGCAACGTCAAATGGCAACAAACGCATGGTCGCCATCAACACTCTGCGAATAAGGGCTGACCCCATTTGTGGATGGAGCAATGAAGAAATAAGATCTGCTCAACAAGAAGACCCCGACATTGAACCTCTTCTGGCATGGAAGGAACATGAAGAAAAACCCGCATGGAATGACATCTCCGATAGGAGTCCAGTTTTAAAGGCCTATTGGGCACAATGGGACTCACTTCATGTGCGAGAAGGTGTTCTTCGGCGAAAATGGGAGTCCGCTGATGGTAAATCCTATGTGATGCAGCTTGTGTTACCTCAATCGAAAATCAAAGAGGTTTTTCGAGAGATGCATGATGGACCTTCAGGAGGCCATTTGGGAATCAACAAGATGTTAGAAAAAGTTAGACAACGATTCTACTGGTTGCATGCAAGAGACGATGTTAAAAAGTGGTGCCGAAATTGTGACGCTTGTGCTGCAACCAAAGGACCTGGTAGAAAACTGCAAGGAAAAATGATGTGATATAATGCGGCTCACCGTTTGAAAGGATTGCTGTTGATGTGGCTGGCCCATTTCCGGAAACGAATGCTGGAAACAAATACATTCTGGTGGTAATGGATTACTTCAGCAAATGGCCTGAGGCATACGCTATCCCGAACCAAGAAGCCAAGACCGTGGCCGACCAGATTGTGTCTAACTGGGTAAGCAGGTTCGGTGTGCCTATGGAGCTCCATTCTGACCAAGGAAGGAACTTTGAGTCGAACATATTCCAAGAGGTGTGCGCGTTCCTTGGCATTAAGAAAACGAGAACCACACCACTTGACCCTCAATCTGATGGAATGGTTGAAAGATTCAACAGGACCTTAAAAGAGCACCTCACTAAAGTCGTAGGCGACTACCAAAGAAACTGGGATAGACACATACCACTATTTTTGATGGCCTACCGAAGTGCAATACATAGCTC
This sequence comes from Chrysotoxum bicinctum, assembly GCA_911387755.1. Classification (NCBI taxonomy): domain Eukaryota; kingdom Metazoa; phylum Arthropoda; class Insecta; order Diptera; family Syrphidae; genus Chrysotoxum; species Chrysotoxum bicinctum. The sequence goes on from OU426988.1 coordinate 107,840,254, forward strand.
AACAAAACTGGGAAGGCCCTTATACTGTCGTCACGAAAATCAATGATGTCGTTTACCGAATTCAAAGAGGGTCACGAGGAAAGTTAAAAGTTGTGCATAGTGATCGACTGCACCGATACAGTGGCGAAGCTGGACATAGAATTGTTCGGGACGAACAATCTTAAGAAGGGGGCAATGTTGTGAATAGAGCTTTATACTACTACAGCGCCATCTGTTGGAAAATTGTATATGTAATTTATGGAAGAAACAAAAAGCTCTTTTAAAATGTCAAATGTATTTCCCCTTATTCCAATCATCTAGAACATTCCAAGACGAGAAGCTTCGCGAATTTTCGAGAACAACTAACATGAGTATATAAGGGAGTGCTCGCGGTGAGCACGACACAGTTGATTTTTGATTACGGAAGTGTGCAAAACTCTGCTTATTGGATTGTGTAAAACAAGTGTGATTTTAATTTGAATAAAGTAATTGAGTTGATTATAAGTTGAGATTTATTGTTGTGATTTCGAAAGTAAAAATAAAGAAGAAGTATTAGAAAGAGTAATAAGTTTTATTTAACGAACCTAGCAAAAATATTACAATATTTTATTGCTTACATAATGATATTTCATTTATTGTCTTACATTTATTTACAATTCCAAACGTAATATTCCATGTGAGATCACCCGGACGAAACGCCAATTTTTGTGGACTAAAGGCCAAAAAAGCTAATTTGAATCAATAATTTTATGAATGTATTTTTTGTTCTTTATTAATGTTTTCAAAATTTTCAAAAGTTTTATTTTTTTTTATTTCATTAAGAATTTCATTTGTTACATTTGTTAGATTCGTTAATTTATTAATTCTATCAATATAAGCTTCGTTTATCAAAACTTGGTTATTATTGTTTTTTAAAACATCGTTAATTTTATCTACCATTATCGTATAATCATCATGATCGGGATTTCCCGCAACCCATTTCCAGGCTTTACCAATAAAGTTAAGTGATCTTTTAGATCTGTTAATTTTAATATTGTTAATAAGATTTTTGGTATGCTTAAGTTCATGTTCTAGGATTGTGAAAAATGGATTATTCTTTGGGATATGCTGGTACATGCGGGATTAAGTTTTTGATACAAAGCTTTCATAAGGGGGTATTTCAATAACATGGATAAATTTCAGATTTCCTGTTTGAATTCTTGCTATTCCATTTCTAAGCACGATTATATCTGCAATAGAATAATCAAGGATTTTGACATCTGCGTGAATTACAGAAGCAAGATACCTGTGGAGATCAGGACCGCCCCAAGCTAAATAAGAGCCCTGCGCAAGCTTTATCAGTGGCGCCTCTCATTTGGATTGGATTGGCGGAAAAAGACATTTCCTCATTACCCAAGGGGTACCCTTCGCAATTTTTTTTAACGAAGGATCCCCAAGGGGCCTATTCCTAGATAATACTTATATTTAATTAAAATAAATATGATTTTTATTAAAAACCAAGAAATCAAAAATACATCACAAAAATAATAGTCAAAAAATATATCACAAAAATTTTGGAACTGAAAAAAATATTTTTTGAAGTAAAAAATATTTAAAAACTAATTCAAAAACATAACAACATACAAATAAATAATGAACTCATTAATTGTTGTTCATGTAGGAAATAATAAAAAGATTATTATTTTAACAAAAATAAATAGAAGCGAATTTATTGCAATAGATTAACTTTTCTGGCTTCTGTTTTAGCAAACTCAGCTACCAGATCATCATAATATAATGACTTGACAAGCTCTTTCTCTATAGCCATGATTGACTAGTCAACTTATCTTTCCTGAGTAATTGGGGTCCTGAAGTAGTTTTTTATTAATTTTAGTTTCAAAAAACTGCTATTTGAGGAAACATGTGATGGTATTTATAGATTTAGAGCTATGGCTTCAGCTGATTGCACGTTAGTGAATTGTTCTTCTGATCGCATTTCCACTAAAGAATTTTTAGTAGCATATTTAGTAGATAAATTAGCAGACGGAGTTTGTAAATACTTACTAGTTATATTGACGCAATATTTTAAACAGCCTATTATTAAGGTATTAGTATGATACTACTTAACAATTTGCTAACTTTATAGTAGTTTACTAACTCATTCTTAATTTTAAACATTTTCTCACTAGTATCGTACTAAAAGAATTTCCTTAGTAAATTGCTTCTGAACACACCTAAAATAATGACATTTCGTGTAAAAAAATAAGTACACGAACCTTTTTTGATGTCTGCAAATGTCAGAGTCATACGAAGCTAACAAGATACTAAAAAAATAAAGTAGGTATTCGATGATTTTAACTTTAATAAAAGGGTAGAGAAGTATGATGCTATATTCGATTAAAATTATTGTTTTAACCTAGTATCATACTAAAACAGTTTTAGCATCGTACTAATTCAATTAAAATTTTGCGCCATTATTTTTTTCTAAAATATCAAACCAGATTAATATGCAACATATAAACTTGAAACTAAAATTTGACTTCCTAATGACAGCATTTTTCTATTCTCAACGTTTCCAGCCTCAGATATTTCAATAAGAGCCTCATTTTATAGCTACAAAGATTTTTTTGAATAGTTTCAAAGCATTTATTCTAATCCCATCTGTTTTCAAAAAGGCGTTTTAAGGTCAAACCAGCGAAATTTTTTGTATATATGTATGTATGTCCCAACGCATTGTTGAACCTGATACAAAGTTTTATATGCATTGAGCAATGTCAAAAAACTTAACAGCTTCCAATGAACAGCAAGCTGAATCATTAAAAACCAACAACAACCAAAGGGAATGCAAGCAGCCTGAACAAAATAAGCTCTTGGTTCAAGACACTTAATTTTGTTTTGAACACCAGCCTCTTTTCCTTTTTTGTTTGAACCATTATCATAACCTTATACATACTCGTATCGTATACACTACTGGAATAGTAGCGTAGCAAGTTTTATTGTCAATATAGATTCCCTATCCTTTCTTTTGCTTTGAGGTTTTTTTTACCATAATACATAGACAAATAAAGTAATTAGATCAGTCAAAAAATCCCTTTTTTAAATGTAAACAATAACTGGCAAGAACAAAAAAATAGAGAAAAGTAGAAATTGAATAAATCAGATTCACTCATTAACGACAAACCTCAACATTAGTCATCGCATCATCATCACTGAAGTATTTCCATATTTCAACCCTTTGTCTCATTCTCGATCTCGACACATGACAGTAATAAAATTTCACTCATAAACAGAGGCCAGTGCCAAACTAAAACATAGTACAAGAAACACTCAACTCAAATTCCTAGACGCAACTTTTAATTCTGCGCACTGACATGTCAATGAGTATGAATTTTGTACCTCAGAATTTCTGTTTAAGTAACATTGCTGACTTCGATTTCATATTGGCATTGAATTGGCATCGTGCGCATATTACGAGTAGTTATCAACATGCAAACTGTTAAGGACTATTCACATGAGAGCGACCAACGACCAACGAACAATGAATAAAAAAAAAAGTGTGAGTGCCAGGACTCACGGTTAAGATGTGTAAACATCAACGTTCGTCCGAGTACCGAATTTTTGTTATCGAACGTACCCAATAAACATACAATGCAATTGCACTAGTTTGTGACTTTAGATATATTCAAATGAAAGCCACTATTTTTTCCACAATTTATCCCTTCCACTTATTCTTAGATCCAAAAATATGTCTACATAGCTGAACATAACGCTTTCAACCTAAACACATGTATTGTTGCACCATGTCCTCTAAAAGCAATTTGAAATAATCAACTATTTTGTTGTCTTTACTTATTTCTAGTAAAATAATTATTTCGGAACGAGTCCAAACACATTTTTCTTGTTCATTTTCTAAACGATTGTTTAAAATTAATTCGCTACAGTTGAGCTGTTTTCTAAGCGCAAGAGAGAAAAGAGTGTGAGCGTGAGTAAAGAGTTGCCAGTGCGCGGTACTCTATCAACCGGTGATTAAACTATTTGATTTCAATCACAGTTGCTAGTGCGTGGCTAGCCTTACACGCCATGTCGGCATACTACATCGATTCCCAAAGTTCGCACTGCCGTGTCGACACTTATTCATTTCACACGACCCAAAAACCTTATCGACAATATGCTTCAATGAAGTAGTTCGTGGCATGTGTTAGGAGTAAGTGGACTACGTAACGTAAAGTTTGTTTGACCAGGGATGTTGCTTGTGACAGCATTATATTTTTACACTTATATTCAAACAGAGATTTTTTTTTTTTTTTTTTTTTTTTTATAATCTACCCGCGCTCAAGGGATTATGATTACCCTTTAAATGTTTCAACACAGCGCGGGCGTGAAGTTAATGAAGAGAAAGAAGGATAGGAAAGATGTGTGGCACGATGTTCTGAGACTGTTGGTGGTTGTCTCAGATATTTTATCTCCAGGGATGGCGGCTGAGCTAAAGCGGAGAAATGCCGTGTCTTATTTCTATGTCACTTATAATTCACATTATTTTATTTGTATTCATCCTTGTTGGGCATACTAGTTTTTAACTCAAATACATGTTGTTAGTGTTATGCCTGAACAACATGTAATGAGTAAACCAGCAACCCATTGATGACAATTTTTAGAAGGTTTTTAATGGAATCAAAGCGACATAGACGACGGCAGGGATCGAACCTGTCATCATGAGGTTGACAGGCGAGCACACATCCATCGCGCCACGGCCACCCCTGATGTTATTAGATGTTAGATGTTATCTGATAAAAAATAGACTGTTTTTACACGAATCTGATTTTAATATCTGTTTCTCGTTTGGCTTCCTTTCGAGTGCATCTGTGCTTTTAAACAAACACAGCGATTTTTAATATGTATAAGTTAACTTTGTTCATGCGAGAAAAAGTCATCTCTTCGCACTCTTTACTCTACTCAGTTAAGCGAATTGCACTGAGCGAACGCCAAATATAAAAAAGAAAACCACAAAGAAGAATGAACGATAACTCCGCATTTTTCTCAGCAATTGTAAGTGTATTAATAAAAAAGTCACACGTATAGATTGGATGTAGGCTTGAAGAAAAATCAAAATCTTTTCAATCTAGCGTACTGCATAGAAATATTAGGCGCGTTTTATTATTCACAAATCTATCTGGATCCGGATCTGGATCTTCCTTTGAAAATAAAACGATACGGATCTTAGTGATAGCAGTGTTATAAGCCCGTCTCTTTTTATCCTTGGATTTGTAAATTTTAAATTATTTCTTGTCTGTTTTCTTTACACTGTAGTTTACACTACCTTACCATAAAAAGCCATCTACTCGCCACTGTAATAACTAATTTTTGGATCTATGAAATAGATCCCGATAGAAAACAGGATCCCAAATTGTTTTTGTATTACATGTTAAAACTTAATTCAGATCCGGATCTAGATAGATTTGTGGATAATAAACCGCACCTATTGTATAGATTGATGATTGATCATGTATTTATTGGTTCATTTGCGTATATTACGTTGAAGAGATGAGAACACAGCACAGCATAAGCACTGATTAAAATATTAAAACAGCAAACGAAAATTTTATGATAAAATGGACAGACAAAATAAAACAAATTACTCGGATAAAATTACAAAAATCTCAAAGAAATTCGTAAAAACACAATTTTGCTGAAAAAAAAACCACAAAGAGCAACATTCCCTCACCACTGAAATAATCTGAAATAATAGACTTGTACGTGTTTTTCATGCATTTGAACAATGTATGTATATCTGGCTTAACGCCGCCAACAAATATACTTGTCATGCAGCGAAAAAGTCAAAACTTTTTTTTTGACAAACCACTAGATGGAGCGTTCACCTTATCAAAATCAAACCAATCCTTTAACTTTTTTTTTTACTCCCTCTGTCAGAGATTTACAAACCGATTGACATCATTCCTACCTTGTGTTGCGTTTCTGGTCACCACAGGGGTGTTTCTTTAGTGCAGAGAAAAGGGTTGCGGCATGCTTGTTTTCAGCTCGGCTCAGCTCGAAGGATGGGGGCGGTTCTTACCCCCTTCTCATGCATCTCCCACTCAGCAAACAAAATCTCATGCCTTTTGTATGGGGATAGGATATGATAGGAAAGGATTATAATCAGGATTAAGGTTAATAGGAGCGACTGGAATATGATCAGGATAAAAATTTAACAAGAAAGTAAGCACAAATCTATTGACCTATGCCACTGCCCGAAAGAAAGGATGGTGTCGAGCATACAACTTCTTTTCATAACCAATTTGAAAACTAAAACTAAACTAACTACTAAACCCTTATTAAATATGTTTATATCCTTTTGGATATAATGAATTTTCATTATGTATCTTTAAACCTAATCTAAATCTAATTTAAAAAACTAATTTTGAAAGAGAAAAGAAAATAAAAAAAAATACATCGACACCACCGTCTCTCTCAGACAATGGTTCGTCAAATCATCAGAAGCCGTGACAGATGTTATTGTCAAAGATTGGCCTCCCCACCCTTGTATCTATGATACAACCATCGTCATTACCGTAGCCTGATTCTATAGGTAATGACCCCTGATGTAGTCCTCAGTCACAATCGTCGTATCCCTAGGTCAAGCGTTTGTCATATCCTCTCATGTCATTGTCTCGTTGTCTTTTAATTACTTCTCCTCCTCGAAAGACGGCCCAGTCAAGCCATCACACACCGTTGAAAAATCACTTAGCAAATCATTACTCGTATCTTCAGATGAAAATATCTATATTTCCCGTTAAACACATAAAATCTATTCATTATCATTGAATGAGAAATTAACTTACTTTAACATATTTATCAAACTAAAAATTCAATAATTCAAAAATTCAAGGAAAGTTAAAGACAAAACAAAAATTTTGAAACGTTAAAGAGATTGCTCCAAGCTATACGCTAATACCTTTTTTTTTCTTTCCGATATAAATAGAGTTGTAGTATGCAACGCCAATTTAGGAATATACATATATTATATATATGTGTATATGTATATATATGTTGATATGTATATATATGTATAAATATGTTTCAATATATGTTTTGTTCAAATAAATCACTTACGGTTTACTAATCCCACGAAGTCCTGCCGGCAGCACGTTCCTGAAGATATATTAACTAGGCCTTTATTCTGGGCCTTGATCGCGCACTTTCAGCATATGTATATTCATACACGTCAATATACACATATATATATATCTGAGTCGGCATACACCCACACTTAATTTAACCAGAGATTTCAAAAAAAGCAAAACTTTAACTCTTAACTCTTTAACTCTTTAACTCTTCGATTCAATTTTCATTAATTTTTAGATTTAAGTTAGTAAATTCATTAATATTAATCAAAATTCCTGTATTCATATTCAAGTGAGCAAAATTACGAAATCTACTAGTAATTCAATTTAAAATTTAAACAAAAAAAAATGTTCTTCTGGAACACTCCGTTCTCATCACTTGGACTCTAAGTACTTCCAATTATCCTTTTTCTGAGGCCTTTTACAGCAAATCACGCAGAGGCCAGAGTTATCCCCGCTGATCTAGGATCGATGCTTTAAATATATATGTATGTATATATCTATTTCGCTGTATAACTATATATATGTATATATACCGAGGTGACATAGGCCAGCGAAGAACAGAAAATTCTCTAACTCTTAGCCTCTGCTTCTGTAAATAAATGATTAGGCATAAACTCCCACGGAATGTGCCAAAAGGTCTCCTCCTACTATATTATAATAGCACTCTTTTCGTAATGACGAACTTCTGCATAAAAAAATTATTTTATTTTATCACTCATCGAACCTTTTTATTTTTTTTTCTTTTTATTTAAATAATTTCACCTTTATTTTATATTTTATAAAGTTTTCCTTTTTTTTCTTTTCTTCACTATATGTTACGGAAATATTTCTTATCCGTTAAAACCAAACGGGTAACAAACCTCCGATCCGTACTGTTAAGAATTTCGAAAGATGCTTTCAAATGCACTTTTACTTTTGCAATGGTAAAGTTAATCTTCTTGCACACTCACTGGTCATTGGCCTCATTGCCCCAACTACGTTCTCCTCTTCCAACTATAATTTTGTTAATTATTGGAAAACTAAGCTTTTATGTTCCCCTCTCCCTAATTTCTCTGTCGATCAAGGATGTTAAAAGTGTAATCTCTAACGTGTGAGTACATAAGTACTAACTACCTAAGTAAACTACTTATTCTAAAACATAAATAATGACAATAAAACTAAAAACAGAACCACTAAAAATACTTATAAACTAATCCTTTCAGTCTTTATTCTCATCTTAATCAACTATAATAATAATAAATCAAAAAAAAATTGCACAAAATAATATCACTTTTTTTCAAACCTCGATTGATTTGGTACTTCCTGCTACCTACTTCCTATTGCACATTACCCCTTAAATTACATCTATCTGCCACAAGATCGCGCAGCTTCGTTAAGCTCTTCACGTCTTAAGTCACATTTGACGTCAAAACAATATTCATTTAATTTGTGTTTTTCTAAAAAGAATGTGCAGTCTTTAAAATTGAAAGTTTTAAGAGAAAAAGGAAGCCCTAAAACAAAAGAAATTACAAAAAAATACTAAATAACACTCTTGGAACATATGGGTTCAATAATTTTGAGTCCCGAGAAAAAAAAACTGCTGAAAACATGGCATCAATAACCATCAAAGGTTTTAGAAGGTAACTTTTTTTTTTTCTGAAATTTCCAATCATTATTTCTTAAATTTTTGTTCTACTTCTAGTTTATGAGGATTTAATACATCATCTACGAGAAGCAGAACTCAGTTCATCGCCAGGATAAGTTTAATGTTGTCACGGAGAATGTTCCTTTACATAATTTCCATAAGAAAACTAATTGCCCTAGAACATCCTCACGTGACACCAAAACAGCAAAATTTTCCTCAATCTTAATCTCTTTTATTTCTTTATTCCAGGCTATCATCAAGTTCTCAAGTCATCTCTTAAAACATCATCAAGTCGAAATCATAAAACCTCAACAACACCCTGAAACATCATCCCTAAATCCATCTTGTTCAAAAGACATCAGCATCATATTCGTACATCATCAATAAATTGTCCCACTGCACCATAATCGATGTTACTTATCACCCAATAAAATTAACAAAAAGAAGGTATTTATCTTGTTTTAAACTCTTGACCTTGGTCGAGCAATATTTGTTGTATTCATTCAGTGTATTGGACATTGAATTCAATGAATTGTATTATGATTCTGGATATAATCTTTTTATTGTTTGACTTGACGTGAGTAGGTTTTATTCCAAGAAATCAAGATATTTTTAATTGTGTTGTATCTTTGTATATACATATATCTACTAAGTGCTTACTGACTTCTTGTGTGATTAGTGTAAGCTAAATCACTCGTCGTGGTTGCGTATTGCGTATAGTTCTTTTGGATTCTTGCTCGTATATACGAATACCTAGTCGGAATTGTGAATGAGGACATTTGTGATATAAATCAAATGACCTTTTGTTTATTCTTCTTATGATTTGTTGACCTGAAGAGACGGGCTACGTAACACTTGTAATGGTATTATAAGTGGCAAAAACTAATTTTTTTAATACATTGAAGTCGTAGTCATCATCCAGTTCATGGCTTGACAGATGGAGAACGATCTATATTTTAATATAGTGAATGCTAAAAGTATATTTTGATATAATAAAGAATATGTAATTCGATAATTAAAATAATTATATGGTATGACAGATAAGGGACAAATTAAATTTTGACGTATCGAGAATATTTCATTGCAGATGTCAACTGATTGCCCTGAAGAACATTTTTTGGATTTTTAAAGTTCAATTCTGAAAATGTATTTTTTGCGAGCATAAAATAAAATGTTATCGTCCGTCAATAACGTGAAGTGGATTTTTTAAGACATTAAATGAACCCGCTATGAAATTTTACACCAGTTGATTTGTCTTTCGTCTTTTTCATATATTTAGGCCTATTTAGCGAGATCTTATATTCTTCTATTCTGTTATTCTGCTATGAATTTCTATACAAATGTTTGAGCTGTCAACAGCTCATTTATGAATTTTAATTTTGGTATTCAGCACGCTAAAATCTGCTAAGAAAACTTTTATGAACTGTCAAACGTTCGAACATAGAAAAAATCTTTTACGAATAGCATTTTTGGTATTCAGCATGCCAAAATCTGTTATGAAATCTGTTAAAAATCATAAAAGAATGAAAGACAAACTTCTGTTACTTTTATTATAAAAGATTTCAATAAGTACACAGGTGCATCAAGTAATAATGAATATTTATCTTGTATTTCGTCAATGAAATGTTCTTTAAAGGAGACAAATGAAAGAAAATATAACAAAACACATATCATATAAACATATAAGTAGAGTATGGTATTTCCAGAAACATGAGATAAAATCGTGTTCCATTGTATGGATACCCATAGTGTGTAAGGTTAGGCGCGCACATTCAATTTTTAGTTGCACAACTGTTTGGTAGCTTATAGAAAACAGATGAACTACTTAGTTGAATGTCCGCGCAGATGCATATAATTATTGTATGTTACACAAAATAGCCTTAGGCTAGGCGCGCACATTCAGTTTTTAGTTTCACAACTGCTTGGTTCAAGCAACTAAAAGTTTGTGTTTGGATACAAACTGAGCGATTGCCTAAAATGAGTTCGCTATTCTGTGTAACATATAATTATATGCACCTGCGCGGACATTCAACTAAATAGTTCATCTGTTTTCTATAAGCAACCAAACAGTTGTGCAACTAAAAATTGAATGTGCGCGCAATCATTTAGTTTGTGTCAAAACACAAACTTTTAAGTTGCTCGAACCAAGGAGTTTCGAAACTAAAAATTGAATGTGCGCACCTAGCCTAAGAGTTTACTTTTTTGTTCGTCATCCATTTTAATTATGTCAGATGAAATATTTTATATAATCACAGCTGAATATGATAACAGATTTAGTTCAGTTTTATAACAGATCTCGTTTTCGAAAAAGCATAAGGCCAGGCGCGCACATTCAATTTTTAGTTTCGCAACTGTTTAGTTGCTAAAATGAAACATATGGGCTTATATGGGACACCGCGCACTTAAAGCAACTCGATTCGAGCAACTAAAAGGCGATTGACTTAAATTAATTCGTAATAGTTGAGCTGTTTTCCATAAGCGCAAGAGATAAAAGAGTGTGAGCATGAGTAAAGAGTTGCCAGTGCGCGGTTCTCTTTCAACTGGTGATTAAACTATTTGATTTCGACCACAGTTGCCAGTGCGCGACTAGCCTAACAGACCTTTATAAAAGTTCGAACCTCTGAATACCAATCATAAAAGATCTTTTAAGGTGGAAATCTTTTATGATTCATAACAGAAAATATCTATAGCAGAATAACAAATGTGGCAGAATAGGCCTAATTAGTCGAGAGGTGAAGAAATGTTGAGGGATTGAATTAGGGCCCTATTATGGTTCGCGAGTCGAATATTCGAGTCATCTCGAACGTTTTGTCGAACGGTCTATAAATTGGTATTGCAGTTCGCGAATCAAATCATTCGCTTGAAATTCATTGTTACCAAAACAAAAAAAAAACAACATATGCATAACTTTGCTGTATATGTCAAAATCAAAATATTATAACATTTGAAATATACTTTGTATTAACTAATAAAAAAAAGTGTTTTAAGAACTTTATGGGAAAATGATAAGTTCTATCGACCTGTTCTTCGGGGACAATGATGAAGATAATGAAGTCTCGAATACTAACATGTTGCGGCTGCGAAGAACCATCAGAGACACATCGAATCCTCTGGAGCTCCCAGATACGACGTAAATAAAAATATTTAGATATTCAATATTCAGGTATTCTAAAAATCTTTTCAGATTCATCTCTTATTTTAGGCTGAGCAAAGAAGCATTCATATATTTGCTGAATGAAACAAGGGACAATTTTACTTGCATGCGTTCTTGTGCCATCCCCCAAATAATAAAAATTGCATGTGCCTTGCGATTTTTTGCTGATGGAAGCTACCAAAAGAGTGTAGGAAATGACTTCAACTTGGGATTATCTCAGCCTACAGTTTCACTGATCTTGAGTGAAGTATTAAGCATCTTTGAAAGCGTGATCTGTGCTAAATGGATAAAAACCAGCATGACTGAGTCTGAAAAACAAGCGGCAAGAAACTTCTTTTATACAAAGGCCAGAATACCAGGAATTATAGGATGCGTCGATGGCACCCATATAAGTATTATTGCTCCTGTTCAGTTAAAGCATCAATACTTAAACAGAAAAGGTTACTTCAGTCTTAACGCTATGGTAGTAAGTATCTAATCTAAGAAAATAGCCTTCACTTTTTAAAATAAAATTCTCTTTAACAGGCTTGCGATCACAATAATGATGATTCGATACATCGATACTAGATACCCAGGTTCCACTCATGATTCTTTTGTTTGGAACTGCACACAGTTAAATACTGTCTTGGAATCATGGTACCAAAACGGTGAACGATGTGCAATGTTAGGTATAATTTTAATTTAATATTAATGTGCGCCGTAAAATTGCTTACACTAAAAAACTAATTATAGGAGATTCTGGATATCTTTTGTTACCATATTTACTTGTACCGTATAGAAATGCGTCTCCTGGCAGCCGAGAAGATTTATTTAACCGTATGCAGAGTAAAGGAAGAAACATCATTGAAAGGACAATAGGTGTATTAAAAGAAGTTTTTCGGTGTCTTCTAAATGAAAGAAAACTTTTTTATTCTCCAAAAAAAGCTGCAAAAATAGTTAACGTATGTTGTGCATTGCACAACATTCGAAAACATCTTAAAATTCCAGATCCAGAAGGATTGCAAATACAAGAAAGAAATACAACTGAAATAGTTTCGCAAAATGAAACACTCAGCAATAATACTTTAAGAATTGAAGGTCAAAGATTGCGAAATGAAATAAGAGATTCTCTTTAAACATTAAAGTAAGATATTTTTTGTATATTATTAACATTAAATACATAAAATAAATTAAAGAATTTGTTTTTCTTAGTCTTGGTTCTCATAGCAAATGTCATATTTAGCTGCTTTAAGTTTTATTTTCTTTAGTTTCATTTCCATACTCTCTTGGTGGCGTCTGTTTTTTGCAGCACTTTCTTTCATTTTTCGCTTTGCTTTTGATTTAATTAAATCCAACTGTTCCTTCTTGATATCAAACGTTTTCCTGGAATACCTAGCGAGTTCATTCAAACTTTTTTCGATTCTCATTTTCCACCTTTGTCATCTTGAACACTTTTTTACGAAGTGGCGTATCTTCTTGAGGTGTCGCTTCACTTTCATTTTCTGGTGGTCTTCCATTATCACTTCTATCCTCTACCGATGTATTGGAAGAATCGGGACCAAAAACAGGACCAGTAGGATCAACGGCACTTTGGAGGTTTAAAAGACCATCCACTGCCTGTTCCAATGGCGAAAGTGTGAGTGGTATGTGCGGACCACCTCCTGTACATTTTATGTCCTTTTTGAAGGTTGCAATTTTGGATTTGAGTTTCAGCTTAAAATCCAACCAAACCGGTGTGAATTTTAAAAACATAGGTAAATATTTAATGCAATGTGTTATTTGTGTTAACAAACCTTATTCCATTCATTGCCTTTTCGAGAAGGTGGTCCCAAACTATTCAGCTCCGTTGCAAAAGTGTCCCAAATGGACATGCATTCTTTTTTGGATGTGCCGAATTTTGCTAAGCCTTTAGCAAGGTCTGGATTAAGCTCCATCAACTCAACCAGCTTTTTGAATTGATTTGCATTTGTTTTTTTCATACTAAAATAATAAACGTCTTAATATTTAACATTTCGGAATACTTATTTGCAATATCTTACGTTTTTTTTGCAATTGTTTCACTCATGCTGCTTTTTTAAATTAATTTTTGATTCAAAGCTTTTGTGTTCGCCGATTTATCACTAACTATTTTCTTTCGTCTGTGTTTGACGTTTAAAGCGAAGGAATTCTTTAAATTCGCGAACGGTAATTCGTTTTTTTTTACATTCGTCAGTATTTTGACGTTAGTGTCGAAGCCTCTTTCGAATATTCGCAAACTATAATACTGATTGAAAGCATTCGCCAAATTATTTGTTCGCTTCGCGAACCATAAGAGGGCCCTTAAGTTCTAGCCAGCAATGGAAAGTAATAAAATCGAGATTTCAGTACTCAAAGTCTCCAATGTAAACACGATGTCGTAAGTACGCAATATTTACAATGTAAACATGGTGTTAAATGCAATCATCGGTAAGGTAGGTTGCTACACGGAACGTGTAACCGTAACGTGTAACCGTAATGTGTAACCGTAACGTGTAACCGTAACGGGTTACACGGAACGTATAAGTTTTACACACGTTTTCAATTCACTCTACCGCCGGGAAAGATGTTTACACATCAAAAACAAATGGGATTTAAAACATATGGTATATAAGCCTAAATTCTTCGCAAAAACTTTACAAAAGGGTAGCAATCTAGTTTAGTTTAATGTTAAATTATTAAAATTTGCGTTGTAATTGCTAAAATGAGAGAAATCTGAGAAAATAAATTGGTCGTAGCAATCATATTGCAGTTCGCGACGACCAATTTATTTTCTCAAATTTCTCTCATTTTAGCAATTACAACGCAAATTTTAATAAATTAACATTAAACTAAACTAGATTGCTACCCTTTTGTAAAGTTTTTGTGAAGAATTTAGGCTTATATATGTTTTAAATCCCATTTCTTTTTTTATTCGTTGGTCGTTGGTCGCTCTCATGTGAAAAGTCCTTTAATTGTCTGTATTTGCTGTTGAAATTCTGTTTTATGTTACACTGCATAGGGGAGGGATATCAAAATAATAAATGCCTTCACTCATACACGCGATGGTGAGTGTGAAGAATAACGTAACAGTAGATTGATAAAGAGAAAAATAGCAAATATGTAGGTATCTGTTGTTAAGCGAACAAAATTGTGCACTTTGTAAAGATTTTGTGATGTAGTTTTTTTTACTGTGGGAATGGGGGTGTGTATAGGAAATTAAACATCGACTTATTTTTGAAAAAGTAGATATGTATCAGGGACGAAGCGTCCATATATTGAGTGGAATGAGTGCTTCCGTTGAATCACTTGAAAAAATCGTACCTAGCAAGGAATTAAATTCAAAATTCCAAATTTTATTAATATTTTTATTATATTATTTGTATCTATTAATGAATCTTCATTTACTATGTAAATTACATTCCAACATCATTATGACAATATTATCATCTTTTACTAAAATTACTTAAGAAAATCAAGATCTCTCTGGTTATTACAACTTAAAATGCCACACTGCAAACCAACTGAAAATGCTCAACATCACTCCCAGTGCCGGATTAGCCACGAAGCAAGAGTAGCAAATGCTACGGGCCCCGCGCATTTGGGGGCCCCGCGCACCAACCTTTTCTGACCATAAAAAAGTATTATTTACATATTAGATTTAGTCACAATTACTAAGAAGAAAATATTTGCATCAAAATGATAAACTAAAATTTTATTTTTCTATCTGCTGGTCTTACCAAAAATCATGTTTCGCACCGCACCAAACGCAAATTGGACAACGGTATGAAATTCAGGTATTTATTGTCACCATTGATAACGTACTCACTGCTTTAGGTAAACGTATATGAACAGTTATCATAAAATTTCTGGCATTTTCGGAATATTCCGAGAACTAAAATCTCTTCCTGATTCAAAATAGCTTTTTTGGCCTTTAGTCCACAAAAACTGGCGTTTCGTCCGGGTGATCGCACATGGACTCATCAGTTGGCTGTGAGGACCTAGTCAATACGCAACTTTTATTGAATTCAGTTTATCTTACATTGATTTTTTGACTTTTGATTTACTCCGAGAAGTCGATATCAACAGCATTATTTATAAATTTTCCCAAATTAAATCAAGAAAATTTTGTTTGTAACAGTTTTGTTTTATTTAATACCATAAACTTGATAAGTGCCTAACCTAAAACAGTGTAAGGGCCCCTTGATAGAATTTGCTATAGGCCCCGCGCTGGCTTAAACCGGCACTGATCACTCCATTATTTATAATGCTCAATCTCATGAAAGTTCTTGCTAAAATGCTTAACAGCTATGCATTCCTTATTATCGCCTTCTTAACTCAATTTCAAAATACCCTTCCACTCCAAGTCAACTGAAAATTATACCTACAACATCACCAATATTCACAAAATGCTCAAACAACATGATTCTCAAACAATATATAGAATGCACAACAGCTGGGCATTCCATTATTTCTCATACTTAACTTAGATCTCTGTCAAAATAATTTTGTCTCGTTTCTTGCCTTTTGCCCAATGTGTGAAGAATGAGTTGAGTGAATGCATTACGAGAATTTCCTACAAGAGATAGATAAAAATACAAAGATGTATCTATTGAGTTGCTTATTGTCTCAAACTAATAATGAGTTTAATTTCATGGACAAAAGTGGTAGAAGTTTTATTTTAATATAATGTGTGCAAATTTAGGTGCAATTCATAACAACTATCAGAAAACAAACAAATATGAATTTAAAAGGTGGTAGTTTTTTAATTATTTTCGTGGCGATAAATACAATCCACCTGTTTTCTGTTTATTGTTTATTATAAAAAAAGTGGTTAAAAATATGTAGTATTTCTAATATTCATATCTGAGGTTTCTTGACATTCCAGCAGAAATATAACTAAAGTTTTTTTTTTCAATTATGAGAATTTTAAATCAAAAAAAACTTCAAGGAATCTTAAGATTTTTAATATCCCGTAATAAAGGCATCTGTAGAGAGATATCATATTCATGTTTTAAGAGAATTAAATATTATTTTAGAAATAAATGTGGACAAGAAAGGTTATCTACTCGTAGCTTAGTTCTCATCAAATCGTACTTAAATAATTTTGCCTTAAGAGAAAAAGGATAAATCTTTGCGTAAGGCATCAAGCTCTTTGTTTTTTTTTTTAATTAGACTTTACTGTAGTATATTATCTATGTATATTATTTTATGTGTATTATCATTAAGTGGAATTTAAAAGGTTGGATCTCAAAGGTCTTTCATTTTTGGTTTTATGTTTAGTGCTTCCGCTATCGAAAAAGTCACGCCTCGTGCCTGATATGTATCTATATATATATGTTTATCTGTCTTTAAATTCAGAATTAGCTGTTAGTTATAATTATATTAAATATCAATATTGGAGTGAGCTATAAAAATAAATGAGACTTAAAAAAGATGGTAGGTAGTGGTTATGAAGTAGTGGCTTTTTTAACGCTTGCCCAAGGCGCCTTTTGAGTTCAGCGCCCTGCGCATTTGCACAGCTTGCACGTAAGCTTGTAGGGCCCTGGTGGAGATAAGAAAATTGACTATAGCTTTTAATGTTTGCTTTCTGAATTATTTTGCCAGATTGTGTTATTACTGTCTTTGTTTTGTTTTCTTTTGCAACCTCTTGTTTAAAGCGGTTTAATGTCACCGGGCTTATAATCTTTTACAGGGTGTCTTTTTTTGTTGTGATATTTCAGATCGCTGTTCTGTGTTTCTTGTAATTTGATTATATTCGATTGTGTGTTCTCATCATTGACGGTTCTATATTTTCTCTATCAATTGCTTTAAGTTCTATTTTTATTATGGAAATTCAATGTTCTGAATGTGATTTCTTAACTTCAAATAGTGATTTGATTCTATGCGGAGTGTGTTTATCCGGTTTTCATTTTAAATGTACTAAAATTAGTGAAAACATTCAATCTATGCCTGAATCAAATGAAAACCTTTTTTGGAAGTGTGGTTCCTGCACTAATACTTCTTTCCTTAGTTGCATACTCAAAATAAAAGAGCGTTATCGATACTTTGTAGACAATAAAACTGAGTTTGATAATCTTGTGAAACCGACGCACAATGGTTTGGTTTCAATGGGAGAGCGGAAAAAAATCTGTAAAATCTGAACTGCTTAACGGATTAAAATGAAATTTGGCACACATGTTAAGATCTATCTTATACATATGTGGACCAAATATGATTAAGAAATAATTATTAGAAAAAAAGTTATTGATGGTTTTTTAAAATTTGTGCCTTTGGATTGTATGAGAGAGCGGAAAAAAGTCTGTAAAATCTGAACTTCTAAACGGATTTAAATAAAAATTCCACTAACTTAAAACACTTTATATCCTTTCGGGGAATTTCAGTTTTAGAAACAATATGATGTATCAGTAGGTTAGGATAGGTGAAACCAATTATGAAGAAGCATTTGTACCATATAATTTAGATTTATTTATTTTATTATTTTCACTGGAAGATTAAGGAATAGATAGAGATATTGGTTTAGGAGCAGACAGTTCATTAACAACAGCACACTTTTTATTAAAAGTAGTATTAGCAGCTGCATTGACAACACTATTATTAAAAACAGCATTAGGCTCAGCAATAATAACACTATCAGCGTCAACTTATATCAGCACCATCACCACCACCAGCATCATCAACACCAACAGCAGCAGCATCACCAACCTCTTTCACAGTAGCATCACCATCGGCTACAACAACAACAACCTCTTTGCCATCAGAGTGATTTAAATCCTGTACGGTGGCACTATGTATTAAGCTTACATCGACATCAGTGTCAGTCTGTCAGTTCTGTCAAGATCAAGACCAGCGGACATAGTGGATGAAGAAGTAGGCGGTATGCCAGCAGCGGTTGTAACAAATACTTTAGAAAGATAGATAGATAGATCTTTATTTTCGTACTTACAATTACATTTGGTAAGCTACCGCACAGTTTACATACAGAGATTTGATATAATTACATATGATATCTTTCTACTGAATAAGTACATTAATTTGTATTGAATTTAGCTAAACTTAAGAGATAATAATATTGAAGGAAAAATACAAATACTTTAGAAGTCGAAGCTTTCGCGCTGTGAGCAGTTTTAGCAATATCATCACTCTGTGCAGAAGAATGTGGCTTGCTTGTTGTTTTAGTGCTTTGCTTTGACGCGGATATCAGTTTTTTATTTTTTATAAGAGATTTGTAATTACCACTTTTAAGCGCGGGAGATGAAACAGGGGTATTTTTATGCAAAGGTGAGTTTATTGATCGAAAGCAAGAGGGGATTATTTTTCCTGTAGTCAGCTGTAATTGTTTATTGTTGTTGTTAAGTTCAATAGCCGTGCGTCGGTCGACTTACACTGGGAACATGTTAAGCGCGTTCGTCACCCTTGCCATACTTCTTTGGAATCACTCTTTTCAATTTTTTTTCTTCGACATGAAGAAACTATGCCACATTGAGCTATCGATAGGCTGATATAGAAACGAAAACGATTGAATCGTGGATTATACCTCCTGGGGACACCACATTAAAAAAAATGCGCTGTAACTCTACCTCGATGGTGGTGTGGAAAAGAGTTTGAACTGTTTCTTTAAATTTCTTAATTAGCATAATCAAATTTGAAAATTTTCAAACGTGAGTAAATTTCGTTTTTTTTAATTTTCGCAGGATATTGGCCATTTTGACAGGCCATATTTCCTACAGTTTTTGTCGCACATAAAATTTAAATATACCAAAATGTAGGAAATAAAGTGATCTATAAAAAACAGTTAAAGTATTTTTTGATCAGATGAACATGAGGCGAGATAAACGTTAAAAACCATGTTTTACTTCAAAATCTCGACAGTTTTTCGTCGATAACTTTTTTTTGGAAAGAGGTTTCAAATTTATTTCTTAACAAAAGTTAAAGAAGATATTTTAACATACAAACCTAAAAAAATAAAATGCACGACTGGGTCGCACGAACTTGCTCCTATGTAATCGACTAGTAATTTTAAAAACGAATGTTATTAGAGAAAACTGTTCATAAGGATAAAATTAATTTTTAAATTCTTTTAGTAGTAACAGAATGCTATGCAAATACGAATTTATGCAAGAACAAAAATTATAAGTCCTTGTAGTGGTTTCTTCAAAAGAAGCTGTTGAAATTGCAATATTAAACTAATTTCTAACTATTCAGAAAGATCAATTTTAAATAGAACCTTAAAACTTTTAACTAAGCTTGAAGCTCAAATGTAAGCAATTTTAACTTTTAGTTTTTTCTTACTCTTTCTTGATTCTTCCCTTTTGTATTGTAACCTTGATAGAATAAAGAACTATTAATTCTGATCCTCTTTTTTCTCTATAATCAGCACGTTGTTTAAGAGGTTATGGGCCCAGATCTTTTATAATAAAAGTCTTAATTTTAAACAATAAAGTATTATTTTATTAAAATGGCACAATTGACCGGAAAAATTCCATTATTTAATGGAAATAATTTTTTCACTTGGAAGCACCAGATGGAGGCGATTCTCCATAAGAATCGGTTGCTGAAGTACGTGAAGGGAGATGAGGAAAAGCCAGCAGATGGAGGTGAAGCTGCAAAATTAGAAGAATGGATAAATAAAGATTTGGATGCCAGAAGTGAGATCATTATCTCAATGACTCCAGATCAGGTATCACTTGTGCATGGAATATCGACATCGAAGGGAGTCTGGGATTTTTTAGAGAGTACATATAATCGTAAGGGAACCCGAACTAAACTGGAAGAATTTCGTAAGTTGCTTAATTTTAAAATGCATGAAAACCAAAACATGGAACAGCATCTAATTAATTTTAATTTGATTGTTAATCGGTTACGTGAGATGAACGCTAAATTGGACGATGACCTGCTCGTGGTTATGCTACTGGATAGTCTGCCAGAGTCTTTTAAGTATTTGCAAGCAGCATTTGATGCATCAAATGAGTCCCCTACGATGGAAGTCTTACGAGCACGTTTGTTGGAAGCAAGTGATAAGAAGAAGAACGTTGGCGAGATAGGAGAGGAAGCCTTCAAAGTAAGATTTCACTCAAGCTCTCATCCGAAAAGGTTTGAACACAAGAAACAATCAGGTATGTCACGTTTTCAATTTAATTGTCATCGATGCGGCTTGAAAGGGCATAAGAAACGAGACTGCCACGTTGTTTTGAACAGAGTGAGAGACAGATCTAATCTGGCGCAGACAGGCAGCTTAAGTCAAGAATATAATTCAGAAGAATGTGGTTTCATTGCATTAGAATTGAGCAAAATTGGCAAAGAAATAGAAGAAGTTTCGCATAATGTTAAAGAAGAGTACACTGAGTGTTTAAATTGGTATGTAGATAGCGGCGCTACATCTCACATGTGCTGTGTGGAAGACTATTTCATTAGCATTGATAAAAATTATACTGGAATAGTTCAGGTCGCAAACAATAAATTTGCAAATATAAAGGGCATAGGAACAGTAAAATTGAATGTATTAGTTGATCGAAAACAAAAATCTATTTGCCTTTATGATACACTTTTTATACCTGAGCTAAGAAGTAATCTTGTATCAGCAAGTAAAGCCACAGATAATGGTTGCAAACTTATTATAGAAGGAGATCGTGGGCTTATAGTTAAAAATAGTTTAACTTTGCTTGAAGCTAAAAAATACAAAAGCTTGTACTTAGTAAATATGTTCAGCTTAAAAGAAAATACTAATATTTGCAGAGTAGCAGAAACAAATTGCGATAACTCGTTAGAAGTTTGGCACCGTCGTTACGGACATCTTAATTTAGCGTCTCTTCGAAAGTTAAAAGAGAAAAATATGGTTCAAGGTCTACCAAAGTTTAATTCTTCCGTACCATGTTGCGTTACTTGCTTCAGAGGAAAGCAAACCAGACTCCCATTTCCTATTAAAAACGAAAAATCTACAAAAACTCTACTTGAACTAGTTCATACTGACCTTTGCGGGCCATTCAAAACAGAATCTTTGAGAAAATGTGTTTATTTTGCAACGTTTATTGATGACTGGTCAAGGAAAGTTTTCGTTTACTTTTTGCAAAGGAAGAGTGAATATTTAGATGTATTCAAAATGTTTAAAAGTCAAGTAGAGAATGAAACAAGTCATAGGATTAAAGTTTTGCGAAGTGACAACGCCCGTGAACTTGTTGGTACTGATTTTTCGACATTTTTGAGTTCAAACGGAATCAAGCACCAACTGACTGCGGAATATACGCCACAACAGAATGGAGTTGCCGAGCGGATGAACCGCACACTCGTGGAAATGACAAGGTGTTTTCTGCTTGATGGGTCTTTTCCGAAATGTTTATGGGCAGAGCTAGTTCACACTTCAGCTTATATTAGAAATCGTTGTCCAACTAATCTTAATGTTGACAGAACTCCAGAACAAATATGGACAGGAAGGATCCCAATAGTTAGTCATTTACGTCAGATAGGATGCAGAGCTTTTGTTTTGAATAAAACTCCAAACAGATCAAAGTTGGACCCAAAAAGTGAAGAATATGTCCTGGTGGGTTATTCAGAGGAATCGAAATCATACCGTTTGTGGAAAAGGGGCTCCCGAACAGTAATAAAAAGCAGAGATGTTCGTTTTATAGAAGAATCATTTAATGATGCAGACAATTATGGAGAATTTATATTATCAGATGGATCAAAGGAAAGTAAAATCGTCCCAGAAAATAGCAAAACCAAAGTTAGTGAAGAATTATTAAAAGAAAACAAAAAGGAAGAATGTGAAGATGAATTTTGGGAAGCCGAAGAATTTTTAAACAAAAACACAAATCAAAACTTAAGTAGAAAACAGGATGAATTAGATTTTGAAAATATTAACGAAAACAACGGAAATACAGATTTGATTAGTAGCCGAACAAGAAATAAAAATGAAAAGTTAGCAGAAGAATTGAATTCAAAGAAAAAAGATTTAATTAGTAGTCACACAAGAGCAAGACACAATTCAAACTTTGTTATGGAAAAAGCATTTAATGCATGTCAATATGATGATCCAGTTAACTATCAAGAATTAAAAACTTCTCCGCATGCAGATGAATGGTATATAGCTATGAAAGATGAATACAGTTGCTTGATGAAGCATAATACGTGGACACTTTGTGATTTGCCTCCAGACAGAAACGCAATCGGTTGCCGATGGGTTTTTAAAACCAAATATTTACCTGATGGGAGCGTAGATCGTAGAAAAGCAAGGCTTGTTGCGCAGGGCTATAATCAAAGGTATGGAATTGATTATATGGATACATATTCGCCAGTGATTCGTCAAAGTTCTCTGCGACTGATTTATGCTATGTCAGCGGAACATGATCTACAACTAAACCACCTCGATGTATCAACAGCGTTTTTGAACGGAAATTTGAAGGAGGAAATTTTTATGAAGCAACCAGATGGGTTTGTTGATGCTGTTCATCCTAAGAAAGTATGTCATCTTCATAAAGCTTTATATGGATTGAAACAAGCCAGTAGAGAGTGGCACAAAACTCTAGATGATAAACTCAAAATACTTGAACTAACACAATCTAAATATGACAACTGCATTTACTTTCGAATCAAAAACAATTTAAAAACTATATTAGGTATTTATGTTGATGATATAGTCATCGCATCGAATGAAAATAACTTTGTTATGGAAATAAAACAAAGTCTGTCACAAAGTTTTGAAATACGAGATTTAGGACATCCTTCTTTATGTATTGGATTAGAAATTCTAAAGGAGCAGGGCATACTCTCAATATGCCAAACTAGTTATATAAACAAACTTATTATGAAATACAATTTGCAAAATTCAAAACCTTATAATATACCAATGCAAGCTAAGCTAAAACTTGTGAGGGAACCAGAAATATGGGGTGAAAATGAGCCAATAGAATGTTCTAGATATCAAGAACTTATTGGATCATTAATGCATCTCTCTGTATTTAGTCGACCTGATATTGCTTTTAGTGTAAGTTCCCTTTCTCAGTTCAGTCAAAATCCGAAAAAGGCGCATTGGACTACTGCAATTAATTTACTTCGTTATATTAATGCTACAAAACATGCGCGACTTGAATTCAGAAAAACTGGGTTGCCATTGGTTGGCTATGTTGACGCCAGTTGGGCGGAGAACCGAAATGATTCCAAATCACAAAGTGGTTATTGTTTTGTATTTGCAGGTGGTGCCATAAGTTGGGAATCAAGAAAACAACAAACTGTTGCCACATCAAGCGCTGAAGCGGAGTACATCGCTTTAACTGAAGGAGCCAGAGAAGCATACTCACTTCGCTACTTACTTGAAGAGTTAAATTTTGCAAATTCAGAAGCAACGACCATTTTCTGTGACAACCAGAGTGCTCAACACATAGCCGAATACGGTGGAAAATACTCTAGAACGAAGCATATCCATTATAAGTACCATTTCATACGACAGGCTATTGAAGAAGGTGCTGTACGTGTGAAGTATCTTCAGACGAATGAGATGGTTGCAGATGGCCTCACTAAAGCACTACCAAAAGACAAACATTATTTTTGTTTTACAAATTTTGGAATTAACTTTAATTAATTTTTAATATTGAGGGGGAGTGTTGAAATTGCAATATTAAACTAATTTCTAACTATTCAGAAAGATCAATTTTAAATAGAACCTTAAAACTTTTAACTAAGCTTGAAGCTCAAATGTAAGCAATTTTAACTTTTAGTTTTTTCTTACTCTTTCTTGATTCTTCCCTTTTGTATTGTAACCTTGATAGAATAAAGAACTATTAATTCTGATCCTCTTTTTTCTCTATAATCAGCACGTTGTTTAAGAGAAGCTTTTATATACAAACTTTTTAAAAGCTTTTTAAGAAAAAATTTTGGTACGCCAATTTAAAGTTTTTATTATTGTACGAATAAAAATAAAATTTACAAAAAAAAATATTGAGCCGTTTCTGAGATATTGAATTTTTAAAAAAAAGAAAAAATAGATTTTTTTTTTTTTCAAAAATTCAAAAATTATTTTTTTTAAAGTTTTGGAATGCAATGTGTTTTAGACTTTTTAGAAGCTTCTCTATAAAAATTTTCATTAAGATCCGTTATGTGGAAAATGAGAAGTTCAAAATTCGAAAAAATGGTTCTATGGTACCTAGGTACAAGCTGTAATAACTTAATTTCAAAATTTTTTTTATTAAAATAAAGATCGTAAAAATTAATTGAAAGAAAAAAATTTTATCAAAATTCTCTGAACCGTTTTCGAGAAAAATACGATTTTTGAAAACCATTTTTTTTAATTTTTTTAGCATTTGTATGGTAGGTACCTTTATTTTTAGGTGAAATAAATTTTTTTTCTCACATCTTGTAGACTATATTGAGAAACTTTTATTTATCAAGATTAAAAAAAATCTAGCGAGGGGTTTTCGAAATATTGAGTTTTGAAAAAAAAAAATTTGAAGTTTTTTTTAAAACTCCAAAAAATTTTTTTTTGAAAATTTGAGTACACAATTCTATTTAGGTTTTTGGGGAAAAAAAAAATTATCAAAATCGGTTCTACCATTTTCGAGAAAATCAAAAACAAAAAAATGGTTCCATGGGGGGTACCCTCAATAACCATTTTTCTGAAAATTTTTTTCAACAAATACCTAGCTTTAATTAAATGAAACTTTCTTGTGTTTTTATTTTTAAAATCTGTCGAACAGTTTTTGAGAAAGAAAAATGTTTATAAAATTTCGAAAAAAATTCGTATGGCAGGTACCGTTATTTTTGGTCTTAAAAAATCAAATCAAAAAACTTCCGGGGGGAAAAAATTGAAACCCATATCTACCAAGTTTGAAGAAAATCGGCCGAGCCGTTTAGCTGCAGTCGAACGGACAGACAGACAGACAGACAGACAGAATTGCGAGACCCACTTCGCTATCATCGTAATGTCAACTTTGATCAAAATCTCGAGTTCGATTTTTTTTCCGAATGCATAACTTGCCTTATAGTACCTATAAGTCGCAAGTAAAAATACAGCTCTATATATGATAGGAGTCGAGAAAATCGAGTTCACGCTTTCTAAAGCCTTTTTCAAAATGGCGGACAACGCATGGGCGCTTTTTGTTCGAACTTTTTGGATTTACACTCTCCAATAGGTACTCTTTAGGAAACAAAAAAAAAATCGACGCAGTATTTTTTGTAAATATTTCGAATTAATTAATTTTATTTTACTGGACTATTACATTCATTAATACTCTTTGATAGTTAATCCTCTGTGATCTTTTAAAAAATATATCACAAGGGTTTTTGTTTGTCACAGTGTGTACTGTATTGTTATAGCGATCAACGGAATAATTCTTTTACATGGATTATTTCGCATGGAGATCTAGGAATCGGTGTTGGTTGCAATTCTGGATTGTTGGGATATCTGTCCTATTTATTGCGATTGCAAATATCGCACGAGGCAGCATACCTTCTTATATTTGCCATCATCTGAGGGAGGTAATGCTTTTCGAGGATTTGTTCTTGTTGAGATAGAAAAGTAATACCTACCTGTTTTAATATCTTATGTAGTAACTTAGCATATTAATTTGTCATATAATAATTTTTCATTCTAGAATTTTATATCATTCCTTTCTGATAATTTGTTCAATAAACATTATTACTATTTGTTACTGAACTTCTGTTGCTGATTTTATTTAAACAGGTTATGTGCCCAGGAACGTTACTTCTTCATATTTCAAATTAATCAGTAAAGCATACAGATAAGGCAAAAGTAAGTTTTCTTTCCAGCCCCGAGCAAAAGAGAAACAAAGGGAAACCGAAATTGTACGAGTAACTAAGCTGAAGGGAATCGAATGGTCCATGGGATGTAGTTGATGGGACAACTGAACTACCAATAGGTGACGATGAAAACGAAAGATCGAAATGGATAACAAAGGATAATATAGCGCAGCGAGTCATAGCGACATCAGTGGACGAAAAACCCCTATTACATATCATCAACTGCGATTCATCGAAGTCGATGTGGGACGAACTATGTTCCGTATATGAGCAAAAATCGGAAACTAGTATCCACATGCTCCTGCAACAATGGTATAGTTACCAAAAGAATCACAATGATGATATTGCCACGCATGTAGCCAGGATCTTTCTCATCGCTTGCAAACTCTTGGTGAGAAAATTCCTGATCAAATGGTCATAACTAAGCTGTTGATGACATTGCCACCGTCATACAAACATTTTATTAGTGCATAGGAATCAACAAGTTCTAACGACCGAACGCTTACGAATTTAGTCGCTCGACTCACGGTGGAAGAAACCAGAATCGGCATGAGTGATCCTACTGAAAAGGCAACTTTCAAAGTAGGAAAGCATTCTGAAAGATTCCATAGCAAGAAATACGATAAACCATGCGTATGTCATTTCTGTCACAAGCCGGGCCATTGGATTAGGGATTGTAGAAAACGCAAAGCCGCAAACTCGAAATGTTCATCAGAGAAAGGCGATGCTTTCATAGGAGAGGCTTTATCCGTAGCGCAAGATACAGACTCAATCGGCGACGAATGGTACTTGGACTCAGGTGCGACTGACCACATGTTACATTGAAGAGAATGGTTTTCCACATTCAAGACGTTTGAAGTACCCAAATTAGTTAAAATTGGGGATGGTAACAATATTCAAGCAGTTGGTACAGGTGAAATTCACATACTGGCATTCGGCGGAAAAGATTGGAAACCTAAACACATGACTAATGTTCTATTCGTTCCGGATATCAACTATAATCTTTTCTCTCTTGGCGTTGTACTGGACAAGGGAATAACAAATGAATCGGACAACAAAGTGTGTAGATTACTCAAGAACGGTAGTATAGTTGCAGTGGGAGAAAGGCTAAACAAACTTTTCAAAATGCAGTTCAAGGTCAAAAAGAATGAAGGAACAATAGCAAATCTTGCCACCAGATGCTCACTCCATGACTGGCACAAACGAATGGGTCATCAGAATATTGCGCATGTTAAAAAAATACTTAAAGAATCAGCAATTATGTTTGAGAACGTCGAGAAGTTTCACTGTGTAGATTGCTTGAAAGGAAAAATGCACAGACTTCCATTCTCAAAGAGCGTTTCAAAATCTGAACGAAATGCCGAATTAGTACATGCTGATTTGTGTGGACCAATGCAAGAATATTCTTTGGGTGGAGCAAGATATTTTCTGCTTTTTAAAAGATGACTTCAGCCATTGGAGAAGCATCTACTACATTCAACATAAATCTGATACCTCACGTTGTCTAGAGGATTTTATTAAGAAAACCGCTAAACACTTAGAGAAGGGGATGAAAATTCTCAGAACAGATAATTGATTGGAATTCACCAATCAAGAAGTCAGTGACCTCACTCATCGGTATGGAATCATTCATCAAAAGTCTGTTCCATATACCCCGGATACAGAACGGCGCAATTGAACATGAAAATCGAACTGTTGTTGAGATGGCTCGGACCTCACTACAAGCAAGCGGAATACCGTTTAAACTGTGGGCTGAAGCAACAAATTATGCAACCTACACACTAAACCGTACAGGATCAAGCAGTTTAAAGGAGCTAAAACCGTGCGAGCTTTGGCTTGGCAGTAAATTTTGTCTTAACAACTTGAAAATCTTTGGCGAAGGAGTCTATGTACACATTCCAAAAGAAAAAAGACGAAAATAGGATCCGAAAGCAGAACAAGGGTATTTTGTTGGTCATGACGAAAATACAAAAGGCTAACGTGTTTAGATTCCAGCGAGAAATGAGGTAAAAATTTACAGAGACGTTGTATTCACCGGTAAAATGTACAAAGATTATTCAAAGGAAGTTGTCCCAGAATCGCCAACCGAAGTTACTTTTATTTTACCAGAAAAAAACAAAAACAGGCAGAAAAATCAAGATCAAATACGACATAACTTCAATAATGCTCTAGCATCAGAAATCATCGATGATCAAAGAAACAGTCATCAAACTCAAATTATTTCCGACTCGGAACAGATTTTAGAACAACCACAACATATTGATAGTGCAGAATGCAGTAAGAATCGCATACTCAGAAACCGGACCACAATCAAGCCACCCGACAGATACTTTGATGCAAATACTGCTTTTGCAGACCAAATTGAACCAGAAACATACGAAGCAGTGATGACATGCACTGAAGCGATCAAATCGAAAGAAGCCATGGATGATGAAATAGAATCATTGAAAAGGAACGATACTTGGACATTAGTAAATACATCTAAAGGTCAACAAGTTATTGATAATCGTTGGACTTATAAACTCAAGAAGAATAATGATGGCAGCGTGGAGCGATTCAAAGCTAGATTGGTAGCTAGGGGCTTCAAAAAAACAGCAGGAATCGACTATCACGAGACCTTCAGTCCTGTCACTAGATTTGATTTTATTCGAATAATTTTGTCAATTGCGGCATCACAAAAGATGTTTCTTCGTCAGTTCGATGTGAAAACAGCGTTCCTTCAAGAAAAAATAGAAGAAACCATTTACATGAAGCAACCCATGGGCTATGAAGATGGATCTAACAAAGTATGCAAGCTAAACAAGAGTCTGTATGGTCTGAAACAAGCATCCAGATAATGGAATTTAAGATTTACTACAGTATTGAAGAAACTAGGGCTCTATCCAACTAGTTCAGATGCATGCGTTTTTTACAAATGGCCAAAAAGACGATTCAATTTTATTAACAATACATATCGACGATGGATTAATTGCGGCAACAAATCTTTCTACGGTAGAAACGTTAATTTCAAAACTAAACGCAGAATTTGACATAACATCAGGACCACTTCAAACACATTTAGGGTTACAAATCGAAAGAATGAAAGATGGTTCTATTTTCGTTCATCAAGAGGCATACGCAAAAATGATTCTCAAAAGATTCAGAATGGAGGATGTACATTCAGTTGCGATTCCAGCAGATCCTCATCACCAAATGTGTGCAGATATTCATGGAAATAATGAACAAGATGCATCAAATACGCCGTATCGTCAAGCAATAGGCAGTCTTATGTACTTCATCTTCAAACTTTTAGTGACTCTGACTACGCTGGGGATGCGATGATGTTTTTGTTGCAATTTTAACTCCTTTTTTTAAATGAAGGTAGCTTACCAATAAATAGCCTAATTAGTGGTTTAAAATATGGTTTTAAATAATGCTTCATTTTGCTCAAATATTAAAGTCGTCTCTTAATTTGATTGTTGGTAAGGCCCAAAGTGTTCGAGTGTGTGCTTGATATTTTAATAAGAATTACAAACAATAACGAGTTGCGATTTGAGAAATTTGTTTTCGGCAAAACAAAAAAATTCGACTTAAAGGGAAAGCAAATAGGTCAATAATCAAGAGAATGTGTTCGAGTTAGAGGGAACTTCGACTTAGAGAGAGTTCGACTTAGAGAGAGTCGACTTTTAGTTTCTGACTTCATTGGTACTGAAGATATGGAGGGGTCAAAAATCGCCTGAGTTTGTTCCTGCCACAACTTGGCCGGGCACTACCGTGCCCTTTGGTACCATTGATAACGTTTGGATTAAGGTTAATAAAATTTATTTGTTTAAAGGAAATGTAATGACTATAGAACCCGGGGTGTGGTTCCTCATAGAAACATAAATCGATGCCTCTTTTTAAAACCAACTGATTACTAAAAAACGTTTAGTGAAACTTCCACATGCGGAATCAAGTCTGAGCTATCCTGATCAGCACTATGCATTTCACGTAACCCTTCATCAGCACTGCATGTCCGTAAACTGTCCGTCATGTCGTTTCGTCTTTCGTTGGCAGTTTCTGTGTCACTTGGATTTGATTCCGAGACTGCTGTTTCTGTGCGAGAGGGAGAAGAGCCGGAGCCGGAAAGATGATTGACCTCAATCCTGAGTCGTGAGAGAGCGTCAGCCAAAAAGTTTGATTTACTGGAAGTGTAAATAAACTCGTAGTTATACTCCTTAATTCTGGACTTCCGCCGTTTAAGTTTGGCGTTATAGTTCCTATTGCCAAGAGTATAAGTCAGAGGTTGGTGATCGGTGAAGATTCTTATTTTCTTTGTACAAGCAGTTTATCAGACCCGTCATCAGCTATAATTTTCCATCTCGAAGACAGCAATGCATAAGCTCCAACTCTTCGAAAGGAAAATTCTGAGGATAAGCACCGGACTTATCTTCGATCGACAGCTAAATAATCATTTCAGCAACGGAAGAGTCTATGAAGAAGCCAAAATCAAGCAACTGGACCAGTTTCTCGTGCAATTAACAAGGAAGCTTATAAATAGCACCGCCAACCACCCAAACCCGCTGACGAGAAGGATGACCACCCAGGAACGACATCCAGAGCCTAGATACCAAACCCACCAACTGGACAACCGGGACTGAACAACCCGAGAGATAAATCAAGCCATAATTTTAATTTAAAATAACTAGTAATGTTTATTATAGTTGTTATAATTTTATAAACAATGTCATAGCTTAAGTTAGGCCTCCTATGTGCCAACAATTTTTTTACTCACATATTATCCCTAAATTTAAGTTTACCAATTGTATATATTTAAAGTTCAATAAAAAACCTTAAAATCTTATTTTCTTTGCACCATATAGATAATTTTCAAGGTTATCTAGTGCCCAAACTATGGCCCGTTCTGTTCTATACAAGGAACGGGAGATAAAGCAAATAGGCCTATCTTTCCCGGGATCTCCTTGCGACAAAACAGCACCGATTGCACAATCGCAAGCATCCGTAGTTAAATTAAAGCGTTTATGCGTTTATTGAAATGGGGAAACTGTAATACTTCCATATAGATAGATAATTTCCAAGGTTATCTAGTGCCCAAACTATGGCCCGTTCTGTTCTATGGTATACAAGGAACGGGAGATAAAGCAAATAGGCCTATCTTTCCTGGGCTCTCCTTGCGACAGAACAGCACCGATTGCATAATCGGAAGCATCCATAGTTAAATTAAAGCGTTTATTGAAACCTGGAAACTGTAATACTTCCGCTGATGTCAGTAATTCTTTGAGGGTTCTGAAGGCTTTTAAACCATCTTCATCGAGTTTTATGTTCACTTTTTTTGATTGGTTCGCTCTTACATGCGAAAGCTCCCCTCGAGTCATGTTGGTGAGAGGTTTCGCAATTTAAGCATAATCTTTGATGAACCGTCTATAATAAGACTTAAGACCCAAGAAACTCTTCAGTTCCTTCCATGTATTTGGTGGTAGGATAGCCCCGATGGCCTTGACTTTAGCTGGATTGGGAAGTAAACCGTTAGAGGTTTTTTTCAAAATTAACCTTTAAACCAACTTTATCAAGCCTTGAAAAAACGGTTTCAATGTCTTTTAAATGTTCATCTATTGTTTTACTGAAAATAATGATATCATCGATGTAAACATAGCAGATCTTCCCAATTAGTTCTTTTAGAACGTGCGTCGTCTATCATCCGCTGGAAGATCACTGCAGCATTTTTCAGTCCGAAAAGTAGTCTAAGGAATTCAAATTTACAATTCATTGCAGAGAATGCCGTTTTAGGTATATCCCGCTCTTTCATCGCAATTTGATGGAACCCCGAGGTAAGGTCTAGGGTAGTGAAAAATTTTGCATCGTCAAGACTAATGTGCTATTGATATCAGGGATTGGATATGTACCGGGAATAGTGACAGCATTTAAACGTTTAAAATCTATCACCATTCTATGTTGTTTCTCTCCGTTAGGTTTATCCTTTTTTGGGACAACCCATATCGGAGAGTTATAGGGACTTTTTGAGGGTCTGACAATTTTCTCTGCTAGGAGTTTATTTATTTGTTTTTCTTCCTCATCTCTCATACAGACAGGATACGGGTAGCACTTCGAGTAAATGGGCTCATCTGTGATTGTACGTATTTCTGTTTCTACATTGGTTTTAATCCTGTCATTATTGACAGGACCGAAAAGATTTTTAAATTTTTCGCAAATGGATAAAACTTTTGACTTGTAGTGTTCAGAAATGTCCTAATTTTCTATAATTAAGCTATTTACCACCCCTGAGGGTTTATTCAATAAGGGGATTTTAGCCTTCGAATTAATTATAAGTACATTTTTATCCCTATATATTACACAGGTCTACAAAAAAAATTTTTTTTGGTGCCTTGAGTTTTGCAGCTGATTTTATTTATACTTCTAACGCTGATTTCAAAACTGAAAACCATTTTTCCCTAGCAGCTCTAGTTTTTGAGTTACAGAAATATTTAATTTACGCTTATTTAAAAAATTCATATGCAAGAAATTCATATGAAAGAATGTTCGAAGGGGAATTATTAGCCCCTCTACCTGTCATAGAAGGGTAATTATTACCCCCTCTACCTGCCATAGAAAGATAATTATATAATTAAAATAATAGAACCTAAATTTTGCTATATAAGACAACTGTGTTGCCGACCTGGACACAGTTTGTTTTTAATAGTGAAAGGGTAAAGTTGGTTATAAAGAGATAAGTAAGAGATAAGTTAATTGTTTAGAACATGCTGACTGCTTTTCGTGAGCTTGGATGCAACATGAGCATCAAGGTGCATTACTTGCAAAACCATTTGGACCGGTTTCCTGAAAACTTGGGAGACTTAAGTGAAGAGCAAGGTGAACGATTTCACCAGGATATAAGGACAATGGAAGAACGATACCAGGGCAAGTGGGATACGCATATGATGGCAGATTACTGCTGGAATCTGCTAAGAGATTGTCCGAAAAAACCACATTGCAGATCAAGCAAAAAACGAAGCTTCTTGTGTTCCAGTACATCAAATCAGCAGTGAAAAATATATTGTATGGGCTTATCCCTGTAAATTTTAACTTCTTGAGTTTGAAAAAAACAAAAAAAAAATTTAAGGCACGCATGTAAATTTGAGTTTTTCTTCAATTATAGACCACAAATAAATAAAAAACTTCAAAATAACTCATATGTATTGTTTGTTGAAGAGTATAAAGGTATAATGTATAGAAAAATTAATTTAAAATAATTTATTTTTAACACCGAGTTAATTGATTTGGTTTTTATTTTTAATCTTCACAGCTTCTGTTTTCAAACTTATTTGTTTAACACTTTTACCATTTTTTTATAGTTTCTACAGTTTAAATTACGCTCATTGTAAGGGTATAATCAAACAATGCTTTGGTGTGCTAGTAAAAAATGTGCCTTTTTTGAAACAGTTACGTTTTTTACGTTCGTTTTGTTAACTTCATAAAATTTATACATAATGAAGCACGCATTGAAGCCAAAGTTTTTTTACTTGCGATATAGGTACTATAGGGCAAGTTCTGCATTTGGAAAAAAAATCGAACTCGAGATTTTGATCAAAGTTGACATTACGATGATAGCGAAGACGAAAAAAGTGGGTCTGACAATTCCGTCTGTCTGTCTGTATGTCTGTATGTCTGTATGTCTGTATGTCAGTACCTCGAACTACAGCCTAAACTACCGGACGTATTTTCTTCAAACTCGGTAGTTAAGGGTCTTCGGTGATTCCCTAGAGGAAAAATTGAAATTTTTTTTTTAGCTCCAAAACTAAGGGTACCCCCCATACACCCGTAATGCAAAATCTTATTTATCTCGAAAACGGCTCTAACGATTTTGATAAAAAAAATTAAGTGTGATATTATGGACATGGACTATATTTTGGTGAAAAAAAAATTTGGGGGGAAATGTTATTAGGGGTACCTGTCATAGAACGGTTTTTTTGATTTTCGAATTTCTCACCAACGGCTCTAACGATTTTAACCAAAATTTTTATGCAGGAGGTGCTTTGCATTTGAAAAAATATAAACTAAAAATTTTTTCGAAAAAATAGTTTTTGGATTTTTAAAAAAATAATACAATTTTTTTTTTGAAAATTCAATATCTTGAAAACCGATACACGATTAAATTTTTATATTACGTTTTAAAATGTATTTTATTAAGTACTAACAATTTGCATATCAATTTTTTTTATAAAAATTTTAAGGAAAATTTAGTACACAAAAAACATGTTTTAGTGTGTCTGTATGTCTGTACCTCTCACTACAGCCTAAACCCTTGTACCTATTTCTTTCAATCTCGGTAGTTAAGGGTCTTCGGTGATTCCCTAGAGGAAAAATTGAAATTTTTTTTTTAGCTCCAAAACTAAGGGTACCCCCCATACACCCGTAATGCAAAATCTTATTTATCTCGAAAACGGCTCTAACGATTTTGATAAAAAAAATTAAGTGTGATATTATGGACATGGACTATATTTTGGTGAAAAAAAATTTGGGGGGAAATGTTATTAGGGGTACCTGTCATAGAACGGTTTTTTTGATTTTCGAATTTCTCACCAACGGCTCTAACGATTTTAACCAAAATTTTTATGCAGGAGCTGCTTTGCATTTAAAATAATATAAACTAAAAAATTTTTCGAAAAAATAGTTTTTGGATTTTTAAAAAAATAATACAATTTTTTTTTTGAAAATTCAATATCTTGAAAACCGATACACGATTAAATTTTTAAATTACGTTTTAAAATGTATTTTATTAAATACTAACAACTTGCATATCAATTTTTTTTATAAAAATTGTAAGGAAAATTTAGTACACAAAAAACATGTTTCAGTGTGTCTGTATGTCTGTACCTCTCACTACAGCCTAAACCCTTGGACCTATTTCATTCAAACTCGGTAGTTAAGGGTCTTCGGTGATTCCCTAGAGGAAAAATTGAAATTTTTTTTTTAGCTCCAAAACTAAGGGTACCCCCCATACACCCGTAATGCAAAATCTTATTTATCTCGAAAACGGGCTCTAACGATTTTGATAAAAAAAAATAAGTGTGATATTATTGACATGGACTACATTTTGGTCAAAAAAAATTTTGGGGCAAAATGATATTTGGGGTACCTGCCATAACCCGTTTTTTGACTTTCGACTTTCTCATTAACGGCTCTAAGGATTTTAATCCAAAATTTTTAGCAGGAGTCCCCTTAAGTTTAAAATAATATTGTATATAAAAATATTCGAAAAAATATTTATTGGGTTTTAAAAAAAAAAAAAAAAATTTTAAATCAATATCTTCAAAACCTATGAACGATTATTTTTTGAAATTATTTCCTAAAACCAATATTATTAAATACTTAAAATTCGCATCCCACATTTTGTTCTTGAAAAATTTTAGAGAAATTTCTTATATAAAAAATTTATTTAATAATAAAACGATTTTTTAAGGTTTATTTGCATAAATTCATACTTTTCCGGAAACCAGACGGCAATTTTATGCATTTGAACATTATTATCTCATTAAATCCATGTTTTATATTTATAAAATGTATCTTAAATTCCAAAGTACTTTTACATAAGAGCAAGTTCGTGCGATCCAGTCGTGCATTTTATTTACTCTAGATAGCTTAAATAATGATGCAGACCATAAAAAAATGCCCCATGATCAATGTTAAAAAAATAGACACGAAAATTTGTGACAATTAAAGATTTACGAAAAATCACGCATGGCAGTTTTTTTCTAAAATTTATATCATATAGGACTATTTATAAGGAAGGCACGCACTCAAAATGAATGATTTCAATTAATTTTGACCTTCATTTATCTGAAAAAACAAAAATTGTACTAAGTAATCTTATGTTAAACATTATTTTTGCAATAATACAAAACGTTAATTATCCACGCACGCAGCCAAAAGTCTCAATATTCGATGATTTTTTCGATTTCAAACACTTTCGCACTATCTCGATAGTTCATTTTATAAATTAAATAGTTAAAACTCAATGATATATATAATATTATAACATAAGTTCCAAAACCTGAATATTTAATAATAATGTCTATATATTTCGACGCATGGCAAAAGTTAAAATTTGCACGGATAAGCCCGTATATGAAATGTGCTCGCTAGTATCTTGTTAATAAAATTATTATTTTATTATTTTTTTATATTTATATATAAATATCACTAAATGAGCTTGGATTTTTAAAGAAAAAATGTTTTACTTTCTTCTTTTCCCAATTATTTTGGGTATTTCTCAGTGGTGTCAGATTCGCAGATTCGTTTTCAGGAGGTCAAATTTACTAAAGAACAGTTCAAAAAGTATCGGCACCAAAATGTGTGTATACCTGTGTTATAACTTTAAGTTCCTTAAGCGTGTCGTCACCTAGTATGCCATCGACTGTAGTTCGGGGAGGACAAAAAATGTTATCTCTAAATCGCAACCAAGGTCAGCAAAGAATTTGCCGCAAATTTTGTTTTTGATTAATATTTGTCTCGCAGGACTACTAATAATAAAATGCACGACTGGATCGCACGAACTTGCTCTTATGTAAAAGTACTTTGGAATTTAAGATACATTTTATAAATATAAAACATGGATTTAATGAGATAATAATGTGCAAATGCATAAAATTGCCGTCTGGTTTCCGAAAAAGTATGAATTTATGCAAATAAACCTTAAAAAATCGTTTTATTATTAAATAAATTTTTTATATAAGAAATTTCTCTAAAATTTTTCAAGAAAAAAATGTGGGATGCGAATTTTAAGTATTTAATAATATTGGTTTTAGGAAATAATTTCAAAAAATAATCGTTCATAGGTTTTGAAGATATTGATTTAAAATTTTTTTTTTTTTTTTAAAACCCAATAAATATTTTTTCGAATATTTTTATATACAATATTATTTTTAACTTAAGGGGACTCCTGCTAAAAATGTTGGGTTAAAATCCTTAGAGCCGTTAATAAGAAAGTCGAAAATCAAAAAAACGGGTCTATGGCAGGTACCCCTAATAACATTTTGCCCCAAAATTTTGTTTGACCAAAATGTAGTCCATGTCCATAATATCACACTTAATTTTTTTTATCAAAATCGTTAGAGCCGTTTTCGAGATAAATAAGATTTTGCATTACGGGTGTATGGGGGGTACCCTTAGTTTTGGAGCTAAAAAAAAAATTTCAATTTTTCCTCTACGGAATCACCGAAGACCCTTAACTACCGAGATTGAAAGAAATAGGTCCAGGGGTTTAGGCTGTAGTGAGAGGTACAGACATACAGACACACCGAAACATGTTTTTTGTGTACTAAATTTTCCTTAAAATTTTTATAAAAAAAATTGATATGCCAATTGTTAGTATTTAATAAAATACATTTTAAAACGTAATTTAAAAATTTAATCGTGTATCGGTTTTCAAGATATTGAATTTTCAAAAAAAAAATTGTATTATTTTTTTAAAAATCCAAAAACTATTTTTTCGAAAAAATTTTAAGTTTATATTTTTTCAAATGCAAAGCAGCCCCTACATAAAAATTTTGGTTAAAATCGTTGGAGCCGTTGGTGAGAAATTCGAAAATCAAAAAAAACCGTTCTATGACAGGTACCCCTAATAACATTTCCCCCCAAAATTTTTTTTCACCAAAATGTAGTCCATGTCCATAATATCACACTTAATTTTTTTTATCAAAATCGTTAGAGCCGTTTTCGAGATAAATAAGATTTTGCATTACGGGTGTATGGGGGGTACCCTTAGTTTTGGAGCTAAAAAAAAAATTTCAATTTTTCCTCTAGGGAATCACCGAAGACCCTTAACTACCGAGATTGAAAGAAATAGGTCCATGGGTTTAGGCTGTAGTGAGAGGTACAGACATACAGACACACTGAAACATGTTTTTTGTGTACTAAATTTTCCTTAAAATTTTTATAAAAAAAATTGATATGGAAATTGTTAGTATTTAATAAAATACATTTTAAAACGTAATTTAAAAATTTAATCGTGTATCGGTTTTCAAGATATTGAATTTTCAAAAAAAAAGTTGTATTATTTTTTTAAAAATCCGAAAACTATTTTTTCGAAAAAATTTTTAGTTTATATTTTTTCAAATGCAAAGCAGCTCCTGCATAAAAATTTTGGTTAAAATCGTTAGAGCCGTTGGTGAGAAATTCGAAAACCAAAAAATCGTTCTATGACAGGTACCCCTAATAACATTTCCCCCCAAAATTTTTTTTGACCAAAATGTAGTCCGTGTCCATGGTATCACACTTAATTTTTTTTATCAAAATCGTTTGAGCCGTTTTCGAGATAAATAAGATTTTGCATTACGGGTGTATGGGGGGTACCCTTAGTTTTGGAGCTAAAAAAAAAATTTCAATTTTTCCTCTAGGGAATCACCGAAGACCCTTAACTACCGAGATTGAAAGAAATAGGTCCATGGGTTTAGGCTGTAGTGAGAGGTACAGACATACAGACACACTGAAACATGTTTTTTGTGTACTAAATTTTCCTTAAAATTTTTATAAAAAAAATTGATATGGAAATTGTTAGTATTTAATAAAATACATTTTAAAACGTAATTTAAAAATTTAATCGTGTATCGGTTTTCAAGATATTGAATTTTCAAAAAAAAAATTGTATAATTTTTTTAAAAATCCAAAAACTATTTTTTCGAAAAAATTTTTAGTTTATATTTTTTCAAATGCAAAGCAGCTCCTGCATAAAAATTTTGGTTAAAATCGTTAGAGCCGTTGGTGAGAAATTCGAAAATCAAAAAAACCGTTCTATGACAGGTACCCCTAATAACATTTCCCCCCAAAATTTTTTTTCACCAAAATGTAGTCCATGTCCATAATATCACACTTAATTTTTTTTATCAAAATCGTTAGAGCCGTTTTCGAGATAAATAAGATTTTGCATTACGGGTGTATGGGGGGTACCCTTAGTTTTGGAGCTAAAAAAAAAATTTCAATTTTTCCTCTAGGGAATCACCGAAGACCCTTAACTACCAAGTTTGAAGAAAATACCTCCGGTAGTTTAGGCTGTAGTTCGAGGTACAGACATACAGACATACAGACATACAGACATACAGACATACAGACAGACAGACGGAATTGTCGGACCCACTTTTTTCGTCTTCGCTATCATCGTAATGTCAACTTTGATCAAAATCTCGAGTTCGATTTTTTTTCCAAATGCAGAACTTGCCCTATAGTACCTATATCGCAAGTAAAAAAGGAGTTTTTTACAGGTTGGGATATGGGTACTAGGTCTGATCTGATAAAATTCTTGTTTGCACCCGTATCAACAAGAAAGTGTAATGCTTTTCCGTCTTGTGTACCATACTCTATGTATGGTACGTTGGAAACGAGGCTCATGTCATAAAATTTTCCTCCGAATGGTTTAAGTATTTTGAACAGCCCAGTTCCTCATTATTTTCGGTCATAGCAGTGACTATGTGATTAAATTTCTGCTGTTTCCGTACACGGTAATTCTCAGAATCGGCTTCCTGTTTGAATAGGTTACTGTTAGGCTGGTTCATACAGTTCACATGTCTACTTTTTTCAGATTCTAGTTCCATTTTTATCGGAGGTTTTGGTCTCATTGGAGGTTGATATTGTCTAAGGCTACGATTGTTACCCCATGAATTCTGCCTTGGTTGTATAGATCCTCTTATCATACGAGAATTT
Source organism: Chrysotoxum bicinctum (assembly GCA_911387755.1). Classification (NCBI taxonomy): domain Eukaryota; kingdom Metazoa; phylum Arthropoda; class Insecta; order Diptera; family Syrphidae; genus Chrysotoxum; species Chrysotoxum bicinctum. The sequence goes on from OU426988.1 coordinate 107,880,503, forward strand.
ATTTTTGAAAGGCATTGGAGGTCTTTCGTCTATATTAAAATCATAAAAACCCGGTGCAGAAACTGTATTTGGTGCACGTACATGAACAGAACTACTTCTCCAATTGATATTCTGCATATCAAGGCAAGCAGTGTATGCTTCGGGTAAGGATTTTGGTTTCTGGAGCTGTATAGGAGCTTACTTCGAACGATATCGTAGTCCTTCAGCACGGTTTCTGCACAATGGACCCCCGATACATGTTGAATGGGATTTCCGTCAAAAACTTGAATTCCCTTAACAGGATCAGGGAGCTTTGATAAATCTCTAAGCTTATTTTCATTATTTGGTCCTCGGGGTGGCTCAACGGAAAAGAAGGATTGAGTCATTGAGTATTACCAGCATTGCTAGTTCTATTTTCCTAAGCCGATTTTATTTTATCTTCAATGGAACCTAACTGCTCTAATGTTAATTTTATTGTTTCCTGCGTACTCCCTTGTTCTAGCTGAACAATTCGTGTTTCGAACACTCTTAATTGATCAAGGACAGAGTTCATAGCCCCTGTGAGATGGGTGACCGATACCGTAAGTGTTTCCATGATTTATTTTATACCTTAATTTAATTCTAAAGAGTGATTCCACAAAAGAATGGTTTTTATAGTAATTTAAATTTGTCTTTCCTTTTTTTCTCTTATTTCAAATCTCCTCTTTCGCCTTGTATAATTTATTTATTTATTTATTTATTTATTTATTTATTCATCTAACAAGTACAATAGACTTTAGTAGACAATACAATAAAACATTTTACATAACTACACTAAAATTATATATATAATATTTACAATGCATTTAAAATAATAGCCTTGCATTCATTTCTAGTCATACTGAAATCTAACAACTCTTCAAATTGATTGTAACAGACTGCGGCATTATCTAAAGGATTATTTGAACCATAATTAGTAAAGTGTCTTGGTATATAAAAGAAGGCGTTTTGTCTAAGTCTTAGGGAGCGAGAAGGAGCGTAAAAATTGAACAAAGAAAGTAAGTGTGAACAGTCTATGTGTCCACAAATTACATCTCTTGCAAACATAGCAAAATAATAAAATAATTCGTGAAGAGGTAATAATGCAATCAGTTGACATCTAATTTTATAAGTGGGCATATCTAGTTGAGAGTAGATTTTGCGAAGAGCATACTTCGTAAACCTCTTTTGAATTCTTTCGATGCGTAGAGAACCATTGCTATAATAAGGTGACCAGATTATGCAACAATATTCGAGGTTTGATCGAACTAAAGAGATAAACACAGATTTTAGGATGTAGGGATCACTAAACTCCTTAGAGTTGCGAAAAAGAAACCCAAGCATAGCATTTGCCCTAGATATTATAAAATCCATATGCAAGGCAAAATTTAACTGGGAGTCGAAAACAACTCCCAGATCTTTTTTGACCGAAACGCGCAGAAGATCATTACTATGGATGTTATATTGAAATATAATAGGATTTTTTGACCTTGTAATGGACATGATGGAGCATTTACGGATATTAAGGTGCAAGCAGTTGATTTCACACCATTCTGATAGTCTGTCTATATCTTCTTGTAGTTGCGTACAATCAGACAATGATTGAACTGACCGAAATAGTTTAAAGTCATCTGCAAATAGTAAACCAGTAGAATTTAAAATACAACTAGGTAAATCATTAATGAACAACAGGAAAAAGAGTGGCCCGAGATGGCTTCCTTGCGGCACTCCAGAGTGATTCAAAATTACTTTAGAAATGTGTGACCCAATTTTAACGTACTGTTTTTTGTTAGTTATATTATTATATTTTGAGAAATTTTGCACAATTATAACTAGATTAGTTTTGATAAATTTAAATCAAGTGACACAAAAACATATGTCAATACATCCGCTCTCTTGAAAAGGCTTAAAAGTTAGTAATGTCCTTAAAAGTTTGTTCTGTTTGTTGTCCTAAACTACATATTTAGATTTATTATTAAATAATAAATGATTCGTGAAAAGGGAAAGAAAATTATCAAAAACTTAACAGCGCCATAAAACTCGAGATTAAAACCAATCCGAAAAAGAATAGTCACTATTATTTTCTTATTTTAGCCATTATTATACGAATTTTTGATTTAAGGTGTCAAGATTTATTTCTGTGCTTAGTTGAGATAGACAATATTCAATATTGAAAACTGTTTTTCCAAAACTTTTGGAGAAAAAATATTCCTTTTAAAAATATAATAGGATTCATAGCAGACAATTGTTCTGTATTGATGTCATATTTTGAATTTGGATTCAAAGATGGCAGAAGCAACATTTTCCAGATAAAATCAAAATTTAGAAGCGAAATTATCCAGCATTTCTGCACAGTAGGTACTTAACGAAGGCAAGAATATCATAAATTTCAAAAATATTTTGTCAAAAAGGCATACAATTTTATGTGTTTTGTCAATTGTACATTGAATGTTTTCATTTCAAAATAATAAAAGAACAAAATTTAGAAATCGTTAACAATTTGAAACTTGTTCGACTCTAATTCAAACAAAGAATTTAATATAAAAGTTTTCTTGCCACATAGAATTATCGAAAGATTTTCAAAATAATTGTCTTCAATCAGAAGAACTTTTGAAATGAAATAAGTTTGTAATTCTAGTACGTATGTATTTTATTTTGTAAGAAAACTTGAATAATTCATCGTTAATTTTTGTTTGTATGCTCTAGACAGTTTATTTATTGATATTTATTATTTATTTAACTTAATATGGTACCATATTATGGTACAGATGTACCATATTATATTTAAACATCTAATTTTTGTATTATTCTGCAATAAAAGTTATTATTTTGAAAGAAAAATCAAAAATTACAATGCGATACAGTTTTTATTTTAATTTTAATAGAAATTTGAAAGACGATTTTTCATCCCTGATGTATGTACTCGTATACATTAGAATAAAATGCATTTCAGTGATAGTTCTGTGCGGTATATTATTTTTGTTTGCCATAATTGCCAGAGAGAATACAATGATTCCCTTTAGTAAGACAATTATGTTATTTTGACAAAGTGAATATACTTAATTATGTAGATATAAGCGTTGGGATTATTAAGGTGTTGATGCAGGGCTATCAAAAATAGCACATTACTAATCCGGCGCACAAAAATGCGGGAACAAATATGCACAGAAGATTCTCCCAATGGAAATCTATAGGTGTGCCACATATTTTCACGGAAAAAGCAGTGAATTACATTTTTACAAAGATTAATACAAAAATAAAACACGTTGTGTATATTTTTGATGCAAAATGCATTGAATGTGCTTGAACTTGTAAACTGATGTTATATAAAATAATTATTTTTATTCTTAAAAAAATTAGTCAAATCTTAAAAAGTTGATTCCTGAGTCAACATAATTTCTTTTTTTTTCAGGTTAACATTGGTTTTGTCATGCGCAATGAAGTTTGAATCATATCCCCACGACACTCAAATATGTTCAATGATGATAGAAAGCTGTAAGTTCTTAATCAATAAATTTTATGTTAAACAAATAATAAAATCTTGATGAATTGAAACTAACGTAAGCGTTATTTGAGAAGCGTGGGACTCTGTGTCTGTGTGTATTATAGGTTTTTACTAGTTTTGGGCATAATCGAATGATTTAAAGAATTAAGATATGAGTATTGGAATGATTTAAAGGATCGAATGATTATTCGAATGATCTTTGAAACAATATCATAATAAAAAAAATGTAGGAAACAAAGACTCCATTTCAAGGCTTCTCGCCTTTCCTCTACAATTCCATATTGAACCCTCAACGATGATCGAGTGCCAAAAAGAACATATTACACACTCACGAGATACACAAATTACCAACTTGATGTTGTGTGTTTTTTCATTCATATCTTTTCGTTCAATATTCGCTTCTCGATCTCGAATAGACACACGAGTGTCGAGTTCTCATTTCACTTAGAGTATCTAAGTTGATGTGAGAAATCATTCGAATAATTTGAGTATTTGAATGATTTGAGTGAAGAATCGAGACATCTCAATATGTTGTAAGAGATTGGTAGATTTTTTACGAACCATGTACACACAACTTAATTGTCAGCTCATTGATACATAATTGTCAAATATTGTAAGATTTGACAATATTGTAAGATCTACCAATCGTGTACACTAAACTTGAGTTCATTTTACCTCACCAGTTTTTACCCATAAGACAATTATTATGGAATAATGATTAGATGTCGCAATTCAAACAGGGACTTAGCAGGGTTATATTATTGTGACGAACATCGTAACTAGAATCCAGATTCCAAAAAAATTGAAGAGAGAAACTATGCACAATGGAAAACAATTCCATTCAGCAACAGTGAAGAGAAGAAAACACTGGAAACCATCTAATGCCTTATAAAAAACCGCTGCAACGAGGAGAAGGCGAGTTGGTTTGCCCACGTATTGAGAAAATAGAAAATTGAAAATCATAAATTAAATTTAAAAAAAAAAATAAAAACAATAAATAAACCCTCTCGGGAACCATACAAAATAAATAATTTTCTTTTCTTTTATTTGGTGCTCTAATCGTGGTATTAGGTCGTTTTCGTTACACTGGTGTCAGGGGTGCCGCTTCGACAGAATTCGATTATGCTTACCACCGCATTATGAATATTGAGGAAATGAAGGCGCTTTTAGAGCAACACTCGACCGATCAAACTCTGTCCTGGGAAATGAAGATTCCTCAATGGAAAGCTGAGCTGCCAGGCAGGTAGTCAACTATGGAAAAAAACTTGAGGAATTGGAGAGAACTCTGAGTAATAGGACTTTTGCTGCAGCAGTGTCCTAACACTCTTCCCCTCACCCGATATCTTCTAGCAACCCTTTTTTCCAACATGATGCCGATGATACACCCTGCACAAGCGACGCACCCTTAGGTTAGGTTAGGTTGTTGGGCTGACAATTGATGTCGCTATCGTCACACTTAGATCAATGTAGATCCATTGTGTTACCCGTGAGTGTAATCACTCTTTCCTGATAAAACCTATGTATTCTATTAATCAGTCAAGCAATTTTGAGGTATTGACGAAGTTCAATATGTGAATTCCTGAAATATTAGAAATATCTTCTAGATTGTCAAAGAAGTATAGCTACCAAGCCATTTCCTTCTCTGGTGGCATAATGACAGAGAAAATGTGATGTGTCTCCATGTACCTCTTCATCACCACATCCTCTGCTTAGGTCATCTGTATTTAGTTTAATTTTAAATTTATGATATTTCAATAAATTATGTCCGGTGATTATGCTCGTAAGAGAGCGAATGAACTTCTTACTAAGTTGCATAATTTTGTCAGTCCTCTGCTTGTCAAAGCAAGGCCATATTTTCCTAGTAGTATCACAGGTGTCAAGTAGACTCCAACTTTCATTGGATTTCTTTAGGATTAAATCTGAAATTTTATGTTTAATGTTGCAGAGCGGGATACTTACCATCTCTGCTTAACTAGCGTCAAGCGCTGATCCCTGTCTTGCCAACTCATCGGCATTTTCATTACCTGGTATGCCCCTGTGTCCCGGTACCCAGCAGAGTCTAATATTGTGCTGCGTGCCAAGAACCTTAAGCTCTTCGCGGCAGCAGGAGACAAGCTTCGATTTTATCACAGTAGAAGAATTCGCTTTTATTGCCGCTTGGCTGTCAATGTAAAAGGTGATATCAGCCCGTATCGCCATCATTGATACCTGCTTGTCTAGCAGCTGTTGTCACTGCCAGGACCTCCGCTTGGAAGACACTGCTATGATCTGGGAGCCTAAGTGAGTTGTTTATCTCAAGATGTTCTGAGAAAAAGCCTGCACCAACACCTGTGTCCATTTTGGATCCATAGTATAGATTGCTATTGCTGATTCACTGGTGTAGGGTTGGTTGTTCAGCCATTGTTCTCTGCATGGAAAAGCAGTTTAAAATGGTTTATAAAAGTCAAGCTGGGGTGTTGTATAATCTGTAATGATGCTATCACCCAAGTATTTCTGAAGAATTTGAGCATGTCCTATTGCGCTGTTTTTTCAGGCATTAGTCTGGCTTAGTCTTAAGGCGCTATATGCTGCGGATTCTTGTAGGAAAAGGTCTAGGGCTTTCATATTGAGTATTGCCTCTAACTCTGCAGTTGGTGTGGATCTCATTGCACCCGTAATCCCAATGCACGCAAGTCTCTGTACTTTTGTCAGAGTTTTGAGGTTCGTGCTTTTTTCCATTGCATTCCACCATACCAAATTACCATAGGTTAGTATTGGTCTGATTATCACCAAATACATCCACTGATAATTTTTGGGTTAGGTCCACAGGATTTCCTAAAGATTCTGTTACAGGAGTAGAATGCAATCATTCCTTTTTTCGCTGTTTCCTTAGTGTTTAGACTTCAGTTTAATTTTTTATCTAGAATCACACCAACATACTTTGCATGATCTTAAATCAGCGGGGTGCCTTTCAATTGAAGGTATTCTGAAGCTTGGTATTTTCCTTTTATTTGTAAAGAGGACTAATTCTGTTTTTGACGGGTTAACCATCATGCCGCACTTCCTAGTTAATCTACTAACCTTAGAAAGGGCGTATTCGATCTGTTCGTTGATAGTGGGTAAGAATTTACCTGTAGCTAATAACGCAAGATCGTCAACGTAGGCTTTTACCTTCACTCCACAGTATTTTAGATTAATGAGAATTGTGTTCATAACCAGCACCCAAAGGAGTGTTGAGAGAACTCCTCCCTGTGGGGTGCCCCTGGATGAGGATACTCTCATCTGTATCCCTGCCAGTTCCGAGTTAATTTGCCTGTTCTTTAGCATGCACATAACCCAACGTATTATCGAATTATCGATTTTATTGTCTACTAGAGCTGCCTTTACTGCCTTATTGTTCACGTTATTGAAAGCTCCTTCAATATCAAGAAACGCAGCAAGGGTATATTCTTTGTCCCTCATTGTCTTCTCAATCGTGCTAACGACGCTGTGAAGTGACGTTTCTACACTCTTCCCCTTTGTGTAGGCGTGTTGAGCTGGGGATAAATCAACGAGTTTCAGAGTGCCACGAATATGTAGGTCTATCAGTCTTTCAAACGTTTTAAGAATAAACAATGTCAGACTAATTTGCCTGAAATCTTTTGCTTCTGTATGACTGGGCTTGTCAGCTTTTGGAATGAAAACCACTTTGACTTCGCGCCATGATAAAGGAACATTTCCCCATTTTAAACCGTTAAGGAATATGTTTTAAAGGAGCGGTATTATTTGGATTTCGCTTTTCTGTAGCATCATTGGGAAGATGCCATAAAGGCCAGGGGATTTATACGGAGAAAAGGAATGAATTGCCCATCTGATCTTTTCTTCCGTTGTAATATCCGATGGTATAATGTGTTTTGTGTAGGATTCTGTTTCCGGGTTGCTGTCATTTGACCCGCAACCCAGGAAGTGAGAATTTATCAGGTGCTCAAGAGTCTCATTGCAGGATTCTGTCCAGCACCCAGTGGGCGTTTTAAGAGATCCTAAAGGGATTGAATCCTTGGAAAGAATTTTTCTTAGTCTAGCTAATTCGTTTGTCCCTTCGATTTCACTGCAAAAACTTCACCATAAGCTTCTTTTCGCTCGTTGCATTTCTGCTTTAAATTTTCGTTGACTGGGTTTATATACTTCCCAGTCATTCTCATTTCTAGTGTTTTTGGCAGCATTGAAAAGTCTTCTTGTTTCTTTTCTCAAGTTACCAAGTTCTACCGTCCACCAGGGTGGTTTCTTTTTTCCTTTCCCTATATGTTTTAGTGGACAACCTTTCTCGAAGGCGTTACTTAGAATCACTTTGAGTTCTTCTGATGCTTGATCAATATGCTTGGGTTTTTGAATCGCAGTGTTATTAAAACTTTTGATTCTCTTCTCTAATTCCCTATTAAAGAGATCCCAGTTGGCATTTGTGAAATTCCTATAAGGTTTCGGAGTTCCCACTGTATCACTTATCAAGAAGCCTGTGGTCTAAGAATAATTCTTCTTTGAGAACATTCCATTGGTCGATTGAAACGGTATCTGAGTTATTAGTAACAGTTATATCAATCACTTCTTTCCTATTTTGTATAACAAAAGTGGACTCGTAGCCACTATTTGCTACCAGAACCACGTCCCATCCCTCAATTGCTGCTCGCTCTAAGAGCGTTGATCCACCGCTCATACTAAGCGGTCGCGACGCGAGTGCGATAAGTTATAGTAGTGTGCCCTAACAAAACCAAAAATATTACAAACAGAAAAAAAAAACAAATAATCTAAACAACAACAATAAAACAAACAAAACAAACATTCTTAATCATTGGCATCAACATCACACCAGCTAACGGCGCGTTCTCTCCATCACCATCTCCCACTTATCTACTTGCCTCGAAGTAACTGTCGCTTACTACCCATTGCATGTCTTTTGTGATGCTTATCGCATGAGCCAACGACCGTTAGCACTGCTCAAGCTGACGTAAATATCATAAATAACAATAAGAAAAAAATTTAGACCTAAGACACAAATGTTATTCAAATGTAAAAAGAAAACATAACCAACCTAACGAAGCAGAGCCCCTTTTGTGCTCGCAGATTTATAAGATAGACTTAAGAAATTAATTATTGTAAATATCATATGAACATATTTTGAGTGTAATTAAAAATAAACTATTGTATATATCGGCACTTCGGACCATTGTGTAATATCAGCCAATTTCTCGTGTCCCATTCATCCAGTTAAAGAGAAGCATCCCACTAGGACCGTTTGGCAATACGAGAAAGCCAACTGGGACGGTCTGAATAACTTTTTTAGAATTTTTAACTGTTCACTATGTTTCCTCGTTAGTAACGTTGATGCCAGTGCTGATATGATCACAGAAGTGATTTTTCTTGGGATGCGTACGTTTATTCCTTACAGAATTAAGAGTATAAAGCCTAAAGAAAAGTCTTGGTTCGATACAAGCTGTAAAGAAGCTATCAGGTTGAGAGAAGTAAGTTTCCGCTCTTATAAAGCCAACCCAACTGAGGAAAATCGGAAAAAGTTTAAACAAGTCAGAAACCAATGCAACGCTGTTATAAAGATAACCAAATTCTTTCATGAACAGAAATTAAGGCAAAAACTCCTGCAATATCCCAAAGGCAGTAGAAATTTCTGGTCATTTGTCAAGAACATACAAAATTCAACTTCATCTTCGGTTCCAACGCTCATCTACAAAGACTAGCTCTTTAGAGAAGGCAAATGTACTTGCAGCTCATTTTGCTGCACGCTCTACTTTGCCTGCTAGCAACATTGCCCCTCCTGTACTTGAGAACGTAAATCATTCAATGGGACAGGTATACTTCCGCACTCGTACAGTTGTAAGAGCCCTTCGAGATCTTGATATAAAAAAAATCCGCTGGTCCTGATGGTATACCCCCCATTCTTCTGAAGAGGTGTTCTATATCGCTGGCAAAACCATTGCGTAAGCTTTTCCATCGCTCCTACTGTTCTGGAATCTTCCCTAGAAGATGGAAAACAGCATTTGTCCAGCCTGTTCCTAAAAAAGGTGACCCTTCCTCCCCCTCGTCCTATCAACCAATTGCACTTACGTCCTTTCTTTCCAAGGTCATGGAATCGCTGATAAATCATCAGCTCAAGAAATATCTCGAAGATCGAAAGCTTCTTAATGACCGGCAATACGGCTTTCGCAGCAATCGTTCCACTGGTGATCTGATGGCATATCTCACCGAAGAGTGGAACAGATCTTTACATTGTTTTGGAGAAAGTAAGATTATTGCGCCTGATATTTCTAAGGCATTTGATAGAGTTTGGCACCAGGCTCTCTTATCGGAAATGCGTGCGCTTGGCATCAACGAAACCCTTATTGTTTGGATTAGAAATTACCTTCTAGATCGCTCAATACATGTTGTATTGGATGGTTTTAAGTCTGATCTTCACAAAATAAATGCTGGTGTTCCCCCAGGCTCCGTTTTGTCTCCGACTCTCTTCCTCATTTTTATAAATGATCTCTTGTCTGAAACTTCTAATCCACTTCATTGTTTTGCCGATGACTCCACTCTAAGCTTTTCTTACTCATTCCCAAATTCACGTTCATCTCCTTCGGAAGTGAATTTGCAACGGTACCGTATGATAAGTTCATTAAACTCCGATCTTTACAGCATTGTTAAATGGGGTACAAAAAAAAGTGTGGAGTTTAATGCTTCGAAAACTCAATGCTGTCTATTATCGTTGAAGCAAAATATATAAATATATATATTGGTCGTACCGTCAAATATAGAGATTCGTTTTTTAGTCGCACAACACGATTATGGAATAACTTACCCGGCACAGTTTTCCCTTGCCATTTCAATTTGCAAACATTCAAAATCAATGTTCATCGACACCTCCTTTCTCTCCCCTCCTAATTTCTACCTCGCCCGTGCTGTGTTTAAAACATTATAAGGGTCTCGTAACATACCCTTGAGCGCGAGTGAATTATAAAAAAAAAAAGCTGGACTGTTAGGTCTGCAGGTGGTCCTTCCGTCCCGTCATATCCCAAGCAACACAATTGCCTCTTACAGATATCTTGAAAAGTTATTTTCCAAGTGTTTTCAACTCTTTGAACAATCTTAAAGAGGTCTGTAATACCCAAAAAGGCCTAAAGGGGAGGAGTCTATTGTATTGAACAAAGAGTTCTAAGTAAAGTATTTTTAAGAATTCATAAAGATCATTTTTTGATTTTGATTAATCTATAAAGACACTTTCAAGTGGTTTTCAAGATGTTTATATTTTTGAGTAGAAAGATTGAACTGCGAAGAAGAAAAATGTATAAAAAATGTCTTTCTCTTTCACGCAAATACAAATTTAATGCAATTCAAATAAAATGGATTGACTAATATAAATACACAAACATGGCGAATTCTTTCCTTCAATAATTTATGACTGGATTTACGATATTCATTGTATACCCTTTTTATGATTGTGTGTTTTGATTTGCGAGAGAAGATTTAATTTGAAACCGCATACTCTACCCTACTTGAAATTAACGCGCCTTCAAATAGAATAGTATTTACAAAGAAATATTCAGAAAAATAATGCTATAATAATAAAATGCCCTCAGAATAAAAAAAGAAATGACGTTTAAGTATGCAATAGATATGGCCGACTCATGTATGTATGACTCATGAAGGTATTCCTACCTACAGGGTGCTTTATTTTATGAAAGGTCTTTTTTTGTTCGATCTGAATAATTTTAAAATGTAAAATAATTTCAGCAAATAAATACAACTCAAAAGGTTTACAAACTGAGCGACATATTAGCACTTAGAAATAAAATTAAATCAACTTTTTTATTGTATATGGTGATGCTAAGATCTCCTTTATACTGCAAAACACGAAGAAACATAATAATTGTTTGAAGAATGATTCCGGATTTTTATTGCATTTTTTTTATCAAAATTTAAATGTAAGTTGACAGGTTTTATACATCTTACAGAGAAAAGATACAAAAAGACATACTATTTGAAAATAAGTGAAAATATATGTCATTCCTTAATTTTTATTTCACAAAGTGTTAAAATCCCTGGATTAAAAATCTGTTAGAAAGATATGCTAACTTGACATTTAATTGTTGCGTCAACATTCTATCAAGATACAAAATATTGAATTCAACCGACTAAAGAATCACTGAAAATTCAGAAAATTTGATATTATACATAATCAATATAATACCCATTATCAATTTTATTTGAATTTGAATTTTATTTCAACATTTCTTTTATATTCTGCCAAAGTTCTTCAAATAACAACATTTTCTTCTTTCATTTACTTACATCCGTAGAAACTGATGACTTCGTATAGTAAACGATAAAACATAAAAATCTAGTAAATAATAATTTTATCTTCAATATACGTTTAACAATGTCATCCTTTACAAAATATATGTATTTTATACAGATACGCCATCCATCTATTAAGAACTCTTTAAAATATCTTAAGCACTTCACAATAAGATATCGAAACTGCAATTCAAAGCAAAGAGTGAAAAAAGTGTAAACAAAGAGTAAAGGAAGAATATAGCTGTTTACAATCAGTCAAATTCAAAGAAAATAAAATGCACGACTGGGTCGCACGAACTTGCTCCTATGTAAGAGACTAGGAATTTTAAAAACGAATGTTATTAGCGAAAACTGTTCATAAGGATAAAATGAATTTTTTTAAATTCTTTAAGTAGTAAGAGATAAAAACAGAATGAAATGCAAATATGAATTTATGCAGGAACAAAAATTATAAGTCGTTGTAGTGGTTCCTTAAAAAAATAAGCTTTTATGTACAAAATTTTTAAAACATTTTTAAGAAAAAACTTTGGTGCGCCAACCTTAAGTTTTTATTATTGTACGAATAAAAGTCTAATTTCCAAAAAAAAATACTAAGCCGTTCTTGAGATATCGAATTTTTCAAAAAAAAAAAATTACTTTTTTTTATAAAAATTGAAAAAATATTTTTTCTTAAGTTTTTAAATGCAATGTTTTTTAAACTTTTTAGGAGCTTTTTTATAAAAAACTTCATTAAAATCCGTTAAGTCGATAATGAGAAATTCAAAATTCGAAAAAATCGTTCTATGGTAGGTACAATCAGTAATATCTAGATTTAAAATTTTTTTTTATTAAATTATAAATCGTAAAGATTAATCAAAAGAAAAAAAATTTTAGCAAAATTCTCGGAACCGTTTTCGAGAAAAATGCGATTTTCGAAAACCATTTTTTAAAATTTGTATGGAAGGTACCGTTAGTTTTAGATAAAACAAAATTTTTTTTCTCAAATCTTGTAGGTTATATTAAGAAACTTTTATTTGCCATGTTTGAAAAAAATCGAGCATGGGGTTTTAGAAATATTGAGTTTTCAAAAAAAAATTTTGAATTTTTTTTTAAAAATCCAAAAAATTAAAAATTGAAAATTTGAATATGTAATAATATTCAAACTTTGGAGGAGCTTTGGCATAAAAAAAAATTTTAAAATCGGTCGTACCGTTTTCGAGAAAATCAAAAACAAAAAAAATAGACCCAGGGGGGCTACCGAAAATAACAATTTTTTGGAAAATTTTTTTCAACCATTAGCTAGTTTTAACCAAATGAAATTTTTCAAATTTTTTTTAAAAAATTCTGTGGGACAGTTTTTGAGAAAAAAAAATATATATAAAATTTCGAAAAAAAATCGTATGGCAGGTACCGTTATTTTTGGTCCTAAAAAAAAATAGAAAAAAACGTCCGGGGGTAAAAAATTAAAACCCATATCTACCAAGTTTGAAGAAAATCGGCCGAGCCGTTTAGGCTGTAGTCGAACCGACAGACAGACAGACAGACAGACAGACAGACAGACAGACAGACAGACAGACAGAATTGCGAGACCCACTTTTTTGGTCTTCGCTATCATCGTAATGTCAACTTTGATTAAAATCTCGAGTTCGATTTTTTTCACGAATGCATAACTTGCCTTATAGTACCTATAAGTCGCAAGTAAAAAGAGCAAACAAAGTGTAAGCAAAGAGTAAAAGAAAAAGATAACAAATTCACAACAATTAGGCTAGGCGCGCACATTCAACTTTTAGTTTTGCAACTGTTTGTTACGAGCAACTAAAAAGCACCTTCGCGAACATTCAACCAAATAGTTCATCTGTTTTCTATAAGCAACCAAACAGTTGTGCAGTTTTGCTTATTTTTTGTTAAACATAATCATATGCAATGGTGCGTACATTCAACTAAATAGTTGAGTTGTTTTCTTTAAACAGAAGAGAGAAAAAAATATTTTCGCTTGGTTTCAGAATTCACACTTGTTAGGCGAAACAAAACATTTTTTCAACGAAAGAGGAAAGTAGTAATTCTTGATGTTAAGCTTTCATTAATACGATTTAGTGAAAACTTCCACAGAATATCTTCAAGATGTATTCGAAAGATTAAAATGAAAACCTCTTTCAGCATTTTAAAACTTCGCCTTTTAAAGAGGTTTTATAGAGGGTAGATAGAGAGTCAATATGGTGAAATTTGTCATGATTATCTCTAAGATGTTTTAAAGAGCATTTAATTATACTATAACAAAAAGAACATTTAAAAGAGCAAATTAGGAGGTCATAAAGTGAAATGGTATTAAGAAGATTGAACTGATACATTTATTGAAGTACTCTCCAAGAGTTTATGTGTTGCTTGGGATGGCATATAGCAAGATGCCAGGATGAGTGGTGGGAGGCCGATCCGCTCTAGCTTCACGGCAGTCTGGTCTAGATTACTATATGTAGATAGAAGAAAAAGATTAAACTGTTTCTTAGCTACAATGCAAGTTCTAAAATTACTGTTTGATACCATTTGTGCAGTTTTGAACAGTGTAAGTCCTTACGGACTTTGCAGCCAATTTTCCTCAAAAGTGGTATAGACTTGTGACTGAGCTGCACAACCACTTCTGTGCCGTCTTTCGTCTGCTCTCCCACCTCAAGCACTTTCCAGTTCTCACTGAGCTGCTCAGTATTTAGGGATTGCAGGTACCTCTCAATGCGGTCCCTAGGGATGGTCCGTCCTCGCATCATCATCTTCGCTTTGGGCCTGTTAAGGTTTTTTATTTCTTTAAGCCCTATAAGGAAGGTTTGCATTTGACCAGGGAGCAATCGTTCTTTTGCTGAAGTCCTGCAGCCACACGAGAGTGTTATCGTCTTCGCATGTCATCTTGAATCCGTGGATGGTTCTGAGATTATTGAAGAGAGGTGGTTGCCCGTTCTTTTAACGATAACATCGTTCATCTCGTCCAGGATTCTGACTTCCATCAACTGCCATTGATCATCGGAGAGCTTTCGAGAGAGTGTTCCGAAATCTGCAATGGCAAATTGTCGCTTCTCCGTAGTCCCTTCCGTGATCAAGGTCTTTCTTTTTTTCGTTTTCGGTGACGGGTTCGTAGGCGATGATTTATCATCCTGCCTAGTTCTTTCTGACGCCGTTGAGTTTGGTTCAGGGTTGGGCGTCAGTAGTCAAAGTTTTCAGTTTCTGAGTAGCATTGCCCAGCGCTAGCTTCTCCCTGGCCGTTAAGGTTTCGGGATTTTTGCTAGATAGACGCCGGACAATCCTCTCAGCGTTCCGTCGTTTCTTCCTTAGAACCCGTTGGGTGAGATTTTCAGCTCTATGCGAGGCCTTTTTCTTGATTACGGTGTTCTGTGTCATGTTCATTGTCGTGTTTATTGTCAAGTCTATGACACTACTTCCGCTTGATAAAGATGAAAGAGACGTGCCGGAGTTGCCTATAGGGCTAGTGCCCCGGCCTAGCGCCGCTCCCACACGGCCCACCCGTATTCATCTATAACGGTCCCACTTACCCGCCTTCCAGCCCCGATGGAGCAAGTGGCTCCATACCAGGTCTGGTTGGGAGAAATGGTCCCTCTGTTTGCTTCAGCAGCGTCATTGTAGGCGTATTCGTCGTCGATGGAGTCTCCAATGAGATCTTACTTTCCTTTGATTGGATTTTACCAGTCGGCAGATTGGGCGGTTCCATTAGAGTATTATTCACGCTCGTACCTTCTTTAAAGTCCACCTCTTTAAACAGCTGGGAAAGTACCCCTCCTGTCTTCTTAGGATCATTCGCCAGAAAAGCACGAGCGTTTTGAAGACGTCTTCGTTCATTGTCGTTGAGTTCCTCCCAACTCCGCCTTCCCAGTCGTTTGACCGTCTTCTTACAGTTAAAGATTCTACTCCGAACTGAAGTGGTTGACAACCCTGAGAAGGTGGAGCTGGCAACGGAACATGCGTCGTCGTCTGAAGGGGTGAGGAGAAGGTCTTCTTCCTCTTGTGTTGTAATTGTCATTGTCGTTATCTTTGTCGTCCTGTCTTGTTGTTGTTGTTCGTGGTTGTTGTTAGTCACTGGCGACTTATCCCCTCCTCCTATTGGAGAGGCCAAGCCCGCGCTGGCAGCCGTGACTTCTGTCGACTTTTTAGCGTATATCCCCGCTGGTGTTTTGTTCGTTTGTTGTATAGAGTCCATGGTTTTATCGTTGTGGGTTTCTCTTAGTTGGCTTAAAACCTCAGCAGATCGGTTGAGGATTAAATAAATACAAATCTACAGCCGATCAGCTGAGGCTTCAAACGTAAGCCTCCCCACCACACTAAGGTGGAAACCCGGCGGGGAGGGACGCACACTTAGGACAACTCCTAGAACCTCAACGACAACTACAACAAGCGCAACTACAACATGCTACACCAACAACGAAAAGGCACTGACGTCCCAACTGCATCGAATGCAGTGACATACTCTTCTGAGCAGCTCCGTGCAAACATAACCCAAGATGCACGACAAGCATCCTCCGAAAACTTTTTTTTTTTCAAATTCTGATTTAACAGATACGATGCATGTCGCGGCTTCGACTGAACCAATATATCAAAACAGATTGAATCTTGAACTTCCACCATCAACAACGAGATATCTTACTACTTCGTCGGTAGCTACAAGACTTCCAGCTGGTGATATACCTTTAATTAACCAGGTTCAATATGCATCGGTATCTCCTTTAAAACCCTCTTCAACTTTCCTAAACGCTCAAATCCAACAACTTTGTATTTTTTTTGAAAACGAAACCATTTCACTTTAATTTATTTTTTCTCCAGTTGCTGACTTGTTTTTATTCTTCACTATAATGTTATTTAAAGATTAAGCATCAATAACAGTTGTGCAGTTTTGCTTATTTTTTGTTAAACATAATCATATGCAATGGTGCGTACATTCAACTAAATAGTTGAGTTGTTTTCTTTAAACAGAAGAGAGAAAAAAATATTTTCGCTTGGTTTCAGAATTCACACTTGTTAGGCGAAACAAAACATTTTTTCAACGAAAGAGGAAAGTAGTAATTCTTGATGTTAAGCTTTCATTAATACGATTTAGTGAAAACTTCCACAGAATATCTTCAAGATGTATTCGAAAGATTAAAATGAAAACCTCTTTCAGCATTTTAAAACTTCGCCTTTTAAAGAGGTTTTATAGAGGGTAGATAGAGAGTCAATATGGTGAAATTTGTCATGATTATCTCTAAGATGTTTTAAAGAGCATTTAATTATACTATAACAAAAAGAACATTTAAAAGAGCAAATTAGGAGGTCATAAAGTGAAATGGTATTAAGAAGATTGAACTGATACATTTATTGAAGTACTCTCCAAGAGTTTATGTGTTGCTTGGGATGGCATATAGCAAGATGCCAGGATGAGTGGTGGGAGGCCGATCCGCTCTAGCTTCACGGCAGTCTGGTCTAGATTACTATATGTAGATAGAAGAAAAAGATTAAACTGTTTCTTAGCTACAATGCAAGTTCTAAAATTACTGTTTGATACCATTTGTGCAGTTTTGAACAGTGTAAGTCCTTACGGACTTTGCAGCCAATTTTCCTCAAAAGTGGTATAGACTTGTGACTGAGCTGCACAACCACTTCTGTGCCGTCTTTCGTCTGCTCTCCCACCTCAAGCACTTTCCAGTTCTCACTGAGCTGCTCAGTATTTAGGGATTGCAGGTACCTCTCAATGCGGTCCCTAGGGATGGTCCGTCCTCGCATCATCATCTTCGCTTTGGGCCTGTTAAGGTTTTTTATTTCTTTAAGCCCTATAAGGAAGGTTTGCATTTGACCAGGGAGCAATCGTTCTTTTGCTGAAGTCCTGCAGCCACACGAGAGTGTTATCGTCTTCGCATGTCATCTTGAATCCGTGGATGGTTCTGAGATTATTGAAGAGAGGTGGTTGCCCGTTCTTTTAACGATAACATCGTTCATCTCGTCCAGGATTCTGACTTCCATCAACTGCCATTGATCATCGGAGAGCTTTCGAGAGAGTGTTCCGAAATCTGCAATGGCAAATTGTCGCTTCTCCGTAGTCCCTTCCGTGATCAAGGTCTTTCTTTTTTTCGTTTTCGGTGACGGGTTCGTAGGCGATGATTTATCATCCTGCCTAGTTCTTTCTGACGCCGTTGAGTTTGGTTCAGGGTTGGGCGTCAGTAGTCAAAGTTTTCAGTTTCTGAGTAGCATTGCCCAGCGCTAGCTTCTCCCTGGCCGTTAAGGTTTCGGGATTTTTGCTAGATAGACGCCGGACAATCCTCTCAGCGTTCCGTCGTTTCTTCCTTAGAACCCGTTGGGTGAGATTTTCAGCTCTATGCGAGGCCTTTTTCTTGATTACGGTGTTCTGTGTCATGTTCATTGTCGTGTTTATTGTCAAGTCTATGACACTACTTCCGCTTGATAAAGATGAAAGAGACGTGCCGGAGTTGCCTATAGAGCTAGTGCCCCGGCCTAGCGCCGCTCCCACACGGCCCACCCGTATTCATCTATAACGGTCCCACTTACCCGCCTTCCAGCCCCGATGGAGCAAGTGGCTCCATACCAGGTCTGGTTGGGAGAAATGGTCCCTCTGTTTGCTTCAGCAGCGTCATTGTAGGCGTATTCGTCGTCGATGGAGTCTCCAATGAGATCTTACTTTCCTTTGATTGGATTTTACCAGTCGGCAGATTGGGCGGTTCCATTAGAGTATTATTCACGCTCGTACCTTCTTTAAAGTCCACCTCTTTAAACAGCTGGGAAAGTACCCCTCCTGTCTTCTTAGGATCATTCGCCAGAAAAGCACGAGCGTTTTGAAGACGTCTTCGTTCATTGTCGTTGAGTTCCTCCCAACTCCGCCTTCCCAGTCGTTTGACCGTCTTCTTACAGTTGGAGATTCTACTCCGAACTGAAGTGGTTGACAACCCTGAGAAGGTGGAGCTGGCAACGGAACATGCGTCGTCGTCTGAAGGGGTGAGGAGAAGGTCTTCTTCCTCTTGTGTTGTAATTGTCATTGTCGTTATCTTTGTCGTCCTGTCTTGTTGTTGTTGTTCGTGGTTGTTGTTAGTCACTGGCGACTTATCCCCTCCTCCTATTGGAGAGGCCAAGCCCGCGCTGGCAGCCGTGACTTCTGTCGACTTTTTAGCGTATATCCCCGCTGGTGTTTTGTTCGTTTGTTGTATAGAGTCCATGGTTTTATCGTTGTGGGTTTCTCTTAGTTGGCTTAAAACCTCAGCAGATCGGTTGAGGATTAAATAAATACAAATCTACAGCCGATCAGCTGAGGCTTCAAACGTAAGCCTCCCCACCACACTAAGGTGGAAACCCGGCGGGGAGGGACGCACACTTAGGACAACTCCTAGAACCTCAACGACAACTACAACAAGCGCAACTACAACATGCTACACCAACAACGAAAAGGCACTGACGTCCCAACTGCATCGAATGCAGTGACATACTCTTCTGAGCAGCTCCGTGCAAACATAACCCAAGATGCACGACAAGCATCCTCCGAAAACTTTTTTTTTTTCAAATTCTGATTTAACAGATACGATGCATGTCGCGGCTTCGACTGAACCAATATATCAAAACAGATTGAATCTTGAACTTCCACCATCAACAACGAGATATCTTACTACTTCGTCGGTAGCTACAAGACTTCCAGCTGGTGATATACCTTTAATTAACCAGGTTCAATATGCATCGGTATCTCCTTTAAAACCCTCTTCAACTTTCCTAAACGCTCAAATCCAACAACTTTGTATTTTTTTTGAAAACGAAACCATTTCACTTTAATTTATTTTTTCTCCAGTTGCTGACTTGTTTTTATTCTTCACTATAATGTTATTTAAAGATTAAGCATCAATAAATTCATTGTACGTTAGATGATTAACAATGTAGGCAAATGGTCTTTTCCTGCTCATTTCATTTCGATTATAAGAGACTCCGTGCTCATACAGCAACTCAATTCAAATAACTAAAAAATTTCAGTTTTGACGCAAACTAAAGGATTGTCTAAATCAGTACGCTATTTGCAATCATATTAACGTGGCATTGGGAATTGCGGGATGATTTTAAAACAACAAAAAGTTGACAGTAAAACATGTCTCGTTCTCGTCGCATTATCAGTCGGGCATTATTATAAAAACTTGTCTGTTGTTTTGAATTACTTTTTAGTGTCAACATCTGACAAATTTATAAATAAATTTGGTGGTGCAACAGCTCGGAGTGAACCAGGACACTAGTGACACTTACAACTCTCAACCATTCCTGTGTGCGTGGAACGGAGGGGTCCTACAATTTTCAGCCGATTCCGAACGGCTAATCAGCAGCACTTTCCATGACAAGAGCTACTCTAGGAGAATTTGTCAATTCCTCGCAAGAGGCAGCACACCCCTAAAAAACTTTCTTGCAGCGGCGGAAAATCGAACTCGAGATCTTCCGCACGACAGTCCAACTCACTTTTTTTGTTTTTTTTTTTGTAATTCATTTTTATTTTCTTCAATCTTAAAACTATCTTAAAGCTAGACAAAATTTTATAAAACTAGCCTACTTATCAATAACTTCCATCTAACTTACTGGCCCCATGCGGGCACTCTAAGTTAAAATATACATATACTTAAAACTATTGCCTTTCGGCTTAAAAGTTTTATTTTTATTCATTTTTTTTATTTTTTATTATGCTTTATTATATTAGAAAATTTAGAAAAAACTAATAATCATGTACTCCATTTACTCTTTAATTTTTCCTTACATACTACTTAAAATTAGGTCCTTAAAATAAAACTTAAAACTACCTAATCTACCTAAAATCTACTTAAAAACTAGAACAACCACAGCAGCAAATCTATGTTTTGTTTTTTATTTTTATTTCGTTCCTGTCAATTTATGTTTCACTAAAAAAAAGGTATGTAAGCCGGCCACGGCTCTAAAACCCCACCCCGACTACCCATTATCAAATTGTCGATTGAAGCCATCAAAACTGGTTCTCCTGCTTCAGCCTAACAGTAGTCCAACTCACTAACTATTATGCCAAGGGGTACTACTCTCTGACAAAATAAGCGAAGTTAAAAATTTTAATATCTAACATGTCAGTGTTCTTTCACGATTTATGATGTGATCTTAATCATGTGTGTTAAAAAAAAGCGCAAACATACTCGTATTTCAAGTTGCAAAAAATATGCTAAAATTACTTTTAAAATGATTTTTTTTTTATGTTTCCGAAAAGCACTGCAAGCTAATGTCAAAAACCAACGAAAATTAGATTCCGTATCGTCGAAATGGTAACACACCCATACTGTACTTTACATCTACATACATACATATGTCACAAAACTCATTTTTTTCTAGAGACGGTAAGTGTAATGTCGTTTTTATTTGGCAATCCGGAATCTCTCTCCGATCCGGAATCCCAACTGAACACTTTTGTTTGCTTCTGATGATTCTGAAGTTTTGTTTGATTGTATATGTGAAACATCAAATGCGTACAATAATCAAAATCAAGAGAAATGTTTGTTGAAAGCAGGGTTGGCCGAATTGTCACTTTTTAGAAATAACTACATTTGTTACGTCTGCTACGTATTTTATGTAGTTAATGTAGTTAAATGTAGTTAATTGTAGTTAATGTAACAAATTGTAGCATTGCTGTCAATTAACTGTCAGTCATGCATTTGAAATTTGAATTTTTAAATTACACGTTCAGTTATTCCTACAATTCTTCATCCTTATGGTAAATGAAACTTTTTTTTTACAAACCTTCATTAGATCATAAAAGTGCAAAATTGTTTTTTTTTTTCCTTTATTATATTGATTTTTTATGAATTAACTATATACATAGGTAGCAGACGTAACAAATTGTAGTAAATTAGGCATGTAGTTTCTTCAATAAACTACGCGTAGTTAAATACTACGTTTATATGCAGTATCGAAAGATCGAGTTGGATTAGGGTCGGATTTTCGACTCACATTTCTACTCGACACCGCTGAGCGATTGGGATCGAGTCGAACGAAGCTCATTTGAACTCAATACAGGTATATAAAGGTTCGAAGCGAGCTTCAAGCTCGCTTCAACACCTCATATAAACGTAGTAATTCATGTAGAAAATGTAGTGTAGTTAATTCGACCAACCCTGGTTCGCACAATTTGAATTCCAAAAATCACAGCTGTTGAGGTTGACGTTTAAGTATATGAATGTGTGAGTGCTTCTGGTTTTGCTTCTGATTTCAAATCCAGAAGCAAATTTCTCTTCTTTTCAGAATCAGAACTGTCATTTTTTCCCAATTGAACACTTTCAGAAGAGTCCGGAAGGCTTCCGGATTGCCAAATAAAAACGACATAAGTGAGTTGTTTAATTTTTAACGATTCGAGGAAAATAAAGAGAAGAAAAGTAAACGGCTGAGTTACAGAACTTGTACCTTTACAATTTTAGTGGCTAAGCGAAAATCGTCAACTTTATTTTGATTATATAACCAATTTATAAATTCATTATAAGGGAAGTGAAAACGATAAATTTCTCTTCAGTTTTTCGACTTAAAGTAACCTCAGGAATAACTAGTTTTTGCCGCGGTGACTGTAAGACACCCTTTAAACTAAGCCGATACGTTCGTCGGGTGTTAGATTATGAATGAATTTCTCTTTAAAATCTGTATGAAAACAAATTTATTAAGGAAACTATGTGAGGAAGAAACATCCTTTCTCAAATATGTAAGTCTCTACTCAAAATGTATTTAAAAGAAAATTAACATACATTTCCATAAATGAAACTGAATTACAGTACGTTCTATTTTTCAGTATCTCATACAGTTCAGGACCTAGTTTTTATATGGAATATGACTGATCCACTGGTAGTTAACAGTGAAATTGAATTACCTCAGCTGGATATTTCCAACAACTATACCACAGACTGCACTATAGAATACTCCACAGGTGAGCTTTTTTAATTTTATTCCCAGAGTTCTTATCCTTAACCAACCTCGGTTTTACGTATATATAATAAAACTATTAAGATAATACATGAAAAGTTATGTGATCTTCGCTTAATACTTTTCTAAGATCAATATTTAAAGGTAATTCCCCTTTTTTAAAATCTTGGTCAGCAAATAGCCAAACTTTGGCCATTTTAAATTCTTAATGTATATTAAGAATTTAAAATGGCCAAAGTATATATATATACATAATATATATATATTACCTGACTGCTGAAATTGGATTTAAAGAATAGATTGAATTGTGGATTTTGGGTACAAGTGAAATAATTGTCATTTTCGTCTTTTGGACAAATTTTAAAGAAAATTATATTTGTTTGAATAAAAAAATTACATTTGAAAGTTAGCTCTACAAATTTAACAACTATTGAGGAATTAGACGACAAAATTATTTAAAGATCATTAAAAACATGTAATGCATTTAAAAAAAATAGCCAGCTTTTCACTTGTTTGTTAAAAGTTAGATATGGGAAGTTGATTAAATAGTATGCAGGATTCGTTTCACGTACTTGTTCTAATGCTCAAGTGGCTATAAATTAAAATAAAATGCACGACTGGGTCGCACGAACTTGCTCCTAAGTACAAGACTAAGAATTTCAAAAATGAATGTTATTAGAGAAACTGTTCATAAGCATAAAATTCATTTTTTAAATGACTAAAAAAAACTTCTTTAGTAGTTAAAGGTAAGAATAGGATGCCATGTGATTCAAGCAAATATAGATTTATGCAAGAACAAAAATTATAAGTCCTTGTAGTGGTTTCTTAAAAAATTAGGTTTTATATAAGAAAATCTTAAAACATTTTTAAGAAAAAATGTTGGTACGCCAATTTGAAGTTTTTATTATTGTATGAATAAAAATTAAATTTACAAAAAAAAAGTATTGAGCTGTTTTCGAGATATTGAATTTTCAAAAAACAAAAAATTGATTTTTTTTTCAAAATTCAAAAAAATATTTTTCTTAAAGTTTGAAATGCAATGTTTTTTAAACTTTTTAGAAGCTTCTCTCTACGAAATTTCATCAAAATCCGTTGAACTGATAATGAGAAATTCAAAATTTTAAAAAATCGTTCTATGGTAGGTACAGTCAATAATATCTTGTTTTCAAATTTTTTTTATTAAATTACAGATATTAAAAAATAATAGAAAGAAAAAAAATTTAAGCAAAATTCTCGGAACCGTTTTCGAGAAAAATACGATTTTCGAAAACCATTTTTTAACATTTGTATGGAGGGTACCGTTATTTTTAGGTAAAATTAATTTATTTTGCTCATTTATTGTAGATTATTTTTCCAAACTTTTATTTATCAAGTTTTGAAAAAATCGAGCATGGGGTTTTCAAAATATTGAGTTTTCAAAAAAAAATTTTGAAAGTTTTTTTAAAAATCCAAAAAATTTGTTTTGGAAAATTTGAATACACAATAATATTCAAACTGCTGGGAAGCCTTAGCATAAAAAAAATGATCAAAATCGGTGCAACCGTTTTTGAGAAAATCAAAAACAAAAAAAATGGTCCCAAGGGGGGTACCAAAACTACTCATTTTTTTGAAAATTTTTTTCATCCATTACCTAGGTTTAACTGAATTAAATTTTTAGAATTTTTTTTAAGAAAATCGCAGGGACAGTTTTTGAGAAAAAAAAATATTTGTAAAATTTCGGAAAAAAATCGTATGGCAGGTACCGTTATTCTTGGTCATAAAAAATCAAATCAAAAAAAATCCGGGGGTAAAAATTCAAAACCCATATCTACCAAGTTTGAAGAAAATCGGCCGAGCCGTTTAGCTGTAATCGAACAGACAGACAGACAGACAGACAGACAGAATTGCCAGACCCACTTTTTTCGTCTTCGCTATCATCGTAATGTCAACTTTGATCAAAATCTCGAGTTCGATTTTTTTTACGAATACATAACTTGCCTTATAGTACCTATAAGTCGCAAGTAAAAAAGACTGTTTTAGTATGAAACTAGGTTAAAACAACTATTTTGCAAATATCTTTCATACTCTCTCTACCATTTTATTAAAGTTAAAACCCCCAAATATCTATTTTAATTTTTTAGTATCATGCTAACTTTATATGACTTTAGCATTTAGATTTACGAATGTCAAAAAAGGTCTGTTTACTTAGTTTTTTGCACGAACTGTCATTGGTTTAGGTGTGTTCAGAAGCAATTTATTAAGAAAATTGCTTTAGTACTATACTAGTTAGAAAATGGTTGAAATTAAGAATGAGTTGGTAAACTACTTTAAATTTAGCAAATTGTTAAGTGGTTTAAATTTTGGTGTTTAAATTTTTGCGCTAATTATTTTAAGTTTCCAAAATAACTTCCTGTTCAGAGAGATCAGCCTTAACAAGCGATGACAAGAGGAATAACCTCTACACGTCACAAACAACGTTTTGCTGCATTTTATTTTTCCACCATTAAGGTATAGCTTGAACCAATTCACTTGGCCAACGGTCGGTTGCGCAGAGAGAGGATTTAAGAGAACAAAAATGGAGCGCAAGATATTTAATGAGTAAAGATTTTTCCTTAAATCTTACAGTGCCTAACTCAACTTTGACAAATAGTTTAGGAATTATTCACCCATATTCTGAAACTGGTATTTATAACTCGTATTCGACTATAGTCGTATGTTGGTATTCCAGGAGTCGTACATTCGACTTCACTTATACTAATATTGGGAAACGCAAAACATCGCATACGACTATTCATATTTTTTCGTTTTTCCGAATCTCGTTTTCGATTTACTTGAAGTCGTATTTGTGTACTTTGTTACTCGTGTTCAATTTTCTAAACGAGACTTGTTTTTTTTTTGATAAAAATGGACAAAAAGATAATGTATGGTAAGTACATTGGTACCTCTTGGCACAATGGTTAGTGCGTTAAACTGTCAAGCGGAAGATCTGGAGTTTGATTCTCAGCCGCAGCAATAAGTTTTTCAGGAGTGCACTGCCTCTTGCAAGGAATTGACAAATCCTCTAAGAGTATATCTCTTGTCTTGGAATTTGCTGCACATTAGCCGTTCGGAATCGGCAAAAAATTGTAGGACCCTTCCGTTCCTGGTAACACGCACACAGGAATGGTTGCGAATTGTAAGTCACTATAGGTCCTGGTCAGTGGTGTAGATAGCTTTTCGCTATGGGAGGGGGATGGATCTAGTTCGCTTATTTTTTTTTTAAGTTTTAATAATTAAAAAAAAAAAAAAAAAAAAACAAATTACAAGACTTCATTGAATTCATTCTGTATGCCATAAAAAAGTTATATTTTTTAAAGATAATATAGAAATAAAGAAGTGAAAACACGTCCTTTTTGGTTTGAGTAATGTTAAGAACTATCTTTATTTTTCATAAAAAATGATTCTCTAAGTTAGTATGCGCTATCGCGCGTTTACAGCTTCATATTTCGTATTATGCGCTTAATTGACAATTTATAGATCCGTATTTATATTTCAAAAAGTATTTAATTAACAATTTGTTTCTTCGTATTTATATTTCAAAAAGTGTTTAATTAACAATTTGTTTCTTCGTAATATGAACATCTTCGTATAACTAGGAATGCTTAAATAGCAATTATTTATAAAGTAATATGAATAGTATAAAATGAGAATGAAATGGGAATGGGAGTGTGGGAATGTGAATATAACTATATATTATACGCATTAATTTGAATATGAACTAGAATAAATATTGATATACAGTGCCTTGCATAAGTATAACCGCACCTGTAAAAATGCGTTTTGTAGAAAATTAAAATGGGAATGACACTTTACTATTTTTTTTATTGAATGGCATCAATCAAGTAAATTGAGAAGAAAACAAGTTCCGTTATTTTCTCTTCTGGTGTTTAAAAATTAAAAACAGATTTTTATATATTGAAAAAGTATAACCGCACAATGCAAACCTCTCTGAAGCTTCATTCAGTTATGTGCTTCGAAATGACAAGCAACAATGCCGCGTGGTAAACATTTAGGCGATACGGAAAAAGTAAAAATTCAAGCTTTTCGGTTAACTGGCCTAAGCTTAAGGGCTATTGGTAGGAAAATTTAAAGATCCGATCGTGTCGTCATTTCTTAAAGATCCAGAATCTTATGAGACGAAAATAAGACCCGGGCATCTGCAGAAGCTGACACGTCGAGATAAGAGGCGTTTAATAAATGCTGCATCCAATTGGGCGCATTCTTTACCGGACGTTCGTGACGAATTGGGCTTAGGAATTTCGGTTTCAACGGTTTTTCGTGCCTTAAAAAGCAGTAAAGTGATTGTTCGGTGCAAAATGATGCCAGCTCCAAATTTGTAAAAAAAAACAACATTCTAAGAATTTGCCCAGCAAAACATGAAACGGAATTGGAAAACCGTAAGTAACATTCCATTAATTTACACTTAACTCTTGTTATTCCAAATGGCATAATCTAATGAATGTTTTTTTTTTTTAGATTATTTTCAGTGGCGAAAAAAGTTTGTAAGTTGTAAGGTTTGGGGGGCCTTCTGCGGCCGTGGTAAGGTTGCACTTGCCTTCACCTCTGCAAAGATGAACAGTTCAGCTTGCACCCAGGTGCTTCAGGATAATTTGGTACCCTACTTAAGATGATTTCGTTGAGTTCGGCATGTCTTCCAGCATGAATTCACGTTAGTGGTCAAAGTTTGGGATGGTACGAATCGAATAACATACATTTTATAGTGTTCCCGGCACGTTCTCCAGATTGTAGCCCTATTGAAAATCTTTGGGGAATTTTGACCCGCAAAATGTATGCCCATAATAGGCAATTATACAGTGTTGCTGAGCTGCGAGAGGCGATTGTGGAAGAATGGAATTGTATAGGCGATTCCATATTAAATAACCTTGTCAACAGTATTCAAAAACAATTTTTAGATTGGTCGAAAATAGGGGCAGCAATGTCCTTTACTAATTTAGCCGAAAAAATTTACTTAAAATAAAAAAAAACAGATAAAAATTAAAAAGCGGTTATACTTTTGTAATACAAAAAAAAATCTGTTTTAATTTTTAACTACCAGAAGAGAAACTAACGGAACTTTTTTTTCTTCTCAATTTACTTAATTAGTGATGCCATTCAATAAAAAATAGTAAGGTGTCATTCCCATTTTAATTTTCTACAAAAGGGATTTTTACAGGTGCGGTTATACTTATGCAAGGCGCTGTATAAAGTAAAATAATATCTATTAATTTAAAAAATAAATCACAAAATAAAATCCAGTTTTCTGTTCTTTTTAGATAAAACACTTATAACCTCGTCTGCTATTAAAGGGTTTTTCGCGATTAATAGCTAGAGCAGCCAAACCATTCAAACGATCCTGCAAATAAGTAAACATCCAAAGCTTATCACACTGTTATTAAAATAGACATATTTTCAATAATCTCACTTCGTTGGTCATGCTTCTTTGTATTGTTTTTATTCTCTTTACTGACTGGAGTTGATGTTGAAACCGGCAGTGTAGCTAATATCTTTAATATATGTATATAGCTGGATGGAAGCTCTTTTTCTTGCACGTTTACCTATTATCAATTGGTGAGAGACGTAAAAACAAATTTCAGATTGCGTTTCTTTAACTTATTTGGTTCATGATTGGTTGTGTTGAACAATTATCGATCCCAATGGGGGGATATATCCCCCTGATCCCCCCCTATCTACGCCACTAGTCCTGGTTCACTTCGAGCTGTTGCCCCACCAAAATTTTTTAAAGCACATTTTGTATTGGTTTATTTATTTGGATTCAACGTTATTAACGCGTTCATATTTAGTAAAATAATAAATCGTTCTCAACTTGAAGCATTGGTTTGTGCATTGGAAGAAAATTTGGAGGAAGCAAGGGGCCATAGGAAGAGTGGAAAACTCAAAGCAAATATTTAAAAGTTTTGGGCGGACCTTTCGATAAAATTAAATAGCCTTGGGCCACCCATCCGAAATGGTCCAGCTTGTCTTAAAGTAAAAAATATTTAACAAATTGTAATACATACATGCCTCTTTAGGTCTGCAATGATCAAAAGTATTTAGTTAAAACAGAAACTGCCTCACAATAAGCAGCAATTTAAAGGCACAGGGGTGGTGAAATTACAACCATATGCTTGAGCAAATTTGAAGAGTGCATTCAGTGCCGGATTAAGCCAGCGCGGGGCCTGTAGCAAATTCTATCAAGGGGCCCTTAGACTGTTTTAGGTTAGGCACTTATCAAGTTTATGGTATTAAATAAAACAATACTGTTACAAACAAACTTTTCTTGATTTAATTTGGGAAAATTTATAAATAATGCTGTTGATATCGACTTCTCGGAGTAAATCATGTTCAATATTCATTAAAGTGAGGAGATTAAGACGTTGTTGGCTCATGTGTTCCTCAATTAATTTTTAACACGTTTTAATGTTGAGAAAGATCGTTCACCACTGCAGAATTGAGCATTGAAGCGAATTGCACTAATTCGTTGCCCAGACTGTCCTCCAAATGATCTGCGTAAGCACTTACTATGGTTGCAGATTTTTAATTTCTTCTGGTGGAAGAGATTTTATATGAAGGTTTTTATAATACAAATTCTATATACTACTAAAATAAATCAGCCAAGTAGAAGACTTAGACTATTAATGGACTTGTTGAATTATTGATTCAAAATAGCTTTTATGGCTTTTAGTCCACAAAAATTGGCGTTTCGTCCGGGTGATCGCACATGGACTCATCAGTTGGCTGTGAGGACCTTGTCAATACGCAATTTTTATTGAATTCAGTTCATCTTACATTGATTTTTTAACAAAAATCCAATGTGAACTATATCCAACCAAGATTAAAATTGTAATCATTAACGTTGAAATATTTTGCTATTTTCAACAAATTCAACAAATCCATTAATAGTGCTAAGTCTTCTACTTGGCTGATTTATTTTAGTAGTATATAGAATTTGTATTATAAAAACCTTCATATAGAATCAATGCTCGGCCACGGCCAAAATATTCCAACGTTAATCAATGATTATAATTTTAATCTTGGTTGGATATAGTTCACATTGGATTTTTGTCTAAAAATCGATGTAGGATGAACTGAATTCAATAAAAATTGTGTATTGACAAGGTCCTCACAGCCAACTGATGAGTCCATGTGCGATCACCCGGACGAAACGCCAGTTTTTGTGGACTAAAGGCCAAAAAAGCTATTTTGAATCAGGAAGAGATTTTAGCTCTCGGAATATTCCGAAAATGCCAGCAATTTTATGATAACTGTTCATATACGTTTACCTAAAGCAGTGAGTACGCTATCAATGGTGACAATAAATACCCGAATTTCATACCGTTGTTCAATTTGCGTTTGGTGCATGCGAAACATGATTTTTGGTAAGACCAGCAGATAGAAAAATAAAATTTTAGTTGATCATTTTGATGCAAATATTTTCTTCTTAGTAATTGTGACTAAATCTAATATGTAAATAATACTTTTTTATGGTCAGAAAAGGTTGGTGCGCGGGGCCCCCAAATGCGCGGGGCCCGTAGCATTTGCTACTCTTACTTCGTGGCTAATCCGGCACTGAGTGCATTGCTAACATTTTAAATTTAAATTGTTAATCCCCAATGATCAAACATTGAAGTTTTTCAGCCTCCTCCTGTAGTCGACACGATAAATGCTGAAGATGCAACTGACATAGTTCGAGAATATAACGAGGATTCACAAGCCAGTAACACCACTCGTACAAACAAAAAACAAAAAAAAAGAAAAAAACAAATAAAATAGAAGAAGAGCTACTTCAAATCATCAGAATTTTATTATAAATAAAATAATTTAATTGAAAAAAGAACAAACGACTTTTTCAATTCAAAAATTCAAATTAAGTACGGGCGACAATATTCGTTGTTTTTTTAAGCTTCTCGTACGCAACGTATACGACTTTAAGAATAACGATTTTGATACGAAACGAGTTCGAATTCGACTACGAGTACGAGACAAAATACGACTTGTGGAATATGGGTGATTGTTTATTTCTATGTTTTATGATTTGTGGCTTAGCAACAGAAAAGTTCCGGAGGCGTTATGTTTATATTTATTTTATGGCGTTAGTGTTTATTTGATATTTGTATTTTTTTATTTTTTGACCTGTGGGGTTTTGAGATTAATTGTAGATTAGTGTTAATTGGTTAGATTAGTGTCTATGAGTTTGAATAATTTTTACCTACGAGCTTCAGTATGATATGATCGCAGCAGCATCATTGACAACAACACCAGCATGTACATCTTTTTTTTCAGTGATTTTTCTGTCTCTTTCAGAATTTAAAAGTAGAGCAGAGAAATTTAAAGAGACCTGCGCAGTAGAATGGCCAACTGAATTGGTTCAAGCAATACAATTGAGCACTTCCTTTTAAGATGCCCAATTTTTAATACAGTTAGAAACCACTTCCTATCCTCTATAAACTTAACTGACATGAATAGTATAATGACAGTTGAAGATCAAAATGTTGCACTGAATATCTATAAATATTGTCGCGAACAGAGCTTTATACTCCTACAGCTCCATCTGTTGGAAAATTGCAACGAAACCGACTTGCAAAGTGCTGGAATTGCAACAAGACCGGACATTTACAACGTCAATGTCGATTACCACCAAGAAGAGCTTGTCAACATTGTGGACACGGAGTTTGAAATTCAGAACAAGGTAACAATAACATCAGTGTTACTTCCCGAACAGTTTCCCAGCAGGGAAACGAGTAAGAACCAACTTCGAGGGGCAGAAGCTGGTTTCTGGTATCGATGGCCCCAGAAACACCATTCAGGTTTCTCAGACAAAGCGAGACAATGAAAGTCTGACCGTCGAGGTAACTTTAAATGGGAATAAACGTGTGGTCACCAACGACACCGGTGCCACAGCCTCCATTGTGCGACAAGACCTAGTGTACCTGAATTGGCTACACAATACCAAAAGCTACCGTCTGAAAACTGCCACAGGAGAAGCGGTTATGGTTTATGGTGAAGTCCGACTTGGAATTCGAATTGCAGATCTAGAATTCTCACACACATTTTTGGTGGCAGATATATGTGACGAGTGCATCATCGGAATGGACTTCATGAAAGAACATCATGTAGTTTTGGATATCGGCAACCAGGTACTCAAATACCAGAATACAGAGATTCCAATGATCTATGGACACGAAGGAAAAACAACTCTAAGGACTGTCATCAAAGAAGATGTGGTTATTCCTACTTCTTCTAAAGGTATTTCTTTGGCCAAAATTAGAAGGCGAGTGTGGACGCCATCGGTACTTAATGGTGGAACCAGGCCCAGACTGTTCTTCCCAAAAGGTCATCATTGGGAAGCCACTTGTGGCTCCGAAGAACAATATGGTCCCCGTACGGATAATCAACACCAAACCGTACGATGTAAAGTGTAATAAGCCTTGCTTATTATTAAGTTAAATATTTATTAAACGTTCTTTACAAGCTAAGGACAAACAATTGAATGAATAATAATATATAACAAATAATAATTTAGTTGACTTAATATATAAAGTTTCTTAGAATAATATTATTTAGCTAAGTATGAGCTAGCAAGTAGATATAACAAAGTACACTACTTATTACACGCTCTTGTTTTTTTTTTT
Organism: Chrysotoxum bicinctum; assembly: GCA_911387755.1. Classification (NCBI taxonomy): domain Eukaryota; kingdom Metazoa; phylum Arthropoda; class Insecta; order Diptera; family Syrphidae; genus Chrysotoxum; species Chrysotoxum bicinctum. The sequence goes on from OU426988.1 coordinate 107,912,858, forward strand.
TTTTTTTACAAATTTACAAGCTACTTCTTACATCTAGGCAAAGTTTGAATACCATAATCTATACCAAATCTATGTGGAGTTTTAACAATACGACCACTTCTGGTTCTAAGTTGTTCTGTGGGTATTACAACTACATCTCTAGATCCTATTGCTTCTGAACCAAATGTTTCGGAAATAGTATTTTCTGTTGAAGGTAAAGCATCATTAATTATAACCGAAGACAAAGGTTCATCCACATTACAATTATCTGTATTACAAACTGTTGGGGCATCCAACTTGGTTTGACTATTTGGATTTTCAATGATTTCGTTTCGATTAATTTGAGGTGGATCAATTATTTCAATTTTTCTTGGATTTACATTTTCTTCAAAATATAAATCACTAGGACAAAAATCTTTATTCACAGTCTTAACAATAAACCGCCTATTGCGTCTAAAATGATTATTAAAGCTATCTTTAACTATGTATGAACGATTATTAACAATATTAACAATTTTCCCATAGTACCATTCTTTTCCTGTTTTTTTAAACATTACTAAATCACCCACATCTAATACTGATAATGATTTCGCGTTTCGATCATAATAGTGTTTTTGCATTGCTTTTTTGTTTTTAAATTTTGTTTGTATTTCTGATTCATTTAGGTTGTTTCTGATTAAAATTGAGTCCGAGACTGGCAATCTTGTCTTGACAAGCCTTCCAAAGAATAATTCGGATGGTGTATATTTCATACCTGCTAGAGGTGTTGTATTGTATTCCAGTAAGCGATATTGAAACTTATTTACATCATTAACTTCATAACACCTTTTAAGTATGTTTTTGGCAATAGCCACACCTTTTTCAGCTAAACCATTACTCTGTGAGTATCTTGGGCTTGAAAATTTAATTTGAATGTTGCATTCAATTGAGAAGCGCTCAAATTCAGCTGAATTAAAAGGACTATTGTCACATTTGATAATTGTTGGATATCCAATTTTATCGAAAATCCTAGTAATAACATCGATGATGTGTTTTGATGTTTTATTTTGAATAATAGTGGCAGCTAAATAATTTGAATAGGCATCGATTAATGCTACGTAATCCCTGCCCCCATATTCAAATAAGTCCATTCCAATTATTTGAAATGGATATTTGGGAATTTCTTCCTGAACCAATGGTTCTTTTTGCATATTTCGTTTAAATTTTTCACAAATTTTGCAAGAAGATACTAATTCTTTGATTTCAGCATTCATTCGTGGCCAGTAATACAACATTCTTGCACGCGCAAGAGTTTTTTCTATTCCGAGGTGTGGTTGGTGTAACCAAATCGATATTTTTCGTTGCAATTCAGACGGAATGACCAATCTATGATTCAATAGCAACAATCCGTTTTCAATATGCAATTCCGATTTTAATTTAAAAAAATGTTGACTAAGTTCATCCTGCTGATGATAACCTGGCCAACCTTTTTCAACATAGTTACAAATCCTCATATATTTTTCATCACAGTTCAATATTTTTTTATAATAATTATAATTTTGTTCCGTGAAACAAACGGACTTTGTTAATGAATGAACGACTCCCGACAATCCTTCTATTTCTGAAATTTCTGGGAGTTGTGCTCTTGATAAGCAATCAGCCACTAGCATTTCCTTACCCGGCTTATAAACAATGGTCATTTGCGGATATTTTAGAAGAAACATAAACATGCGTTGAAGACGTGTTGTTACATTATCAATATCACGTTTGACCAATGTTTCCAGTGGCTTATGATCACTTTCGACAGTAAAATCACGTCCATATAAGAATATATGAAATTTTTGGCATGCAAATACAATGGCTAACAGTTCCTTTTCAATTTGGGCCCACTTTTGTTCGCTTTTACTAAGCGTTCTAGAAGCAAACGCTACTGGGTGCCCATTTTGAACTATGACACAACCCAGTCCATCTTTAGATGCATCTGTTTGTATGGTTACTGGATGTTTTGGATCATAAATGGCCAAAACCGGCTCTGAAGTTACAATACGCAACAAGTTTTGAAATTCCTTGTTGTGTTTTTCAGTCCATTTGAAATCAACATCATTTCTTGTTAAATTTCGCAATTCCGAGGTTTCCTTTGACAAATTTGGAATAAATCTCGCTAAATATTTTAGCAAACCCATGAATCTTAAAACGTCTGCTTTGTTTTCAGGAGTTTTTATTTTTAAAATAGCATCCCGATACTTTGAATCAGCTTTAATTCTCCCCCCTAATAGAATGTTACCCATAAATTTTACTTCTTTTTGACGATATTGGATTTTTTCCGGGTTAAATTTAATATTGTTCTTTCTAGCTCTTTCCATTACCAAACTCAAAATGGAGTCATGATTTTCTTCATTTTCTCCACACACAACTAGATCATCAAAATAAACAACGACTCCCGGTATGTCTCCGAAGATTTGAACCATTTTACGTTGAAACATTTCCGGTGCACAGTTTAGACCGAAAGGCACACGATTGAATCTAAATCGACCAAAAGGAGTCATAAAAGTTGTTAGTTCTGTTCTGAGCTTGTCTTATCTAGTTCCATATGCCAAAAACCACTGGTCAAGTCAAAAACTGAGAAAATTCGTTTGTTTGCAAGCTTAGACGTTAAGTCATCAATTGTTGGAATTAAAAAATGTTCACGTTTAATACATTCGTTTAGTGGTTTTGGATCCAAACAAATTCGAAGACGGCCGTTTGGCTTCTCAACTATCTGTAAATTATTTACCCAGTCAGTCCGATAGTCAACAGGTGAAATGATTTCATCCTGCACCATTGAATGAAGTTTTGATTTTAATTTATCTATTAGTGAGACAGGTATTCGTTTTTTATAATGAAGAACTGATTTTGAATTTTCTTTAAGTTGTATTGAAAATTGTCCTGGAAATTTACCAATTCCTTGAAAAACATCACTATATTTATCCATGAATAATTCTTTCGATTCCTTGCATTCAACACTACTAACATCTAAGCGTTTTACTAATCCGAAGCTTTCACAAGTATCTAACCCAAGAACAGGCTCACATTTGTCATCAACAACCAAAAATTCAGCAGTATTTTCCGATTTTAATAATAGATCTAAACATTTTAGTTCAACAATACCAAAAATATGGACTTTGTTACTATTATAATCAAAAACAGAGAAATCATTATGCTGATTCTTAAATTTAATATTTAATGTTTTAATCAATTTTATTGGAATGCAATTAACATCAGCACCGGTATCTAATTTGAATTTAACGACTTCATTTCCGATAAGATAATCTTTGGTCCAACGCATACGATTACGATTTGAATTTAGCCTACGAATATTTGTGTTTGTTGACCTATTTAAACTACCTAACTTACAAGAATATCTGACTCTATCACCTTCCATATCACTCCAGCTAAGTCCAGCTACGCTTTGCTTGTTAGTATTGACTACTTTTGCTTCCAACGATGACTTTTTTGATCTGCGGCACATCTTTTGGAAATGTCCTTTCTTGGAGCACGAGCGACAGATAACATCTTTTGCTTTGCATTTATTCATGTGTCCAAATTTCCATGACATTCCACAATTAAAACAAGATCGGTTAATTGCATTGATGGATACATCTTTGACATTATAGATAATTGTATTAACTATTGCTTTTCCATCCAGAATACTTTTGTTATTATTAGCTGCTTCATATGTCTTGCAGATTTCGATAACTCGCCCCAGCTGTTCATCACGGCCGTCTAGAAGCTTCAGTTGCAATTTTTTGGCGTAAACTCCAACAATGATCTTATCACGTAGCAATCGGTTTTCATACGATGCGCCACATTCGCATTTGTAATCACATTTACGAACCTGTGTGCGCAATTCTGTTTCGAATTCCATGAATGTTTGGCGTTCTTTTTGAGTAATCACATTGAACTTGTATGATTCCATTGCAATGTTTTGTTGAGGCATACAATGTTCATCAAACTTACTCATAACGTCATCCAGTGAGCGCTGAGTAACTACATCACCAACCTGCACAGTTCCAAGCAAAGAATTGCTTGTATAGCTTGAACCAATTCAGTTGGCAATTCTACTGCGCAGGTCTCTTTAAATTTCTTTGCTCTACTCTTTAATTCTTAAAGAGACAGAAAAATCACTGAAAAAAAAGAAAAAAAGATGTACATGCAAACGTTGTTGTCAGTGACGCTGCTGCGATCATACTGAAGCACTTAGGAGGGTGAGTTTTGTTTATAGCTTCGCTCTCAGTAAAATAGAAATGAATTTCCAGTGATGGACTTTCTGTGAATAAGATATGATCATGGTTTACTTTTCTTTCATAGCTTGATGTCTAAAAAACTATTTCATCTCTGGTGAGATAAAAGGAAAAGATTTTTAGGTGTAAACTTTACTTCGAAAAAATAAAATTAATAATTTTTGTTTTTATTAGTGGGACAAATTTCAGTGCACCTATAACAAAAAAATAAGTCTATTGCAAAATGCAATTGGGTTAGGCAAGAAAAACTACCTGCAAGCTGCGACATAGGATTAATGATAAAAAGTTTAGGGATTATTGTTTATTTCTATGTTTTATGATTTGTGGCTTAGTAACAGAAAGGTTCCGGGGGCGTTGTGTTTATACTTATTTTTTGGCGTTAGTGTATATATGATATATTTTTTTTTTGACCTGTGGGGTTGGGATTAATTGTAGATTAGTGTTAATTAGTTAGATTAGTGTTTACGAGTTTGAACAATTTTTAACTACGAGTTTTTAAGAATGAATTTTTGCATCAGAGGGAATTAAGGTATTTAAATGATATTTGCTTTGCTTTGCAATTCAGTTTAAAAAAAAACAACCAAGAATAATTATATTGAAATACATTTAAAAGAAATTTTAATGGATCCATTTAGAAAAGGAAAACCTATTGGAAGCCAGGCGCGTAAGATAGTTGTTAAGATATATAATGACCAACTGGAAGAAGCAAAGAATTCGTTTCTTGAAAATCCTGTGAGTTACGCAACAACGCAAACAGTGAAAACTACTGGAATTTCTGAACGTTCAATCAGAAGGATTATTAAGGAATACGAAGAGACAGGAGTTGTGCAGTCAGTGGAAAACTGGACTAGACGAATTTGACATCGCAGCTATTCGGCGTATAAAGCACAACTTCCACCAGGAGGAAAAAATGATGATATCCTTAAAAATGTTGAGACAACGAGTTCAGGAAGATCTGGAGTTTAACTTAAGTATTACGTTGTACCGTCACATATAGAGATTCGTTTTTTAATCGCACAACACGATTATAGAATAACTTACCCGGCACAGTTTCCCCTTGCCATTTCAATTTGAAAACATTTAAAACCAATGTTCATCGACACCTTCTTTCTCTCCCCTGCTAATTTCTCCCTCGCCCGTGCTGTGTTTAAAACATTATAAGGGTCTCGTAACATACCCTTGAGCGCGAGTGAATTATAAAAAAAAGAAGAAACGGATTTAGCTACAAAAAACTCAAAACAACCGGAAACTTCTCTGTAAAAGAAAAAAAGAAATGATATTAAACTCATGCGAGTGAAGTATCTGAGAAAAATCCGGGAATACAGAACAAAAGGATTTGATATCATTTATTTGGACGAAAGCTATATTCATAGCTCACATACAAGGCCACAGGCTTGGACTGATGACAATAGCAATTTCAAAGGGAAAGAGGCGCATGCAGGTTATGAAAAAGGTTTCGTGAAAAACTCCTTACTTTTATTCAAATCTGGAACGAAGACGGCAGACTATCACGACGAAATGAACTTCAAAAATTTCTGCAAATGGATCCAAGAACAAGTTTTGAATAACTTGGAGAAACCTTCAGTTATTGTAATGGATAACACCTCGTACCACAATAAATTAGAAGAAAAACAAATTACTTCTGCTAGCAAGAAATCCGAGATTATACAATGGCTAACCGAAAACAATATTCCGTATACTATACAGATGTTGAAACTTGAACTGTATATTTTTGGGCAACTGTCAAGGCAAGAGTAGGTTCATGAAACACAACATTCAATTTATTGGATGTTCAAAAATTAGCAGAGGAAGAATTTTCAAAAATAACGGCTGAAGACTGGCGAAAAGTGTGTGAAAAAGTCATAAGAACTGAGGACGAATACTTTTCTCACGACCTCACGTGGGACACAATTTCGGATTCAATTATAAATAATCCAGGTGACGATTCTTCAACCGACTATGAAAGCGACATTAGTTCTTAAAACTAAGTGTATGTAAATGAACATTTATTATTTAAATTATATTATTCTTATTTATATTTTTTTTATTTTATTATTATGTTTTATATTTATTTCTGAAGTACAAATTTATAGTAATTATTTTAAGGTAAAATAAATTTTAAGAATTTATTATTTATCGTAGGTAAAAATTATTCAAACTCGTAAACACTAATCTAACTAATTAACACTAATCTACAATTAATCCCAAAACCCCACAGGTCAAACAATAGTAAATACATATATCAAATGAACACTAACACCATAAAATAAATATAAACATAACGCCCCCTGAACCTTTCTGTTGCTAAGCCACAAATCATAAATCATAGAAATAAACAATAATCCCTTAACTATTTGTCAAAGCAAAGTTGAGCTAGGCACTGTAAGATTTAAGGAAAAATCTTTACTCATTAAATATCTTGCGCACCATTTTTGTTCTCTTAAATCCTCTTAAATCCTCTCTCTGCGCAACCGACCGTTGGCCAACTGAATTGGTTCAAGCTATACCATCATTTTTGGAAACAGAGTGTTATAAATATTGGCACCATTTGTGCCCATCAACCAAATAAATGTTGCAATTTTTATTGTTTCCGGGGCATCTGATTTTCCATTTGCAATCATGTAGACAGTAAAATTTCGTTTCCAGTTAGGCCAATCATTTACCAGGTTGTATCAGTCCAGTTCTGCAATTGCACGTTCATTAGTAGCCATTTTGAAATCCGAGAAAATTTATAATATTTTCCGTTAAATTCAGATTTCTTTTTATGTTTATCTGCAGTCTGCTTTCTGTTAGATTCAAACTATAATTCATTTGTTCGTTTTACATCTGACACCATGTAATAAGCCTTGCTTATTATTAAGTCAAATATTTATTAAACGTTCTTTACAAGCTAAGGACAAACAATTGAATGAATAATAATATATAACAAATAATAATTTAGTTGACTTAATATATAAAGTTTCTTAGAATAATATTATTTAGCTAAGTATAAGCTAGCAAGTAGATATATAACAAAGTACACTACTTATTACAGTCAGGCGCGGATCCAGGATTTCGTTCAGGGGGGAGGGAAATTTTCGTGATATTTTGCTTAACTTAAAAAAATGGTCCATTTCTCTGCATTTCTGTCTTAAAATATTAAAAAGGTATAAACATAATCGAATATAAAAATAACAAATTATTAAATTGAATTAAGGAAAGCATGTGCAGGTACATAATATATGTAGGTCGTATGTAAATAACTATTAAATAGTAAATCAAACATCTTCGTTTACATTACTTTAGCCTCTTTCAATAATGCTCTGTATGCATGTCTTAAAGTATTAAATAGGAACTCGTACGTATTAAAAAAAAATGAATTAATAAATTTAAATGAAGGAATTATAGTGTTGTACATGATATACATAGTTCTTAAATACTTAATTCTAATATTTTTGTGTGGCCGGTTTTTGAAAACGATTTTTTAACAGTTTTGAAAAAAAAAATTGAAATTTTTTTAAAAATCCAAAATTTTTTTTTTGAAAATTTGAATACACAATTCTATTTAAATTTTTTGGGACCTTACGCAAACAAAAAATGATCAAAATCGGTCATACCGTTTTTGAGAAAATCAAAAACAAAAAAATGGTTCTTTGGGGGGTACCCTCCTCGTATAACCATTTTTCGGAAATTTTTTTATCAACTAGTACCTAGCTTTAACTAAATGAATTTTTTTTTTATCTTTTTTTTTAAATCCGTAGAACAGTTTTTTAGAAAAAAAAATTTACAAAATTTCGAAAAAAAATCGTATGACAGGTACTGTCATTTTTGGTCTGAAAAAAAAAAAGAAGAAAAAAACGTGTGATGGGGGGAAAAATTAAAAATGATAAATGTTTAGGCTGTTGTCGAACCGACAGACAGACAGAATTGCGAGACCCACTTTTTTAGTCTTCGCTATCATCGTAATGTTAACTTTGATCAAAATCTTGAGTTCGATTTTTTTTACGAATGCATAACTTGCCGCACGAACTTGCTCCTATGTAATAGACTAGGAATTTTAAAAACGAATGTTATTAGAAAAAACTGTTCATAAGGATAAAATTATCATCATTTTTTAAATTCTCTTAGTAGTAAGAGACAAAAACAGAATGCTATGCAAATATGAATTTATGCAAGAACAAAAATTTTACATAAATCGTTGTAGTGGTTTCTTAATAAAATAAGGTTTTATATGTATATAAAATTTTTAAAATATTAAAAAAAAAAAATTAGTACGTCAACATTAGATTTTTATTACTGTACGAGTGAAAATTAAATTTCCAAAAAAAAAAATATTTACCCATTTTTGAGATATCGAATTTTCCAAAAAAAAAATGATTTTTTTTTCAAAATTCAAAAAAATTTTTTTTTTTAAGTTTTGAAATGCAATGTTTCTTAAAGCTTTTAGAAGCATCTCTATAAAAAATTTCATTAAAATCCATTATGTCGATAATGAGAAATTCAAAATTTTCAAAAATCGTTCCATGGTAGGTACAGTGACTAATGTCTTGTTTTCAAAATCTTTTGTGTTAAATTATAGACCTTAAAAATTAATCGAAAGACTAAAAATTTAAGCAAATTTCTCGGAACCGTTTTCGAGAAAAGTACGATTTTCGAAAACCATTTTTTAACATTTGTATGGAGGGTACCGTTATTTTTAAGTAAAATAAATTTTTTTTTCTCATATCTTGTAGATTATTTTAAGAAACTTTTATTTATTAAGTTTTAAGAAAATCGAGAATGGGGCTTTCGAAATATTGAGTTTTCAAAAAATAATTTTGAAATTTTTTTTTTGAAAATTTGAATACACAATAATATTGAAACTGTTGGGGAGCCTTAACATTAAAAAAATTATCAAAATCGGTTGTACCGTTTTTGAGAAAATCAAAAACAAAAAAATGGTTCCAAGGGGGGTACCAAAAATAATAATTTTTTGGAATTTTTTTTTCATTCATTACCTAGGTTTAACTAAATGAAATCTTATGATTTTTTTTTTTTTAAATCTGTAGGACAGTTTTTGATAAAAAAAATATTTGTAAAATTTCGAAAAAAAAATCGTATCAAAAAACATCCGGGGGAAAAAAAATAAAACCCATATCTACCAAGTTTAAAGAAAATCGGCCTAGCCGTTTGGGCTGTAGTCGAACCGAAAGACAACTTTGATCAAAATCTCGAGTTCAATTTTTTTTCCGAATGCATAACTTGCCTTATAGTACCTATAAGTCGCAAGTAAAAAGAAAAAAGTGTTATGGTTTTTATAATTGTGAAACGAAGAACTGCCCAGGGGGGGGGGCAATTGCACCCATTGCCCTCCCCCTGTATCCGCGCTTGATTACAGTAAAGTTAACTAAAGGAGAAGTTATTGGTAAGTGCGAATCTGTCGCAGCCATAACACAAATTGACGCTGAAACACCGAGAAAGACATTAGACCCTGAGAAGCTCAATAGCATCAAGGCAAAGATACTCAATTCATCTAACCTAGACCAACATCAGGTTAAAAAGGCAGGAAGCCTTCTGAATGAGTATGCCGACATTTTTGCTTCACCAAACGGGAAATATGGAAGGACACAAATGGTGCAGCATCGAATAAATACAGGAGATGCAAGACCCATTCGACAGCCTGCAAGACGTCTGCCACTGGCCAAATAAGGTGAAGTTGAGGAAATGATTACCACCATGAAGAAGGATGGTTTGGTTGAGAACTCGAAAAGTCCTTGGGCGTCACTAGTGGTCCTAGTCAAAAAGAAGGAAGGAAGTACACGGTTCTGTGTTGACTACCGAAGATTGAATAACGTGACCGAGAAAGACAGCTATCCCCTGCCAAGAATCAGTGACACTTAAGATCCGATGGAAGGAGCACATTGGTTTTCAACACTGGACTTGAAAACTGGATATTGGAAAGTAGAAATTCACACTGAAGATCGAGAAAAGACACGCGTTCTCCACATGTAATGGGCTGTGGCAGTTCAACGAAATGCCATTTGGTCGCTGCAACGCTCCGGCAACATTTGAGCGTTTGATGGAGTGCGGCCTTCAAGGTCTGACGTGGAAAACTTGTCTTGTCTACTTGGATGATGTTATCGTTTATGGAAAGACATACGACCAACACTGTAAGAACCTAAAGGGTGTGTTCCAGAGACTTCGAGAGGCTAAACCTAAACTGAACCCAGAAAAATGTGCACTGTTTCAGACTGAAGTAAAGTATTTGGGACATATCATTTCATCCCAAGGAGTCAAGACCGATCCTGAAAAAGTTGACACCGTCAAAAATTGGCCAACACCACAGGACAAACATCAACTACGAAGTTTTCTTGGTCTTGCTACCTATTACAGACGGTTTGTAAAGAACTTTGCTGGAATTGCGAAGAGTTTGCATCAGCTTACGGAAAAGAACAAGCAGTTTAGATGGTCAGGTGAGTGTGAAGAAGCCTTCCAAGAACTGAAATACCGTCTATGCAATGCTCCGGTGCTGATCTATCCGACTCCAGGCAAGTCTTTTATCATCGATGCTGATGCAAGCAACATGGGAGTCGGCGCTGTTCTGTCACAAGTGCACAATGGCGAAGAAAAGGTTGTCGCCTATTTCAGCAAAGTACTGTCGAAGACTGAAAGGAACTACTGTGTGACTAGACGAGAACTCTTGGCACTCGTCTTGGCAACGAAACACTTCCACAAATACATCTATGGACAGAAGTTTCTTCTACGAACCGATCATGGTACTCTTAACTGGTTGTTGAACTTCAAAAACCCAGAAGAACAAGTCGCAAGGTGGATAGAAAGACTGCAGACTTACGATTACGAAATTCAACACTGAAGGGGAAAGCTGCACTTAAATGCCGACGCGCTATCCCGAAGACCTTGTAAAATAGACTACAAGCATTGCAGGCGACAAGAAGAAAAGGAATCCATCAACACTATGCGAATAAGGGATGACCTCATTTGTGGATGGAGCAATGAAGAAATAAGATCTGCTCGACAAGAAGACTCCGACATTGAACCTCTTCTCGCATGGAAAGACTATGAAGAAAAACCTGCATGGAATGACATTTCCGATAGGAGTCCAGTTTTAGAGGCCTATTGGGCACATTGGGACTCACTTCATGTGCGAGAAGATGTTCTGCGGCGAAAATGGGAATCCGCTGATGGGACGACGTTGAAAAGTGGTGCCGAAATTGTGACTCTCGTGCTGCAATCAAAGGCCTTGGTAGAAAACTGCAACAAAAATGGAGCAATATAATGTTGGCTCACCGGTTGAAAGGTTTGCTGTTGATGTAGCTGGCCCATTTCCGAAAACAAATGCTGGAAACAAATACATTCTGGTGGTAATTGATTACTTCAGCAAATGGCCTGAGGCATACGCTATCCCGAACCAAGAAGCTAAGACCGTGGCCGACCAGATTGTGTCTAACTGGGTAAGCAGGTTCGGTGTGCCTATGGAGCTCCATTCTGACCAAGGAAGGAACTTTGAGTCGAACATATTCCAAGAGGTCTGCGCGTTCCTTGGCATTAAGAAAACGAGAAACACACCACTTCACCCGCAATCTGATGGAATGGTCGAGAGATTTAACAGGACCTTAAAAGAGCACCTCACTAAAGTCGTAGGCGACTACCAAGGAAACTGGGATAGGCACATACCATTATTTTTGATGGCCTATCGAAGTGCAGTACATAGCTCAACAGGACAAACACCATCTGAAATCCTGTTCGGAAAAAGCATACGGCTGCCTAGTGAGATAAGGTTTGGACACCCACCACAAGAGTCTCAGGAAACAAGGGATTACGTTAGTGACCTAAAAGAGAAGCTCATCGACATCCACAAAAGGAACAGGACTAGAATGAGCACTTACAGCGATCGAATGAAGGCAAGGTACGACACAAGAGCAAACACGACAGGATTCCAAGTAGGAGATTGTGTATGGCTGTATAATCCACATCGTCAAAAGGGATTGTCGCCGAAGCTTCAACAAAACTGGGAAGGCCCTTAGGTGCCAGTTATAGCTATCATTGAAAACCATCATTGAAAATTTTTTTTTCACTTTTTGGGATAGTTAAACTATGAATACTGAGAATGTTTGGTATACAAACGAAGCTAATCAATTACATATTTTACTTTTGCAAATAAAAATAAACAAATAAGTTAAATATTTCTCATAAAACTACATTTAATTTTTCAATGATGAAAATCGTTTTCAATGAACAGCTTATTTTCGTTCCAACAAAGTGGAACACAATCGTTCCAATGATTTGTGTTCGATTCTCTTTCTATTCTCATGTGTCAGTTTTTTTTTCAATGATCAACTTTAGCCTCAAAAAATTATTCAGGTTGTCTTTGTAATTTATAGTGATGGGTAGGATACGAATTTAAAATGAGTTTGTATGAGGTACTCATTTTTCGAAATGAGGTGGTATTTTGTCTCACCTCAAATGTCCCAATGGACATTTTCAACAAAAAAATCAATTTTTCAATGACATCTCTGCAATTCTAATGATGATGAAATTTGAATAAAACATACAAAGTTATATATGTATGTATGTACTTACCTAGATACGTAGACTAGCACAAAATACACTTAGGCTAGGCGCGCACATTCAATTTTTAGTTGCACAACTGTTTGGTTGCTTATAGGAAACAGATGAACTATTTGGTTGAATGTCCGCGGAGATGCATTTAATTGTATGTTACACAAAATAGCGAACTCATTAGGCAATCGTTTAGTTTGTGTCAAAACACAAGCTTTTTAGTTGCTCGAACCAAGCAGTTGCGGAATTAAAAGTTGAATGTGCGCGCATAGCCTTATAGAGTAATTCTGTGAGAATCGGTTTATGGAAAGCAAAGCAGCGAGTAGGAAACAATAAACTAAACTGGACTAAACACTAATCACGCACCCGAACCCCAAAGAAATGATTTTTTTTATTATAGCTCATATCTCTAACAAAAACAAAACAAGAAAATTATGCCTATTCTGCCACATCTGTTATTCTGCTATAGATTTTCTGTTATGAATCATAAAAGATTTCCACCTTAAAAGATCTTTTATGATTGGTATTCAGAGGTTCGAACTTTTATAAAAGTCTGTTATGCTACTTCGAAAACGAGATCTGTTATGAAACTGAACTAAATCTGTTATCATAATCAGCTGCGATTATGTGAAATATTTCATCTGACATAATTAAAATGGATGACAAACAAAGAAGTAAACTCTTACACACTATTGGTATATATACCATAAAACAGGAATTTACCTCATATGTTTCTGGGAATACCATGGCCGTACTCTACTTATATGTTTATATGATATGAGTTTTAATATATTTTCTTTCATTTGCTCTTTTTAGGAACATTTAGTTGACGAAATAAAAGATAAATATTCATTTTTACTTGATGCACCTGTGTACTTATTGAAATCTTTTATGATAAAAGTCACAGAAGTTTGTCTTTTATTCTTTTATGATTTTTAACAGATTTCATAACAGATTTTGGCATACTGAATACCAAAAATGCTATTCGTAAAAGATTTTTTCCATGTTCGAAAGTTTGACATTTTATAAAAGTTTTCTTAGCAGATTTTATAACAGATTTTAGCGTGCCGAATACCAAAATTATAATTCATAAAAGATTTGTTGACATCTCAAACTTTTGTATTGAAATTCATAACAGAATAGAAGAATAAAAGATCTCGCCGAATAGGCCTAAATGATTGCAGTTAGCAAAAAAAAACTTTAAACAATAACATAACATGCGACATTTTGTATTGCCTCATGAATGAGGTACCCATCACTAGTAATTTAGTAAGCATCAAAGCGACAGATATTTTCAATGACACATCTTTTCAATGACAGCGAAATTATTGATTGCTATAACCGACTTGTCAAAAAATATTCCACCATTCCACTGATTTGTGTTTGAATGATGGTTTTCAAGGATAGCTATAATTGGCGCCTTATACTGTCTTCACGAAAATCAATGATGTCGTTTACCGAATTCAAAGAGGGTTAAGAGGAAAGTTAAAAGTGGTGCATAGCGATCGACTGCACCGATACAGTGCCGAAGCTGGACATAGAGTTGTTCGGGGCGTACAATCTTAAGTTGCGAACACAGCTTTTTACTCCTACAACGCCATCTATTGGAAAATTGCATATCTACTTTATGGAAGGAACGAGAAGCTCTTTTCCAATGTCATATGTATTTCCCCTTATTCCAAACAACTAGAACATTCCAAGACAAGAACGTTCGAGAACAACTAATTTGAGTATATAAGGGAGTGTTCACGGTGTGCGGAACACAGTTGATTTTGGATTATGAAAGTGTGCAAAAGTATTGCTTATTGGATTGTGTTATTAAACAAGTGTGACTTAAATTTAAATAAAAGTATTTGAGTTGATTATAAATTGAGATTTACTGTTTTGAATTGGAAAGTGTAAATAAAGAAGAAATACTAAAAAGAGTGATAAGTTTTATTTAACGAACCCAGTAAAAATATTAAAATATGTTAGAAACTCGCTTAACTTAAGAGCTTTTATCCTTAATGAATGATAAATCCAGGTTTCATTTCAAGTAATAAAAGTAATTATTTTGTATTAGTTTTTATCATTGTTGCTTCATATCTTACCTTATTGTCTTGTTAGATAAATCAGACCAAAAACATAAATGTTAAAAAAAGAGCCAAGTTCTTCTATACAAAAACATTTGTGCAATAAGTCAGCCGTGAAAAGTAGTGAGATCTAAAAGTACGCCAAGTTCTTACTTCATGAAGGTTTAATAGCGAATATTTAAAGTAGAATAATATTGAAACAGCTACAATATAATAGTGAAATTTTATTATTTAATTATTACTGACTAAACTTTGATGGGTTCACTTGTCAAGTTTTTAGAACC
Source organism: Chrysotoxum bicinctum (assembly GCA_911387755.1). Lineage (NCBI taxonomy): Eukaryota > Metazoa > Arthropoda > Insecta > Diptera > Syrphidae > Chrysotoxum > Chrysotoxum bicinctum. The sequence continues at coordinate 107,927,990 of OU426988.1, forward strand.
TTTCGAATTATGCATAAAAAAAACTTACCAAGTAAGCCCATCAAATTTTAGTCAGTAATCATTAAAAATAAAATTTCACTGTTGGGGCATTTCACGTGAAGCGGGCAACGAAAAAAGTGGTCGGTCCTGAAATTTCTTGATATTTGGTATACATACACTTCATATGATTCTAAACATACATCTAGAAGGATTTTGAATTTTGACGCTTGTAGCTGCAGCTATGGACTTGCAAAGTTATGGAAAGCTGTATGTTAGGGTTCTTAAAAAAAAAAATATAAATTAAATTAAGGGATAGACAAATTATTTTAACTGTGGAATCAATTATGAAATCAAAACCGGAAATAGATTATTTCTTTGCATTAAAAACCGGAAGTGAACAGTTTAAACCAGACTTTAAGAAACTTCGACGCTTTTGCTTTTTTTTAGTATCAAAATTAAGCTTATACGATTTAGAAACTACATTCCAAGTTTCAGAGTGGGATCTCCATACGTTTCAAATTTTGAGTAGGTTAAACCATTTTATTATTAGTGCATGTAAAATATATGTATGTAAAATATATTTACAACGTACCAAGTTTGAAGATGAGGGCTCAAATTGTTTAAAAGTTGCATATTTCTAGATGCTGACGCTGCAAAGTGTGATTAGGCGAAAAGCCTTACTCTGTCCTTTTCCCACTTTCTTCTTGTGCGAAGACACGCTTTCTATTGTCATTAGAGAGAGTAACTTAAATGCCAGAAAAAGATCGATACAATTTGATATCACGTGACGCCATTTTTTTTTACTGTTTAATTTGAGTTATTGTTCTTAATGAAAACAACGTTCGCGCTAAGACTTTTTCTGTAATAAGATTTCATTTAATCATGAATAAGTACGGTGACCGTTGCTACAATCCTTTTAAATAAGCTTTTCATAAAAAGGTTAAAAGTTTAAGAAAAATTTCTTACAGTCTCTCACAAAAGTGGGGTATTAGTGAAAGTGTTTACGCGTGTGATTCTTGTCGAAAACGACTTTTATTTGAATTGCCATCGCGTTTATTTCAAAAAGATGTTGTGCAATCAAGCCAAACATCAAGTGAATCTCCGAAAAATAGTCAAGATGATCCCTTTATCCCGAAAACTAGTCCATTGCATAAAAATAAAACAACTCAGACAGACAAAGACATTGACAGTCATGAAATTTTGAGTCAACTGAAAGATAAATTTAATGATCCCAGTACCTCTAATTCATTTAAAACAATGATTTTAACAGCTGCACCAAAATCTTGGACTGAAAACTGACTTGCAGAAGAATTTGGAACATCAAGACGGCAAGCAAAAAAAGCCAAAGATCTGGTAGACATGTTCGGGATTTTTTCAACACCTAATCCACGTGATGGACAAAAAGTATCAGCTGAAACTTTAAATTTGGTAAGGTTTTTTTATTTAATAGAAGATGTGAGTAGAGTTATGCCAGGAAAAAAAGACTTTGTGTCTGTTAAACAAGATGATGGCACAAGAAGTCAGCTACAAAAACACCTACTTTTGTGCAATATTACTGAGCTGTATCAGCAGTTTAAAACTGAATATTCCGATATAAAATTGGGCTAACGAAGTTTTTCACTTTGAGGCCCAAACAGTGTATTTTAGCTGGCGACCCTGGTACATATGTCGTTTGTGTTTGTACATATCATCAAAATGTCAAACTAATGCTGAACGGAGGATATTTAGCTTCTCTCACAGCTGGAACCAGTATTCCTATTTCTAGCTATAAGGACTGCTTAGAAAAAATGATGTGTTCTAATCCAACATCAAATTGTTATTTAATGAACGAAAAATCACCCCCAAATGAACGTTGCGATTCTTGTCCTGGCTTAGAAGTAATTCGGGAAAATTTAAAATGTATTTTTGACGACAATCAAGTAACAAGCGTCCAGTTTGAGACATGGGTCGGTACAGATCGTTTTACGACTGCTACCCAAGTTCTCCCAAGTGATGATTTTGTCGAAAGCCTTTGCAAAGCCTTTGACATTTTAAGACCACACGCTAACATTGCTGAACAACAAGCGAGTTATTTTAAAACATTAAAAGAATCCATTAAAGAAGTAGAAATTATTGTTCAGTGTGATTTTGCTGAAAATTATAGCTTCGTGGTTCAAGATGCTGCACAATCTTTCCACTGCAATAATAACCAAGCTACTCTTCTTACATCTGTGTTTTACTATAAAGACGGTAGTGATATTAAACATGGAATCATTGTGATGATTTCTAATGATTTGAAACACGATACTGCTTCGTTCTTTGCTTTCCAAAAATTACTTCACCAGCACCTCCTCCGTAAAGTCATACCCGTCTCAAAAATAACTTACATTACTGACGGAGCACCACAACACTTTAAAAACAAATTTAACTTTGTAAACCTTTTTAAGTATAAGGATGATTTTAAGGTCGATACCGAATTTCATTTCCATGCCACTTCTCATGGAAAGGGCCCATGTGATGGTCTTGGTGGAAACGTCAAGCGCTTAGCTGCACGTGCAAGCTTACAATTGTCTTCTGAAAGAGCAATTACATCAGCTTTAAAATTATATGAATGGGCCAAATCATCTTTACCTCAGACTTCAGTTTACTATTGCCCCAAGGACAATATTATACAAGAAAGAAATTCTGCAACCGCGGTTTGATTCTGCTGTCACGATTCCAGGAACTAAAAAGTTTCATGCATTCATTCCAACGACCAATGGCCTTATGGACTATTCACATGAGAGCGACCAACGACCAACGAATAAAAACACGAATGGGATTTAAAACATATATAAACATAAATTCTTCACAAAAACTCTACAAAAGGGTAGCAATCTAGTATAATTTATTGTTAATTTATAAAAATTTGCGTTGCAATTGCTAAAATGAGAGAAATTTGAGAAAATAAATTGGTCGTAGCAGTCATAATTGCAATTCGCGACGACCAATTTATTTTCTCAAATTTCTCTCATTTTAGCAATTACAACGCAAATTTTTATAAATTAACATTAAATAATACTAGATTGCTACCCTTTTATAAAGTTTTTGTGAAGAATCTATGATTATATATGTTTTAAATCCCATTTGTTTTTTTATTCGTTGGTCGTTGGTCGCTCTCATGTGAATAGTCCTTTATAGTTAAAAGAACAAGCAAAGCAATCTATAGCAAATTTATTAAAATGAATAAATAATTCCGGTAATAAGATAAATAGTTAATGAAATTAGTTGATTTTTTTTGCATGGATTTTTTTCTTCATGCTGCTTCAACGTGGAAACCACATAAAAAAAAAGCGCTAAGTACTTTACCTCAGCGGTGGTGTGGAAAAAAGTACATTTAAACAAAAAAAAATTGTATTGCTCTTAGTTAGATTGAATTAGGCTTTTCGCATGGCCCACGTTGCAGCGTATATAACTTTTAAACAATTTGAGCCCTCATCTTCAAACTTGGTACGTTGTAAATATATTTTAAATACATATATTTTACATGCAATAATAATAAAATGGTTTAACCTACTCAAAATTTGAGATGAATTGCGTACTTCCGGTTTTCTACACAAAAAATGTTTTTCTTTGCGCGAGAGGGCCGCACTAAAAACTATGTATTTTCTAAACGTATGGAGATCCCACTTTGAAACTTGGCATGTAGTTTCTAAATCGTATAAGCTTAATTTTCATACTAAGAAAAAAAAATCAAAAGTGTCGAAGTTTCTTAAAATCTGGTTTAAACTGTTCACTTCCCGGGTAGAAAATTATCTAGGAAACACTATCGAATAGCGTGGCCCTAGCTAGATTGGCCATTATATAGTAAATCCTATGCTGGGCCTAGACAGATGCAAGCCTGGCGGATCTTGACTAATTTATGCTTATCCTGGCTTTATATTGAACCTGGCTAGAACTGCGTATTTATTGGCTTTTCCAGGAGTATCTTAGACTGGGCCTAGATATTTTTAACTTGATGTTGCCTAGATATGAAACTTTTTCTTGGCGATATCTTGGCTATAGATAGTATCGCCTCTTTATTGGCATTGTAACAAATAAACTACAAGGGACCTGGATAGTTTTTACTTGGTGTAGCCTGGATAAGGAATTGTATCTGGGCGTTATATTGGCCTTAGCTAGTGTCGCCTCTTTATAGGCGTTCTCAGATTTTACTTATACTGGGGGTAGATAGTTTTTACGTGATGTATCCTAGATTTGAAACTTTTCCTTGGCGATATATTGGCCGTAGATAGTATCGCCTCTTTATTGGCATTGTAACATATAAACTGCAAGGGACCTGGATAGTTTTTACTTGATGTAGCCTGAATAAGGAATTGTATCTGGGCGTTATTATTGGCCTTAGCTAGTCTCGCCTCTTTATAGGCATTCTCTGATGTTACTTATACTGGGGCTATATAGTTTTTACTTGATGTATCCTAGATGTGCCTATACATACGTCTCTATAAAAGGCTATCCATTATCCTTCTAAAAACATAACTTTTTTGTTTTGGTCCTAAATCGGTATTTTTCAGATTCTTTAATACGTATTTAAGTCTTTTAAACAGTATAATTAAGAGAGAGTTATTTGAGTAGCACTTTGAGACACGATATTTTATATATCACAGTGGCGCAATAGGTAGCACACAAGCACGGCAAGCGAGAGGACTCGGGTTCGAATCTCAGTGGAGGTAAATTAAAAAAAAAAAAATTGTTTCATTTCAGCAAAAAATCACTTAAAGAGTCGAATATAGGGAGGCAAAGAAAAAATGAAAATAATCAACAATAATAAAAAAAAAAAATTTTTTTTTGTTTCTAATAAATATTTTAAGAATTGCCGTAGCTCTTGTGCTACTTGTGAAGACTCATCTAGGGCCCATATAGGAACATCTAGCAAGGCCCATTATATACAGAGCATTAACAAATTAGCGAGGGACAAGCTAGATACTGCTCGGTAGGGCCATGATTGAAACTAAGAGAAACTAGCTGGGGCCTTGGCATTATCGAGTCGAAAATTCTACCCGGGTTCCGGTTTTTAATGCAAAGAAATAATCTATTTCCGGTTTTGATTTCATAATTGATAAGAACATTTAATTTGTCATATATTCCACAGTTAAAATAATTTGTCTATCCCTTAATTTAATTTATATTTTTTTTTTAAGAACCCTAACATACAGCTTTCCATAACTTTGCAAGTCCATAGCTGCAGCTACAAGCGTCAAAATTCAAAATCCTTCTAGATGTACTCGTATGTTTAGAATCGAATGAAGTGTACGTATACCAAATATCAAAAAATTTCATGACCGACCACTTTTTTCGTTGTCCGCTTCACGTGAAATGCCCCATATGTATGTATTTTTGGTTTCCTTTGTCCGAACAGTTATTAATGTCTTATCGTTTCTGGGCTTAAATTTGAAAATTAAAACTTTTTTCAGACACAACGAAACGAAAATATCAAATATATAGTGAAACCTCGCTAGAAAATGCCTTAAAAGGTATTCGCGAGAACCATTTGAGCTTTCGAGCAGCTTTCGAGTTTGGTGTACCCATAACTACACTTCATGATATGATTAATGGGAAAATTTCAGATGGGCTTAAACGGATGGGTCCTTCCACAGTTCTTACAGAAGATGAGGAACGCAAGGTCACAGATTGGCTCATAAATATTGCTAAATATGGCTTTCCCCAAAAAATAAATGAGCTTCTGGATGTAGTTCAAAAAATATTTAGGGACGAAAAAAGAATAACACCATTCAAAAATGACAGATCTGGCAAAAAATAGTATCTACTATAATTTTTTGAATCGACACAAAGAGCTAAGCTTAAGGATGTCTGAACCGTTATGTAAGGCCAGGATAACTATAACGGAAGAAAATATTCGAAAATGGTTCCGTGATTTGGAAAAATACTTAAAAGAAATTACCGCCAAACATATTTTGGATGAGCCAGCTCGAATAATTAATGGGGACGAAACTTTATTTAGTTTGGCCCCAAAAACAGGCAAAGTTATCGGTGCAAAAGGTTATAAGAACTTATGCGAGGTAAGACTATCCAATGAAAAAGAAAACCTAACAGTTCTATTAGTCTTCAACGCCAACGGAGTGACATTACCGCCAGAAATTGTATTCCTTATGTACGAAATCCTCCATCAACACTAGTTGTAAATATGCCGAAGGACTTTTAGGTTAATTACCTATACTAATTTAATTACATTACATTTAAAAATGAATTCGAAAAATTACTTTGCTTAAGAATATTGCTATTTATGTTTTTTTTAAAGTTTATTTACCACGTTTGTGCCTATTTTCAATAAAATTGAAAAAAAAAAACGAAATAACATAATAAATTTGATGATTTAAACGGAAATAAGAATTCAAAAAATGTGTTTTAGTTTAATCTATACCCGAAATTTTGCATTCGAAATTAGGAAACTTTATGTTCAGCTCCAGGAAACAAGTGTTCGATTACTGGGGAATTTGACATTTTTTCAGTTTTTATTTTTATATAAAAAAACAGTTAATGTAAATAAAAAAAACATAAATTCAATAAAAACAATTTTAGTTTCAGCAAGTAATTAAATTTATATCACAAATTTACGTTGAACGGTTTCCTCACAGTTGAGGATTACTTTTTTGTAAGCCACTAAGTGTTCGATTATAGGGGAAATGACCCTACGATTATTTATAAGGAAGGCACGCAAATAAAATGAAGGATTTCAATTAATTTTGACCTTCAATTATCTGAAAAAAACGAAAATTTTACTAAGTAATCTTATGTTCAACATTATTTTTGCAATACAAACAATACAAACGTTAATTGTCTACGCACGCAGCCATAAGTCTCAATATTCGATGATTTTTTCGATTTCAAACACTTTCGCACTATCTCGATGGTTCATTTTATATGTATATTGAATAGTTAAAACTCAATGATATAACAGGTATAGTTTGAGCCGCCAAAGTGTAAAGACGTGTTTTTCCCCATGGTTGCATGTAAGATCTGCAAAGTAAAAATCGGACGTGATGCAAGTAAAATCACTTGCACTGAGTGTCGCGGTACTTTACATGCTATGTGCGCTAAGCTAAAAGCCGCGGAAGTAGAGCATATTGTAAAAAACAAAGACCCATGGTGCTGTCAAGCTTGTGTTAAGTCTAAATTGAATGACTCTCGTTAATTATTATTCTTATTGACCAGCGTAAGTTCTACGAATAAAATTACTCTCGAAGGTATACACCAGCAGGTCATTGCCTTTCGATCTACAACTGCGGAATCATTAAAAGCAATGCAAACGCAACTTGATACACTGGAAAAGGCCACTGAAATGCTAGCCACAATGAAAGAAGAGAACGAGCAGCTGAAGTCGCAGCTAAATCAAACAATAGTGAAGCTAAATAATGCCGAACAGCTAATCCACGAAAAGTACATTGAACTGCGCGATGTCCCGCACATCGAAAACGAAAATGTGTACACCACAGCAATTGATGTCATCACCAATGGTGTTGGAGTCGATGTTACCTTTGTATATACACTCTATAGTATTCTCATGAAACCTTATTTTAAGAGGACATCTATCGTCGGCCTGACAACTAATTCAGATTATTTCAGAGTGCAAAACTATTCAAAATTTTAAATAAATGGCGGTTATAAAATAAAGGGGATCAAAAAAGGACTTTTTCTTGTGTGGATGATTTTTGTTTATCTCTCTATACCTTTGTGTATAGATATTCAATACGTGGTGTCTGGTAAGAAGTGAGACGTGAGGGATGAAAGTTTGCTTTAGTTTTGTTTTTGTAAATTTGGTTATGAAGATTTTTTGTTGAGGTTCTTGACCTACCTTTTATTCTGTGTATGTTTTTGTTGTTTTGTCCTGGTACGAGTAGCTGGTGTTTGATGATTTTTTTCAGTTGTGAAGAAAATCTTATTTTAGCTTTGAGTATTTTATTAGGTAGGTATACTATTGTTTTTTATTTGTTTTTGTTTTGTACGCATGCGTATGTATGTAGGTATTTACTTTTAGGATGGGGTTATCTATTTTTTTTCGCGTTCTCGATCATTGGTAAGGATTTTTTTTAGTTATCTGAGAATTTTTGTAGGTCAGAAAAATATATCAAACAAGGTTTCAAATAAGAGTTTTGTTTGAAGGATTTCTCTGTTTTCATTTAAGGGTAAAGAATACCTATGTATATGTTTAGGTATTTTTGTAATTTTTGTGATGAAATGGTAGACTTGTTGGCCTCTAAATGTACATTTTTACGTGTGACATAGGTAGGTAGGTACAATATGGCATTTTATGCATTTGTAAACAAAATCGAAGTCGATATTTTAATCAGTCTTAAGACTACGACTTTTACTTGGAACTTATTAGTACTTTGTATAAAGTAAGTTACACATTCGTAAAAAATCGAACTAGAATTTTGATTAAAGTTGATATTACGATGATAGCAAAGACGAAAAAAGTGGGTCTTGTAAATCTGTCTGTCTGTTCGACTACAGCCTAAGCGGCTCGAGCGATTTTCTTGAAGCATCGTAAGTAGGTAGATATATATACCTACTCGTACTATTTTTAAAATTGTCATTTTTTTTAATTTTTAAATAACGATTTGAGAAATTTGGAATTATGTAGATGCTTTGATATATTATTTGCTGTGAATAAATTGTCTATATAATGTGTGTATTATGATTTCAATGTTGTTATGTTGAAATATGTTAGGTACCTACCTATATCACTTTGGTCTAGAACTCTATTTGTTCTGTGTTTGCTCTTTTTATAATCACTTGTTTTGGTTATTTTCAAACGTCCCGAAGAAGTTTGTTTATTATACCAACCAAATACCTATTAAATGATTATTCTTTCTGATGACTTTTACAAGGTAGGCAAGTTATACTTTGTTTTGCACTTTCAACCGTGAATTGAAATTAAGAATGCTAAATTTAAATTGACTTCATTTGGTTTAAGAATTAAAAATAATTTATTTACATATTTTTGATTCGATCTTAGTTGTATCTTTATGTTAATTTTGAACTTTATTGCACTTCCAAGAGTGCAATAAAGTACAAAATTGAAATGAAATAAAGTCCAAAGATAATAACAGAAGAAATGAAAATACAAAATTTTATCTTAAAGGTTGGAATAGAAACTCTTTCATTAAATAATGAAAACTTCAGAACGACCAGCTCGATTGAAGAGTATCATATTTCATATAGCTATTTGTGCTGAAAACTTCCAAAAAAGGAAACTTTTTCAAATTTTTGGACATTCTATTATATTAAGAGTGTGCAAAATCTCAAAAGATGAAAGGCGCCATTCAGATGTACGAACCAACAAAACAGTCTTAAAGGAAAGATTTATTGAAGTTTGCTTAGAAAAGCAACTGGAAGGCAAAATTGATTTGCAACAATGTATTAATCAACTTTCTTTAAGTAAATAGTATGTTCAATAAAACAAAATTGAAATTGAATTGAATTTCTTTAAGAAATTGAAGCCAACTGAATTTATCGAACCTGTAGCAGATAGTGGAAAAGGTTAATAATAATTATGGTATATTTACCATTTAAGAAAATTGACTGAAATTCCTTTTTTATTTTTTTTTGTTCCTAGTTTATTTTTTATTGTTAGTTTAGTGTTACTCTTTTTCGAAATAATTTGTTATTACAAAATAATAGATTTTGTTTTTTTTATTTTGTAAAAACTTTAAAAAAATTGAGTTTTTGCACTCTTCAAAATTTTGTTTTGGACTTTATTACATAGGACTTTATTTCATGGTACCTAATAATTACCTGGTTAAATCTAGTAGATGAGTTCGACAGGTCAGTGTTTTTTTTATATATATGTCTATTTGTTTAGTTAGTATTGCTGATTAAGTTCAAGGGACTGTTCCTCTTCTCAAGAGGATTTAACCAATTTTAGAGAAAGCATTTAGCTCCATCACCTCACGCTCATTTTCACCAGAGGAGTGGCAATCGCAATATAGGCGAAGTGCCCAACCCATTCTTCGTTTCTTGGTCAGTGACCAATGGTCACTATCGTCTGTGACCATTTTTGTGTTTCCATTTTTTTTACTGTGGTTGAAGGCGATTTTCGGAGTTTAGAAATTTTCAAGCCATAAATAATTACTATCAACAATACAAAAAGTAAAAGTTCTAAAGTACTGCAAGAATTATGAAAGAGATACAAATGAAAATTAAATTAACATTTTTCAAGCTTTATTTGGGTTTACATATAAATAGTCATAAATGGGTTAAAATACACCAAGTCCATTTTCAATTGCAATCTAAGAGCCCATACATGGTTTATTATGCTCTAAAGACCATTTAAGGTAAGATGTACCTGGAGTCTCGGACTGTTGGACCAATTATTGTCAGCGAAGATTTTATGGTTGACATGTTTGAGTACAGTTGCTGTGAGATGAGTAACCCCATTTCCACCAACACTCAAATCATGAGCGCCCTCAGGACGAGTGTTACTTTGATCACTTGCAAATATGTCCAAATCATAACTTAATGCAGATACCCCAGTCAAGACTTAATTTTTGTATCTCCAATTATGAGATTTTGAGGGATTGTATTGTTTTAGGCCACTTCAAACTGGAGTTGTAACTATTTGCTGATAAACTGCCGTTTGAATACATGAAAATTATAATTCCAATTTATTTTAACTAATTCTTAGTGGTAGGTATTTCAGGCCTAGATTTTTCTTTGATCTATTTTTTCTGTCTTCGGTAGATTTGATTTGGGTTCGTCATCGGTACAATCACTATCTGTCGAACTAACCTGTTTATATTAAAAAAATTATAAAAAAATCGAACTTTTTTCACTGAAATGAACTTGACACTTGATCTTTCAACAACGAGCTTATTGGAGAATGACGAAGCCCTCGCAGAAAAAAAAACAGCTTATCATAGTAAAATAGACCTGGTATATATGTATATTTCTAAATTGCAGTTTTTCAAAATAGTGTTGTTATAGGAGAAATAAATGATTTTGAATTTGGAAACCCAGATATGGTTTTTTTATTGGGTAAAGGGTTCCAAAGGGTTGAAATTGAACAATAAAACGAAATAAAAATCAAGTAGGTACCCGCATCATTTTCTTCCAAAATTATTTGTGAACTGTTTCAGTAAAATATTTTGTCATTTTTAAGTTATATTTAGAGTTTTCAGAAATTTTATTAATTATCTTCACAATATATTTTGAAAGTTGATAGCAATGGACATTTGTGGAAGAGCTGATTGGTCTTAAAGGCCAATTTTCTTTATGAATCTTCAGTTCTTCAGTGAGATAAACATTTTGGGATTGTTGGGAGTGCATGTTGTCCTAATACTTTTGTTTTCAAATTCGTTTATAATTTTTGGACTGAATAAATCCTTACAATAACTATTGTTACAAACTTATGGCACAGATAATTATATACAGATGTCTCACCTCCATACAAAATTCTGTCATCGAAAATTTTCTCGAGCAGACAATCTCGAGCAGACAAAAGCTTTTTAAGAAGGTTTCATAAGAAGAAGAGAATGTTATAATCGCCGTAAGAAAGCTTTTCTGAATTAAAAAGAGAACAATATACGACATACGAGTAATATTCTCTCTTCTGTTTAAGGACTTTTTTTTTATTATGCGCGAGAAAGATAAAACTGGCAGACAATGCGGCTACCTATTTCTCATGTGGAATATTATGTAGATATCTACCAAAAAAAGCAATTTCCTATTGGGGTATCTTTTTTCTTGTTCAGAAAAAACTTTTTTCTTGTTCAGAAAAAAGGCAAAAGGTAAGGCATTAGGTAAATAGAACATATTCTATTAATATCTCCATCATTTGTGTAATACCTACTCGTATTAATTTATAATCTTTGTTTTTTTTTTAAATACTTTACATCTGTTCGTCATGTTGTTATTGTTTCTTTGTGTGTGTATATCCATGGAGTAGGTCGGTATTCTATGAAGAATGTGCATGTGTTTTTCTGTAAGTTTGACAACACAGAGCCCACACCGCGCACGGGTGAATGAATTTCAATTTTTGTACAGAACATTTTTATGAAATTTCCTAAAGTGTAATTCCACAGTTAAGAGTTTTTAGTTTTTCTTATAAAATCTACATGGACTTTCTTAAAACTAATAATATTATTACTACATAATTCATTTTTGGTGACATGAAAAAAAAAACACCACTTTATGTATTTTGAAAATAGTCAGGGTCTTTTTTCTGTCACGAGTGAGACAAATAAAAGACAGGCGCAAAATTGTAAATATTTAAAACCTGCTCTAAATCAATTTTAGAATTGGAGTCGGCTCTAATTAGTGTAGGTATATAAAGCGAGAACCGACTTTTTGTTAATTTAGAGCTCGTCTAACTTTAACAGCAGCAAATAGATAAAAGATAAACTAGTCTTTTAGAAGTGTAGGTACTTTATCCATTTTGACAATGATTATTTCATACCAAAACAAATGGAAGTAAAAATGTTTACTGTTGTTTCATTCGCTTTTTAAAAGATGTGCTTTGTAAATAGACTCAATTACTGAATATAAGAAATTCGAAACAATCGTGCAAAAGTGATCTACGATCAGCAAATCTGTACATACAAGTGTGCATACATATGTACGACTATGTTACGATGTTACGAGTATAGCCAAAAGAATTTGCACCTAGGAAAAACAAAATTGGATTTGTATGCTGTTAATTAGCTATATATGTTTACTTCATTTCCATCTAAAATAATGTAAATAATTCATAAACAATCAAATTCTGTACCGAGGTAGTATATAAAGTGTACTTTTTTCGGCGATTATTTGGTTTAAAGTTGGCTTTTATTTTTTTTATTTGTGTTGTTGTGTTTGAGTTATGTATCTGTCAAATTAAGGGTTGTTCAACGTAAACTCGCTGCGGTTCTGTTGTAAAACCCACATTAGTTAGAAGAGTTGTCTTAAGTGTTTAAAATTATGAAAAAGTTAGACAAAGCCTCCAAGCTAAGCGACTGCGTTAAGTAGAGCCGGTTTCATTGCTTAAATCAGAACTGTTCATAGCTTTTATTAGAAGAACGAATAAAAAATAAATAAAAATAATTATTGTCTTCATTCAAGTTTCTAAGCAAGGAAAGAATTTTCTAAAGTTAAAATAAAATAACACAGAAAGGTTTTAATGTTATAATAAAGTGTTAATTATACCTACACTTTTATTTAAATATATCAAAATTTAATGTATCGTATTTAACAGAAAAATCACGGCATTTGTCTAACACAGAAATCTTGATAAAAAAAATACATAATTTGACTTTAGACTTTATATGTACCTATACATACATACACACAAATCTAAGTAGGTTTTCATTAAAACTCATCATTGAAAATTTAAACTTATTTTTTTCTTATTCACTTTTTAAATACCATCATCAATTATTATGTGTTTTCTCAACATTAACATTAGTTTAACATTAATCTTTTTTTATGAACTATTTTATAGCGAAATACGAACTTTTAAATTTTTTATATACCGGGGAAACGTTCGAGGTGATTACAGTATTGCATATAGCACTTGCTAAATATCTGTTATATACGCGGCTAATCCGAAAATTTAAAATAAGAATAACATACCAATAATTATTGAAATATAATAATTGATTTTATGTGGAAGGTATGCCGGCACAGAAGAAATAATTGTACAAATAAAATGAAAAAAAAATAATGATAGCACCAAAATAATGATTGATTGTGCTTTTCAGAAGTTACAATTTTCACAAACGAGTTTTATAGAAACCTTTAACTAAACCCTAGTTAAATATATATTTTTTTATGATTTTTTTCATATGGCTCAATTTTACATATTAATCGAATACTACTTGTAATCAAAAGTATTTGTTTCTTAATTAAGTAGGTGGGGGTGGAAGTGGCGCGATGGTTGTGTGCTCGCCTGTCAACCTCAGTATCACAGGTTCGATCCCTGCCGTCGCCTATGTCGTCTTTAATTCCATTAAAACCTTCTAAAAATTGTCATCAATGGGTTGCTGGTTTATTCATTACATGTTGTTTAGGCATAACACTAACAACATGTGATTGAGTTAAACTAGTATGCCCAACAAGGATGAAAAACGAATAAAATAATGCGAATTATAAGAGATATACAGGGTGATTTGCATAAGGTGTGACAAAAAGCTAGGGCGTGTAGGTTGGACTTAGACAAGAAAAAAATCGTATGGGAGGGGGGGGGGGTCTATTTCCCCCCGTATAGGCGGGAGGGGCAATTTAAGAAAAAAATCACTTAAAACAGAAAAAAAATTATTAAAAAATAACGGTGATACCTACAGAGTAATGCTATAGCATTTTGGAAAGCCAGAAATACATTCTTTAATTTTGTTTTAAATAAAGTTGTTTGTGAATAGTTTTTGAAAAATTAATTTTCAAAATCAAAATTTTGAAAAAAAAATGAATTTTTTTTTAAACAATTTTTTTTTCAAAATTTTGCGTAATTAAGTATTATTTTTTTATTCAATATTCAATGCTCTTATTAATTTTTGATCAAACACAAAAAACCGGATTTCAAAATGTTTTGTAGTTTTTGAGAAAATCAAAAATAACAAAAACTACTTTTGTTCTAAGAAAAGCCATTTATTTTAGTTTTTACGTTTTTGGATTCTTAGGTGAATTTACGATTGAAAGGATTAACTTTCTTTTTACAATTTTTTTAATTATCGGTCTTATAAGCATACAATAATGTGACAAAGTACTGGATTAATCATATTTCACACATTTTTTCATTGAGAACACCTGCGTGAGAGCATTGGTTTAAAATTGACCTGCGACTTTTTTATTATGGTGGGGTCGGCTTGGCTTAGGTGCATTTACGAAAGAAAGGATTAACTTTTTTTGTACAATTTTTTTATTACCAGTCTTATAAGCATACAATAAAGTGACAAATTACTGGATTAACACATTTTTTCATTGAGAACACCTGCGTGAGATCAATGGATTAATATTGACCAGCGAATGTTTTTTAAATAATGCAACGTTACTCGCCCTAACTAGTGACAGAAAAATGAAATTGCGAAATAAGAACAAAAATGTTCCTGAATCTTGAAATAAATTAAAATAAGAAATACATGCATATTTAGATAAAATGCATAGTTACTGTTTATTTAAATTTTTAACTATTTCGTAACTAAAGCTTATTACAAAAAATTTTCGATATGACCCCCTTTTTTTGTAGAAGGCAAAGATTATAGCCCCTTCTTATTGCTGCACATAAATTTATACTTGATAAATTTTCCTGTAATTTGACTCCAGCCACTTCAATCCGTTGTTTCAGTTGTTCCAAAGATTGTATTTCCACTTCGTACACATAGTTCGAAGTCACTACTAGTTAGGGCGTGTAACTTTGCATTATTTAAAAAACATTCGCAGGTCAATATTAATCCAATGCTCTCACGCAGGTGTTCTCAATGAAAAAATATGTTAATCAAGTACTTTGTCACTTTATTGTATGCTTATAAGACTGATAATAAAAAAATTTTACAAAAAAAGTTAATCCTTTCTTGCGTAAATGCACTTAAGCCAAGCCGACCCCACCATAATAAAAAAGTCGCAGGTCAATTCTAAACCAATGCTCTCACGCAGGTGTTCTCAATGAAAAAATGTGAGAAATATGGTTAATACAGTACTTTGTCACATTATTGTATGCTTATAAGACGATAATTAAAAAAATAGTAAAAAGAAAGTTAATTCTTTCAATCGTAAATTCACCTAAGAATCCAAAAACGAAAAAAAACTAAAATAAAAGGCTTTTCTTAGAACAAAAGTAGTTTTTGTTATTTTTGATTTTCTCAAAAACGACAAAACATTTTGACATCCGGTTTTTTGTGTTTGATCAAAAATTAATAATAGCATTGAGTATTGAATAAAAAAATAATACTTAATTACGTAAAATTTTGAAAAAAAATTGTTTAAAAAAAAATTTTTTCATTTTTTTTTCAAAATTTTGATTTTGAAAATTAATTTTCCAAAAACTATTCACTCGAACAACTTTATTTAAAAACAAAATTAAAGAATGTATTTCTGGTTTTTCAAAATGCTATAGCATTACTCTGTAGGTATCACCGTTATTTTTTAATAATTTTTTTTCTGTTTTAAGTGATTTTTTTCTTAAATTGCCCCTCCCGCCTAAACGGGGGGAAATAGACCCCCCCCCCTCCCATACGATTTTTTTCTTGTCTAAGTCCAACCTACACGCCCTAGCTTTTTGTCACACCTTATGCAAATCACCCTGTAGAAATAAGACACGGCAATTCTCCGCTTTAGTTCAGCCGCCATCCCTGGAGATAAAAAATCTGAGACAACCACCCTCAGTCTCAGAACATCGTGCCACACATCTTTCCTATCCTTCTTTCTCTTCCGTAACTTCACGCCCGCGCTGTGTTAAAACATTTTAAGGGTAATCATATTCCCTTGAGCGTGAGTTGATCATAAAAAAAAAAAAAAAATTAAGTAGGTGGTATAACAGATCTATATTTCAGCAAATATTGGGATGTAAACACTCTCGATTCTATGTAAGTATTCTATGCCTACTAAACAAACATTTAGTATAGACAGGTTTTTCAAAAATATATTTTTTTTTTTTCAATTTTTATGGTATGCAGGTTTGAGTTTTGACAATATTTTGTTCGTCCTTAATTTCGGTGTACTGGGCTTTCGCCCAGTTACGACAGTGGGCTCATCAGTAAGATGTTGAAGGGTACGGCAGACAGCATCTGACTGATGAACCCTCTATCGTACCTTGGCTAGACGCACATATTATTAGTATTTCATATACCTTCATTGATTAAAGTTTGTTTTTGTTTTAAGAACCACCTGATGGAATTTTTAGCTGAAAGGTAATCGAATTTATCTTCAACAATGAAAAAATAAAAAAAAAAATATGCCCAAAGCTTACAAACTGGCACGTATATACAGATTTTCAAAAAAAATTATTGTCGGAATGGCGGTACAGACAATAAATGAATCAGTTGCTATTAGAAAAGAATTATTTCAGCTTTTACACAAATTTTCACAACATTAAGTTGAATGAATACCTATGCAAGCGCAACATACAATTTTATTAGATAAATAAATTGATTATATGATTTATCAATAGGAAACAAACGTTCACACGTGATGGTAGAAACATAGGAGCAACATTTTAAACAACATTTTGTGAAGGGCTTAGCATTTTATTAGTTAGCAATTTGTTAAAATTTTAGTAATTTACTAACTCTTCGAAATTTTTAAACCTTTTTTTTCGTTTTACTAACTAGTAACAGACTAATTCCCTTTTATCAAAAACGGTGCATTTGAACACATTTAAATCATGACAG
This sequence comes from Chrysotoxum bicinctum, assembly GCA_911387755.1. Lineage (NCBI taxonomy): Eukaryota > Metazoa > Arthropoda > Insecta > Diptera > Syrphidae > Chrysotoxum > Chrysotoxum bicinctum. The sequence continues at coordinate 107,945,302 of OU426988.1, forward strand.
TTCGTTAAAATTAACAAACCAAACTAATCTAAATCTGGAGAACGGACCTAATAGTTTGAAATGTCGGAAACTCAAAAGTCAAAAGGACAACCTTAAATTTATTTTGTTATTTGTTTATTTTTGACAACTTTTTTCGAAATGTTTTTTCTTATTATTTCGCCACTTTGGATTGGACCATTCCAGTCTTCTTCCAAGAAAGTGTAATGTAAATACATAGTAGGTACTTGAAATTCGGGTGCAGTCTGGGTCTTCAATCATATACAATTATACATACATACATATATGTATTGTATATCAAAATCTTCGTTTTCCGAAAACATTTTATAATATTTTATTTACTTTTAAAAACAATTTACTCACGAATCGAAATAAAAAAACACAATTTAACTTTTCTAAAATTGCCTAGAGATTTTGTTTGAGGAAAATGACAGATTTCATATTAATTTAGTAAATTACTAAAAGTTAAAGTAAACAGTTTGTTATTTTAACTTAAGTAAAATGTTTAGAGATAACAAGATGATAAAATCGTTTAAAATTAGCGAAATCCTATTTTTTAACTTAGTAACTTACTAACATAACATATTTTTCAAATTGGTTTGACAATAAGAATGAATGCCGTACGCACAGACTTTATATACAGTCAACTTCTTGGTAATTATTTTTCTCTCAAAATTTGTAAATGACAAGAACGTTAGAAAAACTTAAAACCTTAATATACAAATAAGCTACAGAACTTAGTGAATGCTTGAAACATTTAAGAATTAAACAGTATCTATGAAAAACTAAAAATGGATTGTAAAAATAATAAATGTAAAATGGGATGAAGGGTGGGTGAACTAAGCAAATACGCAATTAACAGTATAAATGCTTCAGACATTTTATATGGAATAGGCTAAGAGCAGAAAAGCTAAAAAAATGCTCCTTTTTTCTTTATTAACACTATCATTATTTTTTCACTTACAAAAAAAAATAGAAAACAGAAAACCGTTCTTATGTACCTTAGTATGTACATACATACTACGTTTTCTTATTTATACTGAAATGAAATAATTTTGAAATTTGTAGTAGGTATAAATTGTTTCATTTGACAATTCGTAACATTTATAAATTAACTTCTGCTACAGTAAAGGTGTTTTTTGACGATGCAAACAATTTTAAAAATCAAAATGAATTAATTAAAACAATAAAATTTACTGTTGTTAACTACAGTCGACGCCGCTTATAACGACCACCAAGGGACCGAGCTAAACTGGTCGCTATAGCCGGCGGTCGCTTTATCCGACGTAAGAAAAAAAAAAATAAAACAAAAATACAACAATAAACATACATAAATAATTTCAATGTTTATGCATTTTGATTGAAAAAATCAGTTATTTTTGTTTCTTTTATTTTCATTAATTTTAAATAATCAATATTTAAACGTTTTTCAAGAGCAGAGAAATGACTTATAATATTTTCGTTGGAATCATTGCAAATAAAAAAAGAGGAGGAGTAAATTTTCTGGATCTTCATCATCCACTTCACTATCTTCGTCTTGATGATCTCAAGCTAATTCTTGCAGGATATCTTCATCAGCTTGGATCTTCGATGTTACAACGTTATCGTCTATTGTTATACTCGTATATTGCTCCCATCATTCTTCAGTTGGTACAACCCTATGGATTATTGTATGCAATAGTTCATTTAAAGGAATATCATCCTCCTCGCTGAACTCGTCATGTGAAGTGTATCTAATCAGAGGTACTGCAGAACATAACCCAGCATGTCTAAAGCAATTAGAGATTTTATTGAGAGTAACTTATCTCAAGATTTTGCAACCATAAATGCTGCCCAATCATTTTTAGTACGAAAAATTTTCGGAAGCACACTTTTAAATTTTTAATGATTCTTTGATTGGAGTACGGATTTTGTATTAACGAGTAAATTTACAATTTTAATTCCAGTCAAATTTGTAATATGCGGGTGGCAAGAACAATTATCTATCGTCAAAAGAATTGTTTTATTTAACAACTCTTTGTCCCATTGACGAATGTAATCAATTTCGAAAACGAAATTTTTGTTGTCGTTATAAGCGGCGGTAAAAAAGTATTTTCTGTTATAAATTCGTCGCTATATCCAACGAGTCGTTATAGCCGGCGACGTTATATCCGACGTCACATTAGTACAAATTGTATGAAAACCAACCAACTGAAGAAAAAGTGGTCGTTAAAAGCGGCTGGTCGTTATAAGCAACGTCGTTATAGGTGACGTCGACTGTATTTAAATGGTCTAAAATTTTAATTTCTCGCCCATCCGGCCATATTAAATTGTAAAAATGAAAAACAAGAAGAAGAATAAGAAGAATAAAATTATTCCAAACCGAAACTCGAAGTTATCCGCACGCTTTTTTTTTTTCTTAAAAAACCATTTTTCGATTCGTTTAAATTTTATCGTTAGCTTTAACCAGCTAATTTGTATGTTTGTATCTAATTGATAACTAGAAAATTGTCACCTTTTAAAAAATTTTCACAAACGCAATGAATTCCTAGGCATACGTTTTTGAAAAATTGTATGTACTATACGTAGGTATGTATCTACAATGTATATTCTCGTACCTACAGTTATTCTTCTGGTTGCGTTTTTTCATACAAACATAGGTACCTACATACCTACAACCTATCATAACCATACAACCTCTTAATTAAGTAGGTGGTATTAAATAAATAGGTAACTAACCCGTAAAAAATCTGTATCCACAATTTCTTAGGACTTTATTTTCTTTTTCTTTGTCGCCCTACTTCAAATTGAAGTTTTAATGTAACTATTTTTTTCAGATTTTTTTTATTTTTATCAAACCCAGTCAACCACGTTATTTTCGCCATCATCAAAAGATCGCACCAAATCAAATAAAACCAACCTTCCTGCCTGCAGGTGTCATCATAACCTCATGAACCTGATTGCAAAATACGTACATATGTATCTATGCATGTAGCGACTAGGACTAGGAGTAACAAACAATATTGTTTCTGTTTTTGGCTCTGATAGACAAAATTGAGCAACGAAATTAGAATAATTTGTATGGGAATTGCACAGAACAAATAGGTATACCTACCTAAAAAAGATAGAGAATAATATTATTTCACAAATCCATCCAAAGGCTTTGACATACCTACATAAGTTCCTAATTTGCTTCTAAATGCAACAAAATATCTAAGTAAGTGTCCTTTTTATGAACAAAATTGCCTTAGATTCCCAGATAAACACACAAAATACAATTTTTTCTTGCCAAGATCCCTCTATGAAAAATGTAGGTATCTTGTGTTCTTGTGTCCATAACAAATCTATTTAAAAAAAAAGGGTCTGGCGGTATTAAACAAAAAAACGAAGAATACAGACACAGAGTTGAATACGCAAGAGCAACAGACGAAATAGATTTTATTCGTGAATTCAGAGAGCACAAATTTTAAAGAGTAAAAGCACTTCTCACATAATCTTAAAATAATAAATTGAAAACAGCTTTCTTAAAAGCTCTTTCAAATGAAGATTTTCATTTTCATATGTCAGTTTTTTCTATGGGCATGCGACATCTGTATATAATTATCTGTGCTTATGGTTTGTTGTTAGAGTCATTTTCCAAAACGGCATACGTATCTCGATTTCTCATTATATCATTCATAATATGGATCTTTCGAAATTGCAACAGTGTGTAGTGACCGCTGTATATAAATTCAGAACTACATAGGTACTAACTCGTATAACTGACATAAAATACATATACATACTTATCCTACTTATTCTATTTCTATAGCTCTGAAGTTCATTTGATTGATGGCGGTTCTAGCTTGTGGTCGTGGTCTTACCTTTTAATTATTATCAACTATCATAAAACCAAATTGTTAAAATTTAAAAATTAAATTAAATGATGTGATTAATTAGTTTAAGTTATTTATGAATATTAATAAATGAAAATTACAAAACTTAATAACGCATCAAGTGACATTATCTTTATGCGCTGCGATTATACCTACACATTTCGGGATGTCTTTTCAGAAATTTGTTTGCACTACAAGATATTTTATTTACATATTTATCAGCCCAGAAAAATCAACAAGAAATAAAAGGAACAAAAGTATTTATCTTCTACTATCATCATCTACTTTGAACTGATCCTTTTGAAAGTATGAGTATGAGTTTCAAAAAAAAAAAATAATTTTTCTATCATATTTTCCATTCAATTTGATTAAAAATTATTGAAATTTCAGCTTAAATTTTGTTCATACATACATATGTACAGTACAATTTTTTATATTAAAAGATATGCGGATATCTCAAAATATATGTATATAGATATATAGAAATAGGTACCTCATATTCCACTCACCCGATAAAAAAATACAGATTTAGTAATTTTGTTGTAGTTTTTTTTTAAGTCCACAAACCATATCCTTTATTGAAATTGATTCGCCTCAAAAAAAGCTTTTTGTTATTTCGATTTCGTTTTTTCCAATATAAACAATAGTTTTTTTGGCCAGTTTTAAAAGCAATTTAAAACCAACAAATACATACACATAAGTACATATGCATCTGTGCATATAATACATGCACACATTTACATAAGTTTACATTTATATTACTGGCTTAAAACTTTGAAAAACTGGAAAAATTACTTGAAATTGTACGTAGCCTCAATGAAATCTACACAAACATACCTACCTATTTTGTATTGCGAACAAAGAAATAGGTAGGTATACAAAAAATACCTACATCATTAGAAAGAAATTTAAGTCACTTACCTTCAAAACCTTAACACTACCCTAAATCGGTCAAAAAATCAATGAGTTAAAAATCGTTTAGTGCACGGTCACTCAGTAATTATTTATTTATCTATTATTTTTTTGTACTCAATCAGAACCTAAAAGCTAAATTAAAAAGTTTATGCATTTTAGTTTTATTTGTAGCATTGTCTAATTAAGTGATGCTGATAATATTTTGACAAGATTTGAATCAATTATTTGAAGTTATACGATGCTAAGGCTGTTTTAGTATGAAACAAAGTTAAAAACGTTGATGTTGCAAATTTTGTTCGAATATAATCTACCCTTTAATAATTACAGTTAAAATCATCGTAAACCTATTTTATTCTGTTAGTATAGTGTTAACTTCATAAGACTCTTTGACATTTAGTGGTTAAAAGGTTTGTTTAATTACTTTTTTTTCACGAACTGCCATTAATGAAACTACTTTTAAGTTAGCAAATTGTTAAATAGTATTATAACCTACTAATACCTTAATACATACCTACTAAGCTGTTTAAAATTTTGCGCCATTCTTTCTTTTAAACATAGCTACGTACCTACCTATCTACTTATTAAAAGGTACCTATAATATTAAAATACCTACCTGCTTAACAACATAGGTACATACATAATTATAAGATTATAAAGAATTAAAGATGCTTCGATTTGTCCTTAAAACTTGTCTACTTTTTTTGACATGACACCAAGAAAGCTAAGAAAAACATTTATCTTTGTTTTTAATCCACCAAAACAGTGAAAACTAGCATATACCTACCTAAATAATAAAATTCTCTGCGACAATCAAAATCATGTCAAGATCACCAAAAAAGCAAGGACAAAATATCCGAAAAGATACCTTTTCCATGCATTTGTCCTACATTTAGCGATTTGTAAATTCAACCCAAAAATCCAAAGAAAACATTCTACCCAAAATTGCAAGGCAAAATACGTAAAACTCACAATACACACTTATAGATAATCAAATACGTACAAACCTACTATACATACTAGGCTCGCATTCATTCTTACACCTGCATCCATAAGCTAAAGAAAACGAAACAAAATATTTGAAGCGCTGAAAGGATGAAGGTATTAAGTGAAATTTTATGAAATTTGGCTTTTTTCTTACAGATGAAAGTTTTATATGGAAACTTAAATTTCTGACTCATCTGTACTCTTCTATCGCATATAGATTCATATTTAGTCAAAGATGAAGGCGTTATATGCAACCACTTTGGTAAAAAAATTTATAGTAAATAAACTTTAAATGCTTGTAACTCAAATGTTTAAAAATGTCGCTTAACACATTCATCCTTTCAACGCTTCATTTGTGAAATAATCAAAGAAAACCAACCACCAAGATCATCCCCTTACGTCGCGCACGCCGCAGCAGCCATCCACACATTGGCAGACTGTTTGCAAGGGATTAAAAACAAAATCCAATTTCCCAAAAAAATTTCCTTGTTTATTTTGGTCAGGTTCAAATATAAAATAAGCGATTTTGCGACATCTGGATCTCCATGTAACACTACAAAATCGTGTTGCATAGGAATACTATAGAGTGTATATACAAAGATGTTACTGATGTGGACTTAGACTCGTGTTACAGGAAAAAAATCAAAGGCAATAGATCAAGCACTATTGTTGTAAAGCTACGAAGTAAAAGAACAAAGGAGCGCATCTTGCATGCCGTATATGCAAAAAAGGACCAATAGGATGCTAAAGAAGTTTTTTCATTGAGTGAGGGACACATCTTTGTCAACGACTGGCTTTCAACTGAGTCTAAACTACTACTCAATGAGGCGAAGAAGGCGAAAAAGAACTAAAGCTCAGCGTTCGGACTTTACTCCGAAAGCGGTAGATCTACTGCACTTTTTTCTAATTTTTTAAATCTACTGCACCACTGCGCTTTTCATACAATCTACTGCGATTTTCAGATTTTGTTTGAATGGCAGCCCAGGTCATAGAAATAAATGTGCTCATAATAAAGGTAAAATTTTTAAAAAATTCTCGTCTCTTTCGTGCAAGTCTTGTCAGCTATGTAATTAAGAGGCCTCCGCCCAAAATATTGAGAAAAACGTGAAATTGGGCAAATTCGTGCAAGGTTTGTGAAGTCAATGCAAGACGTATTGAAATAAAATAAATTGAATATGAAAGAATTACATTTTATCTTGAAGAACGTCGAGCCACTTTTTTAATTTTTTTTATATTTTTCTTATTTAATTTTAATATTCCGGTTGCTTCTTTCGTTAAATTCCACAAAACTGCTAAAGTTGTGCAAGGTTTGTGAGAAATTGAAGTGGAAAACTTATAATATTTTTACGTCATTTTAAAGGTAATGAAGAGACCTAGAAGAGCATCGGAGCGGATTTTTAATTTTGGGCTTTATTTTTGAATAATCATATTTTGAAAAACATTAAAATTGCTCATTTTCCAATGCATTTTTGAATGTGTTATTATGTGAAAAGATCATCATAACTTTCCCAAAATGACATAATGCTTTCTGAAATTGTTTATATTAAAAAAAGTAATCAAAAAGTAACTTTTTATTGCAAAATAACACATTTTACAAAAGTCTTTTTTTTTTGCACAAAAGTCGTTACTTTTGTTTACTGGCTGTTTCTAGTTCATCTATTTGCCACAACGTGGTTTTTTCGAAGATAGCTATTTTTTGTTGGAACTGAAGCAAAAAGAAGTATGACGAACATGAAAGGCGAGTAGGCTTTTGTGTATAGGAGATTTTCAATAGAGGGGTGGTGTAGAAGGGGAAGAAATGGATGTGAGCAGAATCACGGTGACGGTGGATGATGATATTTGAGGGCTATGGTGGTATAGGGATTGGTAAGCGATGAGTATGCTGTGAATGTAAAATGAAGCAAAGGAGTAGATTTAACTTGTTGGATTGTTTTGTGTTTTTAGGAAGGAAAGTAACTACATATGTAGTACATTGGTTGGTATGCGAAAAGTATTGAATGTATTATTATGAAGCTCGGTATTATTGTTATGATAGGAAATCGGCTTGTATCTTATTTTGTATTGCGACGAACGACGAGGTGAATATCCTTTTTTCGAATAGGTATTAGTTTTTTAATAATTTGGACAAATATTGGATTTTGAGGGAATTATTCATTCTAATTGAAAAATCTTGAAATTTTTTATTTGTGAGCTAAAATTTTCAACTTCTTTATTTCAAGGCAGGTATTAGATTTTGCAATTTTGAGAAGAGATATTTTTTAGGACATTAACCAACCCCTTTTTAGTAAAATGACCTTTTTAAAGCAGAATACAATATTCTCAGAAAATAAAATATTAAATTATCCTTTCTTCGTGAGCTTTTCTTATTCATAAAAATGATGTTTGTCCTAGAGTGGGCGCAAGGTCAATTATAGATTTTGTTTATTTAAAAAAAAAAAAACACGAATACAAAAAACGCTCAAATACATAAGAAACAAATTGGTATACATTCTTAATTATTGCAGTAAGTACAATCTTTTTTTTAGTTTATTATTGTATGTAGATATGTATTGTATACTTAAATGTTTCTAATTAAAATTTTGTTCATGAATAGGTTGGAAGAAGGTGTGATATCAGCTGAAACGTTATAACTCAATAATTAATTCACAAACATGATTTTCATAAGCAAAATTTTAAACGCAAAACTATATTTTAACGTTAAAGACCTCGTCTAACTTTAACATTAGCAAATATGTATGTAGCTATTTTATCTTTTAAAAGTATACTTTATCCAGATTAACAATGGTCATTTCATACCAAAACAAACTGGAGTTGATTTTTTTAAAAGATGTGCTTTGTAATTAGTAGATTGAATATTAGAAATGCGAAAAAATTGTTCAAAAGTGCTCTTCGATCTTAAATTTTCCAATATTGCAGCGGGCGATGGATAAATAAATCTGTTATTATTTATTATAATTATAAAATTCTTTATTTAGACAATACACGAATATTATAAGAAGTATATAAAAGAAAATAGAACAATGACATAATATGCCGTCTGTCGAAATAATTGACGTGTATTCTTACATTAAAAAATAAAAAGAAAAAAGTATATAGTTTAATTGCAGAAACAAAATTATTGAGTTGAAATTATAGCGTTACAAAAGAATTCATTTAAAAGAAAAACATTCGTTAGATTGTTGGATTTAAGTTACTGTTTGCAAATACATTTATACAAAGCAAAATTATGAATTTAGTTGTTTAATTTTATTATATTTAAAGGCATAATCACAGTATCTAAAAAAAGAATTGTCCAACATGTCGTAAATTATGAAAAAGTTAGACAAAGTCGTTTAAAATTTTGCGCCAATATCTTTCAAATTAAACTATAAAAACATTTTCCAAATATTTAATCATAATGTTACTTACCAATTTGATAGATAAGGAGTAAGGTATAACTCTTTATCTCTTTATGGTGTGATTCAAATTCCCTTCCCTTGAAAACGAAGAAATATAAAATTATGTCTTTCACTCGTTAATTTTAACTATCTATTGGATGAAAATGAATTGACAAGAGTTTATGAGCAAAAAGATCTAATTGTTGTGTTTCACTCTAAGCTAATGTTTGACAAACACTACCACTTCTTCTTAGTTAATCAGGCCAGGAGCATAGGTTTTATTTTCTGCACAGGTAGATTCTTTAAGAAATCTGAAATATTTATAGCACTATACTACTCACTTTTCCGCAGTACTCTTGAATATGCATCCACTATTTGGAACCCAAATTACGAAACATTTAGACAAAACTGAAAAATTCAACAAAAAAAATCACAAGATATACAAGATATACAGAATTCAAAATGTTTAGACAGCATTCAACTTATTTTGTAGGCTAAGTCTATTCAATATCCTTTTTTTGTTTCAGCACAAGTTTTGTTAGACGAAATATTTATTTATAAGATTATTTCTGGCAGAATTGAATGTCAATTATTGTTTAACAACATAAATATACACTGTCCGGTTCGTTCTTATCGTAATAATACCATAACGTTCAGTATTCCATTTCATCGAACAAATTTATTACTGTTTAAGCAGTTTATTAAGATTATAACACCCTATCAAAATCTAGAACACCTTATTCCCTATGAACATCACAACCCATTCCTTTTCATATGGTTCCCACCAAAATTGCACAATCAGCACTTTTTACAGGTGCTCTCCTATCCTATTACATTTATTTTCCCACATTTAGTTTCCCATGAAATGAAAATTATTGTCAAATGTGTCTATGAATCAATTATAAATAGCCATGAAAATTATAATAAAATCAATTTTAATTCAGAAGTCAATTCATTTGTTTAATTCGAAATTGCTACCCCCCACCCAAGGTAAGGAGCAATATAATCAAATTTAAACAATCAAGTCGAATCTGAAAGAGGTTTCGACGTTGAACAATTATTATTAAATTAGTTATTTCTAGGACTTTAGAGTTCTAGAAATAACTACTAGGTTATGGGCCCAAAATTCCAACAAATAATAAAGAGAAAATTTGAATTAATTATTCTAAATAATTCAAAACTATCACAATTAGCTTTTACCGAATTTGATGCCTTAAGTTTACAATACGCCAATTTCAGTGGCGTGATATTAAGAAATGTTGCAGATTTTGGTTCGTCATTTATCTCTATTTTAAATAAATTCTTTATTCATACATAAACTTTATTGCGTGGCCACTTGGCTTTTTATGTAAGTTTTAAATTTTTTGAAAAGTATGTTCTTAAATGTACTTTTGTAATTTCTGTTCACTTATTTAAATATTTAAAATGATATGTAGGTATGTACCAAGCAAGCTTAACGAAAATTGGGCGAGTCGTTTAGTCGAACAGACAGAATTTCGAGACTCACCTTTTTCGTCTGATCTTGATCGAAATTTCGAGTTAGATTTTTTTTAACGAATGCATAACTTGCATTATAGTACCTATAAGTCACAATTAAAAATAGCTTTGTAGTTAAAAGTGAACAAAAAAATTATGCATGAACTTGTACATATGTAAATAGCTAAATACTCACATAATTACGTATTAATTTTCTCTTTTTTGGTTGTTTAGCCTTTTCTTAACCCTTTTTTACTTTTTTAAATGTAAATTTAGCAGATACTCGATCACCACCAAAATTAGTTTTAAGAGAGCAAAATTCGTATTCAGAATTTAAAATAAAAAAATCTTTTTAATTCATGCAAGTCTTTCGTTTTCATTTTATCGAAACCTGCAATTACAAATAAATAATGTACATGACTACGCATAGGTAGGTCGAAAAAATATATCTGTAATATAGGTACAAAATCTTACATAATAACTCTGAATTATTTCAAATTCAAGGTCAACATCACCAATTTTCCATTTTATGATACAGGTGTATACCTACATATGAACATACATACACAGATATGTATGTAACTTCATTTTGCTAGATATATTAGGCGTTTTTCTTTTTTAGCTCCGAGCGGGGCACTGAACTGTAAAAAAAAAACTATGTTACTTTTTTAACCCAGAGCGCCCTAGGCGCTCAACTTGCATTTCTTTTTAAGCTCAGAGCTCGAACGGGGTTCGCTCGATGAGCTCGATAATAAATGACTGAACAGACCGAGCAAAAAGCTGAGCGCGGCTAACTTCATTAAATTTTTTGGAAGAGATGATAGTAAAAGAAAAAAAAGAAATACAAAATCAAAACAAATGGAAATGGTGGGCGAAGCTGGTTGCTCTCCCAGTGAAGGTAAGGAAAAATAAATATAATTATGAGCGAGTTTTGCTCAAAGTTTTCCTCATCATCAAAATCAAAAAACAAATTGAACTCTTCCCTTAAAATAATTGCTTTTTTAATTTTCATTAATTATAAATTAATTAAAAACTATTTTTCAAGAATATGAAAACACAAATCTCACAAACAAAGCTGAGAATTTTGACAGTTTCTTAAATAGCTCAGAGCGCTCAGGTCACGCTCGGTTCGGAGCAAGCTCTAAGCGCTCAGACCCCGCTCTGTGCCCTGCTCGGGGCTAAAAAAGAAAAACTCCTATTGCAGCTTCTAGGTACTCGTAGATACAAATAATATTTTTTTCTTCCTCAAATGTTCCATCGCCTAATACTTCACACAACGGAAAGGTTGAACCTACACTTACCCATCTATACATCTTAACACTACCCTTTTCTACAAACAGGTCAAACAGAGCAGAGGATATAAAAATAAAACAAGAAAATGAAAGAAGGTTGTGTGTAGGCTATAACTTCTCTGCAACTTTCGAAGATCAAGCATGTTGAATGTACAAATGCGGAGTGATTATTTTAATTTGAAGTTCCAATCTTCGAATCTGAGTTCGACATTTTGGGCGGAGGCTCAGCGTTGCCACAAAGTGCCCGATCGGGCCATTTGGCCCCCTGATTTACATTTTGGCCCTTTGCCCGGGCCAATTAGAAATGGCCCCCAAATCTAAATTTTAGAAGATTTAACATCACATCGTATCGTGCTTAGTAATAATTAAAAAGCTTTACAAAATTAAATATAAAATATCGCAATGCATCGCTACTACAATGTGTTTCCACCACATACAAATAACCATACTTAAAATGGAACCGAATTCATTCATTTATCTCGTTTGATGATTTGACTTTTTTCACGTCAATTTCGTCCATCGTGTTGACTTTTCTCCACCAAACCGTTTATGTAACTTAAATAACAAAAAAATTGATCTTACAAATTATGTCGTAAATTTCATCTGATATCTGATCATCTGATAAAATATTTGCGTTTGCAAAAAGAATTTGATTTTTAAATAAATTTTTGTATAAGGACTACTTATGTAATTCGAACTGAATAGAGTCTAAAACTTAACAGTACATTCTTTTTGGTCATTTATCAATGATAAAAAATGTTCAATTGCATGCAATATTCTGGAAATAAATCTACTAACATTTCAACAATTTGCAACTTTTTTTGCTTAAACTTAAGTAATAAAGATGTTGAATTAGCCTTAATTGGACTAAATGATGATAAACAACAAGGACCCGATGGTATTCCTCCGATCATTTTAAAAAACTGGATTGCTGGTCTATCGGGACAATTAACTTTATTGTTTAATAGTTCTCTTGAAAAGGGTTAGAGATGTTTCTAAAAATGGCCCCATTAACAAACTATCAACAATACCAAAACTTTTGGGAAAAATTGTCTCTGATAAGCTTACTTTTCTTCTTAGAGAAATTATTTTCCCATTTCAACATGGATTTGTTGCTGGAAGGTCCACAACAACCAACCTCGCAATATTTAGTAATCAGATTATTAGTAATTTTGAAAATGGTTTCCAAGCAGATGTAATATATACCGACTTTGCTAAGGCGTTCGATAGAGTAAGCCACCATATATCTTACTAATACAAAAATTGGAATCCATTGGCTTAAAGTGGTTTGAATCGTACCTAAACGAAAGAAAATAGTCAGATGTAATTGATTTCACATCAGGAGTACCAGAAGGAAGTCACTTGGGCCCTCTTCTGTTCTTGCTGCTGATCAATGATATCCCTGATTTCTTAAAAAAATGTTTCTTGTTTTATGTTTGCGGATTACATTAAAATATTCCCTCGGGTTACGTCAATTAATGATTGTCATTTACTCAAATGTGATCTTCATCGATTGTCTGAATGGTGTTTAGCTTATCAAATTTTCTTGAACTTATCAAAGTGTCAATCTTTATCGTTTTTTAGGAGCCTATGATCTTTTCCTTTTCAGTATTCTATTGAAGGTACGAAACTCTCAATACTTAACGAAAAGGAAGATCTTGGTATCATATTTGATTCGAAACTCTGCTTTAAATTCAATATAGACTTTTTGATTGCTAAGACTATCCATATGTTAGGATTCATTAATCGGAACTCAAAAGAGTTCACTGATCCTTTTATTCTTCGATCTCTTTTCTTTGCGCATGTAAGGTCATCGTAGGAATTTTTGATCCATTTTTTCAAGTTCATTCTAATAGGATAGAAAACATACGAGTACAAACATACAATATTCATACGCTAACTAGCGCTAAATACACACGACACTTGTGTGCACACCGGTGTCGGTGTACGGACATGTGTGCCGTGTGTGGGCTGGTGCGCATTAGAAAAGCCAACAGTATTTGTAATCATGTTGATTTTTTTTCTCAACAAAGTCGAGAATCTTTTAAGAAGCACATATTGTTTATATCTAATTCGTAATCTGGTGGTATTCTTTTGATTAAGTTCATAATTTTATTTTGTTTGATCCACTAATTAATTATTTGGTTTTTCTATTTTCCAATAAAAAAATTTGATTCGGTAGTCTGTAAAAGTATATAATTATATTGTTTGTATAAATCTGGGCCTGTATCGCGTAAGACTAAAGCGATCGCTTAAATAATCGATTGTCGTTTTGACGATCGATCTATCTATCTTTTTTCTATAGATATGATAGAAACAGCTATTTTCAAAACGACAATTAAAAAATTGACAATCAATTATCATCTTAGCCGGTTCCACACCTGCTTGATGAAATAAAAATAAATAAATAAATCGTATAGATATTTTAATAATATTACTAGTGTGATTTATATTTTTCTAAGATATTTTAATGTAATTCCCAAGAAATCAAATCAGACGACAGAGTCAAGATCTGCTTCTGCTGCCTACTACATAGATTTAAGAAATGCATTAAACAAATAATGCATTAAATAAATGAAAAAGAATAAATACAAATATTAATAAATTGTTGTTTAATGTTTTAAGGGCTGATTTGTAAGTAAAATATTTAGCCCCAACTTATGTTAAATGGCCCTCAAAAAATTTCGAAATGGCCCTCTCTACTTTTTCCTTCGCGGCAACGCTGCGGAGGCCTCTTAAAACGTGAGTAGCTTCGAAAAATCTTTTGAACGAGTTCCAGGCTGGTTTCCGATCAGGATATTCTACTATTGACCATTTGTTTGTACTAAAAAGTATTGCTGAATCCTTTCTTGTAAGAAGTAAAAAGCTGCATTTTCTCTTCGTGGACTTCAGAGCAGCTTTCGATTGCGTTGATCGCGTTGCTCTTATGTACAAGCTGTATGGACTTGGTATGACGCAAAAGTTCGGAAAACTCCTTCAAAACATATTCAAAGACACAAAATCAGCAGTTTGGAATGGTGAACACAAATCGGAGTGGTTTACAACTCAAACAGGAGTACGACAAGGCTGCGCCCTTAGTCTAGACTTATTCGCTCTTTTTATAAACGATTTAGTTGACTATTTACCTGGTGGCATTGAATTTGGAGGACTGCAAATTAAAACTCTTCTATTTACAGACAATGTAGTGATGATGGCATATTCTCCTGAGGCTCTACAACTTATAATGAATAAGTTACAAGAATATTGTTATCTGTGGAACCTTGCGGTTAACCTAGACAAATCCAAAGTCATGATAATAAGGAAGGGAGGAGGAAGAACGTGTGGGAATGAGAAATGGTTTTACGATGGGAATCCTGTTGAAATTGTAAAAGAGTATACATAATATGAGAATGAATAAACACTTAAATGAAAAACTAAAAAAGGCTAAAACTGCTATAAATGCAACTTGGAGAAACAATTTCATTAATGTTTCGCCTACGAGGGGAATTGTTGGAATTGTTGGGAAGTGATACTATAACAGAGGACCGCTGTATTTTATTATTAAATAAAATGGATGTAGAAAAACTATATAAATTCTTAAGACCTGCGCTTAAATATAGGAATCGCATAAAAAATGCTGATTTTTAATATACACTTTTGATTCAAAAATGTAAAATTAATTGCTATATTTAAAAAGTAATAATTTAATATAAATATTTACAAATTGGATTGTCAATCTGGCAGACGGCAAAGCCATGCTAAAATGATTTTTTGTTTATATTGTAACCAACCTTTTAAAAAAATGAAATAATAAAAATCTTATCTAATCTAATCTAATCTATAAAAAAAAATCCAAAACTAAAAAAAAAAGTAATATTAAATACAGTTTTTTCCCAATAATTATGAAAACAGATAATAAAAGCAAAAAAAAAACGTTTAAAACGACGGTAACTTTTTATCTTTTTGTTTAAACAAATTAAATAAAACGCAAGTTGATAGAAAATATTGTTATAAGCAATAAAGTTTTTAATTTTTTACTTTGCGACATACTGGGACTGAGATATTAATTAAAACGTAAAAACATAACATTGCGTGGGTGCGCTGATTTACCTATGTTCAATAATTTCTTGTTCGGCTTCTGTTAGCTGTAGAAGCTTAATTTTATTTTATTTTAAATTGTAGGAAATTATGTATAAGGACTTCAAAAATAAAAAATAAAAATTGCATCGTTTAATGAGTTTTTTTCTTAATAATCATGAAAAAGTGATTTTCAAACAACAAAAAATTATTTTAACTTGCTATAACTTCTTTTTTATTTGTTAAGACAAATTTGTTGTTCTGTAACATAATAGTTAATATTATTATGAATAAATAATATGTTTTATTTTTTTCTGTTCGAGATACTGGAGCCGAGATATTCACGAAAGATCAAAAAATGACACAAAACACATTTTTATGTGGTAAAAAAAAGTTGTCAGGTGGTTCAAATTTGATTTTAAGTCTTTCTCATAAGTCCCTATCGATCTATAAAAAAAAAAAATAGACCATGCCTCTGCGCGCAAGGTCAAATGACGCTTTGGCTGGACTATTTATATGGAGGGCTCACAGCTGAATCGAACCAAGTCAGAAAAAGTGAATTGGAAGATATTAAGAGGTTACGTAAATAAAATGCCGTTCCAATTCGGAATAAAAAGAAAGGTAGGCCTAAACACTCCTGGTACAAACAAATGCAAAAACACCAGCATTCAGTTGGCCTCAGAAATGGAACAATACAAAACCGGGAGGCTTGCCGCCGATTTCTGAGGTCAACCCGGCGAACCCCACAGCCGGATCACTAGTGTGAAGCAGATACGTGGGAGAGTTATGATCCCCTCGACATCGAGATCATAACAGCGCCGAAACAAAGGAAGAAGAAGGTAAATAAAATGCCATTAATTACTGAAATACATATTTAACTCATGGTAAAGACATTTTTTCTTTTTCTTTTGACCAGAAATAAAAAACAAGAATTGAAAAATGTACCCAATATTTAAAAAAAAATTTGACTTGGTTCGTTTTTGCCTCGAAAAATTATGAAAAATCGTCATTAGAAAAAATAAAAATTGGTATTATTTAAAAAAAGGAGCAAAAACAAATAATGAATTTATTTCAAAAACTAAACAAAAATGCATTACAAAGTAAAGATCATTTTAAAAAAAAATGTTATTAGTCATAAAAAATTTCATCATTTTCATCGTCTTCATCACTTTGGGGCTGGTCCTGGTGTTGGCAACTTGTTAACTCTTGTTTAATTGGTAGGTTTTTATAAAAGCTATGGTACATGGGTGGAATAAATTTTAGTAAATCCATCATATCCCTTTTTTATCTGACGTCACTTTACGACGAGTTGGATAGAGGATATTTTGTTCCAAATTTTGGAGGGATTGTAGGTTCCTCCCCTTCATCAAACTCCACTTCTTTATTTACATAAATACTATTTTTGAAAAAGAAATCAAATCTTTCTTTTCGATAAAAAAAATTCCACGAGTATAAAAAATTTAAATTAATTAAAATTAAAATTAAATTAGAAAAAAAAATGGTATACCAATTTTAGAAATTTATTGATATACACATAACTAATATTTAGAAAATAAAATCAGATAACTTCTTTTGCAAACAAATATTTTGTATGCATATAGAACATTTTGTTAAAAAGAAATAAAAAAGGAGATATTTGGCGTTCCAATTTTAAATGACTTACACATTGAACAAACAAATATTTCCTTTCATGTTTATCTACGAATTTTGAGCAAATTTGCAAATTGACCTAAAAGCCAAAATTTTGCTCGGGCAAGAAAAATTGAACACCATTTAAAATTGAATATCTGGCAACCCTTAAAACATATCAGCTCAATTTAAACGTAGTTTTAAAGGTTAGTATTTCTATTAAAAAAAAAAAAATCTAGAATGAGGTCCCTACTCTAAGTACTGACGGAGAAATTGACCTTAACATGGGTCAGGGTACACCAAAGTTACCCTTTTTTTTAAATCGTCAAAAAGTAATGTCAAAGTTGAAAATCAGACTTTACTATAAAACAATTTTTTTTCTTAGAATATGACCAAGAATCACATCTCAAAGTATGGCTCACGAATTACCGGACACCCTGTATAGAGAGATAGATATATAGATAGTTATTTTATTTTTGATTCAGTATTATTAATTATCTTTTCTTTTAATTATTTTTGAAAAAAATCGTATTTATAAAAGCTTGTTATACCTTTTTATTATCAGGAAGTGTTGCTCATCATCATCATCATCGGCTCGACAACCGGGTTCCGGTCCTGGCCTCTTTCAACAAGTCTCTCCACCTATCCCGGTCTCTAGCCGACGCCATCCAGTTGCGCACCCCAAGGCTTCGGGCGTCCTGGTCTACGCCATCTCTCCAGCGCAAGCATGGTCTACCACGCTGCCGTCTACCATAGAATGTACCACAAAGAACTTTCCGAGCAGGTTCCTCTTCGCTCATGCGAGCTAGGTGCCCTGCCCACCGGAGTCTACCGAGCTTAATTTTTGTCACGATATCTGCTTCTAGGTAGATTGCGTACAATTCATGATTGTACCGTCTCCGGAATCGTCCTTCCTCACATATGGGGCCAACAATTCTCCTTAAGACTTTTCTCTCGAACGCAGCTAAGAGGTCGGAGTGCCTTTTGCTAAGCACCCAAGTTTCGGATCCATATGTGAGTACTGGCAGGACCATGGTCCTGTACAGCAGCAGTTTTGAAGTTATGGTGAGATTTCTGGATTTGAAAAGCTTTGACAGACTATAGTAGGCTCTGTTGGATTTGAGAAGCCGCCCGCGTATTTCTTCTTCTATATTGTTATCGGCTGCTACTATTGACCCAAGGTATTTAAAGGATTGCACCACTTCAAATTCGTGCTCCGCTACCTTGATTGTTTGACCAACTGTTCCTCTCGCATTCGACGCCACCATGTACTTTGTTTTACCTTCACTAATGTGCAGCCCCAGATTTTGTGCCGCCTGCTCGATCTGGATGAAGGAATCGTGTACAGCTTGTTCGGATCTTCCGATGATGTCAATGTCGTCTGCGTAAGCTAGTAACTGGCTGGACCTGTTGACGATGGTCCCTCTTGTTGCCGTGCCAGAGTCACGGATTGCTTTCTCCAACGCCAGGTTGAAGAGGAGGCAGGCCAAACCGTCCCCTTGTCGGAGTCCATTAAAGATTTTGATTGGTCTGGATAGCAATCCGGCTATTTTTACTTGGCTTGTTACGTTGGTCATGGTCAACCTACATAGTCGTGTCAATTTATTTGGGATGCCGAATTCTCTCATGGCTTTGTAAAGTTCTACCCTGGCTATGCTATCATAGGCGGCCTTAAAGTCTATAAACAGATGGTATGTTGAGATGTTAAATTCTAGACATTTTTCCATCGCCTGCCTAAGGGTAAAGATCTGATCAGTTGTTGATTTGCCTGGAATGAAACCACACTGATATTGTCCGATGACGGTTTTAGCGTATGGGGTTATCCGGTCTTGTAGGATAGAGGAGAGTATCTTATAGGCGGTACTCAACAACGTGATACCTCTATAATTGCTGCACGTTGTGACATCTCCCTTCTTATGTATGGGGCATATTATGCCTTTTCGCCAGTCTTCTGGCATTTCTTCTTGCTCCCATACGTGCACTATAATATCATGAATTGCTTGACGTAAGGCTGGCCCGCCGTGATGAAATAATTCGGCTGGTATTCCATCGGCTCCCGGGACTTTGTTCTGTTTAAGCCGGCCTATAGCCTTCTCAACCTCTTCTATGCTTGGTGGCGGCAACATAGGGTATTCTTCTTGAAGTAGTGGAGCCTCCACTTCTGCAGTGAGCTGACCATTTAGCAATTCATTGAAGTACACTTCCCATCGCTCCAGTATGCTTTCAGGATCGGTGATCAGATTTCCCTCTCCGTCCTTGCAGTATGTGCAGCGTGGTGTGTACTGCGTCATGTTTCGGACGGATTGGTAGAACTTCCGCGCCTGGTGCGGACCTCGCTCTCGGCTGTTTTCTATTTCACAGATTAGGTTCTTCTCCCAGGCTGATTTCTTTTGTCTGTGAAGCCGTTTTTCTGTTCTTCTGAGCTCTTTATATTCCTCTTCGCGTGCCCGCGTTCTATGAAATTGTTGCATTGCTCGGTACGCAACATTCTTACGTTCAGTCGCTAGCTTGCATTCATCATCAAACCAGTCGTTCCGATTTTTACGACTGCTGCCTAAGATGGAGTTGGCAGTACTAATGACAGTATTTTTAAGACGTGTCCACTTTTCATTTACGTCCAGCATACTGGCTCCAGGACTTACTCTCCCTAAGACAGGTGTTTCTAGGGCGAGTCCTAACGCATTACCAAAGGTGTTACTGGTGTTTTCATTGCGCAGGGCAGCCGTGTTGATTCGAACCTGATCGGCGGATGCAATGCGTCTTCGCAAGGCAATCCGCCCTCGGAAAACCATACCAACAAGATAGTGATCCGAGTCCAGGAAGTGTTGCTGCTGTTTGTAAAAAGCTTCATACCTTTCCCTTTCCTTGATATTATAAATATCTTATTTATCCCGTCTTACCTACTCACTTTCAAAAAATTTTATTCCGTACCTTACCTACATTTTTCATAATAGAGGCTATGAGTGCAATTGTGGCGTAACCCACTTTCTTTCAAAAATGAGTTTTTCATAAAAATGGGTCTCTTAATAGGTGCGTTTTATTATCTACCGACCCCGCTTAGGTAAAAAATAATTTCACTTAAGCGGTGTTCGGATAAGTGAAAAAAAATTCACTTAAGCGGATTTAAAAATTCCATTAAGCGGAGATTTAATGCTAGAAACAATATTGTTTTTATCTTTTGGACTGGCCTTGAAAGAAGTTAAATAAAACAACGATTAAATAACACAAAAATAATTTATTGAAAAACGAAAACTAGCAAATTTTTGTTCTGTTCGATTCATTTTTTTTCACTTAAGAGAGTTTTTTTTTAATGAAAAATATTAAAAATTAACTGAAAATATGTTTCAGTTATCCGGGTTTTTCACTTAAGCGAGTTTTACTTAAGCGGAGTGTTTTAAGGGAAATTGGTCGGAAAATACTTGGGGATGCAAAAAGTTTTTCAGGTAAGCGGGTTTTTCTCTTACGCGGGTCTCTCTTAAGCGGATTTTACTGTAGAGGAAGTTAGGGTATTGTAGTATACATGTTTGTTTTTTTGACTTAACAGAAAAAGTTACGAAACGAATGCTCCTAAATTTGGTAGATTTTACCAAAAACATATACAAGTGATTATTATCTACTTTTTATCGAATTCTAACAATAACTAGCAAAGATTTAGACAAAATATTGATACAACCTCTAAATCGTCACTTTTGAAAGTTAAAGGGTAATGTGGTACACTATGCTGTCTTATTGTGGTATACCCATTTTTTCATTCCTCACAGCATGATTCCATGTCTTTGGAATCTCATTTTCTTACTTCAACCCTTTTAGACATTTTAACAAATGAATCTTTAGAAAAAAACACAAATAGCCAATTTTAAAAAGAAATAAACTTTTATGATGGGTAAAGTGGTATACTACCACATTGGCCACGGCTAGTATACCACATTAGCCGAAACTATATGTATATATTTTTACAAAAATAAATAATGAAATATAAAATAAACACCTTTGAACAAAACTAACAGTTGTTTTTCGTAGATGATTAATTTATTTTTTCAAAGAATTTATAAACTAGCTTGAAACACAACTTTTGAGAGCACACAAACACTTTTTGTTTGAACCCTTCTCTAATATTTGCTCGAGATATACGAAGATTTTTGACTTGATTGAACACGAGTACTTAGTTTTATTTATATTACCATCCGCTAAGGTAAAAACCGTTGAAGAAACATGCTTAGTTTTTGAGAAAACTGCCTATACTACATTACCCGCCTATACCACATTACCCCAAATTACTCTATTGCATTTTAAAATTTGATCATAGTTTGAGTGCAATAGTGGCGTAACTTTTAAACTTCACTTAGAAAAAAATTATTATGTATTCTGACCAATGTGGGGGCCTAAATAGAAATATAAAACTTTCATTATTGTGCCGATTTTTTGTATCCCATCCAGAATTTATGGTTGAAGAAATCGACCATAGATTTTAAGTTAGTGGCCATTCCTATTTGCCATGTGACCAAGATTTTGGTATAGTAGAAAAGAATAAAAAAAATTATAAAGATATCTTCGTCCCAGATGATTGTGTTAACGTCATTTCCTCGGCCAGAAAGAGGAACCCATTATAGAAATTGTGAAAATGACTTCATCTGATTTTTTTTCCACAAAATTTATCGAAGAAAATATCACAAATAGGAAATTGTCCAATACATTTCGAAAAAAGTAAACTAATTTCAATTTTTATAAATATTCTAATGAAATTGATGTTTTACTCGAAGAGGTAAATGTAAAAAAGAGACAATCCGTTAATATTAAAAAAACTCAACCAGCTTGAACAACTTAAAATAAACGCTTTTGTTATCGTTAATTGAACTGCTTCAATTTATACCACCAATCCATCACTGTTTTTATAATAATTTAAAAACGTCAACAAGTGTTGCAACCGAAATATTTGACGATTTATCAGACGAGTAGTAAAATCATTAAAAAACAAGTTAAAATTTACACATAATTTTTTGTTGTTCAAATATGAACTATGAGAGAAATAAAAAAAAATATAATAAGTTTGACTTAACCTTTCTTTTTTCTTTATTTTTACAGAAAACTATGAATGCAAAAGTGGCGTAACCCACTTTTTTTTCCAAAATGAAGTTGAATTAAAAAAAAAACGCCACTATTGCACTGACAGCAGCGCCAATAATAGTCCAACCTACAATATAACGGTATGAATGAGTCGCTCATTGACCAGTTCTTTAAACAAATCTCAAAACAAAACTTACATTTTACTTAAAAAACCACTTAGGAACATTTTTCATGACGAATAAATAACCTATACAAGTACATACATATGTATGTGTGTACATAAATGCAAAAACTAAAAACAATGGACCGCCATCAACCGCGAACCCCTCTCTGGCATTATATTGCCCCCTTATTCGCTCATTCATATACCTAACATGCGGTCTCCACTAGCGATGAATCCAGAGCATTCTGTAAAGCATGCTTTCATCATCGCAAGTAGAGACTGCCCACCATCGCAGCTATGTTTCCATAGCGTGCGATAGAAAGTATGCTCTCATCGCATACCATTCATCGCTTGCTTTATCGCAAGGAGAACTGTCATATTGTTCTGGCCTTCCCAAATTAAATTTGATTGAGTTTTTTCTACCAAATCTAAAAAAATCTGATTTGAAATTGTCCATCGAACTCATTTATATTAATTCTTAATTTGAAAGCCTTTGAAATTTGATCAATTAAAATTATTCACTATACCAAAAAAGTATGCGATGAAATGCCCAGCCACAAAAATCTGACAGTTCTTCTGCTCCCTGCTTTCTGCTTTGGCTATTGCGATTGCGAGGGATTTATCGCTAGTGGAGACGGCGCACAGTGGGGCGACTTGTATGGGAGAGCGGACAAAAGTCCATAAAAACCGAACCACTTAACCAATTTAAATGAAATTTTCAGAAATAAAAGTAGTTTTGGAAAGAAAGCTTCACAAAAAATTTCCACCCACTGCCACGCCCACTAACAAAAAAATCGTCAAAATTGATAAAAATCCATGTTTTGTGCCAAGTAAAGGTTCAAGATGGTGTTTTTTTTTGAGGAAGTTGGCCATTGACATTTTACACACCCTCTTTTTGGGCGGTTTTTAATCTTTTTTTTAAATTTCTTGTACTTGTTTTGTATGTAGACAGGTTTTGTTATTGCGATAAAATCGGAACCACACAATTGATTTAAATAATATTTTCAAATATTATAAGGGATAGTTTTAGAAATGACAACAAACTATTTCCACCCACTGACACGCCCACACAAAAGTTTTTCTAAATTCCAAAGTTGGTAGGCTAAATTTTGAGTAATTAGAAAAATATATTTTCGCGAAAAGAATCAAATAAAATGCTTGATAAATGCAACCATTACGTATCTATCGGTTCAGACGTTCAGTGTTTTTATGATATATATAATGGAAAGAAGCGATGCTGTTCTTATTTTATGTGGTGGTAAATCATAAAAATAATGTAACCATTAAAAGCCGAAAAGTGTTAATTTACAAACGCATAGTCAAACAGCAACAGCAACAACCAGCAACACGTTTTATGTTAAGTGTTCACTACTGAAACTTGCATCAAATAATGAGCAAACTTCAAAGCAGAACCAAAAAACAACGCACAACATGTTTAAGACATTTTTCTCAATTTTGAAAAAGAGGTTTTGGATAAGAAGGAGTACGTTACAAAATAGAACTATATTAATGTAAAAAAAAAAGAAAAAGATTTTAATTTATATTAATATTTATTCTAAGTCATTAAAAAATGTATACAAGTTCTCCCATGTTACACCTAATTCTTACTGATGCGACATTTAACTCTGTTTAAAAAAAAAAATTTAAAAACACTAATTTATTCAATATTGTTACCATATATTGCAAGCTGTAAGTAAATATTGTAAATTTTTCCTAATTATTGACTAAAGATTGTACAAATACAATACAAATATTCCTTTTTAGGACACAGAAGTGAAAAAAAAAATTTTTTTTGCAAGATTTCGTAACTTTAAACCTGCTCACTGTGCGGATTTGCAGGTATTTGCAGCTAAATTTTGTTTGAATGTAAACTTGGACATGTCTACATCGAGAAATTAGCTATCTCAGAGCAGAGGAACGTGGAGCTTTTTTTATATGACTACAACTTTCCATTACTGTGGACTGAGTCTTATTTTGTGCTGCCGTAATTCACTCAAATTTTTTTTGCTGAGTTTGACCGCTGTATTGTATTATTAGGCATTCCAAATAAGCAAACAAAAAACAATCCCATTTTTAGTTCATCTCGAATAGACTTCACCCTAGGAAAGTCAAATCAAATTCCCACACTATTTCAAATATTTTGACTTTGAGCGCCTTTTTACGTGTTAAGACTTCAGTTTTGGCCCAAATCCTTAGTGTACCCAGATTCTCTGGCTAATTTACTGTGAGAAACATGAATCAGCTAATCGAAATCAGCACTTTTGCAAAATCGAGTTTTGTCCGCCTTGGCCCCACTGTGCGGCGTGTAATGCATATTCTCATTTTTCTCATATATCCAAAAAACAAAACAACGTTGCAAAAAAAACATACACAAAATTTCATTCGCAACGTGCCGTCGTCACCGCCACGCCGCGCGCAATCGCAGACCATCGTGCGTTTCCTGTCATTCTCAGTAGGTTTTCTGCACATACATATGTATATACAGGGTGATTTGCATAAGGTGTGACAAAAAGCTAGGGCGTGTAGGTTGGACTTAGACAAGAAAAAAATCGTATGGGAGGGAAGGGTCTATTTCCCCCCGTTTAGGAAGGAGGGGCAATTTAAGAAAAAAATCACTTAAAACAGAAAAATAATTATTAAAAAATAACGGTGATACCTACAGAGTAGTACTATAGAATTTTGAAAAGCCAGAAATACATTCTTTAATTTTGTTTTTAAATAAAGTTGTTCGAGTGAATAGTTTTTGAAAAATTAATTTTCAAAATCAAAATTTTGAAAAAAAAAAATGAAAATTTTGTTTTTAAACAATTTTTTTTCAAAATTTTACGTAATTAAGTATTATTTTTTTATTCAATATTCAATGCTCTTATTAATTTTTGATCAAACACAAAAAACCGGATGTCAAAATGTTTTGTAGTTTTTGAGAAAATCAAAAATAACAAAAACTACTTTTGTTCTAAGAAAAGCCTTTTATTTTAGTTTTTACGTTTTTGGATTCTTAGGTGAATTTACGATTGAAAGGATTAACTTTCTTTTTACTACTTTTTTAATTATCGGTCTTATAAGCATACAATAATGTGACAAAGTACTGGATTAATCATATTTCACACATTTTTTCATTGAAAACACCTGCGTGAGAGCATTGGTTTAAAATTGACCTGCCACTTTTTTATTATGGTGGTGTCGGCTTGGCTTAGGTGCATTTACGAAAGAAAGGATTAACTTTTTTTGTAAATTTTTTTATTATCAGTCTTATAAGCATACAATAAAGTGACAAAGTCCTGGATTAACACATTTTTACTTGCGATATAGGTACTATAGGGCAAGTTCTGCATTTGGAAAAAAAATCGAACCCGAGATTTTGATCAAAGTTGACATTACGATGATAGCGAAGACGAAAAAAGTGGGTCCGACAATTCCGTCTGTCTGTCTGTATGTCTGTATGTCTGTATGTCTGTACCTCGAAATACAGCCTTAACTACCGGAGGTATTTTCTTCAAACTTGGTAGTTAAGGGTCTTCGGTGATTCTCTAGAGGAAAAATTGAAATTTTTTTTTTAGCTCCAAAACTAAGGGTACCCCCCATACACCCGTAATGCAAAATCTTATTTATCTCGAAAACGGCTCTAACGATTTTGATAAAAAAAATTAAGTGTGATATTATGGACATGGACTATATTTTGGTGAAAAAAAATTTTGGGAGGAAATGTTATTAGGGGTACCTGTCATAGAACGGTTTTTTTGATTTTCGAGTTTCTCACCAATGGCTCTAACGATTTTAACCAAAATTTTTATGCAGGAGCTGCTTTGCATTTGAAAAAATATAAACTAAAAATTTTTTCGAAAAAATAGTTTTTGGATTTTTAAAAAAATAATACAATTTTTTTTTTTGAAAATTCAATATCTTGAAAACCGATACACGATTAAATTTTTAAATTGCGTTTTAAAATGTATTTTATTAAATACTAACAATTTGCATATCAATTTTTCTTATAAAAATTTTAAATAAAATTTAGTACACAAAAAACATGTTTCAGTGTGTCTGTATGTCTGTACCTCTCACTACAGCCTAAACCCCTGGACCTATTTCTTTCAATCTCGGTAGTTAAGGGTCTTTGGTGATTCCCTAGAGGCGAAATTGAAATTTTTTTTTAGCTCCAAAACTAAGGGTACCCCCTATACACCCGTAATGCAAAATCTTATTTATCTCGAAAAC
This sequence comes from Chrysotoxum bicinctum, assembly GCA_911387755.1. Classification (NCBI taxonomy): domain Eukaryota; kingdom Metazoa; phylum Arthropoda; class Insecta; order Diptera; family Syrphidae; genus Chrysotoxum; species Chrysotoxum bicinctum. The sequence goes on from OU426988.1 coordinate 107,972,324, forward strand.
GGCTCTAACGATTTTGATAAAAAAAATTAAGTATGATATTATGGACATGGACTACATTTTGGTCAAACAAAATTTTGGGGCAAAATGTTATTAGGGGTACCTGCCATAGACCCGTTTTTTTGATTTTCGACTTTCTTATTAACGGCTCTAAGGATTTTAACCCAACATTTTTAGCAGGAGTCCCCTTAAGTTAAAAATAATATTGTATGTAAAAATATTCGAAAAAATATTTATTGGGTTTTAAAAAAAAAAAAAAAAATTTTTAAATCAATATCTTCAAAACCTATGAACGATTATTTTTTTGAAATTATTTCCTAAAACCAATATTATTAAATACTTAAAATTCGCATCCCACATTTTTTTCTTGAAAAATTTTAGAGAAATTTCTTATATAAAAAATTTATTTAATAATAAAACGATTTTTTAAGGTTTATTTGCATAAATTCATACTTTTCCGCATTTGCACATTATTATCTCATTAAATCCATGTTTTATATTTATAAAATGTATCTTAAATTCCAAAGTACTTTTACATAAGAGCAAGTTCGTGCGATCCAGTCGTGCATTTTATTTCATTGAGAACACCTGCGTGAGAGCATTGGATTAATATTGACCTGCGAATGTTTTTTAAATAATGCAACGTTACACGCCCTAACTAGTGACAGAAAAATGCAATTGCGAAATAAGAACAAAAATGTTCCTGAATATTGAAACCATTCTATTGGACCTCCTCTTCCAATCCAACGGTCACTAAAATGTTCATCAAGCCAGTTCCTTACAGTGCGGCTGTAGTGTGCTGGAGCTCCATTTTGCTGGTAGATTAAATTGTCTGCTATGGCCAAGGGAACGTTGTCATTCAAATCGGGCAGAAGGTCTCGTAGTATCTGCAGATAGGATTCTCCATTTATGACTGAATTCAGGAACCATGGTCCAATAACTGTTCGTCCAACAATACCAAGCCAAACATTACAGCTAAAGTGGTGTTGAGATTTGGGTTGTTTCTTGTTATGCGGATTGCTGTTACTCCAGTGATGTAAATTGTGGAAATTTGTTACTCCATCTCTGGTAAACTGAGCTTCATCCGTCCAGAATATCCTTCCAAAGTAATTATGTTCAGTTTCATCTCTCAGCAATAATCTTCGACAAAATGCAGCTCTCAGTAACTTGTCGTTTGCGGTTAGCTCCTGAACTGGTGTAGTGTGGTACGGGTGTAAATGCTCGGTATGAAGCACTGCCCATACTCTAGTTTGGGGCAACTGAAGCATAGTAGCTATTCTCCTTGTGCTAAGGGAGGGATTACGTCGGACCACATTCAAAATTCTTTCCTGTATGTGTACTGATGGAGAAGATGAACGTTCTCTCCGTCGATGCTCCAGTACTACGTGTTCTCGAAGACGTTGATGGATTCTTGAAAATATCGTATGACTGGGACACCTCCTATTAGGATACATTTCAGCGTAGAGTCTTTGCGCTTCACGACTTCGACCATACTACCGTAGCAGTAATGCATATCCGTTAATTCGGCACGAGAGTAATTTGACATCGTGATATGTTGACGACTTGACATTCAAATTAGAAATAATTTGTACAACAAAACGGGTCGCGTCGCCAAGCCGACCCCACCGTAATAATTAAGTTTAAATTTTAAACCAACGCTCTCACGCAGGTGTTCTCAATGAAAAAATGTGTGAAATATGATTAATCCAGTACTTTGTCACATTATTGTATGCTTTTAAGACCGATAATTACAAAAATAGTAAATTCACCTAAGAATCCAAAAACGTAAAAACTAAAATAAAAGGCTTTTCTTAGAACAAAAGTAGTTTTTGTTATTTTTGATTTTCTCAAAAACTACAAAACATTTTGACATCCGGTTTTTTGTGTTTGATCAAAAATTAATAAGAGCATTGAATATTGAATAAAAAAATAATACTTAATTACGTAAAATTTTGAAAAAAAATTGTTTAAAAACAAAATTTTCATTTTTTTTTCAAAATTTTGATTTTGAAAATTAATTTTTCAAAAACTATTCACTCGAACAACTTTATTTAAAAACAAAATTAAAGAATGTATTTCTGGCTTTTCAAAATGCTATAGTACTACTCTGTAGGTATCACTGTTATTTTTTAATAATTTTTTTTCTGTTTTAAGTGAAACGGGGGGAAATAGACCCCCCTCCCATACGATTTTTTTCTTGTCTAAGTCCAACCTACACGCCCTAGCTTTTTGTCACACCTTATGCAAATCACCCTGTATAATGTATGCATGCTTGTGTGCGCCTGCGCTGTCTGGCTGGTGCAACACTGCAACTCTGTGTACTCTGAAAAGCTATAGCATGTTTGTTGCTCATGTCTCTATTTGCTGAGAAAAGAATAGCATAAGAGAAAATGTTAAATTAATTTGCTAAGAACAGAAGAAGAGAACAAAATCTACAGTTTAGTTGTTTTCTCTGCCGCTTGGTACATTAGGTCGCGTTCCTCTTTATGAGACTACTTAAATACTATAAGAGTTTATATACAAGGCCCTGAAGCAGGAATAGCTGAAAATAACGTAAGTAACTTAATGTACACATTAAGTTTGCTTTTCAAATTATTCGTTTTCTATTTTTTTATTCGGTACATAACACTGACATTAAAGTGAAGGAAAACTCCGAAGCCGAAACAAAAAAGCCAACATGTTCCTCAAAATCGAGGAAAGTGGAGAACTCTTCCTACTAAAATGGTCTTAGCGAGGCTAAGTATGTATATGCAGGAAGAATTTGACACTGCGTTTTGAAAAACTTGATGCTTAGAACTCAAAAATGATGGCTGAAATCCACACAACGTCTGGCCAGAATGAAATCATCGGGGTTCAAAATGCACATATTATTGCCTAAAGTGTTTCAAATACAGCTTTGGTCATAAGCCAAAATCAAGGCATTTTAAACCTTTTTAAATAAGACTACTTTTTGTTTATTTTATAATTGTTCCAGTTTACTAATACTGTGATTATTTAAGTTCCTTTTATTGAAGTTTATGAATTTGTTTGAGTTTTTTGCTTGTAAAATATGTTTCTGAATTGTGATTTTTTATTTTATATCATCACATAATAAAACGGCAAACATGTTTTTTGTGGTACACTTTACGCGGCCCACAAAAACCGAAGGGGCATAAATTACATATTAAACGAAAGCATTTTTTGCATAGATGTGTACAATGCCAAAATTATTTAAATATACTACACATAAATTGTTTAAAACAACAAATAAAAATTGCAAAAAAATGCCCGAACATCTGTTGCTGAATAGAGCATACATTTACACTATACTGTCATACAGTTTCAGCACAGATAATTATCGACTAGCGACATCTGTTGCTGAATAGAGCATACATTTACACTATACTGTCATACAGTTACTGTCATATATTATATATATAATTATCTGTGGTTTAAGTTTAGTAAAAGTTAGAACCATTTTAACTTTTGCTTTTGTTGTTGTTTGGAAAAATACAGCACAATTTGTTCACTTTTCACTCTTTGAAGTTGAATGTAGTTAAGCTTTAGAGTATTAACTACATCTATCGGGCAATTTCCGTGTTAGGCTAGGCGCGCAGATTCAATTTTAGTTGCACAACTGTTTCGTTGCTTATAGAAAACAGATGAACATATAATTATATGTTACACAAACTAGCGAACTCTTTTTGGGCAATCGTTTAGTGTGTGTCAAAATATAAACTTCTTAATTGCTCGAACCAAGCAGTTGCGAAACTAAAAATTGAATGTGCGCGCCTAGCCTTAGTGCTTTCAAAAAGTGAAAAACTGAAATTTAGAACCATTTCAACTTTTACTTTTTGTGTTTTTCGAAATGGAAGACAGAAATTTGAAATGATTTTGAAAAAGAGAGCATGTAGTTCTAGCTTTATTCTATGCGTTACTGATATCAAATCTTCCCTGAAAATAAAATATCCTCCTGGTTTGACAAGAATGCGTTAATAAACCAACAAAATATCAAATTCGAATTAGAGCTGAGTAAATCGTTCATTTCAAATGATTGAATCGTTCAACAATCGATTACGAAAATGATCCGATCATTTCAACCAACCGATCATTCGATCATTTTCATTTCACTGAAATGATTCAATACTGTTCCTATTCGATTTTAATTTTGATTTCGATGATAAGATTGACTTATGGCTTTGATAGTTCTCACAAAATACTCTATTATTGTAAGCCATAAATTGCCAAAAAACATCGAATGATGCCTACTTTGTACATGGATTAAAAAGTGTCAAAAAAGTTTTCGGCTGACATTTTGTACGAAATACACTTTGTACGTCAAAGCTGAATTATCTATTTGTCAAGTCATAAACTGTCAAATTCCATCAAAGGATGGCTAAGATTTCGATGGATTAAAAAACGTCTATGAATATCCAAAAAAAAAAAAGGTTTTTTATTTTTTGCTCCGGAAAAGAGCAATTTTAGGGCTTTCGGCTGACATTTTGTACGAAATACACTTTGTACGTCATAACTGAATTCGTCCTCTATTCGTCGAGCCATAAACTGTCAAATTCCATCAAAGGATGGCTACGATGTCGATGGATTAAGAAACATCCAAAAATCCACATTAAACATACCGGATTCTGATACATCAAACAACATCAGTTCAACCCAACAATTGTTTTTGCGGCCTACAACATTAACAATTAATATGCAACGTGTCAAAAATCTGCAATGTGTCAGAAATGTGTATAGGTTTGAAAGTTTGTTTACCATTAACTGTTTTCCTTTGGACTCCAGGATTGAGTGCTTAGTAGGTACTTCTCATTGCATTCAACAATTTAAAAAAATCATGAATTCTCTGTCTTTTATTGAATGATAATGAATTAAATAAATAAATTGGCACTCGAATTTCGAGAGCTGGGTCGGCTAGTATTTATTATGTTGTTATTCGAAAAAAAATCTATAAAAAAAAAGGTTACCAACTAAATTTTCAGTTTCTCTTTGATCAAATAAATACTAATGGAAATAAATTCGGAAATATTGCCCACTATTTCAATATTTTGTACTTTTAGATATCCTTTCGAGTCGGATTAGACGTCATAACATGTCCTTGTTTGGAATTTACTTGGTATTCATCTCCACATTGCAAAACTAAATAAAAGTGCTTACTCAGACCTGCTAAAAACTTTTGATACATAATGATAGTTTAAGAATCTTAGTAAATACAAATTTTTAAGTATATAAATGTATTACTTTCTTCATAAAGCTTAAATTTGAATTGAAAAACATAAAATATAAAAAAAAAATTGTTTCAAATATACAAATTGTTTGAATACGGATTTTAGAAGCACTAAGAAGAACTAAATTAAACTAAGAAACGTTTGAATCATCCAAATCGAACAAGTGATTTCCAATTTGGAGCTTCGTATAACTATCGATTCCATAAATTTTTCATTGCAATTTCATATCGATACGAAGTTCCCGATTGGAAACCACTTGGTCGATTTGGATGATTCAAACGTTTCTTAGAATTTAGATCTTCTAAGTGCCTCTAAAGTCAGTTTTTAATTTGGACATTTTGACTTGTTGCCTTTTACGTTTTCATATTTAATACATTTAATTGGTACTCATACCAAGCTGGCATTTAAAGACTGTTGGCTGCGCTTGTGTTTTTTAAACGTTTCTAAGTCTGAATTAAAGAGTTTTAGGTGACTACAAGTCGCGTTTTCAATTTTGACGAAAATTTCAAAAATGTTCCATCCACAACCAATTTAAGGATTTTCATGAAAAATTCACATGAGATTCATTCTTAGACGGAAAAAATTTAAATATTAGCTAAAATTGAAAAATGAACTTAAAAGTCACCTAGAGAGAGTAAGAAACGATAAAAAAATCCATGAAGCCAACAGTTTGGAATTGGGAGCTTAGACAGGTACAAATTCTTGCATGTAATATATGTACATTGTTCAAGAAAAATGCAGAAATTGATTCTAGTTCGAAATTTTTGGAATTGTTTGCATGAATTGAAAATTTATTTAAGATTCCCGTAAAAACTCCTACTGGACTTAGGGACTATATTTGTTGATATGGTTTGCATATGTATGGAATAAGATATGTGGTATACTCGGAAAAATGTTTGGCTTTTTTTGTTTTTATAAATGTAATAAATCATAAAATAAAGATGTATTAATGTTGCAGCGCGTAAATACAAAGTGGTTTTAATATTATATAAGTGATAACTATCTCCGACAATACAGGTGATGACATCTGAAACAACAACAAATTAAGGTGTCTTAAGTTTTCGATGATCGGTTTTCGAGAAGTCGTTTATCGATTAACAAACGACAATAAATATATTTCTTAGTATTAGTATAATATTTGCAACTTTTATGTAAATGAAATAAAATAGTTATAGGAACTGATTTTAATACTTTCTTATTGTATTTTTTCTCTTTTTTTTAAGGAAATTTTACTTGCTTGGCTATTGTTTTTAATCTCCGCCGCAGGCTTGGATATCATCTTTTTCACACATATATACCTTCGGCCTTAATAGTTGTCATGTCTTGGATTTCTTTTTGGATTAAGCCCGAAGCAATTCCAGCTCGAGTAACTTTAGGGGTCACCTCACTCCTTACGCTCGCAACACAAAACACTCAATCTCAGCAATCTTTGCCACCGGTATCTTACGTAAAAGCTATAGACGTTTGGATGTCATCATGTTCTGTTTTCGTTTTTCTTTCTCTAATGGAATTTGCTGTCGTTAACAATTATATGGGTCCTGTAGCAACAAAAGCAATGAAAGGATATTCGGATGAAAGCTTACATAATATTCAAGACTTTAAGGTGATTAGCAAAACATTATATAGAGTAATCATACATAAATAATATTTGTTCACAGAAAAAAATTCACAGAGAGTCAATGATAGAACCTCAATATGATGCTTCATGCAACGGACATCCTACTGCAATTTATATTGATACCTTTTCTAGATTTTTCTTTCCATTTTCTTTTTTCATCCTCAACATTGCGTATTGGACAACTTTTCTATAATGAATCCACCTTAAACATAAAATAAAATAATCTTTGATTTCATGTGTGTAAACGGCTTTTCATTTGATCAGAACGGAACAAACAAATTTGAAGTATTCAAATTCATTTATGTATGTATATAATATAATATTATCCCCAATATGTGAAAATTCCCGAATGGACAAAATCTCGAATGCCAGAATTCTGGGGTGGAATCGCGTAAGGTGATAGTTGATAGTTGACAATCAAAATCGATTAATGGACAGCTATTTACGTGTCGTTTTCATACTTTTTGTCATTTTCAATTGACATTTTGCATTTTTGGTTTGAACTCCGTAAGAAATTAAAAATTAAAACTAAAAAAGTGTTTCTTATTGAAATTAAAATATATGTTGTGAAACAAATACAGAAAATTACTGAAGTGTAATGTTTAGCTAATTGTTCCCATTGTTGCCTTTAGGTTGTCCTTCCTGTGCTTATAGGATTTTTCCAGCTGCAGATGTTCTTGCATTAAGGTTGTAAGCATAGCGATTTGTTTATTTGTTGCATGAAGCTTTCGAACAAACTAAATTATTTTAACACTGGAGTACACGCATGGCCTACAATAGTAGACTACAGTAACAGTTTTATTTATTTATTTTTTTTTTGTACTGAAGTAGTATTTTTTTTTTACAAAATTTGAAGTTCCTAACTAATATTTATGAATTTAAGTTATTAAATGTTTAAGACAATAGATGAATTATTTAAATATTTTTTTTTTCATTTAAATCTTTATTAACTTAAAAATGATTGAGATTTTTAAATGGTCTACGATAGTAGCCCACGCGTGTATTGGTGTAAAAAAATAGGGCACGCATACTCCAGTAAATATGTAGCGATAAAGGCAGGTATAAATGTACATATTTATTAAAAAAAAATAATAGGTATGAAGGCATTTGACATTTATGCAAATCTAAATATCAATCAATATAGGTATGTAGATATGTACAAAGAGGTACAACAATTTTTCTTAAGAAAATAGCTTTAACATATGTGTGTATACCTATAGAAAATTGTATAAAATTCAAATAACTTTTTTTTATGAAAAAAAAAATAGATTATTCTAAAAAATGTTTTGGGTTTTGAAAAAAAAAATCAATTTGTTTGTTGAAAAATCAATATCTTGAAAACGTGTAAATGAATTGTTTTTGGAATTATATCCTAAAATCTACGATATTAAATACTAAAAATTGGCATCCAAAATTGTTTCTCTTTTTATAGAAATTTCTAATTTAAGTCATTACTTTAATGAGAAAACGATTTTTAATATTTCGTCGGTGTTGCCGATTTCTATGGCGAACAAAACTTTACGGCTTTCCTCCAAGAGTAAAAGAGTATCCAACAAATTTTATGTTGCGAAACTTTAAAAAACTTTATTCAAAATAAAAAGAATGAAGTTCAGAAATATGATTTATAATTATTTTTTAAAATACTTACTCTTGGTCTGCCGTGGCTGCTGCTTGTGATTTTCTTTGAAATTGAACTGTAAATCGAATGAACAAACGGTTTATTAATTTTCGTCTACATTCTAGAATAATGAATGCATTCGAAACCAATCAAAATGCGCAGCATCCACGGAGACCAAGAGCAAGTTCACACGTAATCTGAGAGTACGTTTACACGATGGCTGAGTAATATTTTATGACGGCGTTGGTAACATTTTCCCCCCCGTATGACGATCAGAGTGAGTAAATACTGACTTGGTTAAACCAGCGCCTTCGTCTACTCTACGCACGTCCAAAACTGCAATCTTTGCGGCGGGACGATGATATTCCCCACTTGCTGTTCGCACAATAGCACTGCGCACCTGTCCATCTTTAGAGCGGATAGATTTTACTACTACTCCCTTCGGCCAGCAGTATCTGGGAAGCCCGGGATCGATAATTATTACAACATCGCCTTCATCGATAGGTTTGGCTTTCTCGAACCAGTTGGTGCGTCGTGTCAATGTCGGTAGTATTTCCAAAACCCATCTCTTCCAAAACATGTCTGCTAGCAACTGTGAATGACGCCATGATGATCTGAAATACTGATCGGAGGTATCAAATACTCCTGGAGGTTTGCTTCCGTTTGATGAGCCGAGGATGAAGTGGTTGGGTGTGAGGGCTTCTTGTTCGGCGGTCTCGAGCAATAAATACGTTAGTGGTCGGCTGTTAACAATGCTTTCTACTTCTATCAACAAGTTGTTTAACTTCTCGTCCGTCAGCTTCGTATTGGGTGTAACGATGTTGTACAAAACTGTCTTAATCGAACGGACCATTCTTTCCCAAGCACCACCCATATGGGGACTTGCTGGCGGTATGAACTCCCATTTGGTATGCTGTGTTGTAAACTCAGCCTGGATTCCATTAAAGTTGATTCGGTCATGAGCTTCACGCAATTCCTTTTCCGCTGCCTTCAAGTTGGTCCCGTTGTCACTATAGAATTGCAGAGGACAACCTCTCCGCGCTATGAAATTCCTGATGACCATAACACAAGAATTCATTGTTAAACTGTGGGCCACCTCGACATGGACTGCGCGACAAGTAAGGCAAGTGAATACCGCTCCGTATCGTTTCTCGGTGCGTCTGCCACATGTTACCAAAAATGGTCCAAAGAAATCAACACCAACGTATGAAAATGGTCTAGTGTATGGAGAGAGCCGCGCTGCTGGTAGAGATCCCATTTCTGGAGGCTTTGGGATTGCTCTTTGTATTTTGCATACCTGACACTTACTTCGTACAGTTCGGTAAAGAGTACGCAGTCCTGATATATGGAAAGTCTGAAAGATTTCATTTATGACTGTTTCATGATTACCATGTTTCAACTTTCTATGATACCAGTCAACTAATAACATAGTAACATAGTGGGATTTCGGCATTATTATTGGATTCTTACTGGTATCGCTAATATTCATTTTTTCTAATCGTCCTCGCATTCTGAATATCTTGTTCTCATCTAAAAAAGGGGACATTCGACGAAGGAGGCTTGTCTTAGGCAAGGTGCAGTTAGGGTTATCTAATAAAAGGCGATTTTCTAAACTAAAGGTTTGGGTCTGAGCTAGGCGATAGAGGACTTGGTGTCCCCAGAGCAGTTCGTCTTTGGTCAGGTTAGGAATGTTGTCATAGTTTGTGTTTATCTGATTATGTTTCACAGATATTCCTTTAAGTTTCCTTTGTGTTACGAGGTTAATAAATCTTTTGACATATGCCATGCAGGAAGCAAGACGTTCCCACTTCGAAAATCGATTGACATCGACTATTGGATTGTAGAGATGGACGGCTAGATGTTGTTGAATCTCAGGATTTTGTTTAAATTCATCAGTTGGTACCTTGGCGTTTTGAAATTCCTTTATTGGCCAGTGGTCTTGTGGTTGACTTAAAAATGTTGGTCCAATAAACCAGGAACTATTTGGATGGAATTCTGGTTCTTGATTCCACTTCGTGGCTAGATCTGCGACATTCTGTTTGGAGGGAACATAATTCCAGTTTGCGATATTTGTTGATTCTTGAATTTCACCCACTCGAAACATAACAAACTGTTTGTACGACCTTGGATCGCCACGAAGCCATAGTAGAGCCGTTTTGGAATCGGACCAATAGTTTATTGTTTCAAGTCTTAGATCATGAGCTTTTGCTATATTATTTCCAAGTCGGGATCCAAGAACAGCTGCAAGAAGCTCCATACGAGGTATCGAAATTGGACGGAGAGGGGCCACCTTAGTCTTAGAGCAGACCAGCACTACTTCTATTCCAGCTTTTGATTCTATCCTAAAGTATGCGACTGCAGCGTAGGCCTTCTCGCTCGCGTCCACGAAAATGTGTAGCTCTACTTTGCTTGAGTTACTGCAAGCGAAAGTGAAATAACATCTAGGCACCTGAACTCTTTCAACTTGTTGAATTCTGAGCAACCATCTGTTCCAGGCTTCTGAAAATTCTTGAGAAATTGTTTCATCCCATCCAATGCCGGTTCTCCAGATGTCTTGCAGCAACGTTTTCATATAAACTGTAAAAAAGTTCAAAAATCCCAGTGGGTCAAAGATTGACATTAGAAGCCTTAACAGTTGCCTCTTTGTAGGCGTTTTCTCTCCTCTAAGAACCTCTCCGCTTGCCTTTGTATACTTTAGGTTGAATGTAAAGTAATCGCTGCTTGCGTGCCACCACATCCCGAGTACCTTTTCCGTTTCCACAACTTGTTCCACTGTTTTCCCGGCTTGGCAAAAGTTATCTGCAGTTCCACCTTCTCCTAAAGCGTCAATGACTTCTTTTGAATTCGAAACCCAATTCCGAATGTTAAAATTGGCATGTTTATGGATTTCTCGAACATCTTTTGCGAGGTTGATGGCTTCTTCGACGGAGTTAACACTGTCGAGCATATCGTCAACATCATAATGCCTTTGAATAATTGACTTCACTGTTCTTGGATACTGTTGGATGTACTCCTTCGCGTTTGCGTTCTTTACATACTGAGCAATTGATGGTGAACAACTAGCTCCAAAGCTCATAACTCTAAGGATGTAAACATCTGGCTGACGATTTATTTCTCCATTCCGCCAAAAAAATCGTTGAGATTGTTGGTCTTCTTCATCAACGGCTATTCTGTGAAACATTTCACGTATGTCACCACAAACTCCCACTCTTCCTATTCTAAAATTAAATAGAACATCTGTCAACGAAGTCATGAGATCAGGACCCTTATCAAGACATCCGTTAAGGGAAACACCATTGCATTCCGCTGCAGCGTCCCATACCACTCTTATCTTCTTTGGTTTATTCGGGTTCTTGACGGCAAATATCGGTAGGTTCCACTTACGCTGATAGTCCATAGCTAATTCATCCTTTCGAAGTTTACGGATGTAACCCTTTGCTTCCATGTTTACAATATGGCTATTTACTTGTTTGGCTAGATCTGCATCCTTCTGAAGCTTCCTTTCAAAGCAACACAGCCTTCGGTATGCCATAGCTTCGTTCTTCGGCAGCCTTATATTTTCGTTTTTCCAAAGGAGTTTTGCTATAAAACGATCACCATCTCTTTTGATATTATTTTGCAGCTGTAGGTTTGTAGCCGTACTCATTGTATTCCGTTGCGTCTGTTCCATACCCTCGCTTTCGATTTTCATATATTCCACCATCAGATTTTCTAAAGCGACCTCATTATTACACTCGCATAAATGTAAGTTGACACTCTGAAATGTAGAATTTGTATTCGCACTCTGGCCAATCTCTCCATATATCGTCCACCCAAGTCGTGTCTTTGTTGCAGCCGGTTCGTTTGCCTTTCCCTCACGAAAGCTTAAAGGCATTGCCAAACTCCTATTGTTAAGACCGATGATGACTCTTGGAACAATGTTTCGGTAAGACTCCACAGGAAGTCCTTTCAGATGCTTGTATTCCTCGGTGATCTCTTTCATGCTCAATGTTTGGGGCGGTAAATCGAGTTTATTCACAGATCGTACATTTCGTAGTGAGTAACGCTTAGTGTTGTTTGCCTTAGGAGCAACCTGCAGATTCAAATGTTGAGAATCTTTCTCGACTCGAATAGTTCCATCTGTCCACCTGAGACACAACTCCGATTTGGCGCCTTGAACTCCGATCGTTTGAAGAATTTCTGTTTCAATTAGAGTTGGACCTGATCCATCATCTAGAAACGCATAAACGTCTATAGAAGAGTCTTTCCCGAAAATTGTTATTGGCACTATTCGATATAGTACTTTAGATGTTTCTGTATTGTGCACGGCTACGATTGCAGCATCAGAACGTTCCATGTTTGGTTTGTGAAGCATTGTATGATGTTTAGCGTGGCAACCATCGATCTGGCATTCCTTTCGTTCACGGCAAAATCTTGTATCGTGACGCCTTAGGCAGGAGCGACAAAGTTTCTTTTCCTTGATTAAATTCCACCTCTCGTTATAGTTCATTCTCTTAAATAAGTCACACTTGGCAATAGTATGCATTCCATCGCATACTGAACACTTTACATGCGGTGTTAAACTAGAACTTGAGGTGGCACTTTCATCATATTCATGAAAACCTACACGGTGTACCCTACGTTTTTCCAAATCAGCATTGCTCGTATTCGAAACCGGAACAGATAAAACTCTACTTGCTGCTTGAGCAATTTTGAAAAGCCAATCGCTTAAAGTTTTTAAATTCAGATCAATAATATTTTCCGAGTAAAGAGCCCATTCAATTCGCTTTTGTACTGGAAGTTTTTCGATTAAATCTTGAAGAAGTGAAGGGTTGTTCATATGTGAACCCAAACCAGAAGCCTCTATCGTTGCAACTATACCCTTGACCTCGAGTGAAAAATGTATTAGCGTTTCTATTTTATTTGGATTTACCGGTGGCGCAGCACGTACCTTAGTCACGAGAATGTTTAAAATAAGCTCTGGACGCCCAAATACCATCTTGAGAGTCGAAATAATTTCAGGCACTAACGCAGGTAATGTTAGACTGTGACTTACATAATCTAATGCTTTTCCCTTCAAGGATCGCTGTAGCCGAAGAAGATTCTCTTCATTTGTAAGTCCACATAACCTGGTTGACGTTTCGAAGCTGCTAAAAAAGAGAGGCCATTCTTCTGGTCGGCCATTGAAAGGTGGAAGTTCCCTTGAAACTACTTGACGAGCATAGACTTTCTCGTGAGTAGGCACGAACGTAGAAACGGGTGTAGCTAAGTCGACACTTTGCTGCAGCATAGTTTGCTCAACGCTTTGTTGTTTCCTTAACTCAGTCCCAATATCTACTCTACCGCCTATACCTAAACCCGCACCTAAGCCATCTTCTGCCTGCCCTTCACTGCCCTGCACTAACTTTTTAGCCACGGACCCACTTTCTAGCGAGAGTATTTTAAACTTTTTCTCTAGATACTTAAGCTGAACCTGTCTCTCTTCCTCGAGAAGCATCAACTTCAATTTCAGTGAATGTTGTGCCCTGGAAGTCCCAGTTTTAAGAATATTATTTTCTGTACATACCTCATGGGTTGCAGTTGTCGCTTCTGGGTTTTCTTTATCGCCATCCACATTATTTTCCTTTTGCTTTGCGACGCAGCCCTCACACATCCAATCCCTATTGCTCACGGTTTCATCGACTCCCACGCAGTTGAAGTGGTACCAGTAGTCACATCCATCGCACTGCACCATGGTGTCGTTGTCCTTCTCGTTGCACAGCGAACAGCTGCTACCAGAACGAGATTTATTTTGCTCAGCGTATTGGGCACCTTTATCCATCGTATATGCCAGAGTCCAAGCGTTTTAGCTACTTCTTTCGATTAAATATACCAAATTGTTGGTATCCACGTGTAGAGCCACAAGATTTTTTAAAGAAATGTTGCCGATTTCTATGGCGAACAAAACTTTACGGCTTTCCTCCAAGAGTAAAAGAGTATCCAACAAATTTTATGTTGCGAAACTTTAAAAAACTTTATTCAAAATAAAAAGAATGAAGTTCAGAAATATGATTTATAATTATTTTTTAAAATACTTACTATTGGTCTGCCGTGGCTGCTGCTTGTGATTTTCTTTGAAATTGAACTGTAAATCGAATGAACAAACGGTTTATTAATTTTCGTCTACATTCTAGAATAATGAATGCATTCGAAACCAATCAAAATGCGCAGCATCCACGGAGACCAAGAGCAAGTTCACACGTAATCTGAGAGTACGTTTACACGATGGCTGAGTAATATTTTATGACGGCGTTGGTAACAGTCGGTATGCTGCAAAAAGATCTCAAGTCACATTATTGTGTTTCTGAGTTATTGAAGATTTATTAATCTTGCTCTGATTCGGTATCATCATTTAAATCGGGTTCTGGGGCCTTATTTCTGGTACTTTTGTTTGTTTTCAAACTTTTGTAGCAGTGATGAAATTCGTTCGGAATGGCTTCTGACTTGCAGAGATTAAGTAAATCTTTTTTCTTTTCGCTACTTATAGGAAGGCTGCTTTTATACACTTTTTCGATATTAACCTCTTTTAAATTTATGGGCCATAGGCCGACCTTTACCAAAAACACGTTTTTCCCTATAGGTTTTATTGTGGTCGTATTTGTACTCCATAACACCAGGTTTTATCTTTTGGTACCTAAAAGATTTTACTTTCAACCAGTTCACTCCGTTTTCGTCCAAATTTTTGTTTTTTATAACTTTTATATATCCAAAAAATCAGTATACCGCATTTGGGTTATATTATAAGGATTTCCTTTGCTTTTAAGTCTCTTGGACCGTGAGAGTCTGAATATAGTTAGCCAGTCTTGAATCGTATATACTGGAACATTCTTCTTTTTTCTTTCGATAGCACTGTGCATGCTATCAACTTCCATGTAACTGTGTCCTTTTTCTAGAAATTTGTGTTCAATTATATCCAAATTTGAATCAAATGGAGAAATAATATTGAAATATTTTTGTTTCTATTTTGACCACTGCAAGTATCAGAAAAGAAAAATACTTCTTTTATTACCGGTGAAAGTTAATGTAAGTACTTATACAAGCACGAACCAATTTTATGAAATTTTATATACACGAAACACAAAACTATTTTATTTGGACAAGATGTCCGATTTACTTATCTTTTTTTTCCTTGATTTATTTTCCTCAACTTCTCGTTTCTCTTATATTTTTCCTGAATTCGCTCCTCGAATCACTATTCCTTCTTTTTCCAAATGTTTGTCCTCGATCTCCTTTTTAAATCCTCTGCTATTTTCCTCAATTTTTTTCCTTTTCCAATTTTCTCGAATCCTTTTCTATTTTTCTATTTTTGAACTAATCCAAAGAGTGAACTTTCCTAGCTTAAAATACATTATTTCCTAACTTGACCATTCCAGTCACTCACACAAACACACATCCAGCCAATCGTTTTCGCGATCATCGGTCACGGACACCGGTTTTCTGAAAACCTTTTTCATTTCACAGAAAACCACCGTTGTCAAATCTCAAACGAAACTTTGCTCCCACACTCCAATTCACGGATTCAGCAAGTTGTTGAGTGTCTTTCCAAAACTTGCCGAATCTAAACGGTCGAGTTCAGACTACAATCAACTAAATTTCCTGAGAAAAATCAAAAAGAATCAAATCGAGAAAAAGCATTTTCTGGGGTGCCGTGAAATACGGCCAAGTGAAATAAGGCCAACATTCAAAAATTGGCCTTATTGCACTTTGATAAAGTGAAATAAGGTCAATTTTGAGTAGTGAAATAAGGCCAAATGATTTTGAGAAATAAGACCAAATTGCTCTTATTTCACTTTTTGAATGTGTAATAAGAGCAACTGAATGTGGTGCCGTGACATTAAGGTCAAGTGACATAAGACCAAATTTGAATACTTAGCCTTATGTCACTTTACAAAAGCGACATTAGACCAAATTTTAAGAGTTGGCCTTAAGTCACTTTTGCCAAGTGACATTAGGCCAATTTGGCCCTATGTCACTTTTAACTGTTGTATCTGGGCAAAAGTATTTGAAAAAATTACAAAAAAAACTATACGTTTAATCGTAAGTTTATATTTATAAGTTTATTTATTCGTATAATACATAATTGTTTGTGGCACGCTTTTTTTTTTTTTTTTTTATTTATTTATTTACAATATCCATCAAGTACATAAACTTTAATAGATTAAACAATAGGTTTATATAATAATAAAATTGAATAATTTAACAAATAATATATCCTTAAAAATTATTAAAAATCAAATTCTTACATGTAAATCTTGTTATATTAAAATCGATTACGTCCTCATATTTATTATAATTTAACGAAGACATAGTAATAGGATCATTAAAACCATAGTTTGTTCTATGTGCTGGAATGTGTAGAAAATCACCTGTTCTAGGCCTAAGCTGTCGAATAGGAGCGTAAAATTTAAATAAAGAACATTGAATGTGGCAGGTCAAAACATCATGTGCAAAAAGAGCAGAAAAATATTCGCGACGTAAACTGAGCGGCTTTAAATTGATTAAGCCACATCTAGCCTCATATGATGGTCTCATAGACCAATTAAATTTTCTAACCGCAAATTTAGTAAAACGTTTTTGGACTCTTTCAATGCGTAGACGAGCATTATCATAAAACGGACTCCATACAACACAACAATACTCAAGAAAAGAACGTATTAAAGACACATAAAGGGACTTTAGAGTGTATGGATCTTTAAATTCAATTGCATTCCGAAATATGAAACCTAACATCGAGTTTGATTTAGATATTATATAATCATAATGCCATGTAAATTTCATATGTTCATCGAATATAACGCCAAGGTCTTTTTGCCTAGACACTCTATTAAGAGACATGTTACAAATACTATTCTCAAATAAAACAGGACATAAAACTCTGTATATAGTTAATACGGAACACTTCTTGACATTAAAATACAAACCATTGCAATCACACCAAACAGATATTTTATTTAAGTCACTCTGAAGGCATTGAGCATCGGATAAAGAGTTTATCTCTTTGTATATTTTGAAATCATCAGCATATAAAAGAACATTGGGATGCATAACATGATTTGGAAGGTCGTTTATGAACAAGAGAAACAAAAGCGGACCAAGGTGACTTCCTTGCGGAACACCAGAAAAATTTACTATTTCCTTAGAGATTTCCGATCCAATTTTGACATATTGCTTTCTTCCCGTAAGATAACTACCAAGCCATGAAAGCAAATTTGAATGGAAACCCAAAAACTCCAGTTTTTTTATAAGAACGTTATGTTGCACGCAGTCAAAAGCTTTAGAGAAATCAGTATATATCGAGTCGACTTGATATCTGTTTTCTAATGCACATAAACAAAAATTTGTATAGATAGTCAAGTTCGTCAAAGTTGACCTACCGCTTACAAATCCGTGTTGGAAATCAGAAATATTATTGCGAACTAAAGCATATAACTTTCTTTTAATAATAGCTTCAAAAAATTTTGGAATTATTTGAAGTTTTGCTATTGGCCTATAGTTACTTATTATTCTTTTCGAACCGGATTTATGTACAGGAGAAATGAAAGACCACTTCCATTTATCAAGGAATTCCCCATAACTCAAGGACTTATTGAACAAAATAAATAGCGGGTTGATAAGACCGTTCTTACACAATTTCAAGAAAATAGGAGGAATATTATCTGGTGCAACATTAGTACTAGATTCTAGAGAAGACAATTCACAAAAAATTTCATTTTTAGTAATAAAAAGATGACCTAAGTCAGTTATGGTTTGACAAACAGGCAAAACTGAACAATCAATGTAACGGTTAACAAAATTAGACTGGAAAAATGAGGCAAACATATCACAGATAACATTTAAACTATCGCCAACAACGCCATCCAACTCCATGTCAGAAGGTAAGCCAACAGATTTTTTTTTAGTGTTTATAAATGTCCAAAACGCTTTAGAATTTCGCTTGATTTAAGATTCAAGAGACCAAACATATTGACTATAAAGAAATTTTTTTAAGTGTTCATATTCTTTTCGTATTTGATAGAAACTGCCCTGATATAAAGAATTTATTCTGCTCTTCTTATACATTTTTGTCATGGCACGTTTTAAATTAACTAACTGCTTATTAAACCACACAGGCCGATTTTGTTTTCTAAATACTCTTATTGGCACAAACCTAGAAAAGGCTGTGTTGAAAGCAATCAGCAATGCAATTGAAAGCAATAAATAAGAAATGGACATGAAAGCAGCACATGTAAATGTTACTATAAGAAATGTCATATCGAATAATACGTCAAACGTCAATTCTTCAACGTCATTAATAAAGGCAAAATCAAAGTGTTAAATTGTGTGTTTTCTTTGCATTTCATTTTTTAATTTCATTTTTTATTATTTTATTTAAAGTAAATTTTATAAAATTACAATAAAGGCTAAATAGCCAAGCATTGGTCCTTCGAGCCTTAAAAACAAATATTAAAACTTATAAACGATTACAAAAATATTCGACGATTAAAATTGTGTTGTGTGTGCAACGTGGGATTAACCTTAAAACCAGCCATCCGAAGAATTTGCTGTCGCCGCTGCCTTCCCAAAAAAGCAAAGTAAGTTCCATTTTTTTGCTTACTTTAATTATATTCAATCTTATTGTTAATTAAAAATAAAATGGCAACGAAAATTTTGTCTGCAAAACATAAGCAGTTGAAAAAGGATGTCGAGAATTTTGGAAAAAAAGGGCAAAGCAATTAACCTTACTTACGTCCAAACAAGGTTAAAGTTGTTGGATGACTTGTGGCAGTCAGTTTCCAAATTTTATGACGAATTTTTGCAAAACGACGCCAACGATGAAAACAGCAAAGAGCAACTCGAAGCTGAGACAATCTACGAAAATATAAGGGAAGATTATTGTGTGTTTCAATCCAAACTCCTCGATTCGCTGGCAAGTTTTGGTAGCAGCAGTCTACTGAAGTTTCAGGAAAGGAACTGGCAGCCAAAAACGAGGAACTCCATTTACCTTCGATTAAAATCCCGATGTTCGATGGCAATTACGAAAACTGGCCGAATTTTCACGATCTTTTTGTAACTCTCGTCGCCAGTAAAGCATCGCTCTCAGATATTCAAAAAATGCATTATCTGAAGACCAGTTTAGCAGGCGACGCTGAAAAGCTGTTACTGTCATTGAAGATCCAAGGTCAAAACTACGCCAAAGCATGGTCCATATTAAAAGATCGGTATGATCACCCAACTAACATTTCAGCTTCGATTCGGTCTAACTAAATATATTTTCGAAGTTCTTTAATACATTTGTAAAGGTTGTTTAAGAACAAAAAGGAGAATATTACACAAGCTCACAAAACCTTTTATGGACTTCTATAAGTGATTCTGAACATCCTCTTAGAAGTACCATGCACAGATCTTTTAAAGGTGCCAGCTTCGTGTATGAACTATTAGAAGTTTAACAGAGTCCTATTCGAAATTGAATTGAAGTTCAAGTTTTGACAGATGGCTTCAATAAAGCTTCGCAAAAATTACAAACGTACGGCTTTTTATGTCTATTACAAGCTTACACTCGAACTTTTACCGAGCCTGAAAAATACGAAAATAAAAGTAAATTTATATTTATTTGAAGACGTTTTTCCGACATTTAATCAATTTTAAACCTGAAACTATGTATGTCTCACATTGGAATTGTTATTAATTAATGTATTTGGAATAATTTTAAAACATGAATGACATTATACCTTATTTGGGGATCGAACTCGGCATCTCTTGTGTAATAGTCCATCTCTCTACACACTGGGCCATATTGAATATTATTTGGAAGATGCAAAAACTTAATCAGCCTATTTCTTTCTCAAACTTCAAAATTAACACAAGACTACGATATACAATTTTGCCAAGGCCACGTTCACACAAGAAAAACAAAACCTAAGCAAATGTCTTAAGTTTCCTTTGTTGGGTCTACCTACAAAATGTTTATTTAATTTTCAGTATTGAGCCCTAATCTCACACCTTCTTTGTACATGCCCTGCTCTCTCTTACAGACGCAAACTTCATCTAGGAGAACATTTCTATAATGAACCAAGCGATCTCATAGACAAAGACATTAAAAGTCTCCTTCGCTTCATCAGAAGCTCCAAATGGTTTTAACTAATAGGAAACCTTTTTTGTTCCCTATTAGATCGTGGTATCACAATGGACCTCCAATGGTCTAAGTGTGTCAGACGCTTTAATGACAGCCACTTTAACCTAACCTAACCTAACCTAATCTTCATACCTAATGGGAGCGCACAAAATATCTTTAAATTGCTGACCGTAGTGATTTGTTTTATGTTTTACTTAACTCTTTCTTTGTTTTGATTTGTGTCCTTAAAAACGATTCATTCATTCATATATGTAAAATGTTTGTACTCCGTTTAGTTTGACATTTGTTATGTTAAGTATACATTATGCCTTTCTTCAATATCGTGAATTATTTTCATGTAATATTTATTTTTATTGTTTGTAATAAAACCATCAAACATTTTGTTCAGTTCACCCATCTATAGTTTTATGCATTTCCACTTTGAGGGATATAAAGAGATATCATGCTGGATTTACATATATGACTCTTCCAAAGAAATTCACATTTATATCTATTATATGGGCACAGAAGATCAAAATGAAGATAATCATATAAATGCAGCTACATTATATGTTTGAAAACAAAAAAGTTCTCGGATATTCAGGTTATAACTTCGCACCTGTTTCGAAACGCTCGTTTATAATTGCAATTCAACTTTTAAGAGCCGAATGGTTGATCTGAAATTCAGCTGCCTGCTTTCGAAGGTATTTTTTCTTAAATTTTGGTTATTCGTCACTTCAACTTCAACTTCGCTAGACTCTTAGGGTAGGCGCGCACATTCAATTTTTAGTTTCGCAACTGCTTGGTTCGAACAACTAAAAAGTTTGTGTTTTGACATAAACTAAACGATTGCCTAAAATGAGTTCGCTATTTTGTGTAACATATAATTATATGCACCTGCGCGGACATTTGTTTTCTATAAGCAACCAAACAGTTGTGCAACTAAAAATTGAATGTGCGCGCCTAGCCTTAAGGTTCACAAGGCAAACAATCAAACTAATTGTCTATGCTACATACTCGTATCATAGGGATCTCGATTTATACTCTTATACTTGCCTGAGTAATATCTAAAAAGTACATAGATGGATTACAATAAATGTGTACAAATAATGAGTTGATGCATGCAATTTAATATTCCTAATTTTAATTAAGATTAAATGTATTAGTTTCTGTTAAGATTCATTTGCAGAGTTCTTAGAAGTTTGAACATTGACATTTTCTTTAAAGACTTTTTGTTAAAGTCTGCTAGGCTTAAGAGACGTATTCTATATAGCTCTTAAGAAATTGTTATAGAAACCTTTTGAAAACTCACTGATGTAAACTTCTATATCATATCACATTGCAATATTTATACAAGTTCCAGCTTCTCTATTTTCATTTATAAAACCATATCCGAAAAATTGGTTCTAGTCTCTGAAAAACTTTGTGTCTTACTTGTAAAAGGTTTAAAAGAAGATGATATTGAAACCGTGGCTTCTATAGGAAAATTATTTTTGAAGAAGGCTCTTTAGAAGCATTATATAAATTGAAACTTCCAGCATGTCCATATTTCTAGGCTAATAGAAACTGAAATGTTAGTTGGACACCCTCGCGTTCTAGTTAACATCCAGTTAAATACCTTGTTCAATTTGTCAACATTGACGCAAGAGCGTGCAGAGTCAATTAGAGATCTGCTGTATACTTCGACGCAACACAAGTAGCACAAAATGGTATAATTTCGGTATCACATTTCTTAATTCATACTTTATTCCTTCTTTATTAGGTATGTAAATTTATGCCTACTTAATTCCATCTTAATATGATCTTTATTAGGTATTGTTTTAAAGAACTTAACTTGGTGTGTTTACTTCTACTTAAAGCATTCTTAAATACTTCTTAAATGGGCATTTCTTAAATCGGTTTTTTTTTGTTACTTAATTCCTTCTTTAATCCTTCTAAAAACATTCCTTTTTTATTTTGGTATTAAATCGGTATTTTTCAGATTCTTTAATACGTATTTAAGTCTTGTAAAACAGTATGATTTATAACGCCGTTTTCGTACTTTTAGTTTTAGATGGAAAGCAAAGTGTGTAAACCGAATCTATTAAATCTTTTTAAAAAAAGAGATTGTTTCATTATTGCAGACAAACAACAATTAAAATAACATTTAATAACATTTAATAACATTTTATTTAAAATGTGACTTTTTTGATGACATCCGTTTATGTAACTGACAAAATGTCCAAACTTAATTCATACTTTATTCCCTCTTTATTGGGTAGGTGTGCCAATTTATGGCTACTTAATTCCGTCTTAATTTCGTCTTTTTTAGGTATTGCTTTACAGACCTTAACATGGTATGTTTACTTCTACTTAAAGCATTCTTAAATACTTCTTAAATTGGCATTTCTTAAATCGGTTGTTTCTGTTACTTAATTCCTTCTTTAATCCTTCTAAAAACATTCCTTTTTTATTTTGGTATTAAATCGGTATTTTTCAAATTCTTTAATACGTATTTAAGTCTTCTTAAAGAGTATAATATTAAAAACACGAGAGAGTTATTTGAGTAGCACTTTGAGACAAGATATTTTAAGTGTCACAGTGGCACAATAGGTAGAGCACAAGCACGGCAAGCGAGAGGACTCGGGTTCGAATCTCAGTGGAAGCACAGAGGTAAATTAAAAAAACTAACTTTTAAAATTCTTTCATTCCAGCAAAAATTCACATAAAGACTAGAATATAATCAACAATAATAAAAAAACAAACAGATAATAAAAAAACATTATTTTTATTGTTTCTAATAATTTTTTTAAGAATTTCCGTAGCTCTTTAAGAAGGAGTTAAGAAGTATTTAAGAAGAATGATATCCCGATTTAAGACCATTTTAAGACTCAATTTATCTTCTTATTTCCTTCTATCGGACCGCCCACTTGCGCCTTTTCTCTACTTAATAGGAACTTAAATCCGTCTTATAGAAGATGTCAGATACCGATTTAGAATTCTTAAAGACTTCGTTAAGTAATTCTGTGCTACTTGTGAAGTTGTTCACAGTCTTGCTAACCTAAAAATTGAAGTTGAGCATTTAGATCCGGTGCTAATTTTTCTATTAGTACGAAAATTACCGAGTAAAACGCAGCAAATGTGGGAGGAGAAGCTGAATGATAGGGAAAATCCGAAGGAGTTGCCAACATTCAAGGAATTCATATCCTTCTTGGAGACAAGGTTCCGGACCCTTGAGGCGGTCGACCAGTAGCACAGTCAGGGTACATCCAAAACATCTCGGAACTCTTCTTACAAAAATTCGTTCGTTGCTTATGCTCAGCCGGATAGGTCGAGTATCACCTGCAAAATTTGCCTGAAAAATAAACATGCTGTTAGAAGGTGTAGTAAATTTTTAAAAATGAATGTTACCGAGCGTTGTCAGGTTATAAATAAGTTGGGTTTGTGTCGAAACTGTTTAGGGTATAATCATGCTACGGATAACTGTCCAAGTAGTTGTAGGTGTTACCATTGTCAACAACCACATCATACTTTATTGCATGCAAATAATACTTCTTTTCAGCCAAGCCAACAACCATCACGTTCCCACCAGAATGGTAACTCTTTTCAACCATCAGCGCAGCAACAACAATATAATTTCAGCCATACAAGCAACCGAAGACAACAACAAAACATCACCCCAACCTCTCAATGTGCAATTTTGAACGCCGAAGCTCCTTCATTCCCGTCTTCTAGTAGACAACAGCCGTCAACTAACAATGTTGCATCTCACCACTCGCATAACAGTTTCCCGAACAAAATCTCACAAGTTTTACTGGCAACAGCGCTTGTCAACGTTAAGTCGTCGTTGGGGGAGTGGTTGACGCTGCGAGCATTGTTGGATTCTGGTTCTGAAGCATCATTTATCACAGAGTTTGCTGCCCAATTGCTTCAATTAAAATCTCGAGCAACTCCTACGAGTGTATCCGGGCTGGGTTTGGTCAGCAGTGGCACATGTTTAAGAGTGATAGACATCACTTTTGCTTCGCAGCATTCCAGTTTTGCAACTACAGCGCAAACCTTCATCTTAAAGTCACTGTCTGGGCATTTGCCGGCCCGGACCCTTCACGTTGAGAACTGGACACATCTCAACGATTATGTACTCGCTGATCCTGAATTTTTCAAATCATCAAAAATTGACATCTTGCTAGGAATTGATATCTTACCCGAACTTTTGCTACCGGAGCTGATTCCACCGCCAGACAAATCGATGCCAGTCATGCAAAAGACCACATTGGGCTGGATCTTATTCGGAAAGGCTCCAGTTGTTTGCGATGCAAGTCAGCAGGTCAGAAGTTTTATGCAAACGATTGATGTTGAAGCCCAGCTTCGTAAATTCTGGGAAGTAGAAGAAACACCTTTTAAAATTTTTCGAAAACCAGAAGATATTGAGTGTGAGGAACATTTTATTAACAATGCAAAACGAACAAAAGATGGACGTTATCAAGTGGCATTACCGTTTAAGGGAAACGTTCCTCCTGTTTTCGGAGATTCGTATCAAGGTGCTTTACGGCGCATCCATGGATTGGAACGACGTCTAAATGATAATCAACAGCTCCGAGAACAGTATTCAGCGTGCATCGAAGAATATATCCGCATGGGTCACATGAGCGAAGTCGACAAAAATAGTTTGCCAGAAAATCAGCACTACTTCCTGCCACACCATGCTGTCGTTAAAGAAAGCAGTTCAACCATCAAACTGAGGGTGGTGTTTGATGCCTCCTTTAAAACATCGAATGGAGTTTCTTTGAACGATTCTATGTTGATAGGTCCAGCGCTTCAGCAAAATATCTGCGACATTATTCTTCGGTGGAGGTTGTATAGATACACCTTCACAGCGGATATCGAAAAAATGTATCGTCAGATATTGATAGCGGAACAGGACAAAAATTACCAATTAATTCTGTGGAGAAATAGTCCTGAGGATCCTATTAAAGCTTATAGGCTTCATACGGTAACATTTGGAACAGCAGCCGCACCTTATCTAGAAATCAGGACACTGCATAAAATAGCTGAATATAATCAGGAAAATCCATTGGTTTCCACCATGATCCATAACGAGATGTACGTCGACGACTTAATATCAGGAGGAAACACTATTTTAGAGGCTGAAGAAAAAATACAACAAATCAAATCAACACTAGAGACAGCGGGATTCAACTTACGGAAATGGACATCCAATTCTGACGAATTATTAAGAAGCATTCCAACTGTAGAACGAGAATCGACATTTTCATTACCGTCAGAAGATTCGGAATGAGTTAAAACCCTCGGTGTCCACTGGCTTCCTTCTGTTGATGAGTTTTCATTTTGCTACATTCCACCTTCAAATCCTCAGCCGACAAAACGTTTCGTTCTTTCTACCATAGCCCGACTCTTTGATCCGAAAATATTTATGCTGCAGTTATGGGCAGTAAAATTATCTTGGGATGATCCAATCGAATCATCACTTTTGGAGCAGTGGAACTTGCTCTATGAGAATTTACACGCTATCAATAGGATTCACTTTCCAAGGTGGGTTCAAACTAATGATAACTTTTCCCGAGTAGAACTGCATGGTTTTAGTGACGCATCCGAGAAAGCATATGGAGCAACAGTTTATTTACGGGTCGAGGACGATAAAGGTCATGTGGAAATGCACTTCTAATCGCAAAATCTAAAGTCGCTCCTGTACAACCAGTAAGTCTTCCCCGTCTAGAACTTTGCGGTGCCGTAATGTTAGCCAAGCTCCTGAACCATGTTAACCAAGCGCTTGACAACAAAGAAATCAAGTCTTTTGCGTGGACTGATTCCACTATAACGCTTTCGTGGATCCGAGCATCGCCAACCAAATGGGATACCTTTGTTAGGAATCGAGTTGGAGAGATCCAGCGATTGACTGCCGTCAAATTTTGGAAACATATTGCAACGCAACACAATCCTGTATCCAGAGGTGTTCTACCATCGGCCTTATTGGATAATACGTTATGGTGGAACGGTCCCGAATTTCTACGTGAGACATGGAACTTTGAGTATCCGATACAACCAAGATTCGATGTATTTGTGCCCTTACGGAAATGGTCTTTGCTCGGAATCCAAATCGAACAGAACATATCCAATTTCATTCGAGTTTACTATTCATACGTCAAAAAAGCGCGCGAAGTATAGTGTAGGAATACACAATGAGGTATAACTTCTTTCGTGCGCATAGTTTTTAAAAAGAGTCATATGCCTCGAATCGTCGCTGTATACTTTGCCTTTCGTTTGTCTTTCATTTCGATTTGGACTCCGAGCAGAACACATCCCCGGAAGAGAGCTGCTAAAAATAGTAAGATTTCCTTTGTAAATTCAATATACATATATATATAAATTTGTCATTTTTTAGAGAATAAAACCTCTTATAACCTCTCAAAACTTAGAAAAGAGTGCGTTTTATTCAAAGCAGAGAGCTCGGACCGGCTAAATCGTAACAAATTTTATTCTTATTTTTACGATTAAGAATAACGCAATTGGAATTAGAAGTCGCCAGGTGAAAGGAGCTAGCAGCCTGCAGCCAGCAGCCGTATTACACGGTAGTTTAAGCTAGTCCTACAAATAATTCCAAATTAGAGTTTGCAGCCAGCTGCTCCAGAGATTTGCAGCCAGCGAATATATATATAGAAACGGTACAGAGTTTGCAGCCAGCTGCTGCAGGTGCCTTACCCCAGCGAATATATATATAGACACGGTACAGAGTTTGCAGCCAGCTGCTCCAGGTGCCTTACCGTGTGAGGAAAGTTTATAACCAGGGTTTTCGCAGCCAGCGAATAGTCAACGTCATTTACATGTCGAATAAGAACGACGATCAAATACGCCGAAGTGATCGATTGAACCCAAAGAAACTTGTCTTGCGGAATTCGAAAGAAACATCTTCAGAGTCAGAACCAGAAGGTTCCACTGATAGCGACAGAGATTTAAATAAGGATTTAAATAAGACAATCTTGGGGTTATCAAGTCACGGCGTTAGTCTTCAGAATACATCAGCCATGGAGAATATGCAGAAACAATTAGATGAAATTCGATTGCAACTTGAAACAGCACTTTCTTGTGCAGCCACTGAGAAGGAAGAACGTATTCGTCTCCAAGAGATCCTCGCCCATCAACAACAACAACAACATAATGCAATTGTCTCAATTCCAGCTGCGACGACTGTAAACGGAAGCGGTTATTCAATAAATTGCACGTCTTCGTCGGTTTCGGCGGCAAATGTGGTAACAACCACAACTGCTGGAAATATGTGCACTAGAACTGGACCGCCACAAAGTGTCTCTAGCCCATGGGTCGGCATTTCATGCATGCAGTCACAGCCGTACGGGTCAACATCATATCCGTTAGCATATCTGAGCGGAACACAATCGACCCCGACAAGTGTTTCGTATGTGCCTACCTTCCTACCACCATTGACCGGATTGCAGCCTATTCAAAACCCCGTTGTACCACCACCACCAATGACGACACCATGCAATACAGAAATTGATAGTAATCCACACACATGCCAAGTTGGAACCACACGAAAGTTGCATGACCTACCAGAATTTAATGGGAAGCCCGAGGACTGGCCGTTGTTTTGCACAACCTTTCGAGACTCTTCCACCATGTTCAACTATACAAATGTGGACAATCTTCTACGACTGCAAAAATGTCTCAAAGGAGCTGCAAGGGAAGTCGTTGAAGATATGCTTATTCATCCGAATAATGTTCATCAAGCTATGGCGGCTCTAGAATTTCGGTTTGGTCGCCCAGATATCCTGGTACGAAGTCAACTACTGAAGGCGAGTGAAATAAAACCAATTCCAGAAGATAAGCTGGAGTTGCTGATACCATTTGCGACCAAAGTTCAGAACCTGGCCACATTTCTAGAAGCAAGTGGAATGACGTTACAGCTAGCCAATCCTACATCCTCGATGAGCTCATTAGTAAACTGCCTATGAGCAAGAAACTGGAATGGATCCAGAGAAGCATGTGTTTTCAACCATTTCCCACAATAAGACATTTTGAACAGTGGTTGACTGGAGCTGCACGACTTATTTGTTTAGTTACACCGATTTCGTCACAACCACTGCCCAAGGTTGGAAGCAAGTTGAATACGAGGAATGTTCTCCATGCCGCAGAACAACGAGTATCATCTGCCAACTCCAGTCAGAATTGCCGCCTTTGCAAGAAAACGCAACATCCACTTTCAGAATGTTCTGTTTACAAAGATTCAGACATCTCAGCTAGATGGAAGACGATAAAGATGCGGAGGCTGTGCTTTTGTTGCCTCAAATATGGTCACGCCGTTCGTTCCTGCAGAATGAAGAAGTCATGTGGGATTAATGACTGTAAAAAGAAACATCATCCTTCGTTGCATGAAGCCTTTCAAACTGCCACCAAAGAAGCGGCAATAGAGAAAAGTGTATTAAGTTGCAACAAAGGTAAGGATGCCAAAATCCTATTTAGAGTGTTGCCAGTGCGTCTTTATGGTGAAGGTGTGGTAGTTCGGACACATGCTCTTCTTGATGAAGGCTCTTCTGTTACAATTTTGAGCATTGAACTAGCTAAATCGTTGCGATTAAAGGGACGCAAGACAGATTTGAGGCTTCAATGGTTTGGCCAGGAATCTTTTACTACTGAATCTTTTGTCGTCGACTTAGATATCAGTGCAGATCTGGATGGTGCAGAGAGATATAAAATGAAAGGAGCCCAGACGGTGAATGAATTAAGCTTGCCGATACAATCTCTGAATGCCGCTGATTTGAATCCACCTGACATTTTGTCTTCGCTTCAAGTCGCCGGATACAACGATGTATGTCCACAAATTTTAATTGGCCTTGACAATTGTCATTTGGGTGTCTCGATACGAACCTTTGGGTCCAAAGAATCCGGGCCAATTATAGCAGAAACAAAATTGGGATATGTGGTATATGGACGAACGACTAAAGCAGGCGACTATGCCACAAGGGTTCTCGTTCTCCATAGCGATGATGAAAATCAAGAAGAGGAAGCCAAACTGACACGAATGGTGGATGAGTACTTCAGTATAGAGAATTTCGGTGTCAAGAAACCGAAAGAGATGCCAATATCTGGAAACGCCAAAAGAGCTCTTGAAATTTTAGTGGGCACGACAAAAAAGATCAACAATCGTTACCAAACGGGCCTTTTGTGGAAGCAGGAAGCGATGGAATTACCAGATATCTATGACATGGCTCGACGGAGGTTATGCAGCCTGGAAAACAAATTTCGCAGAGAACCTGAGTTTGCCAATACGTATAAGGCTATCATTTCGAGCTATTTGGAAAAGGGCTACGCTAAAAGACTCGATTATAACGAAGCCAAAGTAAGTACGCAAAGAACCTGGTATCTTCCGCATTTTGGAGTGAAGAATCCAAACAAGCCAGGCAAGGTTCGGTTGGTGTTTGATGCGGCCGCGAAAGTAAATGGACTTTCTCTGAATTCTTCGCTACTTAAAGGGCCAGATGACTTGAAACCGTTGATGAACATCCTTTACAATTTCCGAATGCGGCCTGTTGCGGTGACTGGTGACATCAAAGAAATGTTCCACCAGGTTATGATTCGGCCCGAGGATCAGGATTCCCAAAGATTTCTTTGGAGGAAAGATGAAGACCAACCTGTTGATGTTTATGTCATGCAGTCGATGACGTTTGGTGCCACCTGCTCACCGTGCTCAGCTAACTATGTGAAAAATCTAAACGCAGAGGGATTTGTAAATAAATATCCGAGAGCAGTCGAGGCAATCATTGACCATCATTACGTAGATGATTACGTAGATAGATACGTCACCAATGCCGTAGTTTCAATCCATAGAAGCGGCGGGTTTGAGTTGCGGAATTTTACATCGAATTCCAGTAAGGTGTTGAATGGTATTCATTATCAAGGCAATGTAGCACGGCAAAGTCAGATAATAAACATGAACATGGAAGCTGTGGTCGAAAAGGTGCTGGGCATGTGCTGGGATCCAAAAGAAGATGTTTTCTTATTCAAACTAAATTTCTCTCGTGTCAGCGAAGATATCATGATAGCCGAAAGATGTCCAACCAAAAGGGAATTTTTGGGCGTAATAATGTCAGTCTTTGACCCATACGGAATGATTGCTAATTTCATAGTTCACGCCAAATTGTTGTTACAATCAGTATGGAAATATGGTATTGAATGGGATCCACCGATTCCGAATGAAATTTTCAAGAAATGGGGTCAATGGAAGGCAGAACTTCAGCACGTGATGCAGCTTAAGGTTCCCAGATGTCACCATCCTTCTCTGTCAGCGGCCAGTCGAATTGTTCTTCACACGTTCGTCGATTCCAGTGAAGAGGCTTTCAGCGCGGTTGTTTATATGCGAATCGAATATGAAGAAAAGGCTAGCATCTCATTTATTTGCGGAAAGACAAGATGTGCCCCGAAAAGATTAATGTCCATCCCACGTCTGGAATTGTCAGCTGCTGTTTTAGGCATTAGGTTGTGCGATTCCATTATAGAATGCCATAACCTGAAACCAGATGATCGAATATTTTGGAGTGATTCAAAGACAGTGCTGAGCTGGCTTCGTTCAGATCCGCGTCATCAAAAGCAATTTGTGGGTTTTCGTGTTGCCGAGATACTAGAGAGCAGCAAGATTAGTCAATGGCGTTGGATACCGACGAAGCAGAACCCGGCAGATGAGGCTACACGCGCACGATTTCCTCCAATGTTTCATGTTGAAAATAAGTGGATAAATGGAGCATCGTTTCTCAAGTTACCTGAAGGTTCATGGCCAGCCCAACCAGATGACCTCATGAGCTATATCTGCCGCGAAGAGATGAAACCAAAATTCCTTCTTCATGCACAAGTGAGTACACCTCCTTTTGAATTCTCTAGGTTTTCGAAATATTCAAAATTGAGAAGGACGGTGGCCTGGGTAATTCGGTTTATTAGAACATGTCGTCGCCAGTCAACAGAGAAAGGAGAGTTATCTGTCTCGGAATTAGAAAAAGCCCAACGAGTCCTGTGTACAGAGGCACAGAGAGATGTTTTCGCTCAAGAAATATGCCAGCTTAGTTGCAATCAACAGGTGGAAAAAACAAGTTCCATTTACAAGTTAACACCATACCTGGATGATGATGGTTTGCTACGAGTGTATGGACGTATCGACGCTGCCACCACGATACCGTTCTCTGCGAGACGACCCATAATTTTGCCAAAAAATCACCAGTTGACGAACTTGATCGTGTCTCATTTTCATCGTCGTTTATGTCACCAAAACGATGATACAGTTGCCAACGAAATTCGACAAACATTTTGGGTGCCCAGCTTGCGATCTGCGATCAAGAGACAAAGAAATCGGTGCCCATTCTGCCTGATAAGGTCAACTTGTCCTTTGCCGCCGTTGATGGGACAGCTGCCTGAAGACCGTCTCACCCCGTTTATGAGGCCATTCACTTATACTGGCCTCGACTATTTTGGCCCAGTTTGTGTGACAATAGGACGTAGGAAGGAGAAACGCTGGATTGCTCTGTTTACCTGCCTAACCGTGAGGGCAATTCATCTCGAATTAGCTGCCGACTTGTCAACGGACGCTTGCATATTGTGCATCCGTAATTTTGTCAACCGTAGAGGCATACCGATACGTATAAGGAGTGAAAATGGCACTAATTTTATCGGAGCCAAGAAGGAGTTATTGACATCCGACATCTTCGATAGTGAGGCTATCAAAGCAGAGCTCTCCGCAAAGGGAATCGAGTGGATTTTCAATTGTCCGTCAAATCCACACGCTGGTGGTTGTTGGGAGAGACTTGTTCGATCTGTGAAGAGAGTTTTGTCCTACACACTCAATGAACTAGCACCAAGAACCGAAACACTGTTGAGTGCTCTCATCGAGGCAAAAAACATAGTTAACAGTCGCCCACTTACACACCTTCGTGTGACGACCGAGGAAGAGGAGCCGTTAACGCCAAATCATTTTTTAATGGGTGCCGCCAACTCAACGCAGACTCCTGGCCCAATCGATGAAAGAGCTCTTTGCCTCCGAAAGCAGTGGAAAATAAGCCAGCAGATAAAGGACCGTGTCTGGCGCCGGTGGATTAAAGAATACCTTCCAGAACTAACAAAGAGAAGCAAATGGTTTGCTAAAGTTCCAAATCTTCAACCAGGTGACCTGGTCCTCGTCTGTGATGGCGATGTTCCAAGAAGCCAATGGGTCCGAGGAAGAATCGTAAAAGTATTTGCTGGACAAGATAAACAGATCCGTTCAGCTGACGTCAAGACGTCAACAGGAATACTCCGAAGACCAGCAGTGAAGTTAGCTGTACTGAAGGTTGGTTGTGAGCCTGCGGTGGAACCGGGCGCCTCACGGGGGGTGGGATGTTAAGATAAGATTCGATGTATTTGTGCCCTTACGGAAATGGTCTTTGCTCGGAATCCAAATCGAACAGAACATATCCAATTTCATTCGAGTTTACTATTCATACGTCAAAAAAGCGCGCGAAGTATAGTGTAGGAATACACAATGAGGTATAACTTCTTTCGTGCGCATAGTTTTTAAAAAGAGTCATATGCCTCGAATCGTCGCTGTATACTTTGCCTTTCGTTTGTCTTTCATTTCGATTTGGACTCCGAGCAGAACACATCCCCGGAAGAGAGCTGCTAAAAATAGTAAGATTTCCTTTGTAAATTCAATATACATATATATATAAATTTGTCATTTTTTAGAGAATAAAACCTCTTATAACCTCTCAAAACTTAGAAAAGAGTGCGTTTTATTCAAAGCAGAGAGCTCGGACCGGCTAAATCGTAACAAACATATTGGTGAAATTAGCTCAACTGGAGATGTTTCCTGAAGGTATATCGAAGTCGAGAGGCATGGCATCATTGAATCCATTCGTTGATTCTCACGGAATCATTCGCGTCGCCAACTTATCGTATGATCAGCAGCATCCAATAATTTTGGAACCTTCTCACCAGTTCACAAAATTGATCCTTCAAGAAGCTCATGAAAAGACTCTTCATGGAGGTATTCAGCTGATGATGGGGTTTCTTCGAAAACGATACTGGATTTTTCAAAACAAGCGAGCAGTCAAAAAATATATTCATCGGTGTACGATTTGCTATAGGTATAGAACCAAACCAGCTCAACAGTTGATGGGTGCATTGCCAGCAGCCAGAGTGACGATTTCAAGACCATTTAGTCATACGGGTGTTGATTATGCTGGTCCGATTAGCATTC
Source organism: Chrysotoxum bicinctum (assembly GCA_911387755.1). Classification (NCBI taxonomy): domain Eukaryota; kingdom Metazoa; phylum Arthropoda; class Insecta; order Diptera; family Syrphidae; genus Chrysotoxum; species Chrysotoxum bicinctum. The sequence goes on from OU426988.1 coordinate 108,006,119, forward strand.
GGGCTTGGAAAGGCCGTGGAGCCAAATGCTATAAGGGCTACTTAGCAATTTTGATTTGCCTAGCAACAAAGGCGATTCACTTGGAAGCAGTAAGTAATCTTACCACCCAAGCCTTTCTTGCTGCGTTTCGTCGTTTTGCATCTCGACCAGGAGTCTGTAGCCAAATTTACAGTGATTGGTGCACCAATTTTAAAGGTGCTGAAGCCGAATTACAACGTCTGTTGAAGAACGCCAAACACGACTGGAAAGAAGTTGCTGACACTCTAGCATCAGAAGGAACAAAGTGGAACTTCATTCCGCCCGCTTCTCCCCACTTCGGAGGATTATGGGAAGCCGGTGTAAAGAGTGTGAAACACCACTTTAAACGAATCGTGGGAAATGGCACACTAACGTTCGAGGAACTCGCCACTCTTCTATCTCAAATCGAAGCGTGTCTTAATTCGAGACCTCTATCTCCTTTAAATGAAAACCCCGACGATTTCCAAGCATTGACTCCAGCACACTTCTTGATCGGTACAGAAATGCATACAATTCCGGAACCAGACCTCGTTGCTGCAACAAAAACAAATTATGTGGACCGGTGGTGTTTATAGCTAATTTAGCTTTGCAAAAATGGGTAAACTCTTTAAAATCTCAAAATCAAAAAAAAATCGCAATCTCAATAAAATAAAACACATCCAAAACTTTCGGTTAAAAACTTCCAGTGAAGATCTATATTTCGCCCTCCATATAACCTTCATGTAAGTTACATTAAATGGTATAATTTGTGTGTAGGTGTTTGGAAATTAGGTACTGGCCAAATTCAGTGCGGGTGGATGTCATCAATGAGGGTGCAGCATTCAACATTCTCCCCCGCCAATGAACGTAGTAAATGAGTTTGTTTGAATTCGTCTTCAGAAATTGTGCTGCAGGTAAGTAAACGACTTCATTAAAACTCGCCGAGTGTCGCATCTTCTCTACATGCCTTCAAGCTCACATGCAAAGAGAAATTTCATTAATAAATAATAAAACACAAATTATATTTTTAATAGCTATGATTCTCGAATGTGGTTTTATTTAAATTAGCTACTTTAAATAAAATTTTAAAATTTAATCGTGTAAATACTATTACTCTCCAATGAGTCAGGTATAACGTGTGCCTAAGTCAAACTTCCAAAACATTGGAAAGTGGCTGGAATAACCTGACTTCCGGTTGTCAAATGCCACATTGACTGTCTGTCGTCCATTGATGACATTTTATTAATGTAAGTATCTTCTCTGTTTACTTTTCTTTAATTTAACATTTATATAAATCGCTTGTTGTAATTTTATCCACACATAATGAATGATTTCTTTGAATATTATTATTAATTTCTTTTATATGTATATAAATTGGGAACAGTAATTTTTTTTTTCTAAAAAAACTCATAACATTTTCCTGTTTGTTAATTCTTACGATCTTTCTTTTGTGTACACGCATATTTCTACTCTTTACCATTATTTTGTTTTATTTTATTATTAAATATATGTATTTCTTTGTATCTTCAGTTCGTATGTGTGTGGAGTCGTTTCTGCATAGAGCCCGCTGGTAACAGAGCTCCACAGGTGCTGCTAAACATGGAAAGAAAATCGGTGGCTGCGGCCGCTGGATGTTGACAAAATCTTCAGGAATTGTAAGCGGCGGCAACGTTTCTCTAATCAGCTAAGCTGCCTCCATGGCCAGAGCTTCTATCGACCGTAGGCGGTGTTACTGCCGATAGCCAATCGAAGGAGTTGAACGGATTGGTTCACGTAGTGCTCAGCGGTGGACTTAACATGGTTGAGCCATTTTACGTAGCCATGGCGGCGACAGCAGTAACGGAAGCCGCTATTGCATCGGATACAGAGGATGGTTTAGATGCAGATACTGACTGGCTCTGGGAGTAGAACATATCTATGGTAGGGTGGTGAAAGTTTGAATGTGTATGTTGTGCTCCCCACCCCGTTTTCTAGCTTATTCGAGGTCCTTTTGACTGTGGTTGCTCTTGATTTGAATCATGAACGTCAATTGGGGCATGTATCTCTTTACATCACGCACTTTAAACAATGGAATGTTTTCAGATTTTGAACGCCCTGATTCGAGAAGTACCTGGATTTGTCCTCTATTTCCCTTGTAGAGTTCGACACCTAGGGCTTCGATCAAGCGCTTGCAATGTTCCAGTGGCACGTTCGGGAAAAACGACTCGGACGTCTGTCATGAGTCATAAGCTGATCTGAGTCTGTGTAGACATGCATGTTAATGCTGTCACGGTAAAATTTACCGCAACAAAAATCGCTCTTTCAAGCTTCCAAAGTCCTTGTTCCCACCTTTTCCATTTATTCTTCCCCCCTACAGGTGTTTGTTTCAATATACTGAGAGAGAGAAGGGCAGCCTTGGTCCATCAGCCATCGGTTCACTCTCTTAGTATCTTGAGAAAACAAAATTTTTAACTTCTATCCATAAAGTGGTTGATGGATCCACTTCCACATGAAAACACCACAGACGGGCGGTCTGTTTCGATCCAAAGGAGCGCGGGCGACAACTAGTCCCCGAGAGTGAGAAGTGACTCGTAAGAGAATGGCTGAGTGCAAAACTGATTTTCAACAACCTTCTGAAAATGATTAATAACTTACTTGATTTTTGTTAAAAATGGAACGCTATACGCTTATCCCTAATCCCCAAATCTAACAAAAGTCCACCGAAGTAGTTTTTGTAAATCGCGTGTAAGAAAATAGCTGCCAATTTTTCCCTCCGAAATATTTTAAGTTACTGGTCATTATATAGTTCACTTCCGTGAGTTTTCTCTTTATTTTTTTTATCTAGTGGTTATATGTTGAGTTTGGAGAGGACAAATGCATTGAAGAAATCGAAGTTTTGAATGGTTGACGATTTGTTTCCTTTTATTTTGCTTTCTCTCAAAAAAAAATAGTGGGAAAATGACTGAATGCGTTCATTGAATTTGCCGCCCCTGGCAGTAAAACCAGCGGTCGGTGAATTTAACGAAGGCAGCGCAGAGCAAGGGTTAGTGTGCGTGTAAGCAGGACCGCTGGCTTTCAAAAACGAGAGCGCATCTCAGCAAATTAGCTGAATGTGGCTTACAATGACGTGATTGAAATCCGCGGATTCCAATTGGCTGAAAGCACAAGGGTTAAAAGTTAAGAAGGTCCGAAGAGACATCGAAAAATCTGGACGGACACTTCTTAACTGGAGAGCATACTGGAAAGAATAAATAATTTTGAGAAAGTGATAGCAAAGGGAAAGAAATTGTTGAAAATTCAAAATTTTGTTCGTGAAAAAGATTAGAGAAATTGGAGAGGAAAAATAAGGAGAAAAGACACGAAGGAAGAGAAGAAAATCATAATAGAGTTCTGGAGGAAGGAAATTTTGGCAGGAAAAGATAAGTAGAGTGGTTATAATTTATTTGGATTCATAATTGTTTTTTTTTTGCGTTAATCGAAACTTTTTTGGCTTAAATTTAGTATATAAAACGGTTGACTTTTGTTCCGTAAAAATTTTTCCTGAAATTACAGGACGCGCGACCCGTTAATTAGACCTGTTGTTCGTTCGGGACAAAGTAATAGCGGTCCATTTTGTTCTGTTCTATAATAACGTTGTTCAATAATTTGATTGAAAAGATTTTGGGTTTTTACCCTATACTTTATAAAGGTTTCCCAAACAATAAACCCCTTTTAACTTCCCCTGTGGGAGCACAAAAATTTGTGTTATCTTTTTTAAAATTGCTTTCACCGTCGGTTCTGCTCCGAAGGTTTGTAATTTCCTTATTTCAAAAAATTACTGGCGCCCTTTTTAACTTTCAGGTACTACGCCCCTGCTTCAATAAATATTACAGAATTAAAATATTCAATCATTTTATTATTCTATTTTATTCATCTCACAGCATAATTAATTGGTTGAACCCACCCCTTTCTCTGAGCTAGTCGTGGTGGTAGCATCCCAATCGCTACCTGTTGCACTCGGTTCGAACATAGTTTCGTTTGTTTTTTTTTTCATTCTCTTTAGCTTGACATTCGTCTTACAAGAAACAAATTATCGTAGTTAAGTTGTTTGCGTCGCGCGCGTTGGTCGGTGGTAAATTTAATAACCCAATTGAATTAAAATAATAATATTTTATATTGTTCGGTTCGCGAGATAAAGTGCAACAAATTGGCGCCCAACGTGGGGCTTGATAAATAAAAAAAAAAAAAAAAACAAGTGTTAAAACACATTCAAACCGCGGTGAAAAGCAAAAAAGTTCGAAGTGTTGTACCTAAGTAGTATACTCGTACCTACATAGTTGTGATTGTTTTAGGGAATTTGTAATTAAATTATTTTGTTCTTTTACTTCCTTGTTTGTTTTTTTTTCATTTGCAGCTGCAATTAAAATTGCAAAAAGCTATTTCGTAAAATCAGTGGGTGATACCTATATAAAAACAATAAACATATAAGTGGTTCCCGTTTGGTTTATTTGGAAACAGTGTGTTACGGAGAGGAGTGCAAGGAGCAAAAACAAAAAAAAAGTAAATTATTCTAGGACCGAGTAAGTTTGCTTTTCTCTGTTTGTTTTTGTATTTATTATTCTTTAAAGCCCGAAGTTTTTCCATATAATTTAAATTTCATTTCATTTTTTATTCAAGTCATATAAATTCAATTCGTTCCCTACGGTTAATATACATACTTACATTACGGTGTTTATTTACATAGTTTTTTTCGGTTATTCTCCTTAGCTGTATGTACATACATACAGATTTGTGATCAGTTTAAAAGTTTTTTTTTCTCTTCCAAATACATACATACGTACATTGGGTTATTTTACATTTTCTTTTTTTTTGATCTTTTTTTTCCTTGTTGGATACCTACATATATGTAATTATATTGGAAAATATTTTATTGTGTTTTTTTTATATTACATTTAATTGTAATTCGAGTCTTTGGGGTGACCATCGTCCTTTTTTTTCTTGGACATTTATTTTTGTGTCCTGTGTTTTTTTTGAAAGTGAATTCGAATTTGTTTTGCAATTCAGATAATAGAGTTGTATACATATTTAAAATTTCTTCTTGGAATTTTTGGACATTCAATTGTGTTTTCAAGGAACATTGTTTTTAATTGTTTTACCTTCTTTTGGTTGTGTTTTTTTTGTGCAAAGTGAATAATCAACTGGGTGTTGATTAGTGATAAGAATTTATAGAAGATATTTGGTACATATTGCATATTCTTTTGTTTCAGTTCGAGTTTCAGATTTTGTTTTATTGTTTTCTTTTTCGATTTGACTTTGTTTATTAATATTACCTAATAGTCAGCTGGGTGCTGATTTTGGCTCGTGTTATTAATTTAAAAAAAAAAAGAAAATATAATAAATAAACTGTGATTTCGTTTTGATTTCTAGATTTTTTTTGCTTTTTATATTTTCTTTCGAATTTTACATTATTGTTAGGATAAAATGGATGTGAATAGGTTAAATAAAGAAGAACTCGTTTATGAGTTACGAGCCCGTGGTCTTAAGGAGGGTTCGGTAGATAGCATGCGGATGACACTTAGGGCATCGCGTACTTTGGAGCGTTCGGGTTCAATTTCATCGGAAAGTCCGCATTATCCTTTTTCTTTTGAAGACGACGTTAAATCTGTTCGGGGAAAAATTTTAGAAATCCGGGATTTGTTGAAAACTCCTCCTAAAAATCCGAAGTCGGCAGAATATTTAAAAGTTTTGACAAAAGTGGAATGGTCTTTAGGTAGGATGAATAGGGCAAAAGCAGAATCGACAGAGGAGGTCAACGAGGTGGCCGACATAAAGGGGGAGTTGTTATTGTTGATGGCAACTCTTACTGAAGGAGGTGAAGAGGCGAATCAAGAAAAAGAGAAAAATAAAACCAACACGTCGACAGCAGACATGGGTGCGTTACCAGCTGCACAGGTCGGCCAACGAGCGAGCTCAGGGTTCCAACTACAGGATGACGCCTGTGACCGGAATTCTGAGCGTATTGAGAAGTGGAATATAAAATTCTCTGGTGAGCGGTGCGGCTCATCAGTGAATTCGTTTATTGAGAGGGTTGATGAGTTAAGAGAATCGCGTGGAGTGTCGGAGGCGAGAGTTTTCAGGTCAGCAGTAGATCTTTTTACGGGGAAGGCGCTTCTTTGGTTTAGGGCGGTTAGGGACAATATCTCAACATGGCAAGAGTTGGTTAGGGAGTTGAAATTGGAGTTTCTGCCCTCCAATTATGACGATCTCTTGTTGGATGAGATCAGGCGGCGTACCCAGGGTAGGGATGAGACAATGGGTATGTACATTGCTCTCATGCAAACCCTCTTTAAAAGATTCTCTGAGCCGATGAGTGAGAATAGGAAATTAGCCATTCTTATGAAAAACATCGCTCCTTTCTACCAAACGCAGTTAGGCTTGGCTGATATAAGGTCAGTCAATGAACTGGTTGCGTTGGGTAGGAAGTTAGAGACAATCAGGTCTAATGTAGAATCTTTTGTTCCTCCTCCTTCTGGTCGCAACAGGCAGGCTTTGGAGCCTGATGTTGCTTATGTTGCTTCCGTTCAGGAAACAACAATTGCAGTTGATCGAAACCCCCCACCCCCCAATAGGACCATTCGTTGTTTCAACTGCAATAGGGAAGGACATTTTTCAAATAACTGTTCCGCTCCTAGGCGTTGTTTTGGGTGTGGCACTGTAGGTACCACACATCGTAACTGCAGACGTTGTTCGGGAAACGGACAACGGACTCTTGGGCCAGCAGGTCAAGAGCGCCGTCGCAATTAGTTAGGTCGCCTGCTGACGACCAGCTGGTGGATAGGGTTAGACTAGGTTTCGCGTTAGATAGAAGTGGAAATGATAGGCGGCCATATTTAGGAATTAATATTTACGGGTTTAGGTTTTCAGGTCTTTTAGATTCAGGAGCTTCGCGAACGATAATTTGTAGGGATGTATGGAGAATAATTAAAGATTTAGGTTTAGAGTTAGAGAGTAGCAACATTAGGCAAGTTCATTTAGCAGATGGTGCAGGTGTAGGAGTTTTAGGAACAGTTAGGTTACCGATAGTTGTAGAAGACAAATCAGTTTTGATAGAATGTTTAGTTATACCCTCGCTCCCACATACGATGATACTTGGTGCGGATTTTTGGGCACTAACGGGAATTGTCCCGGATCTTCGTTCACGTATGTGGAGCTTTTCAAGCCAGGAGATGGTGGCTTCGATAGATAGCACGTCGATTACAGAACAGTCTGAATTAGACGATGAGCAGAGGGCAGGGCTTAATATCTTAATTGAAGATTTGTTTAGGGATATGCCAGAAGGGTTAGGTGTTACACATAAAGTAGAGCATGTTATTAGAACGACGTCAGAACCAATCAAACAAAGGTACTATCCGGTTTCACCGGCGATGCAGGTTCACATCGACAAATCCCTTAAGGAAATGTTAGATGAGAATGTGATTGAGAAATCAAACAGCCCTTGGGCATCCCCTATAGTTTTAATTAAGAAAAAGGATGGTACTTTTAGGTTCTGCGTCGATTACACTAGTTTACAAATTTTCGGTTTTTGGCGAGTACCTCAACAAAAAAGTATTTTCTAGACTAATTTTGGCTCTCTGAACACGAAAATGGCAATCATTTATTTTTCCAAAGAAGCGTTTTCGAGATATGACCAAAAAACGTGTTTTTCTGCTCCTTTTCCATGCATAAGCCTAATTCTCAAAAACGGTCGAAATAATTTACATAAACTTTATAGTTTTGAACAGATATTTTGTTTGTCTTTCCAACAGTATACGACTTGTGTAAATCGGCCCAACAATCATCAAGAAAAAGCCGTTCAAAGTTTCAAAAAACACAATTTTTCGCCGTTTTTTGAAAATCGCTTCTTTTAAGTCATTCCGTAAGGATAGAAAAAAAAGTATTTAAAATAGTTTTAAGACCTCAGGTGAAAGATATTGTTTTTACAAAGCTAAAACGCATAAAATCAATGAAATCGAATAATAAATGTGAAAGTTATGAAACATTACGTGAAGGCACACCATTTCAGTTTTTTTCAAAAAAAATATGTTTTTTAGTTTTATCTACCTGTTTAAGAATTGTTTAAAAAAATATACAAATTCAGAGCATTTACTGTAGTGCTTTATAGTAAAGTAATGCTATATTGTCAACCTGTGCTACGTGCTTTGTGAGGTTAATTGCATTTGGAAACGGAAATAGGAAGTATTTATCGTTTGGAAAGCCAGTTGAATGGAGAAACCCAATTGATCATGTGACTGACTGTTACTTCTGCTTAACTAAAATACAAGGAGGAAAATTTCGGAAAGCTTTTTATCCCGAAGTACAATCAGTAACAAAGACGGCGACACATTCTTCTCGGTATCCAAAACAAGAACCACCAGGAACAAAAATAACAGCCGCAGAAGTATCAGATTTGAGTTCCAGTATCATCAGCAGTTTGGAAATTGAAAGTCCAAAACTAAAGCTATTTAATCAATTCCAACTCAATGATTTATGCCGTAATCTCAACTTATCTTATGAGAAGTCTGAGTTGCTCGTTTCGAGATTGCAGGAATTTAACTGCTTGGAAGCAGAAACAAAAGTCACTTATTACAGAAATCGGAATAAGAAATTTGAAAGGTATTATTCAAAAACGGGTGACTTTTGTTATTGCAATGATGTGACAGGATTATTTGCTGAATTTGGAGAACACCACAAAGCTAAGGATTGGCGGCTTTTTATCGACGGCAGCAAGTATAGCGTGAAGGCTGTTTTACTTCATAAAGGGAACACGAAACCATCAATCCCGATTGGTCACTCCACAAATGTAAAAGAGGACTACAAGACCATGGAAAAACTTCTTCAACTTGTGAAATACATGTCCTATAACTGAAAAATCTGCTGTGATTTAAAAGTCGTGGCTTTGCTTACTGGCCTGCAGGGTGGCTACAAAAAATACTGCTGTTTTCTGTGTTTTTAGGATAGCAGAGCAGATGAAAAGCATTTCATCCAACGAAATTGGCCACTTCGTGAAAATCATGTAGTAGGAAAGAGCAACGTTGCTGAAAAAGCATTTGTTGAAAAACAAAATGTAATACTTCCATCATTGCACATAAAACTCGGCATTATGAAAAATTTTGTAAAAGCCTTGGCAAAAGATCCCGAAAACAAAGGATTAACATATTTGAAAACAAAGTTTCCCAAGCTGTCGACCGAAAAAATTAAGGCGGGTATATTCGTTGGTCCACAGATAAAAAAAATTGTTTAGTGACACCGGATTTTTGAATTGTCTAAAAAAAACGAGAAAAGAGAATGGAATGCTTTTCAAGACGTAGTTCATGAATTTTTGGGAAACTACAGAAGTACAAACTATCGTCAATTGATCGAAAAAAAATGATGCTATTCATTCCATGCTATTGGTGAGTATTTAGCAGATAAGTGTTTCAAAAACAAAGATTCCACCAGGACCTTGTAATCATGGAAAAGAGGTATGAGGGCTTTTGGGACCAGGGGATGATGAGTGACTACTGCTGGATACAGCTCCGCGAAGATTCAACGCCACATAAAAGAAGAAGTGTAAGGAATACGTCATATTTTAAATAAAAATTATGAAAAAAAGAAAAAAAAATGAAATGGTCTGCCTTCACGTACTGTTTCATAACTTCCACATTTATTATTCGATTTCATTGATCTTATGCGTTTAAGCTTTGTAAAAACAATATCTTTCATCTGAGATCTTAAAACTATTTTAAATATTTTTTTTTCTATCCTTACGGAATGACTTAAAAGAAGCGATTTTCAAAAAACGGCGAAAAATTGTGTTTTTTGAAACTTTGAACGGCTTTTTCTTGATGATTGTTGGGCCGATTTACACAAGTCGTATACTGTTGGAAAGACAAACAAAATATCTGTTCAAAACTATAAAGTTTATGTACATTATTTCGACCGTTTTTGAGAATTAGGCTTTTAGATGGAAAAGGAGCAGAAAAACACGTTTTTTGGTCATATCTCGAAAACGCTTCTTTGGAAAAATAAATGATTGCCATTTTCGTGTTCAGAGAGCTAAAATTAGTCTAGAAAATACTTTTTTGTTGAGGTACTTTTTTTGTGTAAACTAGTGTTATAGGAAATTAAATCAGGTCACAGATAGGGATGCTTATCCACTGCCGATAATTTCTGCAATTTTGGATAAGCTTAGGAATGCTAGGTATCTTACTTCGCTTGACATTAAGTCAGCTTATTGGCAAATTCCTATGTCGGAAGAATCTCGAAAGTTTACAGCTTTCACAGTTCCGGGTAGGGGTTTGTTTCAATTTAAACGCATGCCTTTTGGATTGCATAATGCACCTGCCACATGGCAGAGGTTCATTGACAGCGTTTTAGGGCCAGAGCTGGAGCCATTCGTTTTCGTGTATTTGGACGATATTATTATCATTACGGATACATTTGAAAAACACTTAGAAATTCTTAAAGAAGTTCTTAAAAGACTTCGTGAAGCAGGATTGAAAGTAGGACGGGATAAATGCAACTTTTGCAGACCATCCCTGAAATTTTTAGGTTACGTAGTAGATAGAAACGGTTTACATGTTGACCCTGAAAAAGTAGAGAGTATGGTTAGGATACCTGCACCGAAAAATATTAAGGAGGTTAGGAGCTTTGTAGGGACTGTTTCGTGGTACAGGCGCTTCGTACCAAATTTCGCAACCGTGGTTAGGCCTTTAACCGATTTGCTCAAGAAAAGCAAAAAATTCGTCTGGACTGAAGAATGTGAGGACTCTTTTAGAAAAGCTAAGGAATTTTTGATAACGGCTCCAATTTTAACTTGTCCCGATTTTAGTCTTCCGTTCGTGGTCCAAACAGACGCTTCTGATTACGGCATCGGGGCCGTGCTTACACAGACTTTTGAGGAGGGGGAAAAGGTAATTTGTTACTTAAGTAGGTCTTTGAATAGGAATGAGAGGAACTACTCCACTACGGAGAAAGAGTGTTTAGCAGTTTTATGGGCAGTTGAGAAGTTGCGACCGTACATCGAAGGAGTTCGATTCACGGTCATAACAGATCATTACTCACTTGTTTGGTTGAGTAATCTCAAGGACCCACAAGGAAGATTAGCACGCTGGGCGGTACGGCTTCAGCAGTTCGATTTTAAAATCATTCACCGTAAGGGCAAAGATCATGTCGTGCCGGACATGTTATCTCGGGGAGTTCCAGTAGTGGCTGGGATTTCGGATGAGGATTTAGACCCTTGGGTGGCAAAAATGATTTCAGCTGTTGAGTCGAATCCATTAAATTACCCAGCTTGGAGAGTTGAGGATGGGCGCTTATATAAATTTGTCAAATCGACACATATAGTCGTTCATGAAAACAATGAAGAGTGGAAGTTAGTGGTAGGCAAAAGTGATAGGTTAGGAATTTTAAAAGATAGCCATGATAGTCCGTTAGCTGGACTCATGGGAGTTAGGAAAACGTTCGCGAGAGTAGGAGCTAAATACTATTGGCCAAAAATGAGAAAAGATATTACTAATTATGTTAGAAAATGTAGTATTTGTCAACAAATGAAACCAGTCAATGATAAGCCAGCCGGTCTAATGACAGAAAGAATAGGAGTTTCTTCTCCGTGGGAGATGGTAAGTGTGGATTTAGTAGGGCCCTTACCTAAGTCGAGTAGAGGATATATGTATATCCTAACAGTAGTAGATTACCTTACGAAATTTCCTTTGTTGTTTGCGTTAAGGTCTGCCACTGCAAAGGCGGTGTGCAAGGAATTAGAAGACAATGTGTTCTTGTTATTTGGAGTCCCAAAATTTGTCATTTGCGACAATGGTCCTCAATTTAGAAGTAGAGAACTTAGGGTACTTTGTGAGGAATATTCATCAAAAATTAGATTTACGCCACATTACCATCCTCAGGCTAACCCCGCGGAGAGAATCAATCAAATTATCAAGACAACGTTGAGATCATATGTTTCAGAGAATCATCGATCTTGGGATTCTCAATTAGCTAAAGTAGCGTGTGCTATACGCACTTCTCAACATGAAGTATTAGGAGTTTCGCCTTATTATGCCAACTTTGGCAAAGAAATGTCTACTAGTGGTAGAGAAAGAATAGGAATTAGTGATCAGGTTGTAGAAAATCAGAGGGTAGAATCAGAACGTAATATAGGAGAAAGGTTTAGGATACTTAGGTTAGATATAGCTGCTAAACTCAAAACAGCATCCAAGAAATCTGCAGAGGCCTACAACCTTAGGAGGAGAGATATTCAATATCTTCCAAATGATGTTGTATGGCGCAGGAATTTCGATTTGTCGAACGCGGCAAATTATTATGCGGCAAAACTAGCACCGAAGTACGTCGGTCCATTTAAAATCCGAAAACGTTTATCTCCTTGGACGTATGTTCTTGAAGATGATAACGGAAAAGATCGTGGCACTTGGCACACAAAAGATCTTAAACCTTTTAATGGTCATTTTGAAAATAATTAAGTCTAAAAAGTCCCTAGTAGAGTAAAGTTTTTTTGTTTTTTTCTTCAATTTTGGTTTATTTTTTTTGTAATAGACTGCCATATTTGGCCTGATGGGTTCCCTTATTGTACCTTTACCAAGTTCATCCGTAAGAAATGGTTTACTTTTTGAAAAAAAAAGGTAAACACATTTCTGAGGAGGAAAGGGTGGAGTTTGTCACGGTAAAATTTACCGCAACAAAAATCGCTCTTTCAAGCTTCCAAAGTCCTTGTTCCCACCTTTTCCATTTATTCTTCCCCCCTACAGGTGTTTGTTTCAATATACTGAGAGAGAGAAGGGCAGCCTTGGTCCATCAGCCATCGGTTCACTCTCTTAGTATCTTGAGAAAACAAAATTTTTAACTTCTATCCATAAAGTGGTTGATGGATCCACTTCCACATGAAAACACCACAGACGGGCGGTCTGTTTCGATCCAAAGGAGCGCGGGCGACAACTAGTCCCCGAGAGTGAGAAGTGACTCGTAAGAGAATGGCTGAGTGCCCAACTGATTTTCAACAACCTTCTGAAAATGATTAATAACTTACTTGATTTTTGTTAAAAATGGAACGCTATACGCTTATCCCTAATCCCCAAATCTAACAAAAGTCCACCGAAGTAGTTTTTGTAAATCGCGTGTAAGAAAATAGCTGCCAATTTTTCCCTCCGAAATATTTTAAGTTACTGGTCATTATATAGTTCACTTCCGTGAGTTTTCTCTTTATTTTTTTTATCTAGTGGTTATATGTTGAGTTTGGAGAGGACAAATGCATTGAAGAAATCGAAGTTTTGAATGGTTGACGATTTGTTTCCTTTTATTTTGCTTTCTCTCAAAAAAAAATAGTGGGAAAATGACTGAATGCGTTCATTGAATTTGCCGCCCCTGGCAGTAAAACCAGCGGTCGGTGAATTTAACGAAGGCAGCGCAGAGCAAGGGTTAGTGTGCGTGTAAGCAGGACCGCTGGCTTTCAAAAACGAGAGCGCATCTCAGCAAATTAGCTGAATGTGGCTTACAATGACGTGATTGAAATCCGCGGATTCCAATTGGCTGAAAGCACAAGGGTTAAAAGTTAAGAAGGTCCGAAGAGACATCGAAAAATCTGGACGGACACTTCTTAACTGGAGAGCATACTGGAAAGAATAAATAATTTTGAGAAAGTGATAGCAAAGGGAAAGAAATTGTTGAAAATTCAAAATTTTGTTCGTGAAAAAGATTAGAGAAATTGGAGAGGAAAAATAAGGAGAAAAGACACGAAGGAAGAGAAGAAAATCATAATAGAGTTCTGGAGGAAGGAAATTTTGGCAGGAAAAGATAAGTAGAGTGGTTATAATTTATTTGGATTCATAATTGTTTTTTTTTTTGCGTTAATCGAAACTTTTTTGGCTTAAATTTAGTATATAAAACGGTTGACTTTTGTTCCGTAAAAATTTTTCCTGAAATTACAGGACGCGCGACCCGTTAATTAGACCTGTTGTTCGTTCGGGACAAAGTAATAGCGGTCCATTTTGTTCTGTTCTATAATAACGTTGTTCAATAATTTGATTGAAAAGATTTTGGGTTTTTACCCTATACTTTATAAAGGTTTCCCAAACAATAAACCCCTTTTAACTTCCCCTGTGGGAGCACAAAAATTTGTGTTATCTTTTTTAAAATTGCTTTCACCGTCGGTTCTGCTCCGAAGGTTTGTAATTTCCTTATTTCAAAAAATTACTGGCGCCCTTTTTAACTTTCAGGTACTACGCCCCTGCGGCAATAAATATTACAGAATTAAAATATTCAATCATTTTATTATTCTATTTTATTCATCTCACAGCATAATTAATTGGTTGAACCCACCCCTTTCTCTGAGCTAGTCGTGGTGGTAGCATCCCAATCGCTACCTGTTGCACTCGGTTCGAACATAGTTTCGTTTGTTTTTTTTTTCATTCTCTTTAGCTTGACATTCGTCTTACAAGAAACAAATTATCGTAGTTAAGTTGTTTGCGTCGCGCGCGTTGGTCGGTGGTAAATTTAATAACCCAATTGAATTAAAATAATAATATTTTATATTGTTCGGTTCGCGAGATAAAGTGCAACAATGCAAGGAACTGTCTGATTGTCAACATAGACCTTTTGGACTTTGTAGGGTGGGATGTGTACATTTCCTGATGCTATTTCTGGAATTATATGCAGCCAGTTTGACAGATCAATACCCACTACAGCTCCTTGTTGCACTGCGGCTGCGTGATGTCTTTGTATGTGCATTGTTGACCAAATAATTCCATAGATATTGTGATCAGAAAGTTCTTAAAGTGGCCTTTGAACAATTTCTAATAGGTGAGAGTTTTGTTGCAAAATTAATGTTTTCGTCGCATTTTTTCTCGGGACCCTTTAAGCCTTTTAGGTAAGTAATTATATATATTTTTTTTCTTTTCAATGTTGAATTATGAGTTTATTTTATTGTTGTGAGTATTTATTCCTATAGACTGTATGTTTGATTTTATGAATGAATGAGTTGTATGTAATGGGTGTGTATGAATGCATTATAAATGTTTTATGAGTATGATTTAAATGTTTTACGAGTGTGTTTTAAATGTTTTATGAGTATGATTTAAATGTTTTACGAGTGTGTTTTAAATGTTTTATGAGTGTGTTTTGAATGTTATTTGATTGAATGTGTCGAAATGTAGGCGCAACCATAATGCGTTAATTTTGAATTACAAATTAATGAATTTATTAAATTGTTTGATTTTGAGTGAGTGTTTTTGATGAATGTTTGAGTGATATTGATTTGATTCTTTTATGCAATTGAGTTGTTGATTGTGTTGAGTGATTTTGATTTTTGTTTGATGTGATTATTATTTTTTTTGAAGTTTATGTTGGGCTATGATTAAATCTTATTTGGCAATTTGATGTATGATTTAAATCACTGCGTCTTCTGAATCGATGGTGTTGGATGGTAGTGGACAGATTTTTGTGATGGGCCTTTTGAATTCGTTGTTTTGAGTTCGAACTTTAACCACGCGGATTAAATCATCTTGTCCTGGATAAGTTTCAATGATTCTTGCCATGGACCATTTTGACGGCGGAAGTCTTTCGTCCCGTAACAAAACCAAATCTCCGATTTTAGGTTGGTTTTCAATCTTCAGCCATTTAGGTCGGTTCTGTAGCCTTGTCAGATATTCTCCGCTCCATTCTTTCCAGAAGGTTTGCAGGGATGCTTGGAGACGTTTCCATCTGTCGAGGTGTCCAATCTTTTCGGTTGCTAAGTCTGCTTCTGGAACTATATGCATCGATGTGCCAATGAGAAAGTGCGCTGGTGTTAGGGCGTTAAAATCATCCAAGCTATCTGTGACTGGGCAGAGGGGTCTCGAATTAAGACAAGCTTCTATTTGCGCTAGAAGCGTACTGAGCTCCTCGAAGGTCAGAGCTTGGTTTCGGGCAACACGTTTTAAATGGTATTTCACAGACTTCACTCCGGCTTCCCATAGGCCACCAAAGTGAGGAGAAGCTGGAGGAATGAAATTCCATTTAGTGCCAACTTTGCTCAATGAATCAGCAATCTGAGTATAGTCGTATTTTGCAGCCTTTAACATCTTTTGAAGTTCCACGTTAGCACCCTTAAAGTTGGTACCGCAATCGCTATAAATGTTGGAACATATTCCTCTGCGAGATGTAAATCTTCGGAATGCGGCAACAAAGGACTGAGTTGTTAAATCTGTCACAGCTTCAAGGTGAATTGCCTTTGTTGACAGACAAATAAAAATGGCGAAGTAACCTTTGAACTTCTTGGAACATCGTCCTTTCCAAGCCTTTACTTCAATAGGTCCAGCATAGTCAACACCAGTGTGAGTAAAAGGTCGAGACACATTGACTCTTGGTGCAGGGAGGCTTCCCATTAGTTGTTGCATTGGTTTGGGTTGATTTTTAAAACAAATAAAACATCTGCTCAAGTGTTTTTTCACAGTTCTCTTCATATTGAAGATCCAAAACTGGTTTCGAATATAAGCAATTACTTGCTGTATTCCACCGTGTAGCGTTTTCTCATGGGCGTCTTCAATAATGAGTTTCGAGAAATTGTGGTCTGGTTTTAACACGATGGGATGTTTTTGATCATAGGTAAGAGTTGCATTTTGAAGTCTCCCACCGATTCTTATTATACCACTTCGATCTATGAACAGGTTGAGGGATTTGTTGAGCTTAGTCCTTTTAGTATTCTTAAGTTCGTTGATGACGTCCGGAAACATGAATTGTTGAACGTTTCTTAGACATATGCGTAACG
Source organism: Chrysotoxum bicinctum (assembly GCA_911387755.1). Lineage (NCBI taxonomy): Eukaryota > Metazoa > Arthropoda > Insecta > Diptera > Syrphidae > Chrysotoxum > Chrysotoxum bicinctum. The sequence continues at coordinate 108,022,845 of OU426988.1, forward strand.
CAGTATTGAGTTCTATGGGTGACAGAACTGACGTCAACCTGAAAACTTTATCTTTTCTTGCATTGTAGATAAATCTGTTAACAAGGGCTATAATTCTTAACGCCTTGATGAGTTTTGAATGTCTACTTATAACTTCTAAAATGCCATTGGCCTCTTCGATGGCGACATGAATTTTGATTTCTTTCTTTTCTTCATCGGTTTCTAATTGAGTGGGTTGTATAGGTAATGAGAAATCCCATTTCTCTTGAAGAAAGCTTGGTCCATTCCACCATAGGGTATTGGTCTTCACTTTAGATGGCAGAACACCGCGTGATGCGAGATCAGCTGGGTTCAACTTAGTAGGTATATGTCGCCACATGCTTACATTCGTCAACCGTTGGACTTCCGTAACTCGATTGGCGATGAACGTCTTCCATCTCGACGGCAATCCCGTTATCCAACATAGAGTGATGGTTGAATCAGTCCAAGCAAATATTGGGATCGCTTTGACTGGAAGATTTGATTGGATGTAATTGAGCAGCTTTGCCAACATGACGGCTCCGCAAAGCTCCAATCTTGGCAACGACACCGTGTTAACTGGAGCAGCCTTTGTTTTGGAAATGAGCAAATGTGTGTGTATGCAGTCGTTGCTGTCCAAAACTCGAAGATAGACTACGGCTCCATATGCCTTGGTAGATGCATCGCTGAATCCATGGAGTTCGAGCTGTTTGATGCTACTTTGTGTATTTACCCATCTCGGAAGGCGAATGTCCTCTAAAATCTCTAACTCTTCTTGGAAAGAGAGCCATTCTTGATGCAGTTCCACTGGAATGGTTTCATCCCATGAGAGACCTCTCAACCACAACTGCTGCATGATAATCTTCGCTTTGATGATACAGGGTGCTATCCATCCTAGCGGATCAAAGAGGCGAGCAATAGTTGAAAGTATCGTACGTTTCGTAACTATATTATCGATGGCGATCTTCTTAAATGAAAAGGAATCAGTAGAAGGGAACCAACTGAGTCCGAGGGTCTTCGTGTGATCCAAAGATCCAAACATCAACGATACACTGGTTTCTCTATCTTCTTCCGGAATGGACTGAAGAAATTCTTCATCGTTGCTCATCCATTTGCGAAGATGAAACCCAGCAGATGATAATAACATTGAAATTTGACGATACTTTTCTTTAGCTTCATCTACTGAGTCTGCCCCTGATACCAAATCATCGATATACATATCTTCACGGATCATTTTGGCGGCTAGTGGATATGTCGATTCTTCGTCAGAGGCAAGCTTCTTGAGAGTTCGATTTGCCAAATATGGTGCTGGGGCAGTACCAAACATCAAAACTTTAACTTTATAAAGTTTAATTGGTGTTGTTGGATCCTCACGCCAATAAAGCAGCTGGTAGTACGCGTCATCTTTATGAACTTTGATTTGCCTGTACATCTTTTCAATGTCGGATGTAAAGGTAATTTTCTATGTTCTCCACCTTAAAACAATCGCTATTATATCTGTTTGTGTTTTAGGTCCCGTCAAAAGATGATCGTTCAACGAACTTCCATCCGAGGTTTGAAATGCGGCATTGAAGACTACACGCAGCTTTGTTGTCGTACTGGAATCCTTTATGACAGCATGGTGAGGTACCACATAATGATACGGTGAATTTAATGTGTTGTCATGATTTATGTTAACTTCTTCCATTTGATTGAGGTCTAGATATTCCAATAAGCATTTATTATATTCTTTGTGTAGCGTTGGGTTGCTTAATAACTTCTTTTCTTGCTTGTAGAACATCCTTAACGCAGTTTGTTGTATAGAAGTAAGTTTTGGACGTTCATTTTCTTTGAAGGGCAACGAAACTTCAAAGCGCCCTCCCGGCAACCTTTTGACGTGTTGTAAAAAGTGCTTCTCGCATGCGACATCTTCCTCTGCTTCGGCTTTTTCATATGGGGGTTCTTCTATTTCCCAAAATTTTCGCATTTCTGTGTCTATGTCGGCAAACTGTGTATAAACTTGTATAGAACGACGTCTTTCAAGAGGAACTTTTCCTAAAATTATCCAACCGAATTCTGTTTTTTGAGCTATTGGAGCAATTTCTTCTTCACCTCGAATAACCTCGTTCAAAATTATTTCGCTGTATACATCATTGCCCAGCAAAATGTCGATGTGAGAAGGTCGATGAAACGTAGGATCGGCTAATTTTAAACCTTGAATATGTTTCCACTTGGTTGTAATTACTTCTTGGCTGGGCAGAAGGCCTGTCAGAGTTTTGTAAATATAACCTCTTGTCGACCTAACGAAATCTGAGTAATTTGATCCCAAATTCAATTCCACATAGTTTTGGCATGTTCCGGTCTTGTTCTGTCCTAAGACCGAAACGTCGAAGGATGTGGGATGTTTTTTCAAATCCAGAAGTTGAGCTGAAGATTCTGTGATAAACGTTGCTTGTGATCCAGGATCAATTAATGCTCTTAATTTTATTAAATTTCCTTGTGCTGACTTGACATTTATAATCGCCGTCGCAAGTAGAATTTGGGTATTTCTAAATTGGTTAAGATGAAAACAGTTTGATTCTGTTGAAGCCGTTATGTCATAGGGTTGAAAAGATTGCGCATTTGGGTTAAACTCCGTTGATACATGATGTGTTTGTGATCGGTTTTGATTATTTGCATTTGAGTGACTGAAAGAGGCTTGATTATTATTTTGTTGTGTATGAGTGAGTGAGTGTGATGGTGCTTGAGATCGAGAGATTGCATTATTGTTGTTTGAAAATGAATTAGAGTTATTTGAACTGTGTGGAAATTGGTTTGCTTGAACAAAAGACTGTTGCTTATATGAGTTTTGTTGATTGAATGAATAAGGTTGATGATTTGTGTTGTTTAAATTTGAGTTGTGTGCGTTGACAAAATGAAGAAGCGAGTTGTGTGGTCTTTGACAAAAATGGCATGTTTTATTACTTGGGCAACTATTGGTGCGATGGCTGTAAGCTAAGCAATTGAAACAGTTTCCAAATTGTTTGACCACTCGTTGTCTTGCATTGACGTCCATTTTCAAAAATTTGGAACATGTTCGCAATGAATGTGCACCCCTATGGCACACCTTACATGTGAAATTTTCTGTCGTCTCCGTATTGACATGAAAAACGTTCTTTTGTTGTTTTTTGTTAGTTGATGATGGTTTCACATTTTGCTGTTGATCAACCATCTCTAATGTTCGGAACCTTGTTTCTAGAAAATCAGAGAATTCCTTAAATGTGGGAATCTCTTTCTTAGTTCCTAGTGTAGTTTCCCATTTTGATTGTAGCGTAGCTGGCACCTTTTTCAACAGCAAAAAGATAATTATTGCGTCCCAATGTTGGACTGGTAAATCGAGGTTTGTTAGGGCATGTAAAATTTTGGTGGAGTTATCCAATAATTCACGAATGCCTTTGGAATTCTCTTCCTGAACGACTGGCAACTCATAAAATAACTTGAGCTCGTTATTTACAAGTATTCGTTTAAAATCATACCTTGACTTTAACAACTCCCAGGCTTTATCATAGCTTGCATCATCTACACTAATGTGTTCGAGTAAGATGCTTGCACCTTCTTTGCAACTTGACTTTAAATAATGTAGTTTTTCTATTTTAGTCAGAGAAGCATTATTATGAACCAAAGAAACGAATTGGTCATGAAAGGAACGCCAATTCTGGTATTCGCCTGTGAATGTCGGCGGATGAATTTTCGGCAGTCGAACATCATGCGGCTTTTGATGAACCAACTGTTGCACCGGAGCCGAAGTAAATGTATTTTCTTGAGCTGTCACTGCAAACTTGTCCAACTCATCTAAAAGCATAGATCTATAAAGTGTATAGACTTCGTTTGCTTCATTATAAAGCACTTCCGTCGTAGATAAAACCTCTTCTTTAATATCATCGCTGCAAACTGCTATTTGATATTGATTGTTTATGTTCACCCAATTGCTTTCGAGAGTGTCGAGGCGTGTGGAAACATAGTTTTTCGTTCTACGAGTGGGGTCTTTTGTCTTTTTGAAATTTTCGAAATCTTTCGAAATTTGCATGCTGGTGGTTCTTACTAGCTTTGTAGCATTCATTGTAACTTATTTGTATATTAATATATTGTATAAACAAATTTGTGAAATGTACTCACTGTGTTTTTCTTTCAGTGTACTGGGCGGCGCGTCGGCTTGCTACACTTGCTGTCTTCTTGCCAGTAGATGTCTACGCTGGTATTTTTTAATTTAATTTAAATGTATATTTTGTTAAATATTCAAATGTATTGTTTTTTAAACTTTTATTTGCCACTGAATTATGGTTTGAAAATGTTTAAAATGTTTTGTATTTGAATTTGAATTCAAATTATACTTTTTTAATAAATTAACAAAGGAACGACAAGATGTCGGCACACACTCTTTTTCTCTTAAATGTTTTTAAATAAATTTAAAAGTTTATGGGTCGCTTTTAATAGGCGTCGAAGGACCAAAATGTTTATAGCTAATTTAGCTTTGCAAAAATGGGTAAACTCTTTAAAATCTCAAAATCAAAAAAAATCGCAATCTCAATAAAATAAAACACATCCAAAACTTTCGGTTAAAAACTTCCAGTGAAGATCTATATTTCGCCCTCCATATAACCTTCATGTAAGTTACATTAAATGGTATAATTTGTGTGTAGGTGTTTGGAAATTAGGTACTGGCCAAATTCAGTGCGGGTGGATGTCATCAATGAGGGTGCAGCATTCAACAGGTGGAAAAACATCCAATTTAATTTACAAACCTTTTGGCAGCATTGGCAAGTTGAATATTTAGCGCGCCTACAACAGCGACCAAAATGGCTCAAACCACAACCTGAGCCCAAAATTGGAGATTTGGTACTGGTAAAAGATGAGCGTTTTCCTCCAGCGAAATGGAACTTGGCCCGGATTCTGGAAACATATCCTGGTCAAGACAATCTCACCCGAGTTGTCAAATTAAGGACGCAACAAGGCGAATTTAAGCGGCCAATAACAAAGCTTTGTCCTCTACCAATCAACAACAATCAACAGACAACAAATCACACACACATAACTTCATCATTCGCAAACACACACACATAACATCATCATTCGCAAACACACACAAACTTTAAATAATTTACATTAACGAATTATCGATTTCATCTAATTAACATTATCGAATAAAATAAATTGTATTATTTAAGCCCCCGAAAATAATGCACTTTGCTCATTTTTCTGCACGAAAACACGCTCATTTTCTCCGAAAAAACGCTCATTTTTAAAGAAAAACACGCAAACAAAATCGAACGCAACGAATTTGCTCATTTCAATCGAAACACGCAAACAAATAATATAACAGAAATTAATTCGCCATGGTAAATTTCAAAACACCTACAATCTAAGCTCATTTTAAATTTAAATCGCTTAATATTTTAAAACCAAATTGATTTATACAATTTTTCAATAAAAATCAACATTGACATCGAAATCAACGATATTGATAAAATTATCACAAACTGTATCGATAACAATAACGATGAAAATATCGATAATATAAAACTACGTTGCACATCTCTAACAAGCTGCACATCTTTAACATGAATACTACAACATTTAATTATCATTTATTTCAATATAAAACGACATAATTACAACAAATAATATGAAATTCAACTCACCTGAATCATTTCCCAAAACTGCAGCCAAAAATTTGGTTTAATTTTACACTTTTATAATAGGTATTTAAAAACAAACTTAAAATTACACTCAACACTTAACACAATACAATGCAAAACCAAACAGCGTAATCAATGGAATTTTCCATTCATAAAACGCAACCAAGCAATTTGTTGTTGTTTGCCTCCTTCTTCATATTTACTCGACGTTATCAGTAGAAACAACGAATAAGATCTACATGGGCAATTTACTAAGATTCAGGATAACGATGAAGTCCAAGTTATCGATTACCTAACTTATTTTCAACTTGATACAAATTTCATTTTTTTATTGATTAATGTGCGAATTCATACTAAAATTATTTCTTTTCATGTTGAAGAAGACAAAACGCAATAACCAGCCATTTTCTATATAGTGCAGCACTTAAAGGGACTTAACAATCCACCAATTGTCTTTCGCCCGGGGAGAATGTTGAAAGCAATCAGCAATGCAATTGAAAGCAATAAATAAGAAATGGACATGAAAGCAGCACATGTAAATGTTACTATAAGAAATGTCATATCGAATAATACGTAAAACGTCAATTCTTCAACGTCATTAATAAAGGCAAAATCAAAGTGTTAAATTGTGTGTTTTCTTTGCATTTCATTTTTTATTATTTTATTTAAAGTAAATTTTATAAAATTACAATAAAGGCTAAACAGCCAAACAGGCTGATTCAATCACATCATAGAAAACATCGTATGTACGATCAAGACTAGGTACAGGAAGAATATGTTCCCAGTCTATAGAAGATATAAAATTATTTAGAGACACGTAATCGGCTTTAGCAAAATCATATATGGCATTATTATAATTAGTTATAGTTAATTGATTTAAAATTCCAAAATTTAAACATAAATTAAGAGCTTTATGATGCACACTGTTATTTAAAAGAGAAAAAGACGCTTCAGAAACAGAACATTCAATATCTTGATGAACGAAAACTAAATCTAACATTCTACCAATAGAATTATAAATACAATTGATTTGTTGAAAATTCATAGCATACATAGAATCAGTTACAGTATATTTAACGTCTTTTGTAACGTTAAAAGGATAAATACATTTTTCTTCATCAGAATACAACCAATTGATACTCGGTAGATTAAAATCACCTAATACAACAATAAAAGAATTCGAATCTAAATTATTTGAAACTATTTGAATATTATTTATATGACTTTCATAAATTTGAAATAATGAATTAGGTGGAATATATGACACAAAAAAATAAACATTTATTTTACTTGTATTAGAAATTGAAAATTCAACACAAACACATAATTGTTCAATACAACCAGAAGCATACATTAGTGGAATTTCTCTGCTTTTCAAATAAGAACGTACGGCAAACAAAACTCCTCCTCCTCTGTTCAATCCAGTAGCAATAGCACATCGATCTTTCCTGAAGACATCGAAAGTTGAATCAAAAAGTTCGCAAGAGTTTATGTTATCACTAAGCCACGTTTCAGTCAAGGCAATCATGTTATAAGGACAATCAACAGCAGCAATAAAAAACTCAGATACTTTAGTTCTTAAACCTCCTGCATTGTGGTAATATATTGAGCAAGGCTCTTTAGACGACGGCAAAATATTCTTGCATGTAATAACTGGAGCAGATAGATTTAACGTTAATTTTTGACCTTTGAAGGCATTATGTCCTCGTTTTTTGAAAAGAAATTGAATAATCTTACACGAACACCAGATTGCCAAGCATTCGAATCCAGGAAAATATACAATAGTTCCGCAGGAACACCAAGTTTAAAATTTATGTATCTTAATTCATTAACATTTGCATTTAATTTAATAAGTTTAATGCAGCATAATATAGACGCATCAATGCCAAACACAGATGATACATAAGTTATTATTTCATCACAGGTCGTCTCAGGTGTAAATGATGACAAATGAAGCCATTTACGTCTACGGAAGACATTTAAACTAGATAGATTATTGTTACTAGTCCCAAAAATATATTTATTTAGTTGTTTAGGATTACGTTTGCAATTGGAATCTTGTGCATTTACATTTACAACAGAAGCATCATCAGCAACTTTATTAACATCAGCAGCACCATTATCAACATCGACATTGGCACCAACAGCTTCGCGGGTTTTCAGAATTTTAACTCCCTTTTCGGGGCTTACACCCGCTCACGCAACTTCGTTGCTCCGCTTAGGGTATTTTCAGTCGTCAGGCAGGCGCCAGTAACAACAGTTTTTCTTGGGCAACAGTACATAACTGTTAGTTGTTTAGTCCAATTAATGTAAAATACAAAACTGTTGCTACAGGCGCCTGCCTGGCGACTGAACATACCCTAAGCGGCGTGAGCGGGTGTGAGCCCTGAAAAGGGAGTTAAAATCCTGAAAACCCGCGAAGCGGGCCACCCAAGTTACTTTTGCCCAAGAAAACCAAGAACGTCGGCCCCCGAGGTCTATGCTAACAAGCCAGCGACGATTGATGAACTTCGTACGGCTCCACACGTTGGGCGCCAATTGTTGCACCTTTTCTCGCGACGCGATAATGGGTATCCGACCTCTTTTTTATTAATATTATTATTATTATTATTTTTGTTAATAATAGCAAATAAATACGCGAACTCGAATTAAAATGAAAAAAAAAAAAAAACAAAACGAAACGAAACACGACTCGACTCGATTTTGACAGACACTCGTAGGCAAACAAAATTAAAACTGAGAGAAGAACAACAAAAAGTGCAACTCGTAGCTCGTTGATATAAGCTACCACCGAGGCTGCTCAGCTGGGCTGAATTTTTGTTCGAATAAAATTAGTAAGACTCCAAAATTAATTTATGAGAGAAAGAAGATATTTTAAAACACAGTTTTTAATATTTCCACTAGGGAATTTTAAAATAAGTTTTATTTGGGAAACCTTGGTAAACCCAGGATAAGAACCCAAAATTTTTTCAAAGAAATAAAAATACAAATAAAATCGAATGCAATTGAAAACGCGATTAAGCCTCTAACGTTTGAGTAATGAGAACTCGAACTGCCAATAAATTTGGTCGTGAATAAAAAAGAAACAAAGATCCACTGAGATTTTAAATGCACGAAACACAAAACTATTTTATTTGGACAAGATGTCCGATTTACTTATCTTTTTTTTCTTGATTTATTTTCCTCTAACTTCTCGTTTCTCCTATTTTTTTCTGACTTCGCTCCTCGAATCACTATTCCTTCTTTTTCCAAATGTTTGTCCTTGATCTCCTTTTTAAATTATCTGCTATTTTCCTCGATTGTTTTCCTTTTCCAATTTTCTCGAATCCTTTTCTAATTTTCTATTTTTGAACTAATCGCTTGGTAAGCTCTCCAAAGAGTGAACTTTCCTAGCTTAAAATATATTATTTCTTCCCTCGACCAGTCCAGTCACTCACACATATGGTCACGGCAACGAGAAATGAAACCAAGCCACAATTTTTTTTTTTTTAGAATTTACCGCTACTATGCTCATTCTTGGAAAGAATATATCTCATACTAATATGGTTGATATCATTATCAACAGCAAAAACATTTTTGATGTCTCCTAAGCCACACTTTAAATTAGCTTGTTGAACTCTTCACACATAGCTGGAAATTCAAGTACTTGAAAAAGGTAATATAAATTACATTTTATTTATTTTTTTTTTTTACCTTCAACTATAATTTTTATGGAAAAGTCTTACTTCAACTAAATATATCGTTTTTTTGGTCAAAAAAATATTCAAACTAGTAAATTTTACAAAATGAAAGCGCTCTACTTTCGTGTAACGTTATAAGACCAAATTTCTTAAAAGTTTTCTTACTTATGATACGAAAGTTTTTAGACCGAGAGCCCACAGCAATTTTTGGGTGTGATTGATAACAAAAAATAATTAGCATAATTAGATAGGCCTTTAGTAGTTATTTACAAATGTGAACGTCTTGCATGCTCTAGTTGGAGCTATAGTGCATAAACAAGGCTTCATAGGGTGACATATTAATAGCGGAGTGGACGGTGGTTCGGAGTGCACTGGGTATAGACTGTAGGTTACTGTCCCAGTTCTTCTGGTCGGATTCTATATACGATCGGATAGCAGCTAATATTGAGTGATTCACCCTTTCGCTTGAATTCGCCTGTGGTGAATAAAAAGCTGTCTTGACGTGGGTGATGCCGAATTGGGTCATTCTTTTTTCAAACTCCTGGCTGACGAATTGCTTCCCGTTATCCAACAGGATGGTTTTCGGAACTCCAAACATAAAGAAGACCTGCTCCTCTAAGGATCTCAGCACTGCATCGCTTGTGGCTCTCCGAATAGCCTTGACGATCACACATTTTGTCAACTGATCGAACGCAATTACAATGTGCGTATTCCCGTCTCTCGAGCATGGGGAGGGGCCAAGAAAGTCAATGTTCAACATCTGAAAGGGCCTTTCAGATGCAAACGCTTTATCCATATATTGGAGCTAATCAAACTAATTGGGACAAAAACCTTTTGTCAATTGTAAGTGCGCTGAGGACAACCGTCCATTCAGCGATTGGCATGTCCCCACATGAAGCCCTCTTTGGCCAAAGTAAAGTTGAACATGGATCTGACTATTTATTATTGAAAAAATTAATGAGTCTAAATAACTCTGAAATTGACGTGTTACCAAAATCAGTAAAAATGAATTTGATACATAATAAAATCAAAGAATCAAACAGGCACATAAATCTTATGAAAAAACTTATAACCTGAGGAGTAAGAATCGACTTTATCAGCGAGGACAAAAAATTTATAAAAGAAATTTCATACTGAGTGATGCTACAAAACGACGAAACGCTAAGTTATGTCTAAAGTTTGTACCAGCCAGAATCAAGAGGCTAGTAGGTAATAATATGTTCGAACTCGAAGATATGAAAGGCACATCTTTAGGAGTAGTGCATGGAAAGGATATTCGTCAGTAGAAAAAAAAAATTACGTGTACGCCACCGTAACCCGATAAGTAATTTTGTTTTGAGGATCAATTCGCTGGAAGCGAGTACGATCTGATGGTCAGTTAAACTATTAGATTAGAAGAAAATGATTGTGTGGAATCTCAGGCGTGGGTCGACTTCCAAACCTATACTTTACCGCCTCTTCTTTTTATTTTCGTATAGATGGTGCCCGAAATTGAAAAGTTGTGTATGGGCTAACCTAAATGTGATTGCACATTGCCTAGATCTGTTTTTTTTTGTAGGGTAGTAAATGCTGTCATTGACTATTTCGCTTCCGTTCCGATGGACTCTTAATAAGTTATCGGACGATTCGTTTCCCTTGTTTCAAGTTTTATCGAACTGTGAACGAAATGACAAATGGAAGACATAACCTAACAAAATGCTTTTGTGGCTCTTTTTCTGGTCGACATCCAATCTGAAAGGAAGTTCTTTAAAACTCTACCGCTCTCATTAAACTAATTTAACAATTTTTGTTAAATTCTAAGAAGGTCAGATACCAACATTTGTATTGACCAAAGACAAAAAAAAAGCAAAAACATAACTTATCATAGGCTTTTTGTTGAATTTATCAAAGGTAAGCTAAATGAAAGTTTCTGATTTTCTTAGAATTTAACTAAAAGATATTTAAGTTCTCGCGATCGTGGCGCTTTTCAAGCAGGCCCGACTTGGTTTAAGGTAATCCTAAAAAACCAGGATTAGTTCTCGACCTTCGGTATCCCGATAGAAAAAAAGGCGAAAGCGAAAGCGGGCTCCTTCTGATCTAGTACGGCAGAAAGTGCCCGTCATCGACCGATTTGTCAAAACCAGTCAGACATATTCGAAGGACATATTAAACTCAAATTAGTTTAGTTGAAGTTCAAAAACATGGAGTTTATGTATTTGTCGTTATAGAAAAAAATATCACACCTAAAGCAAAAAAAAAACGGGTTAAACAGCTGTGACCGCGTGTTTGGTCTATGCATGGCCCTCGTAACGAAGACACTCAACGTTAAGTAACCAATTATCACAGAATACGTAAGTATATGTACTTTCGGTCCTTATTCGGAATTCCCCCCCCCCCCCCCCAAAATGCACTTTTTTTTTAATGAATCGATAAAAAAAAGTGTGCTGTTGATAAAAAACATCAAATTATGGAGGAGAAACACTTTTTTATGGTAAAAAAGTGAAGTATAAAAAAATTAATATAGGCCATAGGGTAAATTCAAAGTTTCTTTAAATCCAGATTCTGTAAATGCAAAAGAAACCTTGGATACACCCAAGGCAGCAGGGTTGCAAGCAGGGGGGTTGCAGGGGGGCAGCATGCCCCCCCATACATATATCACTGTTTAAACGCCGCCGTAATGCGTAAGCAAGCAAAAAAAGCAAATATCCCATACAAAAGTAGTTTTAGTTATAGTACTGTGGGTGGTCCGCTTTTACTTCACTTTTTTACCATAAGAAAGTGTTTCTCCTGCATAATTTGATGTTTTTTATCAACAGCAAACACTCTTTTATCGATTCGTTAAAAAAAAGTTCATTTTGGTGGGGGGGGGAATTCCGAATAAGGTCCGTACTTTCTCTTAAATCGTTCAGTTTGACATTTCTTTTACCTTTTTTTCACGAACAATAGCAAACAGATCATCATAAGTAGGGTTCGGATTTCCATGCAAATGCATATTTTTTTAGGAACTAATTACTACTATTATTTTAGGCAACTAATTATGTATACGAATCAAGAAATTTCCTTTAAAATGGCATTTAACCGTTAGTGCATATTTTTGCATATTTTACTATAAATGCATATTTTGCATTTTTGTGTGCATATTTTACTATAAATGCATATTTTTATAATAAATTTATATTTTTAAAGTACCTACCTATATTGTTCAAAAACTAAACTAGACAGTAAAAAAATACAAATTTTATGTCAGTGCAAACGATTCTTAAGACTATTATCTATTTCTTTTATTTATTTCACAATCTTGAACCATATTCAAACACCACAATATAAAGCATTATATAAACAAAGGTGCATATATGAACTTGACTAGATTATGCCGGCAAAACTTTGAAATGAAAAAAAAAAATTAAGTCTGTGTATTTGAAACTGTATAAATGAGATCGAAATTTAAACGATCATCTATCAAAAATGAAAGTGTGTTGGTATAATGATTGAATCAGCACCAGCAACGTCACCAGCAACAACGGAGGCCATTGTTTTAGAACCAATGGCGCAAAATTTTAATTGAATTAGTACGATGCTAAAACTGTTTTAGTATGATAATAGGTTAAAACAACGAATTTGCAAATTTTAATCGAAAATAGCATCATACTTTCTCTACCCTTTTATTAAAGTTAAAATCATCTAGCTTCATATGACCCGATGATATTTGCAAACATCAAAACATGTTGGTGTACTTACTTTTTTACACGAAATATCATTGTTTTAGGTGTGTTCAGAAGCAATTTATTAAGAAAATTCTTTTAGTACGATACTAGTTAGAAAATGTTTAAAATTAAGAATGAGTTAGTAAACTACTTTATAGTTAGCAAATTGTTAAGTAGTATCATACTAATACCTTAATAATATGCTGTTTAAACTTTTGCGTCAATGTTTTTAATCGTTCAACACAAAATAGACCAGCACCAGCAACGTCAACAGCGTCGTTTGGTCAAAATCCAAAATTTGCTGTTGCTGGTTACAATAACACAAAATGCAACAACAATAAGACGTATAAATGTCAAAAAATTACAAAACGATGCTGGTTGCTGGTTTTATGTGTTTGAAAAGTATTTGCTGGCCAGCGTGCTCTTTGCTGTTGACGGCGCTGGTGCTGTTGCTGGTTTAATCTGTTTCGTGCATAAAGCTTAACACGTTTCATGTACAACAGCCAACTGTTTTCGGTTGCGACTACAAATAAACCACTACATATAAACTGTAAATGTTGACTGATGCACTCATGCTTAGTTTTTGAGTCTTATTTTTAACTTATTTTAAAAGATGAAGAAAATGTGTTTTTATATTGAATAGAAATTAAGTTGAGTTGATTTTAAGTGCATATTTTAAATGCATATTTTGCATTTTTAAGCGCGTATTTTCAGATTTTAAGTGCATGAGAATCCGAAGCCTAATCATAAGAGACCAGAGTAATAGCCAAACCACAATCTCGCTTTTGGTCGGTCGGGCGTTGACATTTTGAATAAAAACAATAGACTCTTATGAGGCAATCTGAAATGTTACCTCCGGCGTTGCGACCGCTTTATATCGTAATATCGTAAACGTCAGACCAACGCCAGGCCAAAGCAAAAGTAGATCTATTTTCTATTCGGTCGGGCGTTTGACAGTTCATTGTCGGCCGTATTTTGTATTTTTTGTTTTGAAAGTTGAAAATTGAAGTGAAATAAGAAGTAAGTAATTGAAGTTCTTTTTTTATAAATAATTAAATCGAATGTCGCCGGTTTCATTCAGGTTATTTTAAAAAAATGTTCTGGATCATGCTTTTGCATTGCATCATAATTAAGAGCAAAGAATCCATCAGTGTCTCTGCTTAAATTTTGCTCCCGAACCCATCGCTGCCTTTCTACTCTTTTTTCGTCGTTTTTAAATGCCTCATACCCAGCATAGCTCACAACACCGAACAAGGAAAAGTCAAGGAGGTCATCAAGATCATCCATATCGGCCATATCCATCTCTTGTTTAAGAAAATAGCTTCACAAATTAACTATTTTAAATGCCCAAAATTTAAAATACGCAATATTATATACCTTGTAAATTAATAAACAGTAACAAAATTCATTGGAATATAACAATTAAGTAGGTACTTATCAAAGATGTCATGGAAATGTCAGTCAACGCTCGAGGTTTGAAGCTAAATTTCGTTTTACAAATGCTACGGTCGCGCTTTTTGACACACAAAATCGTATATACGATCAAACGCCCATTTAACGCCGGACCGACGAACGCGAGATTGTGATTTGGCCATAATAAAACTCGACTTGAAAGCTCTAGATCCAGTCAAGGAGGTAGTGCGCACCACTTCATTGGAGGAGAGTTCACGGTGAGTCCAAAGATTTTTCAAACTTAACATACATAAGTATATAAAGAAAATAAAATGCACGACTGGGTCGCACGAACTTGCTCCTATGTATGTAATAGACTAGGAATTTAAAAAACAAATGTTATTAGAGAAAACTGTTCATAAGGATAAAATTAATTTTTTAAATTCTTTTAGTAGTAAGAGACAAAAACAGAATGCTATAAAAATATGAATTTATGCAAGAACAAAAATTATAAGTCTTTGTAGTGGTTTCTTAAAAAAAGCTTTTTTATACAAACTTTTTAAAAGATTTTTAAGAAAAAAATTTGGTACGCTAATTTAAAGTTTTTATTATTGTTCGAATAAAAATTAAATTTACAAAAAAAAATATTGAGCCGTTTCTGAGATATCGAATTTTTTTTATTTATTTATTTATTTCATGATGTGTATGCTAACACGGTAAGATGAATCTTATAAGTTCGTGATAGTTTTATTAATGTACATTGTTCAAGTTTAATTAATAAAAAAAAAGAAAAGAGCAAAAATTAACTTTAATGACTTTTAAAAATCTACATATAAATCATAATGAATTCTAAGAACAAAGAGATGAGAATTTATGAGTAAGAAGAGAAAAAAAAGAGGAACAGAAAAGATACAGGAAATAAATTAGAAGTTAATTGCTTTGAATAATAAGGAAATCTTTTAAACTATTTTGAAATCGACGCGCATTGTATATTTCTCGTAGATGAGGTGAATTCCAAAGGCGGATTGCAGCTATAAAAAATTGTCTTTCAGATGTAAGACAGTGGAAATGGGGAAGTATTAAATCATTTGATCTGATTGATACCGAAAATCGAAGAAAATCATAAAGATATGTTGGTTGACCTGTTCGTAAAATAGAAAACAACAATTTCAAGGTTCGAAACTTAATCATATTTTGAAACGACATGTTAAGGAGTTTCAGGCTCAGTTGAGAGTCATGATCATATTTTCTAAGTCCGTGTATGTAACGAATAACACTATGGAATGCTACCTTTAATTTAGTTTTGCTAGCAGAATCACAATTAAAAAATATTTCACAACCAAAAGTTAGAACAGGGATAACCAGCATTTTGGCGAGAATCATTCTTGTGTTTAAAGGTGTAAACTTTTGAAAAGTCCACAAATTTCGGAGAATTCCGTAAGTTCTTCCTACAATTAAATTAGTTTGGTCATTCCACGTCAATGTTCTGTTAAAATCATTCCTAATTTTTTTGATAAGTTTACAAATTGTAAACAAAAGCTGTTGAGCATTACTGGTGGAAAGTAAGATACATCTAACACTTTCTTAGAGATGGCAAGGCATTTGCGTTTGTTTGGATTAAGATTCAAACCATTTCTTTCTGCCCAATTAGAGATTCGCTCAATATCCTCGTTAATATTGAAAACACAGTTTTTTATAAGGCCTAATGGACAACTTAGGTATATTTGAATATCATCTGCGTAGAAATATTTGGAAGAGTGGATAATTATTGACGCTATTTCGTTAATATATAACGAAAAAAGGAGCGGAGCCAGTATCGATCCTTGCGGAACATTTCGTACTATAGGAAGTAAATCGGAAAGCTGATTATCAAGACAAACGGCTTGCTTCCTATTGGTTAAGTAGGAGGACAATTTAACAGCTTCTGGAGAAAAGTTGAAACTTTGACGCAGTTTATTTAGGAGAACAGAATGGTTAACCATTCGAGAAATCAAGAAGAACCAACACACTAAAACAATCATTATCAAGTTCGGTTCTTATATCTTCAATGACTTTCATCAGCGCAGTTGTACAACTACTGTGTTTGGGTCGAAAACCAGAATGAATATTGTTTAAGAGGCTGTTACTCCGTACATAACTATTAAGTTGAGTTTGCATTATACGTTCACAGACTTTTGACAGAAATGAAAGAATGGAAATCGGTCTGAATTCATCACATAAAGAATTTTTGGGATGGGTATAATTTTAGCCGATTTCTAATCTTGAGGACAAATTCCAGTAGTAAGAACAGTGTTGAAAATATGTGTTAAAAAGGGCAGCAACAAAGGCAAAATGGCTTTTTTTTGGAAAATATGGTTAATTCCATCCATCCCCACTGCATTAGATTTAACTGCAAGGAAATTTTTAACAACTTCATTCGTTACTCCTGAAAAAGAGAATGAGGAGAAGGAAAACAAGTCTTAAACTCGTAGGTCATCTCTTTCTATGACTGGGCTTGGTTCAAAGGAGATAAAAACTTTAGATTAAGTTCATTGCGGTCAATGTTGATTTGAATAACTGGACGTTGTTTTCCCATTCCAAATTCACGAAGGTTTTTCCAAAGTTTTCGGCCATCAGAACTTGTGCTAAGACGGGTGGAATAAAATTGATTTTTTGCAGTTCTAATTTCTAAAACAATTTTGTTACGCAAAATTTTGTAGGCTTTATAAAATTCTTCAGCCCGATATCGTATCCACCATCGGTAAGCTTGATCACGCTGGTAAATAAGATCTTTAATTTCATTGGTGAACCAGGGTTTCGGTATCGAAAGGGATCTTTTGGTTATAAGTGGTACATGGGTATCGAACAGGTTTATTAGGTTGTTAATCAAAAACTCAACTTGATCATCAGATGAGGACATAAAGTAAATATTGTCCCAAGGAATACAGCGAATATGGTGTTCGAGTAATGATAAGTTAATGTTTTTAAAGTTCCGAACTTGAAAAGACAGAATGCGTGTTATATTCAGTACTAAAATCAAAAGTCAGAAAAATAAGATCGTTGCATGAAAATATAGGAGCAGAAAGTTGGTCGTAGCATAACACTTTGTCAATATTATTAACAAAGAAAATATCCAGTAAAGTGCTTGAGGTTCTAGTAAAGTGAGTGGAAACTGAAGAGTTAACGGGATAAAGATCACAAGAACTCATTTCTTCACACAGACTTTTATCAAGCGACAAGCGTTCTCTTGTTCTCATCAAAATTTATAGCACAAACAAATCGTACCAGACACAGCGCATCCCTTTCCCACCGGGGTTATATTGTTTCTGTTCTACTTTTTTTTTATTATATTTTGTCATTCGTAGAATTTCTGTGTGGATGGATGTTGTTTTTGTTTTTATATTTGCCTTTTCCTGTGTTCCTTTATTGGTTTTGGTGGCTGGTGTATGTAGCGGCGAATCCTTGGATGGTGTTTTTTTTTTATTTTGTTTTCTTGTGAGGGTATTGCACTTTTTGGTAAGAATTTTCTTGTTTGGATTTTGGCAATATCTTTTCGTTTTCAAGTGTATAGCTTGAACCAATTCAGTTGGCCAACGGTCGATTGCGCAGAGAGAGGATTTAAGAGAACAAAAATGGTGCGCAAGATATTTAATGAGTAAAGATTTTTCCTTAAATCTTACAGTGCCTAACTCAACTTTGCTTTGATAAATAGTTAAGGGATTATTGTTTATTTCTATGTTTTATGATTTGTGGCTTAGCAACAGAAAGGTTCCGAGGGCGTTATGTTTATATTTATTTTATGGTGTTAGTGTTTATTTGATATATGTATTTATTATTTTTTGACCTGTTTGAATAATTTTTACGTACGAGTTTTTAAGAATTTATTTTACCCTAAAATAATTATTATAAATTTGTACTTCAGAAATAAATATAAAACATAATAATAAAATAAAAACAATATAAATAAGAATAATATAATATAAATAATAAATGTTTATTTACATATACTTAGTTTTAAGAACTAATGTCGCTTTCATAGTATCGTCACCTGGATTAATTATAATTGAATCCGAAATTGTGTCCCACGTCAGGTCGTGAGAAAAGTATTCGTCCTCAGTTCTTATGGCTTTTTCACGCACTTTTCGCCAGTCTTCAGCCTTTATTTTTGAAAATTCTTCCTCTGCTAATTTTTGAACATCCATATGATAGGGTGGTAAACGTAGAACCTCATGTCCAATGCCGTTAATGGTGATCTTATGCTTTGGGTTGTGTGTAGTTCGGTGTTTTATTAGCTCATACAGTTCAAATTTCAACATCTGTATAGTATGCGGAATATTGTTTTCGGTTAGCCATTGTATCATCTCGGATTTCTTGCTAGCGCTGTCTTGAAACATTTAAAGGGTAATCATAATCCCTTGAGCGCGGGTAGATTACAAAAAAAAAGTAAAGCAGAAGTAATTTGTTTTTCTTCTAATTTATTGTGGTACGAGGCGTTGTCCATTACAATAACTGAAGGTTCTCCAAGTTATTCAAAACTTGTTCTTGGATCCATTTGCAGAAAGTTACGAAGTTCATGTTCTCGTAATAGTCTCCCGTTTTCGTTTTTCACGAAACCTTTTCCACCACCTGCATGCGCCATTATCAGCCTCTGTCCCTTTGAAATTGGCGTCTTCAACCCACTGCTACTGTCATCAGTCCAAGCCCGTGACCTTGTATGTGAGCTATGAATATAGCTTTCCTCCAAATAAATGATGTCATATCATTTTGTAACTCGCAGGATTTTCAAGAACAAGGATTTTCTTAACAACTATCTTACGCGCCTGGCTTCCAGTAGGTTTTCCTTTTCTAAATGGATCCATTAAAATTTATTTTAAATGTATTTCAATGTATTATTCTTGGTTGTTTTTTTAAACTGAATTGCAAACCAAAGCAAATTCATTCTTAAAAACCCGTACGTATAAATTGTTCAAACTCGTAAGCACTAATCTTACTATCTAACACTAATCTACAATTAATCCCAACCCCACAGGTCAAACAAAAATATATCAAATATACACTAACGCCAAAAAATAAATATAAACACAACGCCCCCGGAACCTTTCTGTTACTAAGCCACAAATCATAAAACATAGAAATAAACAATAATCCCTAAACTTTTTGTCATTAATCCTATGTCGCAGCTTGCAGGTAGTTTTTTTTGTCTAACCCAATTGCATTTTGCAATAGACTTATTTTTTATTATAGGTGCACTGAAATTTGTCCCACTAATAAAAACAAAAGTTATTAATTTTATTTTTTCGAAGTAAAGTTTACACCTAAAAATCTTTTCCTTTTATCTCACCAGAGATGATATAGTTTTTTAGACATCAAGCTATGAAAGAAAAGTAAACCATGATCATATCTTATTCAAAGAAAGTCCATCACTGGAAATTCATTTCTATTTTACTCTGAGCGAAGCTATAAACAAAACTCACCCTCCTAAGTGCTTCAGTATGATCGGGATCGCAGCAGCGTCATTGACAACAACGCCGGCATGTACATCTTTTTTTTCTTTTTTTCAGTGATTTTTCTGTCTCTTTAAGAATTAAAGAGTAGAGCAAAGAAATTTAAAGAGACCTGCGCAGTAGAATTGCCAACTGAATTGGTTCAAGCATAAACCGTAGAAAGTGCTCCCATGTGTTTAAGGCGCATAGTTTGCCGTAGTAGGAGCGGTTTTTTGCTGTCAAACTTCCGTGCAGAAAAATATTTTTTTTTTTTCCCCTCCCCTTGAACCTTAACCCCTATGTCTTCTAGGTGAAGCTGTTTTTTGCTGGTCTTGCGGAAGAGAGCGACACTTTTTAGAACCAGGTTTCGTTCATTTGGAGAGCCGAATTTAAGGACGATAGGGGAATCATGCAGAATTTTTGTTGCGTTGTTTAATTCGAAAGGCAGCCTTAAGACACATGGGCGTACATTCAACAGAGTGGCATATTTTGTTAAAGATCGATGTGATGTCTTCATTAGGTAGTTGTGGTATGCCAAGAAGAACAGCGTCGGCAGCTACCTCTTTTCGTTTAAATGTGTCACATCTCTGTTCCAGGTCTGCCACTTCCTCGTTTGTGATGACAAGTGATTCTAAGTTTGTTTCAAGTTTTCTTACTCGCTCTTTGAGAGATGCAGTAGATTTGTTGGCTTCATGAACATGAGCAGATAGATTATTTTCAAATATTTCTAGTCGTTTAATAAAATCGATCTGTAAATCTTTAATTTCCTTAGAAATACACGAAACAATGTCGTCAGTGATGTTTTTGACAAATTTTTCCACCTCGGAGCGTTTAATCGTTGAATTTGATGATGTTTTGTTCTCTTTATTTGTGTTGGCTGGTAGAATTGATGGTGTGGCCGATGACAGCTGCTTGGATTTAATTGAAGCTGGTGTGGTCTGTGGACTCGCAGTTCTTTTCGACGGAGCAAAACTTGTTGTCTTAATCTTTTGCTTTCCTGATGTTTTGGGGGGTGTAGGAGTAAGAGTGACAACTTTCTCTTTCTCATCCTTTCCAGAGCGCGTCATACCGTCCATTATATACGGAAGAGAAATTAGACAACGATTTCTAACTTTTTATTATTTCGGAGAGAGTACTTATGCAAGATATTGAAAACTAAAGAAAATAGTTTTCTTTTTTTGATAGTTTAACGAATTATATTCAGATATGGAAGTAGAAAAAAAATAATTCAGGTTAAACACTCTACAAGTTACACTTTTTCCCACTTTAGAGTCATGTGGGTGTTTAGAAACAATGCAAATATTTATGTTTTGCCGGACGAAACTTATAACACGTCTATTCGCACTTGAACATACGAGTACTTTGGAATGAATTTTCAAAAAAAAAAATATTTTTTTTTTAAATTCAAAAAATATTTATTTTAAAGTTTTGAAATGCAATGTATTTTAGACTTTTTAAAAGCTTCTCTATAAAAAAAAATTCATTAAGATCCGTTATGTAGATAATGAGAAATTCAAAATTCGAAAAAGTAGTTCTATGGTAGGTACAAGCTGTAATATCTTAATTTCAATTTTTTTTAAATTAAAGATCGTAAAAATTAATTGGAAGAAAAAAAAATTCATCAAAATTCTAGGCGCCGTTTTCGAGAAAAATACGATATTTGAACAAAATTTTTCAACCATTACCTAGCTTTAACTAAATGAAACTTTTTTGTATTTTTATTTTTAAGATCTGTTGAACAGTTTTTGAGAAAAAAATATATTTATAAAATTTCGAAAAAAATTCGTATGGCAGGTACCGTTATTTTTGGTCTTAAAAAAAAAAAAGAAAAAACATGTGGGGGGAAAAATTAAAAATGATATCTACCAAGTTCAAAGAAAATCGGCCGAGCCGTTTAGCCTGTAGTCGAACAGACAGACAGAATAGTGATGGGTAGGACACGAATTTGAAATGAGTTTGTATGAGGTACTCATTTTTTGAAATGAGGTGGTACTTTGTCCCACCTCAAACGTCCCATGGTACATACCTTTTTAAATGGATATTTTGAAATTCGAAATTAAACAATGCGTATTTTTTTTAATAGTATATATTTTTTCCAAAAACAGTTTTTAAAATTGCATTAAATAAAAAGGTTACAAAAATTAAATATCAATAAATATAATATATTTAATTAAATATCCTTTATACAAAACACTTTATTTTAAAATAAAACATTTAAAAACAAAATTAAAAAAGTTTTAGTTTTTAACAGAAATAAAGTTTAAAATAAGTAAATATAAAGATATACTGAAAAAATTAATCTAAAAAAAGTTTAAAAGAAAAAGTGGTGTTTTTAAATTTTATTTAAGTTATTAAAAGAAAACCAAAGCATTTAATAAAAAGATAAACACAAAAAGATATTTTTTTAACAAAAAAACAAATATTTTATCACATTCAAAATAAATTGAATCTAATGAGTTTAAAAAAATACATCATTACATTTTTGCATTTAAAAACAATATTTGTTCTACTTTCTTCCAACTCAACATGTTTCTTCTGTTAAGACCTGTTCTGATCACTTTTTTACAAACAAATTTGATTACAGGACACTGGACTAAATACAACACTAATGACTCTTCACGTACCCAAACTCAGCACAATTCATTGATTGATTTTTTTTTTCAATTCTCATATTTGATCTTGATCTCTATCTTTTTTCTAACACTAAAAACAAAACAAATACAAATAAAAGGAATGCACTTGCATTTACATATCAAAAACGAAAATTCCTACTCCTTCAAAAATTACCAAAACCTCCTACTCCAAACTGTAAAAAAAAACTCCTTCCTTTTTTAACCCTTTGATTGTATAATTTTCGATAATGCTTTATACCTATCTTCATTGTTTGTTACATTGTAGTCAGTGCAACATTCATTCATTCATAAGTCCCACTCATTATCTCTTCTCATTTTGTCTTCTCAAACAGATGCAAAAGAACCTCAATCATTAAATGACAAATGTCCTAGTCTGGTACAAAGTCCCAGCCTGGTACAAAGTCCTAGCCTGGTACAATACAAAGTCCCATCATGGTACAAAGTTCCAGTCTGATACAAAAACCCAGCCTGCGACAATGTCACGAATTTTGTTTGAATGGGACGTTTGAGTAAAAAGTACTCAACAACTTAACTCACAACACATTCATTCATTTCATTTCAAATCCTCATCTTCCACAAACCTCATTCTATTTCCATTGGTTTGATCTTTGGTGGGTAGAGAGTTTGAGGCCTATTTCCTCCTTTCATACAATTAACTACAATACAACTTCATTCTGCATCAGTCTCAGTCTTAGTATCAGGCCGATGAGTGAGATGCTCGATTGTGTTTTTTTTTCCATGAAAGAGTAAAGAGAAATACTTTTCGTTGCTTTTGTGGTGAGGTGTGAGGTAATACATTTTTTCGTTTTGAGGTGATGGGACATTTCAGATTGGTGTATGGGACATTTTGTATTGCCTCATGTATGAGGTACACATCACTAAGACAGAATTGCGAGACCCACTTTTTTAGTCTTCGCTATCATCGTAATGTCAACTTTGATCGAAATCTCGAGTTCGTTTTTTTACGAATGCTAACTTGCCTTATAGTACCTATAAGTCGCAAGTAAAAACAAGTACAACTTGTCCATTGAACGAGTGTTATACATTCCGAAAGTTTAACTTTCAAGTATTTTTTTTTATTGCAAGATAAGAGAGATCGTAATCGAAAGCGGTCATTGAACTTTGAGTGCATTCGCTAAAATATTCTAATTTTGTGAATTGTTCCACGAGAGCTCCATAAGAGCTTACGTAGCTATACTCGTCAACTCGTAACATTTTCTTATATTAATTACCTACTTCTCTTACGAATTTTAATTTTACTTATTTGGATTCCAAATCTCGTTTTTTTGGTTTAAAGGAGAGAGAGAATGCAAACCCTAGAATTAAATGACTTTTATTAGACTATTTTTTTATATATTGAATAAAAATCTCTTTTTTTTGGATTTAAGGGTAAGTCTACCGCAGAAGCAAACTCAAATCTCATGTAAAAACGTGTACATGTATTGGTGTACAAATATGGCTCTCTTAGTTAAGAATTTTTGTGTTAAGAAAATAAATTTACCTCGTCTCGTCTCTTCAGGATACCTCTTTTTTCGTATCACGCATAGAGATAGAGAAAGATAGAATAGAATATCAAAACAAAATAACAGAAAACGAGAACAAGGCACGAGTGGCAAGCTGGCAAGCCGCACAGGCAGCGCACAAGCATTTGATTTTGAATTGACTCGGATTACGGACAAGATAAATGAAAGTTTTTTTTTCCTTTTGTATTTTGGGTAGAAAAAATAATTTTTCGTGAATGTTGATTGTTTGAGGTTTAGGAAAGGCAAATTGAGTTTTTTGCATTCAGCGCTCACAATTAGACACAATAATAGACGGTTTGTTTTCTGTTTTATTTTTGGTTGCAGGTGAATTGAAACTTTTCGCATTTAGGTAGATAGCGTTTTATTCTTTGCGTATTTATACAAGGTTAATCTGTTGGTTTTAGGACTTTTACTTTTCAGGATATTTTAAAAAATAAAGAAAATGGAGCACAGATTTAGACATTAGGAACCCGGGGAATTTGCTCTGATATTCATAATTTATTTTTAATGTAGACAATTAATTTTAGGAGAAAGTTCACAATTCAAAAATTGCTCAACTAAAAAAATTATTAAATTTCCTAACCCAAGTAAATTAATACACTTTCAAAAATAATAATGGTAACTATGTACCTATACCTATAAATGTTCTTTTGAGTCTTTTTCAAAGGGCTGTAACTCTGCGAAAAGTGGTCGTATTGGGATGAAACCAAAAGCGTTTTAAATATTTCTTTTTCTTGTTTCAGAGTATCTAAAAATAAACAATATCCATAGTTAAACATTTTAAATTTTTATTTTTTAAAGAGCTTCATTGTCTTGAGATTATTTATGATTCAATAAAATTAATAAGTGCAAAAAAATATAGCCTCAGATTAAAAAGTGGTTCCGTCTTTGACCACTAATTTACATGTAAAAATTGACAACATAAAAGGTAAATTGGGCAGTTTTGAAAACATGAATAAATTCGTTATAGAAAATGGATTCTTTGAAACAATTTATGGAGATACATAATTGATTTTTTACAATTGACCGTTCATTTAAAAAAAGTGGAAAAGTGTTTTTTAAACAAACAGATCATCAATTTTGAAATTGGTTGATCAAACCGTTCGTTTATTATCTATTGTTCCTGAATATTATGTACCTAATCATCAAAATAAAAACAATGATAACAATTTTCATAGTTTTGCATTTGTTACATATCTTAGACTTGAAGTCCCTATCAGCGTTACCACTTCCGGAAAAAAATGGAAGGAGATTTGAAGAAAAAAGTGAAGTAAATTGGGAAAAATCGAAGTAGATTTTAAAATGACTTTTTACTTGCTTTTAGACAAATTTGAACTGGGAATTTTCATAAGTTGACATTACAACACAAAAGAGTAATGATTCCGTCTATCTGCAACTCTGTACCTCAATCTGCAGCCTAGAGGAGAAATTGAAATGGTTTGTTTTACTTTAGCTCGGTTCCTTCCATACAGCCAATATGAAATATAATTATTTTGAAAACGGCTCTAATGCTTTTTTTTTAAATTATGTATAGATAACTGTGCCAGCAATGCAGTCCACACTTTGGTAAAAAATAAATGTTATTATCGGTACCTGTCATAGAACCTTCTTTTTATTTTCTACTTTTTCATTTGCGACTCTTCCGATTTCGATCAAAATTTTTACATCGCAGATTCTTTGATTTTGAAATAATATTGTATACGACAAATGTTTTCCTTAAATGTATACTTTTAAATACTTAAAATTGTCAATACATTTCTTTTAATTTTAAAGAAAATTGTGTACAAAAATTTAATTTAATTTAATTAATAAAACATTCTTTTATAAAAAATAACATTAAAATTACTATATTTAAATATAGTTTAATTTTAAATTAAAAACACATATGCAATTGAAATTTTCATACAAAGGATTCGTGTACACATCAGTGTGTTGAGTTCCTATGCTTTTAAATTTACTTATTTGTGTATTTTTATTGTTTTGATGTTCTTTTTTTTTGTAATTCAATGAATCTCTTCTTCGTTGGATTAGAAATTACCTTTCGGACCGTTTACTAAAAGTAGTTTTGGACGGTTTCAAATCTGATATTGGGCATTCAATCCCTAGAATCACGACGTATTTATTTCGGTGTAATGCTTGTCAGAGATTTAATAAATTATAAAATCAATTGCCCTTACTTGCTTTCGTTGATTGGCTTTCATGTTCCTTGTCGTGAATTACGTAATAATCGTTTATTTTGTGTACCCTTTCATAGGGTCAGTTATGGATTCAATGGACCCTTAAATCGCTGTTTAAGACAAGCTAATTCTGTTTGTAATGCTATTGATTTTAATTTATATTTAAGTAGGGACTGTTTTAAAAAAAATTGTTATTAATGTGGTGATGGTCACCCTAATCCACTAGCAGTTCACACCTTTTTAAGGGGAGAATACGATAACTTGGCCGCCAAGATTTGATTACGGGTATTTGTAGAGGGGTCAAAAACAAACACTTTTTACTACGGGAGGGGGGGTCTATCTCCCCCCGTTTAGGAGGTAGGGGCACTTTTAGAAAAAATGGTTTAAATTGAAAAAAAAATTAAAAAACAACGGCAACACCTACAATAAAGTGCTATACTGCGTTTGAAAGCCAAATTAAATTAATCATGTCAATGGTTTTTAAGAAATTCGCATTTAAAGTCCAAATTTTGATAAAATAACATGAAAAAAAAAGTTTAAACCGATTGTTTTCAAAATTGTGAAATGAAATTGTAAGTTAGCTTGTATGTGTTCCATGTATCTATCAGTTTTTAATCGAACACAAAAAACCGCATGGTTCTATGTCTTCTAGTTTTTGAGAAAATCGAAAATTACCAAAACTGCTTTTTTTGATTTTTGGTGGTGACGGTGATTCCATTTTACGGATTAATGATAAAAAAACATAATGAATCTTTGTTATTTCAGTACCGCAATTCATTTAGCGTTACCCAGAATGCACCATGAGGAGGTAGAATTGCATCTGCGTCAGTTATTTTGTCAGTTAGTCAGGAGTTAGTCAGTCATAGTTAGTTAAAAAAGGTCAAAATGTATTAAAAAGGTGTGTAAGTCTCGTCAATAAAGCCATCGTCCGTACTACAACTGTCGAATTCGTTGAGTTACTCTCTTATGGTGGGAAGCCGAGGATGTTTTGGCGGTAAAACACTTTCTAAATTTTCGCTCTGAAGGGTGGGAGGATCGATGTCTTTTAACTGTAAACCCTCACATATACATATGTATCACCATCGGTATAACAAGGGTAAATTTTTTTTACATCTGATAAAAACTCTATTATTTGCGAACCCCAGTCGTCCTTATATTTCCTTTCTAGGTAGTATTTTCGATAGAAAAATAGTGCCATGTATTGGTGAACATGGTCGGAAGTTTGTTTTGGTTTTTAAGATCGTTTATTGTATTTTATATGTATTTAGTGGACATTGGATAAATAGAATAAATTTGATTTTTTTTAAATACAGATTCTGTGAATGCAAAAGAAACTTTGCATGCACCCAACCTCGCACCTACCCCAAATCCTATAGTGTGCCTAAGCAGGGGGGTTGCAGGGGGGCAGCATGGCCCCCCATACATACTTTACTGTTTATATATTGTAATGTTGGAAGCTAGCACTGATTTATTTATGTAAGGAAGCAAAAAATATCAAACATATTGTAGGAAAGTAGTTTTAGTTATTTTCGATTTTCTCAAAAACCAGAAGACATAGAACCATGCGGTTTCTTGTGTTCGATTAAGAACTGATAGATACATGGAACACATATAAGCTAACTTACAATTTCATTTCACAATTTTGAAAACAATCGGTCTAAACTTTTTTTTCACGTTATTTTATCAGAATTTGAACTTTAAATGCGAATTTCTCATTAATTTAATTGAAATACAGGATTATAGAACAATCTTCTAGCTTTCAAACGCAGTATAGCACTTTATTGTAAGTGTTGCCGTTGTTTTTTAATATTTTTTTTTTCAATTTAAACCATTTTTTCTAAAAGTGCCCCTACCTCCTAAACGGAGGTTTTCTCAATAACCAGAAGACATAGAACCATGCGGTTTTTTGTGCTCGATTAAAAACTGATAGGTACATGAAACACATATTAGCTAATTTACAATTTCATTTCATAATTTTGAAAACAATCGGTCTAAACTTTTTTTTCACGTTTTTTTATTAAAATTTGGAATTTAAATGCGATATTGATATGGGTAATTTAATTTAAATGTAGGATTATAGAACAATCTTCTGGCTTTCAAACGCAGTCTAGCACTTTATTGTAGGTGTTGCCGTTGTTTTTTAATATTTTTTTTTTTCAATTTAAACCATTTTTTTCTAAAAGTGCCCCTACCTCCTAAACGGGGGGAGATAGACCCCCCCCCCACATAGTAAAAAGTGCTTATTTTTGACCCCTCTAAAAAAATCCGTCATCAAATCTTGGCGGCCAAGTTATCGTACTCGTGCCCTTTTTATGCAGATAGCTTTACATAAGAATACATAATAGGTGCGTTTTATTATTCACAAATCTATCTGGATCCGGATCTGGATCATCCCTTGAAAATAAAACGATGCGGATCTTAGTGACAGCAGTGTTATAAGCCCGTCTCTTTTTATCCTTAGGTTTGTAAATTTTAAATTATTTCTTGTCTTTTTTCTTTACACTATAACTTGCACTACCTTATCATAAAAGCCATCTACTCGCCAGTGTAATAACTAATTTTTGGATCTTTGAAATAGATCCCGATAGAAAACAGGATCCCAAATTGTTTTTGTAATACATGTTAAAACTTAATCCAGATCCGGATACCGATAGATTTGTGAATAATAAAACGCACCTAATATGTATATAAGAGCAACATCAGATCATCAGATCATCACGTCATGCTTCAGTTTTTAAGTCAGTGTTCACGGTTGCTTTAATAAATACGGTTGTCGGTTGCTAAAAATACTTTTATTACATTAACTAAATTTACAACAGCTTAATAATACTTTTATTGAATTAAACATATTTAACTTTAATCCTATACGACTCTTTTATTTGATACTGGTTCCCACATTAATAATAAACTTCGGTGGTTAATGTTGATTGTACATTCTATTTTTTTTTTGTTTTATTTATTATTATTTATATAAATTTACTATTGTTCTAAGTAGTCTTGAAGAGCTGTGTCTCTGCTTGATGAATAAATAAATAAATAAATAAATAAATGCTGGTGTGCCCCAGGGGTCCGTTTGTCTCCGGCAGTTTCTGTCTATAACTGTTGCTCCGCTTAATTGTTTTGCTGACGACAGTAACCTCAGCTTTTCATATTCGTTTTTAGATTCACATCCTTGTCCTTCGGATGTGGTCTACCAACGGTAGCGTATGATAAGCTCATTAAATTCTGATCTTGATAGCATTGTCCAATGGGGAATGAAAAAACCTATAGAATTTAAAGCTTCGAAAACTCAATGCTGGTTGGCACTTGCATCGAGGAGACTGAACAGCTTCTAGGTATATGCATCACAGACCGTCATTTGTGAAGTGATACATGTTTGACGTAACCAAAAACGCCGCTAAGTGTTTAGACTTTCTCCGCCGATGCAAGAAGTTTTTTACACCTACTAATCTGGCTGTGATCTATAAGGCCTATATTCGTCCAAAGCTCGAGTGCAATTCCCACTAGGCAGGTGCTCTAAAAACCCTATTTAGTCTCTTGCACAGAATTCAAAAGAGAGCTCTAAAAATTATAGGCGACCGTTGTCTAACTGAAACATTTGAATCTCTCGAGCACCGCCGCAATTTTCATAAACAGTGCTCTAGTGAAGTAGCCAGTTGCGTTCTCCCCCTCAAACAATTCAACCGTAATACCCGTACTTCTAGGACTGTTCATCATTTTCGCCCAATTTCGGACGTACTGTCAAGTACAGTGATTCTTTTTTTAGCCGCACTACACGAATCTGGAATGCTTTACCCGGCTCAATATTTCACACTCATTGTTATGTGCAGACATTAAAAACCAATGTGTTACCGATACACTTGCTTTCTCATCCTATCTTACTTTTCTAATTTCTTGCACTGTGTTTAACATTTTAATTTTATTCATAACCCCTTGACCTTGAGTGCGCGTTTAATATAAAAAATACTATCTAGAGTGAAATAGAGAAAAAGAAGTAGATTTGGACTTTTTTTTGTAAAATTGAAGTAGGTTGAAACAGAGATTTTTAAAATGAGGTAGATTTCAGTATTTGGCTGATGGTGCGAAGTAAGAAGTAGATTTTAAATATTTTGAAAAAAAAACTATATCTACTATAATTGAAGTAAAATGGTGCCACTGGTTCCCATTAGCTGAAACAAATTTTGTAGAAAAAGTTTGTCAATTTTAGTTCCAATAACATCATTGTATTTTAATTTTACTTTGTATACTAGTATACTAATTTTAAGCTTCTATTTTACTAAGCAAAAACTAAAAATGCATTTTATATAAAAACTGATCTTATTAAAAAAAAAAACCAATTTCATTAAATCATTTCGAAATTATTCACAATTTGTCAACTACCAACGTAACAATTGGTGGTCGTAAGTAAAACGTGTTAGAAAAAAATGTTGATGAGCAGATATGTACAGATAACCGGCTAAGCTTTAATAAAAACGAACTTAATATTGGTTTCTCAAACATGTCAAAATCTTCATCGAAAAAAAAAACAAAAAATGTGCTCTTATTTTTATATCATTTTTTTAATTTTGACACCAACAACATTATTGGAAAACTAATACTTGTTTTTTTTTACAAATTAAAAACTAAGTGATAATGAATATATGAACATACATAGATATGTATATTATATAAAGGTCGTTCTTATTAGAACTAGGCCAGATTTGCCTATTGTCCTTTGTTAAAAATTATCTCATTTCGAAATTTTCAACGAAATTACATCATGTG
The DNA here is from genome assembly GCA_911387755.1 of Chrysotoxum bicinctum. Taxonomy (NCBI): domain Eukaryota; kingdom Metazoa; phylum Arthropoda; class Insecta; order Diptera; family Syrphidae; genus Chrysotoxum; species Chrysotoxum bicinctum. Next base: position 108,053,810 of record OU426988.1, read on the forward strand.
GCCTAATGAAAACGAAGTAGGTATTACATATGTATGTATTTTCTATTTGCTTACTTTTTATCAATTTTTTTTGCTTGAGTTTTTTGTTTCCTTTGTTTGTTTTTGGAGGCAGTTGTTGCAAAAAAATATTTATAGGTATGTACAAAATAGATTTGCACAATAAAAACACAACAGAAAATAACTGTAACGAGAGTATTATCTATCACCTATCCTATCCTTCTTTCTCTTCTTAACACGCCCGCGCTGTGTTGAAACATTTAAAGGGTAATTTAATCCCTTGAGCGCGGGTAGATTATAAAAAAAAAAAAAAAAATATTGAAATAAAGGAGACAACTCTTCCTATGTAAAACCAACAAAAATACATAAAAGAAGCGCACTTCCCATATTCTTTCTACATACTTTCACCATTCTTCTACCAGTGGAATACGTCACCACCGAAAACAAAAAGTGATCGAATTTTCCTTCTTAACTTATTTATATAAATATGTACATACATAGGTATTTAAATTAATAGATACCTGCATAATATTGTACATAATATTTTGGCGCCATCCACTTGCCATATTCCTTGGTTGTTGCGTATTCGTTTACAGTGAAATGCAATTTTCGTTCATTCACAGGATTAACATGTACCTACTTATCTAATATATTTTTGATACATCCATTACCTACCTACGCAAAATTAAATCAAAACAATCCTTACGATACCAAATCAATACAAGGCGTTGCACCTCTACATTACCTATGAACCTACCTATCGGAAAAAACAACACAAAATCTATTGTAGATTCTTATATGCATATGTATTTTATTCTATACACAACATCGCAGATTTCCTTTCTTTCATCATGTACACACACTTTGGCAAAAAAAAATGAAGATCACTATGCATCGCAATTTATTACTATGTGTGTACCTAAAATGGCTTTCCATAGAAGAAACAAAAAAAAACCAGTAGAATGATGATAGATCGCAAATAAAAAAATACAAAATTTATGACAGCGAATGTGTGATAACCTACTTATATTATTTTTTATACATACATACACAAAGAAAAAGAACATTTTTCCACCCTACCTCCGACAATGTGGAATTGTCGTTGCTTCATATACCTACTAAAAACAATCATTTCTCACACGTTTTTTTTATTTTTTCTGTTCTTGTAATACTAGATGCAAGATGACAAGTCAAACAAGAATAAAAAACTAAATGAGCCCAGACAAAAAAAAAGAATCAAGAGAGCAAATGGGCGGACAAAATTCTTTTGCACAGAGAATACGAAACCTTCTCTTTCAAAGCGCTGATATTGCAGTGGCATTCTTGTAAACTGAAAACTTACTTGTGTGCGTGTGCAAAGGAACTTTTTGTTAAAAAATGCAAAATAAACCTCTTTTATAAAAATAAAATTAAATAAATATTGAGTGAAAAAAGTATTTTGTATTTTTGAATTTAGTAAATAAAATATCAGACAAAAATAAAAAAAAATATGTGAGAACTGTATTGTCAATGCTTTTCTTGCAAATGCATTACAAATACTGTCATATTGAGTATTTGGCTGATGGTGCGAAGTAAGAAGTAGATTTTAAATATTTTGAAAAAAAAACTATATCTACTATAATTGAAGTAAAATGGTGCCACTGGTTCCCATTAGCTGAAACAAATTTTGTAGAAAAAGTTTGTCAATTTTATTTCCAATAACATCATTGTATTTTAATTTTACTTTGTATACTAGTATACTAATTTTAAGCTTCTATTTTACTAAGCAAAAACTAAAAATGCATTTTATATAAAAACTGATCTTATTAAAAAAAAAAACCAATTTCATTAAATCATTTCGAAATTATTCACAATTTGTCAACTACCAACGTAACAATTGGTGGTCGTAAGTAAAACGTGTTAGAAAAAAATGTTGATGAGCAGATATGTACAGATAACCGGCTAAGCTTTAATAAAAACGAACTTAATATTGGTTTCTCAAACATGTCAAAATCTTCATCGAAAAAAAAAACAAAAAATGTGCTCTTATTTTTATATCATTTTTTTAATTTTGACACCAACAACATTATTGGAAAACTAATACTTGTTTTTTTTTTACAAATTAAAAACTAAGTGATAATGAATATATGAACATACATAGATATGTATATTATATAAAGGTCGTTCTTATTAGAACTAGGCCAGATTTGCCTATTGTCCTTTGTTAAAAATTATCTCATTTCGAAATTTTCAACGAAATTACATCATGTGGCCTAATGAAAACGAAGTAGGTATTACATATGTATGTATTTTCTATTTGCTTACTTTTTATCAATTTTTTTTGCTTGAGTTTTTTGTTTCCTTTGTTTGTTTTTGGAGGCAGTTGTTGCAAAAAAATATTTATAGGTATGTACAAAATAGATTTGCACAATAAAAACACAACAGAAAATAACTGTAACGAGAGTATTATCTATCACCTATCCTATCCTTCTTTCTCTTCTTAACACGCCCGCGCTGTGTTGAAACATTTAAAGGGTAATTTAATCCCTTGAGCGCGGGTAGATTATAAAAAAAAAAAAAAAAATATTGAAATAAAGGAGACAACTCTTCCTATGTAAAACCAACAAAAATACATAAAAGAAGCGCACTTCCCATATTCTTTCTACATACTTTCACCATTCTTCTACCAGTGGAATACGTCACCACCGAAAACAAAAAGTGATCGAATTTTCCTTCTTAACTTATTTATATAAATATGTACATACATAGGTATTTAAATTAATAGATACCTGCATAATATTGTACATAATATTTTGGCGCCATCCACTTGCCATATTCCTTGGTTGTTGCGTATTCGTTTACAGTGAAATGCAATTTTCGTTCATTCACAGGATTAACATGTACCTACTTATCTAATATATTTTTGATACATCCATTACCTACCTACGCAAAATTAAATCAAAACAATCCTTACGATACCAAATCAATACAAGGCGTTGCACCTCTACATTACCTATGAACCTACCTATCGGAAAAAACAACACAAAATCTATTGTAGATTCTTATATGCATATGTATTTTATTCTATACACAACATCGCAGATTTCCTTTCTTTCATCATGTACACACACTTTGGCAAAAAAAAATGAAGATCACTATGCATCGCAATTTATTACTATGTGTGTACCTAAAATGGCTTTCCATAGAAGAAACAAAAAAAACCAGTAGAATGATGATAGATCGCAAATAAAAAAATACAAAATTTATGACAGCGAATGTGTGATAACCTACTTATATTATTTTTTATACATACATACACAAAGAAAAAGAACATTTTTCCACCCTACCTCCGACAATGTGGAATTGTCTTTGCTTCATATACCTACTAAAAACAATCATTTCTCACACGTTTTTTTTATTTTTTCTGTTCTTGTAATACTAGATGCAAGATGACAAGTCAAACAAGAATAAAAAACTAAATGAGCCCAGACAAAAAAAAAGAATCAAGAGAGCAAATGGGCGGACAAAATTCTTTTGCACAGAGAATACGAAACCTTCTCTTTCAAAGCGCTGATATTGCAGTGGCATTCTTGTGAACTGAAAACTTACTTGTGTGCGTGTGCAAAGGAACTTTTTGTTAAAAAATGCAAAATAAACCTCTTTTATAAAAATAAAATTAAATAAATATTGAGTGAAAAAAGTATTTTGTATTTTTGAATTTAGTAAATAAAATATCAGACAAAAATAAAAAAAAATATGTGAGAACTGTATTGTCAATGCTTTTCTTGCAAATGCATTACAAATACTGTCATATTGAATTGCATTTTTATGAACTTTGGATGAGTTTAATTAAATTTTTAAGACCGATACGCTATTCAGAGAATATAAATCTTTGATTAAAAAATTATTTCTAAAAATTAAAAAATATAACTCTCAATTTCCCAGGGTAGAGAACAAAATATTTGTAAAAAAATGTATATTTTTTGACTTTTGTTAGTAAAAAGTTACTGTAAAAATAAAAAAAAATAAAAAAAAATATTAACGTAATTGCACATACTTATTGGCTTTGTATAAGAGTGAATTTTACTTCGTTATCTTTTATACTTATGAAGTTTTATCCAGTAGAGCATTCATACCACTACACAAATTTCCTTCGTTTTTCATAGTTTTGTATATTTTTTTTTTTTTGAATAAATGATAAAACAGAATAAAAAAAGAAGACCGATACATGATTTGGGAATATGTTGTTTCTATAAAAAAAATATAAAAAAAATAAAAAAGTAATATTTTCGGAATTTCCCTATCATTTGAATAAGGACCTTACTAAAATGTATGATTTTTCCACTTGTGTGGCAGTTTTAAGGCACACAATTTTTTTATATTTTTTTCAAAACTGCAAAAGTATTTTGATGAACATTTTTCTAATCGATGACCGTTTATTTCATTGAAATATTCGTAAAATTGTGAAAGTTATACAGCTTAGCGCAAAAGTCTAACCTATTTTTTCAATGGACACCTACCCTTAATATCGGTACCTGTCATAGAACCTTCTTTTTATTTTCTACTTTTTCATTTGCGACTCTTCCGATTTCGATCAAAATTTTTACATCGCAGATTCTTTGATTTTGAAATAATATTGTATACGACAAATGTTTTCCTTAAATGTATACTTTTAAATACTTAAAATTGTCAATACATTTCTTTTAATTTTAAAGAAAATTGTGTACAAAAATTTAATTTAATTTAATTTAATTAATAAAACATTCTTTTATAAAAAATAACATTAAAGTTACTATATTTAAATATAGTTTAATTTTAAATTAAAAACACATGCAAGCGAAATTTTCATACATAGGATTCGTGTACACATCAGTGTGTTGAGTTCCTATGCTTTTAAACTTACTTATTTGTGTATTTTTATTGTTTTGATATTCTTTTTTTTGTAATTCGATGAATCTCTTCTTCGTTGGATTAGAAATTATCTTTCGGACCGTTTACTAAAAGTAGTTTTGGACGGTTTCAAATCTGATATTAGGAATTCAATCCCTAGAATCACGACGTATTTATTTCGGTGTATCTAATGCTTGTCAGAGATTTAATAAATTATAAAATCAATTGCCCTTACTTGCTTTCGTTGATTGGCTTTCATGTTCCTTGTCGTGAATTACGTAATAATCATTTATTTTGTGTGGTCAATTATGGAATCAATGAACTCTTAACTCGCTGTTTAAGACAAGCTAATTCTGTTTGTAATGCTATTGATTTTAATTTATATTTAAGTAGGGACTGTTTTAAAAAAAAATTGTTATTAATAATAAACTTCGGTGGTTAATGTTAATTGTACATTCTATTTTTGTTTTGTTTTATTTATTATTATTTATATAAATTTACTATTGTTCTAAGTAGTCTTTAAGAGCTGTGTCTCTGCTTGATGAATAAATAAATAAATAAATGCTGGTGTGCCCCAGGGGTCCGTTTTGTCTCCGACAGTTTCTGTCTATAAATGTTGCTCCGCGTAGTTGTTTTGCTGACGACAGTAACCTCAGCTTTTCATATTCGTTTTTAGATTCACATCCTTGTCCTTCGGATGTGGACTACCAACGGCAGCGTATGATAAGCTCATTGAATTCTGATCTTGATAGCATTGTCCAATGGGGAATCAAAAAACGTATGGAATTTAAAGCTTCGAAAACTCAATGCTGTTTGGCACTTGCATCGAGGAGACTGAACAGCTTCTAGGTATGTGCATCACAGACCGTCATTTGTGAAGTAATAACATGTTTGACGTAACCAAAAACGCCGCTAAGTGTTTAGATTTTCTCTGCCGATGCAAGAAGTTTTTTACACCTACTAATCTGGCTGTAATCTATAAGGCCTCTATGCGTCCAAAGCTCGAGTGCAATTCCCACTAGGCATGTGCTCTAAAAACCCTCTTTAGTCTCTTGCACAGAATTCAAAAGAGAGCTCCAAAAATTATAGGCGACCGTTGTCTAACTGAAACATTTGAATCTCTCGAGCACCGCCGCAATTTTCATAAACAGTGCTCTAGTGAAGTAGCCAGTTGCGTTCTCCCCCTCTAACAATTCAACCGTAATACCCGTACTTCTAGGACTGCTCATCATTTTCGCCCAATTTCGGACGTACTGTCAAGTACAGTGATTCTTTTTTTAGCCGCACTACACCAATCTGGAATGCTTTACCCGGCTCAATATTTCCCACTCATTGTACTAATGTGCAGACATTAAAAACCAATGTGTATCGGTATTTCCTTTCTCATCCTATCGTACTTTCCTAATTTCTTGCACTGTATTTAACATTTTAATTTTATTCATAACCACTTGACCTTGAGTGCGCGTTTAATATAAAAAAAAAATACTACCTAGAGTGAAATAGAGAAAAAGAAGTAGATTTGGACTTTTTTTTGTAAAATTGAAGTAGGTTGAAACAAAGATTTTTAAAATGAGGTAGATTTCAGTATTTGGCTGATGGTGCGAAGTAAGAAGGAGATTTTAAATATTTTGAAAAAAAAACTATATCTACTATAATTGAAGTAAAATGGTGCCACTGGTTCCCATAAGCTGAAACAAATTTTGTAGAAAAATTTTGTCAATTTTAGTTCCAATAACATCATTGTATTTTAATTTTACTTTGTATACTAGTATACTAATTTTAAGCTTCTATTTTATTAAGCAAAAACTAAAAATGCATTTTATATAAAAACTGATCTTATTAAAAAAAAAAACCAATTTCATTAAGTCATTTCGAAATTATTCACAATTTGTCAACTACCAACGTAACAATTGGTGGTCGTAAGTAAAACGTCTTAGGCCGCGGCCACGCAGTAAGCGGCTGAGCGGCTGAGGAAAAAAAAATATAAAACATATGAAATCACATAGAAGCGGCCACGCTATGAGCGCGCGGCGAAACAAAATTCTGAGCGGCTAAGCGGCGCCGCTCAGCAACCAAACCTGTTTTAATTTTTAGTAATGTTCTGAGCGGCAAGAAGTAAAGATGGCCAAAGTAAACATTGAGTTGTTAATTTCGTGTGTGCAATCTCGACCAGATTTATGGCAATCGCTCAAAAGCAGTCGCTCAGTGCCTGGCCATACGTCGCTTAGAGCTGCCACTCAGCCGCTTAGCCGCTCAGCCGCTTACTGCGTGGCCGAGGCCTTAGAAAAAAATGTTGATGGGCAGATATGTACAGATAACCGGCTAAGCTTTAATAAAAACGAACTTAATATTGGTTTTTCAAACATGTCAAAATCTTCATAGAAAACAAAAAACAAAAAATGTGCTCTTATTTTTATATCATTTTTTAATTTTGACACCAACAACATTATTGGAAAACTAAGACTTGTTTTTTTTTACAAATTAAAAACTAATTGATAATGAATATATGAACATACATATGTATATTATATAAAGGTCGTTCTTATTAGAACTAGGCCAGATTTGCCTATTGCCCTTTGTTAAAAAAATTATCTCTTTTCGAAATTTTCAACGAAATTACATCATGTGGCCTAATGAAAACGAAGTAGGTATTACATATGAATGTATTTTCTATTTGCTTACTTTTTATCATTTTTATCAATTTTTTTTGCTTGAGTTTTTTGTTTCCTTTGTTTGTTTTTGGAGGCAGTTGTTGCAAAAAAATATTTATAGGTATGTACAAAATAGATTTGCACAATAAAAATACAACAGAAAATAACTGTAACGAGAGTATTATCTATCACCATGACATATTGAAATAAAGGAGACAACTCTTCCTATGTAAAAACAACAAAAATACATAAAAGAAGCGCACTTCCCATATTCTTTCTACATACTTTCACCATTCTTCTACCAGTGGAATACCCCACCACCGAAAACAAAAAGTGATCGAATTTTCATTCTTAACTTATTTATATAAATATGTACATACATAGGTATTTGGATTAATAGATACCTGCATAATATTGTACATAATATTTTGGCGCCATCCACTTGCCATATCCCTTGGTTGTTGCGTATTCGCTTACAGTGAAATGCAATTTGCGTTCATTCACGGGATTAACATGTACTTATCTAATATATTTTTGATACATCCATTATCTACCTACGCAAAATTAAATCAAAACAATCCTTACGATACCAAATCAATACAAGGCGTTGCACCTCTACATTACATATGAACCTACCTATCGGAAAAAACAACACAAAATCTATTGTAGATACTTATATGCATATGTATCTTATTCTATACACAACATCGCAGATTTCCTTTGGCAAAAAAAAATGAAGATCACTATGCATCGCAATTTATTACTATGCGTGTTCCTAAAATGGCTTTCCATAGAAGAAACAAAAAAAAAAACTGTAGAATGATGATAGATCGCAAATAAAAAAATACAAAAAAACAAAATTTATGACAGCGAATGTGTGATAACCTACTTATATTCTTTTTTATACATACACAAAGAACATTTTTCCACCCTACCTCCGACAATGTGGAATGGTCATTGTTGGAATATAACAAATAATTTAAGAAGAGCACTTTGGCAACCCAGACGCGATAGCTCTCATTACCTTTCTAATTGCCTAACTTTCTTTTACACTTTTTTAATATTGTTCACTGAATAAATTGTACTCTACCGAGTCGGACGTGTTTTTATTTTATCTTGACTTCTAACAAAGGTTATGGGCCCAGGCCTCCAAAGCATAGTGTTCGATATTTGATATTTATTTTCATTTGTAAAAAGCGTATTAAGAATTAAAATTTAGAGGATGAGTTCCTTAACACAAATCGATAAGTTATGTGCTGATAATTATGGAACCTGGTCGGTGCAGATGAGAAGTCTGCTTATAACGTTAGACTATTGGACAGTGGTAGAGGTTAAGTGCCCGGAGGATACTGCCGAAAAGCTCAAGTGGGAAAGTATCGATAAGAAAGCTCTTGCTTATTTAACTCTGTGTGTTAAGCCCTCAGAATTAATTCACATAAAGCATTGCAGAACCACTAAAGAAGCGTGGACCATTTTAAATAATTTATATAATGCAGATGGTCCCGCACGAAAGGTAAACTTGTTTAAAAAATTAGTGCGTTTTAAATTTTGTTCAGAAAAGTTCGCGAGTCAAATGAATAATTTCTGCACAATTGTTGATGACTTAAACGAAATCGAAGTTGAGATTCCGGAAGATCTTTGCATTTTGCTTCTGTGTAGCCTCCCTGATGAAATGGACAGTTTTGTTATCGCAATTGAAAGCAGAGACAATTTGCCTTCGTTTGAACAATTGAGGGTAAAGGTGTTAGAGGAAGAACGGCGGCGACGAAATGAAAAAACAGAGCGCAATAACGAAAGTGTGCTAGCTGCTAAGGTCACAAGATGGAAAAAGTTTGATGGTGAAAAAGGAGGTGTGGAGCGTCAACGTTTTGATAATGGAGTAGAACATCATAAATTTAATCCAAAAGCTCGAAATTGGAGAAAGGTGAAATTTTATTCGTGTGGTAAGAGAGGTCATGTTCAATCACAGTGCGATGTGAAGAAAAAAGAGTCTGTAGCGGCAGTTTTGGGTTTGTTAACGGGACCGGATAAATCGGCAAATCGAACGGTTTGGATTTTAGATAGCGGTGCATCATCTCACATGACGAATGACGAAAATATGTTCTCTTCGTTAGCGCAATGTAGTCAAACTGTTATCTTACCATCAGGTGATTGTGTTATTGCAAAGGGGATAGGCAATGTTGAAGCTAGATCGAGTTTTTGTGATGTCATCTTGCGCGATGTTTTGTTTGTACCTAGCTTGCATGGGAGTTTCCTCTCGTTAAGCAAAATAATTGAAAACGGTAACATTGTACAGTTTAATGCACAAGATACAGTAGTCAAAACGAAAGACAGTATTCCAATTCTCAGTGCAAAAATGAACAATGGTATTTTTTTTGTGAAGCTATTAAGAAATCATACCGAATGCATAAGCGTTATGACAACCAAGAACGAAAAACAGGTTAAGATGTGGCACTGCCGGTTTGGCCACCTTAATGTGAATGATTTATGCATGTTGTCAAGAAATTGTATGGTACGAGGAATGACAGTTAAAATGCCATCAAATTTTAGTTGCAGCACATGCTATGTGCAAAATCCATAAAAATCCGTTTCCTAGATTTTCACAAATTTTCACTAAGGGTGTTTTGGAGCTAGTGCATACCGATATATGCGGCCCAATGAAAGTAGCTTCGCAAGGGGGATCTCGCTACTTCATTACGTTTATTGACGACTTCTCCAGGTACACAGTGACGCGTTTCTTAAAAAATAAATCAGATACTTACCAAACGTTTAAAGATTTCATGGTTGAGAGCGAGAAACAAACTGGCTTCAAGATAAAATGCGTCAGAAGCGACAATGGGGGCGAGTATATTAGCTCTCAATTCTCAAATTTTTTGAAACAAAATGGTATCCGTCATCAAAATACCGTGAGTTATAGTCCGCAGCAAAATGGCATCGCCGAAAGAGCCAATAGAACACTAGTAGAGATGTCGCGATGTATGCTTTTGAATTCGAAGGCTCAATTGTGTCAAAGTCTTTGGTCTGAGGCTGTTAATACAGCAACTTACATAAGAAACCGATCTCCTACAAAAGCCTTAATGGCAAAGACCCCTTATGAGTGCTGGTTCGGCAGAAAGCCATCGGTATCACACTTTAGAGTATTCGGTTGTAAAGCAATAGCCTTGAATAACCCAAGAGCTAGATCCAAGTTTGAACCAAAAGGCACGAGTCTTATTTTTGTTGGGTATGCCGATTCATCGAAAGGTTATAGGCTTTACAGTAAGCTTAACAAATCAATTGTTGTTGCAAGGGATGTCATTTTCATTGAGAATGACAAGAGCAGTGCCTCTAAAGATGACTTGGACGAGAAGGAGCAGGGTGACACTTATGATTTTTTTGTTTCCCCCACAATAATTGAGGGAAAAGATATTCAAGGAGTGAGTGAGGTTAATTCTGATAAGCCAACCGCTGCAGAATCTGGTGCTGTGGTGTAGGAATCTGATGATTTGACTGAAGGAAATCAGATTTTAATAGATGCTGAAAATAGTTCGTCTGAAGACGAAGATGTCATTATACCAGGAACTCGGAAGAGAGGCAGGCCTAGGATTATGAGAACTGGAAAGGTGGGACGCCCGAGGAAAAAGTACATCACTGACAATCCTGAAGTGTTGAACGCTATGAATATCAACCCAACCAATGTAAATGAAGCAATGCAATCCGAAAACAGTATCAAATGGAAACATGCCATGCAGGCGGAGTATGACTCGTTGCTTAAAAATAGGACATGGGATTTGATAGATCGTCCGGCGGATAAAAATGTTATTGGATCGCGATGGGTTTTTTGAAACCAAATTTAATCCGGATGGTACGGTGGAAAAATTGAAAGCGCGACTCGTTGCCCGAGGCTGCTCTCAAGTTTACGGGGAAGATTTTTATGAAATGTATTCACCTGTTGCAAGACATGCCACCACACGTCTCGTATTGGCGCTATCAGCTAAGCATAAGTTGCTGGTCAACCACATCGATGTTGTATCGGCGTATTTGAATGGAGAACTCAAAGAGGAAGTGTTCATGGAACAGCCTCAAATGTTCGTGAGTGAAGAGTTCCCGAATAAGGTTTGTACATTGAGAAAATCGAAGGAAGGTATTGGAACGAAAAAATTAATTCGTTTTTAAAAGAAATGGGCTTTCGTAGGTGCAAAACTGATAACTGTGTTTATTTTATGAATAATAAAAATGAAGTTAACTTAATATCAATATATGTTGACGATTTAATTATAGCCTGTTCTGAAGAATCAACTATGAAGACTATAATAAAGAAGCTATGCGCGCAAGTTGAGGCTGTTGATCGTGGACCTATTAAATATTATTTGGGTTTGGAGATTCAACGAAATGGACTTCGAGGCGGTTTCACCATACACCAGGAGAGATATGCGATTGAACTAGTACAAAAATGGGGAATGATCGATTGCAAGGCTGCATCGACACCCTGTGCTGAAGGTATCGTGCTAAAAAAATGCAAAGATTCAAATTGTTCCGGTTTCAACACTAAAGATTTCCAATCGTTACTTGGAGGTCTCACATATTTGGCCACAATGTCGAGGCCAGACATCGTGCATATTGTGTCCAGATTAGCTCAATATCATAGTCATCCGCACAAAGAGCATTTTGTAGCAGCAAAAAGGGTTCTTAGATATCTCAAGCTAAAACCCAAAGGTATGTTAAATTATATGCCCAATAACGAAAATTTAGTTTGCTTCACAGATGCAGACTGGGGGTCAGACCCGGTCGATAGAAAGTCCTTAAGCGGTTTCGCTCTGTTTTTTAGTGGCTGCCTTGTTGCATGGGAGTCTAAAAAACAGCATGTTGTTTCATTAAGCACAATGGAAGCTGAATATATTGCGATGTGTCAAGGCGTGAAGGAAGTTTGTTTTCATCGTAGCCTTTTACAAGAAATGGGTTTCAATGCGTACATCAATGCAGCTACTACGGTGATGTGTGACAATCAAGGAGCTCAATTTGCGGTGAAAAATCCAACGGTTCACAAGAGGAGTAAACACATCGATATACGCTTTCATTTCATAAGAGACAAGTATAGTTCTGGCGAAGTTGAAATCCAATACGTGCCTTCAGCAGAGAATGCTGCTGATATATTTACAAAAACTTTACCTTTGAAAAAACATGAAACTGCTTGCACATTGTTAAAAATCAAGTTTATGCTATAAGTTTTTAACTAAAAGGATTTTTGTGTTGATTTAAAACTTAATGAATTTTGAAGTTATAATTTTTGTTTATTTTTTTTTATTAATATATTAACCTTAAACCATAATCAGTTATTATTATGTAAATCGCACCTGGGTTGAGGCGGAGTTTGTTGGAATATAACAAATAATTTAAGAAGAGCACTTTGGCAACCCATACGCGATAGCTCTCATTACCTTTCTAATTGCCTAACTTTCTTTTACACTTTTTTAATATTGTTCACTGAATAAATTGTACTCTACCGAGCCGGACGTGTTTTTCTTTTATCTTGACTTCTAACAGTCATTGCATCATATACCTGCTAAAAACAATCATTTTTCACACGTTTTTTTATTTTTTCTGTTCTTTTAATACGAGATGCAAGATGACAAGTCATAAACAAGAATAAAAAACTAAATGAGCCCAGACAAAAAAAAAAACAATCAAGAGAGCGGATAGGCGGACAAAATTCTTTTGCACAGAGAATACGAAACCTTCTCTTCAAAGCGCTGATATTGCAGTGGCATTCTTGTGAACTGAAAACTTACTTGTGTGCGTGTGCAAAGGAACTTTTTGTTAAAAAATGCAAAATAGACCTCTTTTATAAAAATAAAATTAAATAAATATTGAGTGAAAAAAGTATTTTGTATTTTTGAATTTAGTAAATAAAATATCAAACAAAAATAAAAAAAATATGTGAGAACTTTATTGTCAATACTTTTCTTGCAAATGCATTACAAATACTGTCATATTGAATTGCATTTTTATGAACTTTAGATGAGTTTAATTAAATTTTTAAGACCGATACGCTGTTCAGAGAATATAAATATTTGATTAAAAAATTATTTCTAAAAATTAAAAAATATAACTCTCAATTTCCCAGGGTAGAGAACAAAATATTTGTAAAAAAATGTATATTTTTTGACTTTTGTTAGTAAAAAGTTACTGTAAAAATAAAAAAAAATAAAAAAAAATATTAACGTAATTGCACATACTTATTGGCTTTGTATAAGAGTGAATTTTACTTCGTTATCTTTTATACTTATGAAGTTTTATCCAGTAGAGCATTCATACCACTACACAAATTTCCTTCGTTTTTCATAGTTTTGTATATTTTTTTTTTTTGAATAAATGATAAAACAGAATAAAAAAAGAAGACCGATACATGATTTGGGAATATGTTGTTTCTATAAAAAAAATATAAAAAAAATAAAAAAGTAATATTTTCGGAATTTCCCTATCATTTGAATAAGGACCTTACTAAAATGTATGATTTTTCCACTTGTGTGGCAGTTTTAAGGCACACAATTTTTTTTATATTTTTTTCAAAACTGCAAAAGTATTTTGATTAACATTTTTCTAATCGATGACCGTTTATTTCATTGAAATATTCGTAAAATTGTGAAAGTTATACAGCTTAGCGCAAAAGTCTAACCTATTTTTTCAATGGACACCTACCCTTAATATCGGTACCTGTCATAGAACCTTCTTTTTATTTTCTACTTTTTCATTTGCGACTCTTCCGATTTCGATCAAAATTTTTACATCGCAGATTCTTTGATTTTGAAATAATATTGTATACGACAAATGTTTTCCTTAAATGTATACTTTTAAATACTTAAAATTGTCAATACATTTCTTTTAATTTTAAAGAAAATTGTGTACAAAAATTTAATTTAATTTAATTTAATTAATAAAACATTCTTTTATAAAAAATAACATTAAAGTTACTATATTTAAATATAGTTTAATTTTAAATTAAAAACACATGCAAGCGAAATTTTCATACATAGGATTCGTGTACACATCAGTGTGTTGAGTTCCTATGCTTTTAAACTTACTTATTTGTGTATTTTTATTGTTTTGATATTCTTTTTTTTGTAATTCGATGAATCTCTTCTTCGTTGGATTAGAAATTATTTTTCGGACCGTTTACTAAAAGTAGTTTTGGACGGTTTCAAATCTGATATTAGGAATTCAATCCCTAGAATCACGGATCAGAATCATTTCGGTGTATCTAATGCTTGTCAGAGATTTAATAAATTATAAAATCAATTGCCCTTACTTGCTTTCGTTGATTGGCTTTCATGTTCCTTGTCGTGAATTACGTAATAATCATTTATTTTGTGTGGTCAATTATGGAATCAATGAACTCTTAACTCGCTGTTTAAGACAAGCTAATTCTGTTTGTAATGCTATTGATTTTAATTTATATTTAAGTAGGGACTGTTTTAAAAAAAAATTGTTATTAATAATAAACTTCGGTGGTTAATGTTAATTGTACATTCTATTTTTGTTTTGTTTTATTTATTATTATTTATATAAATTTACTATTGTTCTAAGTAGTCTTTAAGAGCTGTGTCTCTGCTTGATGAATAAATAAATAAATAAATGCTGGTGTGCCCCAGGGGTCCGTTTTGTCTCCGACAGTTTCTGTCTATAAATGTTGCTCCGCGTAGTTGTTTTGCTGACGACAGTAACCTCAGCTTTTCATATTCGTTTTTAGATTCACATCCTTGTCCTTCGGATGTGGACTACCAACGGCAGCGTATGATAAGCTCATTAAATTCTGATCTTGATAGCATTGTCCAATGGGGAATCAAAAAACGTATGGAATTTAAAGCTTCGAAAACTCAATGCTGTTTGGCACTTGCATCGAGGAGACTGAACAGCTTCTAGGTATGTGCATCACAGACCGTCATTTGTGAAGTAATAACATGTTTGACGTAACCAAAAACGCCGCTAAGTGTTTAGATTTTCTCTGCCGATGCAAGAAGTTTTTTACACCTACTAATCTGGCTGTAATCTATAAGGCCTCTATGCGTCCAAAGCTCGAGTGCAATTCCCACTAGGCATGTGCTCTAAAAACCCTCTTTAGTCTCTTGCACAGAATTCAAAAGAGAGCTCCAAAAATTATAGGCGACCGTTGTCTAACTGAAACATTTGAATCTCTCGAGCACCGCCGCAATTTTCATAAACAGTGCTCTAGTGAAGTAGCCAGTTGCGTTCTCCCCCTCAAACAATTCAACCGTAATACCCGTACTTCTAGGACTGCTCATCATTTTCGCCCAATTTCGGACGTACTGTCAAGTACAGTGATTCTTTTTTTAGCCGCACTACACCAATCTGGAATGCTTTACCCGGCTCAATATTTCCCACTCATTGTACTAATGTGCAGACATTAAAAACCAATGTGTATCGGTATTTCCTTTCTCATCCTATCGTACTTTCCTAATTTCTTGCACTGTATTTAACATTTTAATTTTATTCATAACCACTTGACCTTGAGTGCGCGTTTAATATAAAAAAAAAATACTACCTAGAGTGAAATAGAGAAAAAGAAGTAGATTTGGACTTTTTTTTGTAAAATTGAAGTAGGTTGAAACAAAGATTTTTAAAATGAGGTAGATTTCAGTATTTGGCTGATGGTGCGAAGTAAGAAGGAGATTTTAAATATTTTGAAAAAAAAAACTATATCTACTATAATTGAAGTAAAATGGTGCCACTGGTTCCCATAAGCTGAAACAAATTTTGTAGAAAAAGTTTGTCAATTTTAGTTCCAATAACATCATTGTATTTTAATTTTACTTTGTATACTAGTATACTAATTTTAAGCTTCTATTTTATTAAGCAAAAACTAAAAATGCATTTTATATAAAAACTGATCTTATTAAAAAAAAAACCAATTTCATTAAATCATTTCGAAATTATTCACAATTTGTCAACTACCAACGTAACAATTGGTGGTCGTAAGTAAAACGTGTTAGAAAAAAATGTTGATGAGCAGATATGTACAGATAACCGGCTAAGCTTTAATAAAAACGAGCTTAATATTGGTTTCTCAAACATGTCAAAATCTTCATCGAAAAAAAAAAACAAAAAATGTGCTCTTATTTTTATATCATTTTTTTAATTTTGACACCAACAACATTATTGGAAAACTAATACTTGTTTTTTTTTTACAAATTAAAAACTAAGTGATAATGAATATATGAACATACATAGATATGTATATTATATAAAGGTCGTTCTTATTAGAACTAGGCCAGATTTGCCTATTGTCCTTTGTTAAAAATTATCTCATTTCGAAATTTTCAACGAAATTACATCATGTGGCCTAATGAAAACGAAGTAGGTATTACATATGTATGTATTTTCTATTTGCTTACTTTTTATCAATTTTTTTTGCTTGAGTTTTTTGTTTCCTTTGTTTGTTTTTGGAGGCAGTTGTTGCAAAAAAATATTTATAGGTATGTACAAAATAGATTTGCACAATAAAAACACAACAGAAAATAACTGTAACGAGAGTATTATCTATCACCTATCCTATCCTTCTTTCTCTTCTTAACACGCCCGCGCTGTGTTGAAACATTTAAAGGGTAATTTAATCCCTTGAGCGCGGGTAGATTATAAAAAAAAAAAAAAAATATTGAAATAAAGGAGACAACTCTTCCTATGTAAAACCAACAAAAATACATAAAAGAAGCGCACTTCCCATATTCTTTCTACATACTTTCACCATTCTTCTACCAGTGGAATACGTCACCACCGAAAACAAAAAGTGATCGAATTTTCCTTCTTAACTTATTTATATAAATATGTACATACATAGGTATTTAAATTAATAGATACCTGCATAATATTGTACATAATATTTTGGCGCCATCCACTTGCCATATTCCTTGGTTGTTGCGTATTCGTTTACAGTGAAATGCAATTTTCGTTCATTCACAGGATTAACATGTACTTATCTAATATATTTTTGATACATCCATTACCTACCTACGCAAAATTAAATCAAAACAATCCTTACGATACCAAATCAATACAAGGCGTTGCACCTCTACATTACCTATGAACCTACCTATCGGAAAAAACAACACAAAATCTATTGTAGATTCTTATATGCATATGTATCTTATTCTATACACAACATCGCAGATTTCCTTTCTTTCATCATGTACACACACTTTGGCAAAAAAAAATGAAGATCACTATGCATCGCAATTTATTACTATGTGTGTACCTAAAATGGCTTTCCATAGAAGAAACAAAAAAAACCAGTAGAATGATGATAGATCGCAAATAAAAAAATACAAAATTTATGACAGCGAATGTGTGATAACCTACTTATATTATTTTTTATACATACATACACAAAGAAAAAGAACATTTTTCCACCCTACCTCCGACAATGTGGAATTGTCGTTGCTTCATATACCTACTAAAAACAATCATTTCTCACACGTTTTTTTTATTTTTTCTGTTCTTGTAATACTAGATGCAAGATGACAAGTCAAACAAGAATAAAAAACTAAATGAGCCCAGACAAAAAAAAAGAATCAAGAGAGCAAATGGGCGGACAAAATTCTTTTGCACAGAGAATACGAAACCTTCTCTTTCAAAGCGCTGATATTGCAGTGGCATTCTTGTGAACTGAAAACTTACTTGTGTGCGTGTGCAAAGGAACTTTTTGTTAAAAAATGCAAAATAGACCTCTTTTATAAAAATAAAATTAAATAAATATTGAGTGAAAAAAGTATTTTGTATTTTTGAATTTAGTAAATAAAATATCAGACAAAAATAAAAAAAAATATGTGAGAACTGTATTGTCAATGCTTTTCTTGCAAATGCATTACAAATACTGTCATATTGAATTGCATTTTTATGAACTTAAGATGAGTTTAATTAAATTTTTAAGACCGATACGCTATTCAGAGAATATAAATCTTTGATTAAAAAATTATTTCCAAAAATTAGAAAATATAACTCTCAATTTCCCAGGGTAGAGAACAAAATATTTGTAAAAAATGTATATTTTTTGACTTTTGTTAGTAAAAAGTTACTGTAAAAATAAAAAAACAAAAAAAAAATATTAACGTGATTGCACATACTTATTGGCTTTGTATAAGAGTGAATTTTACTTCGTTATCTTTTATACTTATGAAGTTTTATCCAGTAGAGATTTCATACCACTATGCAAATTTCCTTCGTTTTTCATAGTTTTGTATATTTTTTTTTTGAATAAATAATAAAACAGAATAAAAAAAGAAGACCGATACATGATTTGGGAATATGTTGTTTCTATAAAAAAAATATAAAAAAAATAAAAAAGTAATATTTTCGGAATTTCCCTATCATTTGAATAAGGACCTTACTAAAATGTATGATTTTCCCACTTGTGTGGCAGTTTTAAGGCACACAATTTTTTTATATTTTTTTCAAAACTGCAAAAGTATTTTGACTAATATTTTTCTAATCGATGACCGTTTATTTCATTGAAATATTCGTAAAATTGTGAAAGTTATACAGCTTAGCGCAAAAGTCTAACCTATTTTTTCAATGGACACCTACCCTTAATCGCTGAGTATGACTATTTTATTGTGGATCAATAGTGAAATAATCATGTTAGTGGGTTAGTTTTACGAGAAGTGCTTAGGAAAGATAACAGAAGTAATATGAGGATCGACTGCAATGAATTAAGTGAAGCTTAAGTTCGCTGTTAATTTGAGTTAGGGGTTATCGTTAATCATTTGAGTGGAGCGGTAACCACGGGCTTCCTACTCAGCGTAGTGAACCGAGGGTGGGTAACACTCGGAAGCCAACAACATCTCAGGCTTACCAAGCAAATGTTTGGTTGTGATAGTAATTCCACTTTGTTATAATGAGGTGTTCGATGGATTCTTGAAGCAAGATAGGCATGTATTGTTAGGTACACAGCAGTCCAGTGGCGGGTGCAAGATCCCACCCCACCGACGAGTTAGTTCTAGGCTAAAGCGAGCATGCCTACACCAGCACTTGGCCGATTGGACCACACTCTTAGTGTTTCCTTTCTAAGCCCGAGTATCCTGTAGTTTAGGTTGAGCATTGGAAAGGTAGAACATCACCAAAATACAAAGTCAACAGCATTCCGTTACAAAGCAAGATTATTGCACTTGATATTTCAAAAGCATTTTATAGAGTTTGGCATCAAGGTCTTTTTTGGCAAATTCTTGCATTTGGTATTGATGAATCTCATCTTCGATGGATTAGAAGCTACCTTTCTAACCGCTCAAACACCATTTGATGGTTTTAAGTCTGAAATTCATAAAATAAATATTGGTGTGCCACAGGGCTTCGTTTTGTCTCCGATTCTCTTTCTGATATTCATGTCTGAAACTTCTTATCCGTTAAATTGCTTTGCTGACGATAGTGCTTCCAGCTTTTCATTGTCGTTTCCAGATGCACGCCCTTCTTGTTCTTGTGGATCTTGAACGTATGATGATAAACTCATTAAATTCTGATCCAGATAGTATTTTTAAATTAGGAACCATAAGTCGCGCCATGCTCCAATAATTCACTTGAGTCTCTTGGATATAATCCAAAAGAGCTTTAAAATAATAGGCAATAGAAATATAAAAGAAATATTTGAATCACTCGAGCACCGCACTATGGGACCAAATGGTGCAAACCATCTCAAAAATCCATAACTTTTTCGTTTCTCAAATTTTTTTTTTTTTTTTGAAATTTTGCACACTTATACTTGTATAACCAAGAATTTCAAATATTAAAACGTTTTAAATAGAAATAAATTATTTTATTTTTTTTTAATAAAATAATAAATTTGTATATTTTGTTTAATTTATATAGGAAAAATTTATTGGAGCAAGAATTATTGCAACAATTTAGATGAAATTTGTATACTTTTTTTCTTTTACCGGTGAAAACATTTAAAAGTAGTTTTTGTAAAATCCGCCCACTACCACGCCCATTATTTTCTGATTTTTGTTATTTTCTTATTTTTAGTGAACAGGAAGCCGAAAATTTGTATTTGAGGTTTTTACAAATTTAAGACATCGCATGTATATTTTTTCTGCCCACTTTCCCGCCTACTTTCACTCCCCTTCTTTTTATTTTCAGCTTAAAGTTCATTAAGAGCAGGCATTTTTCAAATTAAGTTTTATATGTAGAAGTGAGTTTATGAAAAGTAATACTTATTTTTAGTAAAATCCGTGTACTGCCACGCCCCTTTTTGATATATGAAAGTTTTCCGCCCTTAAGACAAAAAAAAAGGAATTCAAAAGTACACCTTATTCCTAGGTTTATTAATAAATGTCTAAAAATTCTTTAGCCTCGTCAGACAATGCCTTGGTATCATTTTTTGTTCTTGGTTTTCCCAGAATAGATATATGCGGATCAGATGTATATAATAAAGTGTGTAAAACATCTTCGTTCGTAGCTGATTTCGAACATTTTCTTGCAAATAAATTCTCTCATTTTGATTTTTTCTTGAAATTTAATCCGAATCCTTCAAACGCTTTATTGAGAATAAAAGCTTAGTTATCATCTCATTATATTATCTATGAATTTTGCCTCTTGATTGATTAATGTTACAACAATTTGGCTGTCCCATGCTAACTCTATCACCTTTTAGACTCTTTTCGCATGCTTTTGTTGTTGCTTTTGGTATTGTTTACGATTCAGTTTCCATATTGTATGCAGTTCTCTTTTAAGTGAACTGTTTATTTATACCTATGTACCTTCATTTTTATTATATGCAATATACCCCACACACCCCTCCCATCCTCAAATGCTTGGCATTTATTTTTATTTAATTATGATTTTTTTTTTGATATAAATATGAGTAAGGAAGTTTAAAATTGGAAAACAAAAAATATTTTATTCTAAAAATAAAATTTTGAATTTTAATAATATTGGCGCAAAATTTTAAACAGCATGGGTGTTTTCATAAATGCATGGTTGCTTTTTTTACATGCGATCAATTGCAATCATATTAAAGTCATACAAAATATTTGCGCATGTGTTTTACGCTGCATTTATGAACACTTTTTCTGATTTGCGTCATATGTCAATTTTTTAGAACAATATTTTAGTTTTTTGCAAACATATACCTTTTTTTGAGCCAGAACAATATTGTGATGCTGTTTGTTACTGCTTTCAATAGAACTTTGAATTTTCAAGAGAAAGAATTTGATAGATGGAACAATCAAGGATAAGAAATCGTTTATACTATATACCTGTCTCTTTCGTTAAGAAAGAAATTCAGATTGCATGTGAGTTTTTATAGTTGCACATTTGCGCTGCAAATATTTGCATTTTGCTTTTATGAAAATCTGACATTTATCATTTGCATTTATGAAAGTTATGCATTCATCAGACTTTCGCAACCATGCATTTATGAAAGCTCCCCATATTATTAAGGTATTAGTATGATACTACTCAACAATTTGCTAACTTTATAGTAGTTTACTAACTCATTCTCAATTTTAAACATTTTCTAAATAGTATGGTACTAAAATAATTTTCTTAATAAATTGCTTTGGAACACACCTAAAACAATGACATTTCGTGTAAAAAAGTAAGTACACGAAACTTTTTTGATGTTTGCAAATGTCAAATAGTCATATGAAGCTAGCACGATACTAAAAAAATAAAGTAGGTATTCGATGATTTTAACTTTAATAAAAGGGTAGAGAAAGTATGATGCTATATTCGATTAAAATTTGTAAATTCGTTGTTTTAACTTAGTATCATACTAAAATAATTTATAAATTTTGTGGAAACAGTCACTTATATGATGTTTATGAATATGTGTTGCACATGTTTTAACAGTTATATTTTTTAACTTTTGATAAAAAATAATATATATTTTTTTTTAATTTTGAGCTAAAAGTAATAAAAT
Source organism: Chrysotoxum bicinctum (assembly GCA_911387755.1). Taxonomy (NCBI): domain Eukaryota; kingdom Metazoa; phylum Arthropoda; class Insecta; order Diptera; family Syrphidae; genus Chrysotoxum; species Chrysotoxum bicinctum. The sequence goes on from OU426988.1 coordinate 108,076,229, forward strand.
AGTTGTCTAAGACTTTTTGGAATACACATTTATGTGCATCAATAAAGGCGCCACATTTTTGCCAAATTTTAATTGTTTTCATCACTTAACAATAAAGTTATAAGAATACGAATTTTTATTCTAAAAACTTATTTTTCTTTCTCATCATACGTTTTTTCTTCTTAAACAAAAATGCATGAAAATGCGAGTTTTTATTTTTTCTTCCAAATTTAGAATATTTTTAGAATACTAAACAGCCATTAACTAAACGGAGGCAGCCGGAGCTAACAGAGAAAACTTCAATTGAAAACAAAAAATGAAAAAGATACTGCACCTTACTCATTTTTTTTATTAATTTACTGGTGAACTTAATTAAAAAAATTATAACTGTTTTGTAAAGAAGAGGGCTTGTGCTTTTCAAGAAGGTATAATACTTATACATTCCGTCCAGAAAAATAAGAAATAATTGACTTCAAACTCTCACTTCTAATAATTCTAAAAAATAAATTTTTAACGGTAATTTTAGGTACCTAGAACAAAAGTAAGATACAAAAAATTTACTGTTTTTGGAAGAACCCTATTTCTAGTATACAATCCCATCATTAGATTTTTCAAATTACGAAATTCACCAAAACCATTTTTGAGATGGATTTCATCATTTGGTCCCATAGTGCACCGCCTCAATGTTTCTTGTCTTTCATTATTTCCGTTATTTTTATAAACAGTGTTTTAGAGAAATAGCCAATTACATTCCTCTCCTTAAACAAATTAACAGTACCCCAACTACGCACTTACTATTAAATTCGGATATTCTATCTTCAGCCGCACTAGACGAATGTGGAATGTTTTATCCGACTCTATATTTCCCTCCCATTATAATATTCTCAGAGATTCAAAACCAATATGCATCGGTATTTCCTTTTAAATCCTCTCCAACTTTTCTAAAACGCTCGCACTGTGCTCAAACATTTTAAGGGTACTTATAATCCTTGTAGTGCGTGCAAAATTATAAAAAAAGATGCCGATTTTCATTTTGTTTAAATTTAAAATACTTGTATAATTTAAAAGCGTTTATTTAAAAAAAAATATATTATCAGTGCTTTCGACGTTTGTTAATATTTTTTTTATATCCTTTACCATACCAACCAGCTTTTATCCGAATCAATTTTTTACGATAAAACTTGGGAGTACCCAATGCCGATTCTTTTTTAGGAGAATTGTCGCAACATTCACAAAAAATTAAAAGTTCTCTGGAAAATTTGTTAATTCTTGATTCCTGTGACTTGCTTTTATAAAATTGACAGTCCAGTTCTGCATACTTATCAAAACAAAATTCACACTCCGCTGCCTTACGATTCATTTGAAATATTGGCAAAATTTGGAAGCTCCACAAATTGAGCTCTGTGGGCGGTGGATGAACAATACTGTGGAGTCCTGAGTAAGCATAGCTGACGTCAAACCAAAATGGAAGTCCAGTTTTCGTTTTTATATAAACATTACTGTCTAAACCAATTTCAGCAGGTGATCTATTCTGTTTAGAGTCTTCTGCAAAAGGTACGGGTTTTCGTTGAGTTGAATCGTTGTTTAAGCATCCATTACTTATTCCAACAGAAAAACTTGTTCTTATACAAGATCTATGCCTAATTGGGGTTCTTGTAAGTGGGCCCGTGTTTGTTATTATATTGGGTGGAAATATCTGTTGGCTTTTTTCCAGATTTGAGCAATATACTGACTCCCTTTTTACTTCTTCGACTTCACCTTTGAGTTGAGGTTGTGATACTGTATGTAGTTCTTCTGGAAGTAATGCAGTAGCGTGAGCAAATATGGGGTCACGTATTTTGCTATACTGTTGCACATTGATATTGAGATGATTCATCAGCAGTTTCATAACAAAATCACACTTTCCATTTATTTTGATTGTGGCAATATTATCTTTTGGTGTCCATTGGAGGTTTAAAATACAAATTTTTGCTCTGTTCTTAGAAGGACGATCCATTTGCCAGAGCCATTGATATTTTTTAAGTACTTTTAGGCTGGATCCTAAACATAAAATGACGTCAGCAGTTTCAGCATTGTGACAAGCGCCCACCCAATTAAGTGGCCAGTTAAGAACCCCTTTTTCTCCAAAATGAACAATAGTATCCATTAGTGGATTTTCACAGTTATAGCACCTTCTGTTTGTTTTATGTGCATATCGAGCTGTTATTTCTGTAGTATCAAAAAGCCTCCAATAAACAGCATTAGGTTTGCAAGTAGAACAAACTTCAATGTACATATTACCATGTATTTCTGATAATGATTTAACTGGGAGCCCGGATCTTAAATGTAGACCGTCGCAATTTTGGGATACAATGTGACGTAATAGTTTCCTTTTATAAAGTTCATACAAAGCCATATGGGTGTATGTAGGATTAGCGAGTGACAAGTCATGATTTCCAATGTCTTGTCCCTTTTGTAAAAGTGTCCAAATGCCATTGCTACCCCTATAATCAGGTATATGTGCTGAAGTACTTATTCCTGCACCAGTGTAACAAACAAGGTGTTTTGCTTCTGATATTATTTTTGCTAACTCTGAAACCTTCTTTTCGATGACATTTATGGAGTCTTCCTTTTCAATAACACGGTCTTTGTATAGAAGTACTTTTTCCTTGCGTGTTTTTATTTGTCGAACCAAATCAACATTTTTTTCAAGTAAGCAATATTCTTCTTTCGTCCAAGTCGATTCACATTTCTTTAAAATTATTGAAATCTGAAACAAAAAAAAAACAGTTGATAAAAAATTGTCTTAAGAAGCATTGAACGAATATTTACGTGTACATTTTCTTTAAAAGTGTACAGTAACTAAGAAATGGAGATGGATATTCAGACTCCAGAAAAAAAAAGTAAAAGTTCGGAAACAACACAGTTAGATATAATTTACAGTTCTTTAAAAGAATCAGTGGTATATTATTCCGGTGCAACAGAAAAATTGTTATCAAGAGATGATAGTGCTTCTAATACATCATCAATAGATAAATACAGACAAACAGCCTCAATACTAGAATTATAGCTATTAACCATTTGAACATAATTCATGTTTAACTCAATAAAATTTGACTAAAAATAACCATTTAACATCAGGTAAATTAAAGTACGAATTTTCATCAATATTCTCTATATTTTTTATGTGAGTATCATAGGTAATATTCAGATGAAGGCGAAATATAAGAAACAAAAACATTAACATGAATAGTGCTAGAATCTGAAAAAATAGGTAAATCAGCACGTACACACATTTGCTCAATAAAAGTATTACATAAATAAATTTCTTTACTTGAATAAATATTGTGAATAGAAAATAAAATACCTCCTCCTCTACTTAAACCAGCTGACAAGATCGATCTTTCCGGTGTAAAGAATTCAGTTGACAGAAAATTATCATTTAACCCATTCTCTCCCATTGTACTTTTTAAAGTACAGTAAAATGAATTTTACAAATGGCCATTTAACAATATGCCATGAAATAAAAATCATCTTTTTGATTTTGTTTTCTCAAAAGCCAATATTATTTGAATTTTTCAGATACTTTTTTATTTTTTGATCACAATAGGTTATTGTCCAATTGTCTTTTCGTAGAAAGCATTCTGAAATATTTCTCGTTTTGTGTCCTTCAAAAACATTTGTGGTCATATAAACTTCAATCGACAAAATACTAAAAATTATTCTTTGATTTTTATTTGAAACAAACATAAAGCTTACGAGTATACAAGTCCCTTCATATTTTTTTATATATATACGGAGGTAAGCAATGCCAAAGTTTGATGTACTTTTAAAAGTACAATGGGATTATGCATGCATTATTTTTCTAGAGATTAGAATGGATTTTCAAACTATCCCTGTCAAACACTTTTATGGTAAACGTTTTCAAAATCTTCATTCTGCTCTGGAAGAACTGCATAATAATGCACATATCGTCAACGCTGATATCGTCATGATTCCTCCACCGGTGGACTACGTGACGGACGAAGAGGATATATATGAAGACAATATGATAACAACGGAATTACCACTAGATGTTCCAGGTGAAGTGGAGGTTTTTGTGGAAGCTTATTTAACGGCTGACGACGACGTATTCGACAGCGATGATGACATCCCATTATCAGAGTTGAAGAAGTCGATTGCTCCACCGGTATGGAGAAAATCAATTTCCTCAGCCGAGTTCCAACGAACCGAACATTTCTTGCGTAGAATCCAAAAATGCACTTCAGATTTATTCGGCCTGACGAAATAGACATTTTTGAAAATTTGTTTGATCCCGAGGTATAACAACTTATTGTAAATCAAACTATTTTGTATGGAGGGCAAAAACACCAACACAACTTTTCATTCAATGACGAGGATTTGAAAATTTTAATTGGAATCTTAATGTTATTCCAATGAAATTCGAGGCAAGAATTGGTGGTCGAACATTTTCACCTCCATGTTTTCGTCCACTGTTTCCAATGCCTGGAGGCTCCACAAGCTGACGAATAATTATAAAGGTGATCTACTCGAACTCACCAGAGCAATAACTCTTCACTACCTTAGGTTCCACGCTCTGAATGCAAGACAATTACAACCTAGACTAACTGTCAAGCGAAGCATTGCGGAGAGTCCATAATACCACTTCCCCAAAAAATTACCAAATCAATTCAGATGTCGACAGTACCATCTACGATCAAAATGGTGCTGTGAAATGTGCAATGTGACATTGTGTATAAATAAAAACTGTTTTAAAAATATCCATGTAAACTCAAATTAAAATGATATGTATGACCCCACTGTACTATATAAAGTACACCTTCATTACCAACATAATTTTTTTTCAAAAACTTTTTTCGTATAAATGTTCTTATTTTAACCTCAATAAAGAGAAAATACCATAAAAATATGATTTTTCCAATTTTCAATACGCTTGGGAGTTAATGGGTTAACAATGTTTCGGTGAGAGCGATAATGTTATATGAACAATCGGCAGCAGCAATACAAAATTCATTTAATTTTGTCCTTATACCTCCAGCATTATGATAAAAAATAGAGAAATGTCCATGTCCATTTAAAAAAGGAGCATCGAAAGTATTGTTTACGTTGAAACACTCTGTTGTTTGATTTGAATTCCAACTGGCCAGATGGATGTTTCAAGAGCATTAAATGATGCAGTTGGAATAACAAGTTTGAAATTTATAAAATGCAGAGATGACAACATTTTGACCAGCAACACAAGTTTTATCAACATCAGCACCAGTCGCATCGGCATAGTCAACCTCACCAGCAACAACAACATTAGCAACGGCACCAGCAACAGTAACATCAGCAACAGCTTCAACGCCAACATTCAGAATTTCAGCAGCGGCAACATCATACCTCTCCGATAAGGGAAAAAGAGACACAACGTTTGTTTTATTAGAAGCATCGGCAATTACATCATCAATGATGGCAGGAGAAGATGATGATTTTTCTGAGCGGCCACTCTCCTATCAACAGAGGTCTAGAAAGCCGTTTTTTATCATCACTAGTTCACTAGTTATGGTGATTCTTTGTGCACAAGTAGAACCGCGAATATTGCGACTTGCATACATTTTTGATGTATTAAAGTTCTGTGGTTTTGCATTTGTGCTCTGAGAAGTAAAATTATTATTAGAGCTCGCTTTGAAGTACGTCGAGAGTTCTCTCATTTTTTTTTAAAGTTCTGTATGGGAATATGTAAGCACTTTTCACATTTATTAAATAAATTTGTATAAGGCTATAATTATTTTACTCAGCCTTATTTTGACATTTGGTTTCACTAGAAAGTATAGCTTGAACCAATTCACTAGGCTAACGGTCGGTTGCGCAGAGAGAGGATTTAAGAGAGGAATTAATTCCAACCCAACAGATTAAAAAATAAAAAATATATCAAATATACACTAACGCCATAAAATAAATATAAACACAACGCCCCCGGAACCTTTCTGTTGCTAAGCCACAAATCATAAAACATAGAAATAAACAATAATCCCTAAACTTTTTGTCAATTAATCCTATGTCGCAGCTCGCAGGTAGTTTTTTATGTCTAACCCAATTGCATTTTGCAATAGACTTATTTTTTTATTATAGCTGCACTGAAGTTTGTCCCAATAATAAAAAAAAAAAATAATTTTATCTTTTCGAAGTAAAGTTTACACCTTAAACTCTTTTCTTTTTAATTAAAAGCTCAACTCCAATGTGCGTTTCGCCCAGGTACGAAACGCACCTTGGAGTTGAGGTCACTTGAGCTTTTAATTGAATTTCATTCAATCACTCCACTTAAACAGAAATAATTTTCTATCTTTATTCTTTTCTTTTTATCTCACCAGAGATGAAATAGTTTTTTAGACATCAAGCTATGAAAGAAAAATAAACCATGATCATATCTTATTTAAAGAAAGTCCATCGCTGGAAATTCATTTCTATTTTACTGTGAGCGAAGCTATAAACAAAACTCACCCTCCTTAGTGCTTCAGTATGATCGCATCAGCGTCATTGACAACAACGCCAGTATGTACATCTTTTTTTTCAGTGATATTTCTGTCTCTTTCAGAATTAAAGAGTAGAGCAGATAAATTTAAAGAGACCTGCGCAGTAGAATGGCCAACTGAATTGGTTCAAGCAATACTCTGATATCTTTACCTATATAAGTACATATGTATATGCAAAAACAATGAATCGCCATCAACCGCAAGCCCCTCTCTGGCAATATATTGCCACCTGATTCGCTCATTCATATACCTAATAGCCCGGTCAAATTAGCTTCAAAAATAAGGGTAAGGTTACATTAATTCGCATAAAGCTGAAAATTGGCATGAATGTTGAGAACACTATTACAAACAATTTGTCAAAAGTCCCCATCGATCCGACGTGTGGAAAAAAAATTATTCAAGGTCAAATGTTGCAAAAATCGGTTTTTTGCATTTTTCAGCTGAACGGCAAGTTTTATCATAAGATAGGTGAGACAAAAGTTATTCATCATGCAATTATCTAAAGAAATTGTCTTAACACTTTTTCTCCTAAGAATCACCATTTTGGAGATATAGCGAAGCAAAAAGTTGAAAAAAAATTATTCAAGGTCAAATGTTGCAAAAATCGTTTTTTTGCATTTTTCAGCTGATCGGCATGTTTTATCATGAGATAGGTGAGACAAAAATTATTCATCATGCAATTATCTATAGAAATTGTCTTAACACTTTTTCTCCTAAGAATCACTATATTGGAGATATAGCGAAGCAAAAAGTTGAAAAAGTTGTATTTTTCATAATATGCACACGGTTCCGCGCCACCCGTGAAGTAGTACACTTGGCGCGTTTTTTTAAAGGTGGCTTCCCCGGTAGGCCTACTTAACGATCTATTGTGGTCCTATTGAGTTGAAAATTTTGTATCTAATTGAAAAATACTACTATTGGAAATGACGAAAGCGATTATGAGTATTTTTTACAAAAGATAAGTACCGAAACTTATCTAAGCACCTAATTACATTACAAATTTGACGCCGATATTGCAGTGCTTTTTTTCATTTCAAACGCTTTATTCAATTCATTGCCACAGAATAAACAGCACTCTTTTAAACAAAAAACAATTCTGACATTCACTGTCTCAAATGCTTCATTGTTAGCTCAAAATGGTTTAACGAGTAAGATTGATTTTTGAAATCCAGTGGTATCACAACGGACCAAATATTGGTCTAAGTGTGTTGGCTTTTCCGGTCAGCAGCCACCTTAACCTAAGGTAACGTAACCTAAACAAAAAACTGATTCATTTACGCGTGCTCTAGTACGAGGAGGACTTATTATTGATGTACCAGCTTGTTCTTGTTCGTGACGTCTTTTAACTACGGTAATGGTACTCTTCCGAGTGTACTTTTTCCGCCGAATGTTTACTACAAATAAAGCAAAATTGATACGTTTCTCTTACAAACAAGAAACTGCACAAATTATGTTTGCAATAACTACTTGTTCTTACTACGAAGGAACGCTTGGGACTAATACTATTTTGTTTGGGCCCTTAAAAACGGAGCAGGTATACGAGCGTCGCAGACAGATGCTGCTCAAGGCCGTACGGTCACATAAAATGAGGGACTGGGTTTTCTTTCGAGTTTATATTCTTAAGCCAAAAATTTTTTTTCAACTTTTTGATTCGCTATATCTCCAAAATGGTGATTCTTAGGAGAAAAAGTGTTAAGACAATTTCTTTAGATAATTGCATGATGAATAATTTTTGTCTCACCTATCTTATGATAAAACTTGCCGTTCAGCTGAAAATGCAAAAAACCGATTTTTGCAACATTTGACCTTGAATAATTTTTTTTCCACACGTCGGATCGATGGGGACTTTTGACAAATTGTTTGTAATAGTGTTCTCAACATTCATGCCAATTTTCAGCTTTATGCGAATTAATGTAACCTTGAATGTCTATTTTGACCGGGCTATAATGCATATTCTCATTTCTCATATATCAAAAAAAAAAAAAAAAAAAAAAAAAAAAAAAAAAAAAAAACATACACAAAATTTCATTCGCAGTGCCGTCGCCACCGCCGCCGTACATCGTGCGTAGTCTATCATTCTCAGTAGGTTTTCTGCACATAAATATAATGTATGCATGCTTGTGTGCGCCTGCGCTGCACAGTGTGGGAATTCGCGAATTTAGCGGAATTTAATTCGATTGATGCCAAAACCGGTTTTTCTTAAAGCTAAAAGACTGTAGAAAGCACTGTTGGGTGGGGATCATGTAAACAAAAAAAAAATAGCATTGAAGTTGCAGTTGGCGATTTTTATTCTGTATATTTGCTGGTAGAGATTACTTTGCTCTTAATTTTTTCCTCGAAACAATATTCACTGCAAAGCTTGATTTATTATCTATCAAGAATCACTAAAATTTGACACCCCAATTATGTTGTGATATATTTTTTTTCAAAATACCTATATATAAAAAAAAATTATGGCATACCGTCAAAATCGAATAACTTTTTGGGATTTGGTTGGAAGAAGAATGTTATAAATTTAAAAACTTTTTTTTATTTCACGGGGTGTTCAAAAAAAAAAATAATTTAGTGAATTTGATTTAAAAATAGTTACAACAAAAATACAGGGTGTTCAAATTCAAAGTTAACAGTAAGGAAAAAAAAGAACTAAGTTATATAAAAAAATAAAAACGGAAACTATCAATTAATAAAAGAAAAACTATATAAAGGGTGTTCCAATTATACTAACAAAAATAAATTAATTTAAAAATAAAAAAAAAACGAGTTTTTTATTTGAAGAACAAAAGTGCTTTTTATGCGTATTTTACATAAAAATTGATTTTTACAACTTTGAAAACCGAACTGCTCGAATAACTGGAGTTGATATAGAGCTGATAAAAGGGTTCCATATTACTTTAGAAGCTGTGTCCTCAGGGTTTCCTATTAATTTAGATGCCTTTGATAGACATGTGACAAGAACCAGAGACATTTACATTGAAAAATACGGATGGTACTATATGCCAGTGAGTGTCCATAAAGTTTTATTTCATGGTAAACAGGTAATTTCTTCTTGTATTCTTCCAATTGGCCAATTATTGGAGGAAGCCAGAAATAAAGAAAATCGAAAATATACAGTCATTTACTCGAAAAACTTCACAAGTTGACACAATGACTGATCTACTTCATAGGCTTCTTATTACATCAGATCCATATCTAGCAAGCCTAAGGTGTGTTCCTAAAAGAAAACGAAGTAACTTAGAGCCTGAGGTTCTTGAAATTTGGGATATTGCAAACTAATCTAAAATGTAAATAAAATGTGTTATATGTATTATGTTGAATTGTTGAATGTAGTTAAAATTATAGTAAAGGTAAAATTGTTCACAATAAAAGCAAAACATATAAAAACAATTAAATAAAATTGTTTTAAATTGGCTTTTTAGTTTACAAGAATAACAGGATTGGTAAATAAAAATTGTCTATTCCAGTGAAACTGTATTTTTCGACAGGAAGTTTTCGTTTTTTTTTTAATTTTTGGTATCCTCGATGATGTATGCCAGAAAAATTTCGAGATACAACACTTACCAATATAAATAAAGACATTGATTGTCTAGAAATAAAACTAATTTAAAACTTCCTTAGAAATAAAATTTCTTGTGCGTTATAATACCCTTTTTAAGAATGGAGTTTCTTTAGTTCATAAACAACGGCATTGACATATCGGTTTGCAAAAAAAAACTAGTCAATTCTGATAATAATTAACTTTTTTCTTTATTTTATTCATATTTGTCATAAAATTAAACAATACATCATTCCTCAAAAGATTTTTTTGTAAATTATGATTTTCAAAAAAAAAAAAAAAAAAAGGACTTGTTGGTGTAAACAACCTGTCACTTACTTCAAAGCTCATTTTACAAAAACTTAAATAAAATATGACCAAAATGTGAGTTATATTTGATAGTATAGACATTTTCAATGAACTAAATAAAAAAAAACTACAACAAAATTTAAAATGCAAGCGTTAATAATTTTTTTCCGCTAAATTCGCGAATTCCCACACTGTGCGCTGGCTGGCTGGTGCAACTCTGTGTGCTCTGAATCAGTTGTACCACTTTACTTCAATTGAAGTAGATCTACTTCTTTTTTTTTTTAATATTTTAAAATCTACTTTCTACTTCGCACCATCAGCAAAATACTGAAATCTACTTCCTTTACAAAAAAAGTCCGAAACTACTTGATTTTCTCTATTTTCACTATAGGTAGTATGTAAGCCCAGAACTTCCATACACAAATATGAGCGTCAACACAAGTTCAAATACATAATTTCTCCTCTAGACGGCAGGTTGAGTAACAGACCTACAGACAGAATGAATCAACACTTTTTCGTTTTGTAATAACTGATGAAAATCTCGAGCCCAATTTTTTTTAAATGCAAAAAAGCCATTTTGAAATCTACTTCGATTTTTCTCAATTTACTTCACTTTTTTCTTCAAATCTACTTCGACTTTTTTTCCGGCTATTGCATGTTTGTTGTTTATGTCTCTCTTTGCTGAGAAAAGAATAGCATAAGAGAAAATGTTAAATTAATTTGCTAAGAACAGAAGAAGAGAAGAAAATCAACAGTTTAGTTGTTTGTTCAGCGGCTTGGTACATTACGTCGCGTTCCTCTTCATGAGACTACTATAGCTTGAACCAATTCAGTTGGCCAACGGTCGGTTGCGCAGAGAGAGGGTTTAAGAGAACAAAAATGGTGCGCAAGATATTTAATGAGTAAAGATTTTTCCTTAAATCTTACAGTCCCTAACTCAACTATGCTTTGACAAATAGTTTAGGGATTATTGTTTATTTCTATGTTTTATGATTTGTGGCTTAGCAACAGAAAGGTTCCGGGGGCGTTATATTTATATTTATTTTATGGTGTTAGTGTTTATTTGATATATGTATTTATTATTTTTTGACCTGTGGGGTTTTGGGATTAATTGTGGAATAGTGTTAATTAGATAGATTAGTGTTAACGAGTTTGAATAATTTTTACCTACGAGTTTTTTAGAATTTATTTTACCTTAAAATAAATATTATAAATGTGTACTTCAGAAATAAATATAAAACATAATGATAAAATAAAAACAATATAAATAAGAATAATATAATTTATGTAAATAATAAATGTTCATTTACATATACTTAGTTTTAAGAACTAATGTCGCTTTCATAGTCGGTTGAAGAATCGTCACCTGGATTAATTATAATTGAATCCGAAATTGTGTCCCACGTCAGGTGTCGTGAGAAAAGTATTCTTCCTCAGTTCTTATGGCTTTTTCACACACTTTTCGCCAGTCTTCAGCCGTTATTTTTGAAAATTCTTCCTCTGCTAATTTTTGAACATCCAATAAATTGAATGTTGTGTTTCGTGAACCTACTCTTGTCTTGACAGTTGCCCAAATATTTTCAATGGGATTGAGATCTGGATGTTAGGGTGGTAAACGTAGAACCTCATGTCCCATTCCGTGAATGATATCGTCAATCTTATGCTGTGGATTGTGTGTAGCTCGGTGTCGTTTAATTACCTCATACAGTTAAGTTTCAAAATCTGTATAGTATGCGGAATATTGTTTTCGGTTAGCCATTGTATCATCTCGGATTTCTTGCTAGCAGAAGTAATTTGTTTTTCTTCTAATTTATTGTGGTACGAGGCGTTGTCCATTACAATAACTGAAGGTTCCTCCAAGTTATTCAAAACTTGTTCTTGGATCCATTTGCAGAAATTTTCGAAGTTCATGTCGTCGTGATAGTCTCCCGTTTTCGTTCCAGATTTCAATAAAAGTAAGGAGTTTTTCACGAAACCTTTTTCACCACCTGCATGCGCCATTATCAGCCTCTGTCCCTTTGAAATTGGCGTCTTCAACCCACTGCTAGTGTCACCAGTCCAAGCCCGTGGCCTTGTATGTGAGCTATGAATATAGCTTTCGTCCAAATAAATGATATCAAATCCTTTTGTTCTGTATTCCCGGATTTTTCTCAGATACTTCACTCGCATGAGTTTAATATCATTTCTTTCACAGAGAAGTTTCCGGTTGTTTTGAGTTTTTTGTAGCTAAATCCGTTTCTTCTTTTTTTTTTATAATTCACTCGCGCTCAAGGGGTAAGTTATTCCATAATCGTGTTGTGCGACTAAAAAACGAATCTCTATATTTGACGGTACGACGTAATACTTAAGTTAAACTCCAGATCTTCCTGATCTGATTCGTTGTCTCAACATTTTAAAGGATATCATCATTTTTTCCTCCTGGTGGAAGTTGTGCATTATACGCCGAATAGCTGCGATGTCAAATTCGTCTAGTCCAGTTTTCCACTTCGTATGCTGTACTGTCTGATGAAGATTATATCGCTTACTCTAAACTGAAGTTTATGTTTTCTGACTACTCTTATATTTTATATTCCGATTACATTTTAAAAATCGAAAATGATCTAAAACGAAACCCTAAAAATTTCTGGAACTTCGTGAGTAGTAAAAGAAAAATTGACGGCTACCCCAACTCTATGTCTTTTAATAACGCAACCAGTCATGATTCTGGAGAAATATCTAATATGTTTACTAGTTTTTTTTAAACATGCATTTGTAGAGTCTGGTTCTCACGAACCCTCTGATTTTTCACCTTCCCTCCCTATTTTTTCACACCTTAACACAATTAACTTCTCTATTTGTGAAGAATCTATTGTTCAGAATATTTTGAAACTCGACGATTATTTTAGCCCTGGTCCTGATGGCGTACCATCTAGTGTATTAAAGAAATGTGTATCTTATTTATCCTATCCCCTATACGTTCTATTTAATGAATCTTTAAATTCTTCAGTATTTCCTTCTATGTGGAAAAGTGCTTTCAAACAACGATATAACTAACTATCGCCCTATTGCTAAATTGTATGTAATTCCCAAATTATTTGAATCCATTATTTGTAGCGTCTTATCTTTTAACTGTAAATCTATTATCTGTGATAGCTAACATGGTTTTGTCCAAAAGAAGTCGACTGTCACAAATCTGTTTGACTTTACCTCTTTTTGTATCGATTCCTTTTAAGATCAAAAATAGGTGGATTGTGTATTTACTTATTTTAGCAAAGCCTTTGATAAGCTTTGTCACAAAACTCTAATCAATAAACTAATTGGCTTAGGGTTCAATGAAAACTTTCAAGCCTGGATATCATCTTACTTAGAAAACAGGAGGTATAGTGTTACTTTTCGTAATGAGCGTTCTGATCAATTTTTGGTCAACTCAGGTGTTCCACACGGGAGTCATTTAGGCCCATTACTATTTGTTCTATATATCAATGACTTAACATCAATTATAAAAAATACATCTGTGCTTATCTATGCCGATGATATCAAAATTTTTAAAAGAATAGCCTCCATCAGTGACTGTGAACAACTTCAAGAAGACATTTGTAGGTTCAGGGAATGCGGAATGGTGCAATACTAACCGTCTTTTGTTAAATATTGACAAGTGTAAAACAATGTGTTTTACGCGCAAAAAAAATGTGTTAACTACATATATGTCAGATTCTTTTACATTATGTAGAGTCCATTTTTTCCGATCTAGGGATTATTCTAGATTCTAAATTAACATTTATTGATCACATTAACTTTATTATTAAAAAATCTTATAAAACTTTGGAATTTATAAAAAGATTCTCCCGTGACTTCGTGGATCCTTACGTTCTTAAGCTTCTTTACATATCTTTTGTCAGACCAGTACTCGAATATGGCTGTGTAGTCTGGGCGCCATTCTATTCAGTTCATATTAACAGACTTGAGGGAATCCAAAGGAGATTCTTACGATTCTGTCTTCGTTTTCTTCCTTGGTCACAAAGATCGACACTGCCCCCCTATAACAATAGACTCATCTTAATAAATCTCCCTTTACTCTCAAAGCATAGACAATATCTACAACTATGTTATATTATTAAATTAGTCAACGGATCAATAATATCTCAATCAGCTCTGTGCCGCTTGAATTTTAGTTTTAGTCAAACTAGCTTGAGAAATCAACGGTCTCTATATCCTAACTTTAGCAGAACAAACTATGGTGTGAACAGTCCCTTAAATCAATTGATTTCAGTTTTCAATATGTATAATTTTTTTTAATTTCTTCAGTTAATGACAATTTAAAATGTAGTAAATTTAAAGAAAACTTTTTTAATACATAATTGTAAGTAAATTCATATTTGTAAAGTTATCGTTTTATAACGTTAGTACTTTAACGGATTAAATAAATAAAATTTGGAAAACAATTTAGTTTACATGAAAATTAAAACATAAATCAAGTATTTTATTATACATAGAAGTTTTACCGTTATTTTACTTCTTTTTGATATCAATAAACTTACCATACTGTTTTCTAAATGCTCACAAATTTTAAAATGTCAGTTTTATTGATGTTTTTCAAATTTAAACTTTACCGGGCCGTTAGCATTACTTTATTTTTCTTATGATAAAGTATTATTTTTATATTTTTAGACCATATTTTTTTTTTAAATAAAAATCATCAAAAAAAACAGTTTGGTCATACTAAATTAGATAGAAATGTCAGTAAATTTCAAACAGCTGATTTATGAAATGAATTTCATTGAGGTTCATTTTACTCAATCATTCGACAATGAACATTTTTCGCTCGAATGTCAAAATATACAAAGTTCATTCGAATGAAAATATCTATTCTTTCTTGATATTGCAACAGTCTCAATGCGAGTTAAGTCTACATAATTCACACTATATAAAAAATGAATCAGTAATAATTTTTTAACTATTTAAACATTTAGAATTCATTATAAATGAGAAAAATAACCACTATCCGTTTCGTATGAAAGCAGTTGACAACGAAAATTTTAAGCCTTTATTGCGAGTGTCGTTTGTTAATCGATCGACGACTTTTGTCGAAAATCGATCATCGAAAAATTAAGATATCTGAAATTATTCTTGTATAATATACCATAAGCTGTGTTTTTATGCGTGTTTACAACATTAAGTTATCTAAATAGTTTTGGATACAAATTTTAACGCATCAAACGTTTTGGCATTATCGACTTTTATCGAATGGAACGTTGACGACACTCACAATAAGGCCCTTAGTAAAATTAAAACTTTTAAATTTTAATCGAATTCAGCATCATACTTTCACTAATATTTAATTAAAGTTAAAATCATCTAAAACCTACACATTTTATATTTTAAGCATCGCAATAACTTCATTTCGAAATTTAAAAAAGGTCTGTTTTCACAGTTTCGATGTTTTAGGTAAGAAGCATTTAATAAAAAAAAAACCAAGTTAGAAAATCTTAGTAAACAGCTTTGAAGATTCTTATCAGACTTGCCATTACGATAATAGGGCAGAGAAAAAAATGCACGATTGTATCGCCCGAACTCGCTCTAATGTAATGGACTAAGAATTTTAAAACTGAATGATATTAGAGAGAATTTTCATACGCATTAAATTCATTATTAAGCACTTTTAGTAATGATAGATGAAAACTACTGTATTTTTCATGGATTTTTTTTCTGAGGTTTCTCCAGATGGCCTAGTCCTCGATTAAGCACTGCGTCAAACAAGTAAATGTATTGCACATGCATTAAGTGAAAAAAAAATATTCAACAAAGTACACATGTTATATAATATTAGTATATTATAATTATAATATAAATTAATAAATAATAAATGTAATAATTCCAAGACATTTATTTTTGTATAATATTTTATTTAATATTAATAATTTCATATTATTAATATAAATATGTATTTAATTAGTGTATTTCGTTTTGGCTTGATTTTTTTGTCAGTTTTCCTAACTGGTAAAATAATTAACCCCCTCAGCAAAAATTTTGTAATGATCTCCTTATTATTAAGTGTTGTAGTTGTGTGTTTAGTATTTAATAAATATAAAACGATTAAAATGAAAATTTTTGTATATATGTATTTATATAATTTAGATTTATTTAGTTTTTTAAATATCACAACACTAATTTTATTTTTGAGCGACACGTTTCGGATTTTATTTATCCATCTCCGTGACTTTAGGTGTTGTTTGCCAAACTTAACTTTGTATGTTGATCGTGGTTTTGTTGATGGTGCATTTGTCTCATTTTAATTTGGTTGCCTGTTTTGGTATATTATTGCAGTATATTTGGTATATTTGGTTTGATTGTTAATTTGTCATTGAGTATATTGTCTTGTTAAGTCTTGTACGATTTATATATTTCGTATTCTTCTTGTGCGTCCAGTTTTTTTAATTTTCTGCAAAAGTGAAGGGGTGTTACGTTTGTCTCAAAGTCAGTGTAATTGTGATTTTTGTGTATCAAGTACTGTGCTTATCTTTCGTAGTGCAGTTTGTCCCTATAATAATGTCCTCCATTATATCAGCTAGCCGTGACTGCACTAATTTTTCTCCATGTTGTCTTTGCAATATTCTAACAGTTCTTTCGAGAAGTATGTCTGTTTGTTTGATTGCGCAAAACTACTAATTTCTATGAATTTCAATCTAAATTCCATCAAAACTCATAGTCATGAACAAAACTTAAATTGTAAAGAAATTGGCATTTTCACGAACAGACATACATTTAACTGCGAATAATTTTTTTTTATAATAATCTTTATTGTTATTTTAAACATCAAAACAAATTTACATATATTGTAGGTAGGTACATACTGTGAGTGTCAAAAGTGAGTAAACACCTAAATGATAAAAATACTCCATATTTTACGTGTCAAAATAAGTAAACATCTGTTAATATAAAATTATTTATAAATATAGTACCTTAAGTAAAAAAAAAATCAGTATTGTTTGACAACCTTTAGACTGCGTAACATGGAATAAGAATGTTATTTCTAACATCGGAAGATATTTGGGACATTTATTCAATTAAAGCTTTTTTTTTTAGGGTCATCTTTGTTCTTGATAGTCCTTTTGCGAAATTTTCCGGTGAAAATTATATCATTATTGTTCTATGGGGCTTAGGTCTGGTGATTGGGGAAGGTGATGGCGGTGCTTTGATGTCCTAGCATTAATTCTTTAAGATACCGCGGAGTATGCTTAGAATCATTGTCCTGCTTCAGCCGAGCTTAAAAAAATTAGGTATGCTTAAGCTCGGTTGAAGGTTATTTCTTAGGATGTTAAGATAGTCTATACTCTGTTCAATTTATATTTGCAGTACAGGCCTTATGGGAGAGCTTTTTCAGAAACACTGGTGCCTGCTGCTATTTTCACGGCACCTTAACTTAAGAAATTGCCACCGAAATATGAAAGAGAATCACTGAGTTACATTGAAATTGTTTGTGTAATCTTCTTTGATCTCACGTACAGCCCACCATGACCTATCTGCTCCATGAGTAAAAGGACTGATCGCCAATTTGCAACCAACCCTTATTATGTTTATTAAAAAAAAAAAAACAGAATCAGAGTTACCATTGCCAAGTTGATGGAAATTCATATGGCATTTTCTTTGGTTTGTGCTTTGTAACTTCCAGGATCTTAGCTTTTTCGAGCTTTTGGTAGCAAATATTTTTCTGAGATTTGCCGCAATTTTTAATGCTCCTACGGCAATACTGTAAGAGCTTTAAATTAAAGATAGCTTATTGAAATCCATAATAGTCAAACTGAAAGGCAAATATCCTATCTTCCCTGTACTGCAAATATAAATTGAACAGAGTATAGTGATTCATTGTACTTTAAATGAAAACAAGATTCCGGAACGAATATGCTGCCATATATCCCCACATCATCATGTTTTACTGTGCTCCTTATATTTTGTTCTTACTTCTGAAGCTTTAAATATGGAGTATGTTTAGTTTTTATTAGGAAAAATTTCAAAAGTTATATTTTGAATTTTTATTTTTGTTTTGATTTATTTTTATTGAATAAAGCATTTTTATTTGCTTGTTCGAATTCCATGTAACTACAGAAATCATATTGGTGTTTACTCACTTTTGACGCTCACTGTATATAACCAAACGTTTTTCTAGTGGTCTCCAGGTCAATAAAAGACGGGTTAAATTAGCAACGTTTCGAGCATGAATATACTCATCATCAGGCCTTTAATTGAAAAATATAAATAACAACATTAAATTCATGTATAAAGTAAATAAACAAATGTCAAAACCACTTACAACAATAAATTAATTGACTTTTCAACAAAGCTTGACACAGGTTGTACACAAACTTTTTGGAAAAAATATGGTTAGAATGAGAAACATGAATAAGTAAATACGAATTTATAATATATAATTTAATCTTTATATTTTTCTCTTTCTTGTTCTTGTTTTTTCTGATCACAATCAGATCGTCTATTAATCGCTCTCATTTTTTTAATATGCAGCATTAAGAACATTATGTGTCTCTCTACTTCCAATATCTTCACATTGTCCAGGTCAGGCTTACGGTTCTGCTCTATACAATGCAAAGCAAGTGCATTTTTTTTAGACCCACTGTTGTCCCCATACACACAGATGCGCAGTCTATCCCATTACCACGTCAGACTTATCCAGCTACTCCACTCGTCTCTTTGTGTTAGTAATTAACAAAGCCTTGAGCGTATTAACTGATCTAAACGCTATCCTCGTTAGCTTTTTGTTTCGAATAGGCGCTGTCATCGTTCGAGTCGAAAGAGAAGGAATATACATATGTGTATGGCACTTCGATAGACAACAGGTTGTGGATCGATTACGGGTGTCGTATTGTTGTTTTGTTTGTAATTGCTTATTAGCATGGGAAGTTGTCATGTTTTTCAATACCGTGCTCTTTACTCCAATTCCATCTTAGGCGTTTTTCTTTTTAAGTTCAGAGCAGGGAACTGAACTGTCAAAAAAGATCTTTGTATCTTTTTTATGTCAGACACATAAGAGGTTAGAGCGCTCAGTTTGTGTATCTTTTTTCAATCAGAGACATGCTCAAGCTCTGTTTAGAAAAAAAAAAACGCCTCCTATCAAAAGAAATTACTTGGAATGTGAAACGGTAAACTTCAAAGAGTAGACTTGCATGGTTCTGAAGCTCTGTCTATTAAAAAACAAAAGGAATACTTAACCAGTCATTGTTAAAAAAAACATTCATTTTTAATAAGTTGGTTTTCTCAATGAAATATAACTAAGCCGCAGGGACGGAACACACTCAAATTGATACATTTTCATGGCGAATGCCATCATCGCCGTGCAAGATGGGAGTAGTTCCCTGTTAGTTACGAGGATGGAGCTCCAGCTCATCTTCGATTCATTAAAGAGGAAAAAGTCAACAGGAGTCGATGGTATATCCAATATTGTACTTCGACATCTACCTAAGGAAGCAATTGACATTTATGCCACACTGTTTAACAACGCACTGAATAATGCATATTATCCAGGGCGGTGGAAGACAGCTGTGGTTCATCCTCTCCCGAAAAAGGGAAAGGACAACTCCAATCCGGCGAATCTCCGGTCGATAAGTCTTCTACCGAGTATCAGCAAGGTATTCGAGAAAGTCATAAATAGAGCCCTGGCCAAGTGGGCGGATGACAATAATATCATACCAGATAATCAGTTCGGGTTTAAGGCGGGACATGACACCATTCATGCCGCGTCTAAACTCGTTTCTGATATCCAATGGAACAAAACTAAAAATCAGTGTACAGGTGCTTGTCTGGTTGATTTGGAGAAGGCTTTCGACACCGTATGGTTAGAGGGTCTCTATCTAAAATTGACTAGGCTCGGCATAAGTAAACCACTATTATATATACTTTATGACATGCTCAATGGTAGAAAGTTTGTTGTCAAAAGTGGCAATGTAACTTCTACTGTAATCTTCGATATCAAGAATGGTCTTCAGCAGGGAGCGGTGAACTCGCCGATTCTATTCAGCATTTACACCAGCGATCTGATAAGTAGTCTAACTCAGGCAATTGCGTATGCCGATGACCTAATAGCGTAAAGAACAGCTACAAAAGTTGAGGTTATCAGAATTCTCTTACAGCGTAACTTCGCAAGATTCAGCGATATTGTGATGACTGGAAGTTAAAAATCAACTTTCAGAAATGTGAAACGATTCTGTTTAGGACTCCGTTGGCTAGAGCCCCTAGGGATACTAGAAAGAACTGGCGTAAGCTGATGATCGTAGGGCCGCACTGGCAACCACTGGCGAACAGAAGTGTGGTAAAGTACCTTGGCATCTGGTTGGATCAGTATTTGTATTTCGACAGACATATAAATGCTGCTCTGAACAGGGCTAGGGGAGTCATTGCCCTGACGAAACGGTTGTTTTACAGCAGCCGGCTTGACACCAGGGTGAAGGTGATTTGCTACATGGCCCTCATCCGGCCGATGATTGCCTATGGGTGCCCGGTGTGGTTCAACGTTGCCCCATCTCAAATGGAAAAGATTCGGGTGTTTGAGAGGCAGTGTCTTAGACGTTGTCTTGGTTTACACAGAACACCAGAATCAGAGTACAAACATTACTATTCCAACAGGACTCTATACAACGGAGCCAACATTAACAGAATAGATAATTTTTTGATAAAGCTGATTCGGAGTCACATTGCGAGAGCGATGACCTCAGCAAATAGCTTAATCTTTGGGGCTTACTACCCCAACACAGAATACTTCGAGAGTGTGCGTTTAAGTGGCCATATTGCACCTAATGCATTCCTCTATCTAGATAGTATAGGGTTAATCCAGGATAGAGAGGTGGTTCCGCTAATCTACCACGTCGGCCTTAGTACTGTGGATAGGCGGCTCCTTTATAGTCGAGACGTCCTCGCACAAGACGGAGCAGAGCTACTTCGGTTCAGTAGGACTGTGTCCGATCGGGACCTGAAAGACAGGGTAAGACAGGAGAACCAGTTTTGGTGGTTGTCTAATGTTGATAGCGATAGTTGACCAGTTGTCTTACATAGTTTTAAGGGTATTCTTAGGTAGGAACAGTCAGGGTGGCACAAAAAAAAAAAAAAAAATTAGTACATTCTTCTAATGTACATATATGTACTAGAAAAAAAAAAGCTGTGGCTGTTCTAGTTTTTAAGTAGTTTTAGTTTAGTTTTAGTTTATTTTAAGTAGTTAAAGTTGGTTTGGGTAGTTTTTACTTAGTTTTACTTTAGTTTGTAAGTTTTATATAAAAAATATAAAAAGATAAAGAATCCGAGTTTTTTAAATTTTCTCGAGAAAAAAAAAAAAAATAGATATAGTTTTTTTGAATTAAAAATAGTTTTTTAGGCCGAAAGGCATTCCATTTAAGATATAGTTTAGCTTAGAGCGCCCGCATAGGGCCAGTAAGTTAGTTTTAAGTTATTGGATAATTAGGCTAGTTTTTATGAATTTTTGTCTAGCTTTAAGTAGTTTTAAGATAAATGAAAAATAAAAATGAATTTAAAAAAAAAAAAAAAATACATTTTCATAAATGAATTCAGTGGAAGTTTCATTATTTTGAAAATTGAAAATGTTTTAAATAAAGACGAAGAAAAGAACCTTTAGAACTATTCCATATGTGAAATTCTTTCATTAAAAAATTCTCCTGTCACATCTGGTATGTTGACGTTAAAAGATCAATTTTAATTTTTAAACGTTTTTTTCGCGACCAAATAGACAGTTTTCTTTTATAAAATTTCTAAAAAAAAATATAGTATATGTGAACAAGAGATATTCAAAGAGTTAGTCTATATTTAAATGAGATAAAAATATAATTTTTTAAGTTTATTTTATATCTTTTTCTTCTTTTTTTTCAGAGCATATTTTTAATTTTTAAGCGCAAATTTTACCTTTTTTTTATTTTATTTTGTGTTTTTTAGCGCATAGGCACGGGGAAAGAGTTGAACTACAGGGTGTCATTGACGATGCCAATATTTGTATGTCGAAAGGATTGATGTTGATGAAATTCTGAAGTTTATTAAACGTCCTGAAGAAGTGGAAGAATAAATCACTTAAAGTATTGAGAACCAGCGGCAACATTGCCAAGCAGCCATCAGAGATGCCGCTTCGGACGTGCTGGGTTTTACACGACCACTACAACGAAACCCCTGGTTTGACAATGAGTCTCGGCAAGCACATGCAGTTAAACCAAAGGTATATAAAGCGGCGCTACAAAGAAGGAGCAGAGCTGCTCGCGAGCTCTACGAGCAGAAGAGAAGAGAAAGAAAAAGAAGGAGCATTTGAAGCGCTAGATCGAGGAAAAAAAGGGATGCCATAGCAGGAATGAGGTTCGGAAGTTTTACCGAAAGGTAAAAAAACATCACAGGCTACAATCCCCGAGTAGGCTGCATGGATAATCAAGGGAACATCGTAGTAGAACCGCAGTCCACGCTGAGAATATGGAAAGACCATTTCACCAAACTTTATAACGGCGATGAAGAAGAGAATTTCACTGCTATAGAGATAATACCATTCGACTTAGGCGACACAGACCAACAATACCGCCCACCCGCCTGGACGAAGTGATAATAGCTGTATCGAATCTCAAGCGGCAGGTGATGATTTGGTTGGGATTATGCACCAGCTCATGAGACGCCTTAGTTCGGAGTATGTACCAGCTCATTTACAAAATATGGTCGAAAGAAAGCATGCTCGATGAATGCAACCTCAGAATTGTCTGTCTGATTCTCAAGAAAGGAGACTCTCTCAACTGCGCCAACTACAGTGGCATAAGTCTCCTGAACATCCCATACAAGACTTCGTCAACAACCGGACAAGGGCAAAATAACAGATGTTATTTACAAAATTAATTATAAGGGAAATCCAAACGAACCATGCAATTTGTGCTACATCGGAACCACAAAACAATTTCTTCGGCAACGCATTTCAAATCATAGATCTGACATCAAATCTATTAATCCTGCGAAGACAGCCCTGGCTAGTCACAGCATTTAAAACGGTCATTCTTCAAATTTTGAAGGTGTCAGTAAAAAAATTTCGAGTTTTTCAAAAACTTTAAACTCAAATATCTCGTGAAATAATAGACTTAGGGAGCTGAAAAAAAGCATTTTTGAGAACACCTGCGTGAGAGCATTGGATTAATATTGACCTGCTATTGTTTTTTAAATAATGCAACGTTACACGCCCTAACTAGTGACAGAAAAATGCAATTGCGAAATAAGAACAAAAATGTTCCTGAATCTTGAAATCAATTAAAATAAGAAATACATGCATATTTAGATAAAATACATAATTACTGTTTATTTAAATTTTTAACTTTTTTTTAACTAAAGCTTATTACAAAAAATTTTTCTGTCACTAGTTAGGGCGTGTAACGTTGCATTATTTAAAAAACATTCGCAGGTCAATATTAATCCAATGCTCTCACGCAGGTGTTCTCAATGAAAAAATGTGTTAATCCAGTACTTTGTCACATTATTGTATGCTTATAAGACGATAATTAAAAAAAATAGTAAAAAGAAAGTTAATCCTTTCAATCGTAAATTCACCTAAGAATCCAAAAACGTAAAAACTAAAATAAAAGGCTTTTCTTAGAACAAAAGTAGTTTTTGTTATTTTTGATTTTCTCAAAAACTACAAAACATTTTGACATCCGGTTTTTTGTGTTTGATCAAAAATTAATAAGAGCATTGAATATTGAATGAAAAAATAATACTTAATTACGTAAAATTTTGAAAAAAAATTGTTAAAAAAAAATTTTTTCATTTTTTTTTTTTTCAAAATTTTGATTTTGAAAATTAATATTTCAAAAACTATTCACTCGAACAACTTTATTTAAAAACAAAATTAAAGAATGTATTTCTGGCTTTTCAAAATGCTATAGCATTACTCTGTAAGTGTCATCGTTATTTTTTAATAATTTTTTTTCTATTTTAAGTGATTTTTTCTTAAATTGCCCCTCCCGCCTAAACGGGGGGAAATAGACCCCCCTCCCATACGATTTTTTTCTTGTCTAAGTCTAACCTACACGCCCTAGCTTTTTGTCACACCTTATGCAAATCACCCTGTATATAGTACAGATAATAACCCAATATAATATAGTGCAGATAATAACCCAAGGGGTGAGTCACTTTTTGAATATATTATAAGGAACAATAATTTAATCTTAGACAGAGGCACTGAACCAACCTTCATTACAAGAAATAGAAGAGAAGTGCTCGATGTGACACTTTCCACTAATTCTGATTCCATCGCAATCAGTAGCTTGAAAGTCTTAAGTAATGTTACATTCTTAGACCATGGAATGATAAAATTCCAAAAAGAGCACAAAACAGACAATGCAAAGCCCTACAGAAACCTCAGGAAAACTAACTTGGAAAGATTGGCCTCATCCTTTCGCCGTTACGAAAAAACTGCTATCTTAAACTCTTCATGTCGGTGAAGTCAGCTATTCACAGTGCTTACAAAATTTCTTGTCATTGTCTTGTCATGTCAAAGGTCCACATCTTCCTTGTTTTTTTTTTTAAAAGACTGGATGGAACCTGGACTGACTCCTGCTCTGAAACCTTAAAGTCACTTATGAACACTCATTTCCCAGTATTTTTATACTTTTAATGCATATCTTATGGATAGGGGCCCCAACAAATTGGAAGCCAAATAGTAAATAGCCGAAAAGTTATTTTGGGCCAAAGAATCCTTCTCAGTGTACAAGTCTGAACGATCTGATGGAATAATTCCAATTATGCTCCATGAATGGGCCTTCAACAACGTTGAAAATAGCGCGATACGACAAGCATCAACCCGATGCTATCAAATGGGATTGACTCCACGCTTTAAATTAAAATTATTAATGCAGTAATCGGTGACAGCAAGCCCCAGGGATGTTTCTTATCTCCCCAGCTTTGGCTTCTGGGCGTAAGCCAGATTTTAGTTACATTAGGGCAAGGAGGTTTGTCGTGGCGTACGCTAATGATTTAGTTATATGGCATCAGGAAAAACTTTACAAACTTTTTGCGAGCTCCTACAAAAAGCCCTTGACAAGCTCTGCGGATTTATTGTCAACCCTCTTTAAACAGAACTGCTTATGTTTCCGAGCAAACGAAACATTCCAAATTTAAATCCACCCACCATAAAACAACGATCCATATTACTGGCACGGCCATATATATTGATTTAGTTATCTAAACTAAACTGGAAAGAGAACATCCCAGAAAACAGAAAAAAGTTACAATAGCGTTCTACAACCGCAGTAGAATTCATTAAATATGCACAGCTATTAGAAGGCTGTTTGGTTATCTTAAAGCCATGATAAAAATTCATCAAATGCATCTACTTCTGTTCCAAGAACCGGTATACAACTGTCGTTGTTCTCTAAGTACGAGTATGTTTGCATAGCGAACTTCCATGTTGCATAGTTTTCATGTCCCTTCGGTCGTTTAATCTATGCAAAAAAACTTGAGTTTTTCTCACTTCCCATTGCACGTACCCACAATTTATAACAGCCCCAAAATCAATAAATTTACTATTCCAACAACTAATTCGCAAATGTATATATTCTTGAATTTTTCTGGGCCATTACCTGTAGTAGAGCTACGTATATTCCAGAAGAATTTATTATTTGAAGACAAATTTATGTGGAACAGTTTAATCAAATTTATTTTAATGAAGAAAATTATATTATATTAATTTTCAGTCACCCACTAACCTTCGAACTGTTTAGATCTCAGTTATCAGTAGTGCGTTGCTAATTCATTTTTTTTTCTCTTTTCTGTCTAGTGCAGTTATCCTAACCGGTCTCACCGTTTGTTTTCTTTATCGATTTGGTATACCTTGTTTTTTTCCTTCTTGCGGGACTTGTCGAGTGTGTAATCATGGCCCACGGGCCAAAGAAAAAAGGGAATGGAAATAGATTTTCGCTTCTTGACGATTACGATTTTTCATTTTCCCAAAACCCACCAAAAAAACAAAAATCAGGATCTTCAATATTTGTAGAAGAATACCCTGAACTTCCCACAACTTCTAACTTTAAAAACCCAAGATATATAGTAATTTCTCCAACAGATAAAAATAAACCCATTTCATCGCTTAGCCCATTCTTTCTAAAAAAAGCAATCGAAAACATTAGTAAAGAGTACGAACATGTTTCGCAACTACGGGACGGCAATTTACTTATTCTTGTCAAATCCAAAAAAATAGCTGAAGATTTTCTTAAAGTCAAATCTCTTGCTAGCACGTGTCCGGTATCAGTGAAGCTTCACGAGCAATTAAACTCAACTAAAGGCGTGGTCTTTGCACCGTGTTTAAATATAGTGCCCGAGAGTGAGATAATTACGGAAATGAAATCTCAAGGTGTTGTAGAGGTCTATAAATTTAAAAGGAAAATAGATGGCGAAGAAAAACCGTCTGGTCTATTGCTTTTCACTTTTGACTTATTCAGTCTACCAAAGTCCGTAGAAATAGGTTTCTATAAAGCTAAGGTTACGGAATATATCCCGAACCCAATGCGCTGCAAAAATTGCCAACTTCTCGGCCACACATCCACACGTTGTACCGTCAAAGAGCCTATATGTGTCAACTGCTTCCTCGCAGCTCATTCTCCAGCAATCTGCATACGAACAATGTGCGCCAACTGCAAGGGTCCGCACCCTGCCTCCTCTAAAGAATGCCCCGAATACAAGATTGCAAAAGAAATAATGACAATAAAAACTAAAAAAAAGTGCTCTATGTCTGAAGCTAAACGCCTTTACGGACAAGAAAATCCAAAACCACAATCCGATAATCCTTTTACTGTTTCATTCGCAACAAAAACTAAACAACAAAAACCTAATAATGGAAAAGAACAAATTTCATCTACTCAAACCACTGAAAAAATAATAAATCCAGTCCTTAATAAACCCATCCCCCTAAGGGAACCTTCCGAAAAAAACACGGTTACAAGCCTTCCTTCATTTACACATAAACCTTTATTATCGAAACAGCAACAAATAGATAAAGTACCCGCAGCAAATATATCTCAAACAAATACTTCAACAAACTCTTCAATCCCTTCATCATTTACATCAACCCCCGAATTTTCAAGACCCATAACAAATACAATCGAACAAAACTCTTCAATAAATACCTTAAACCAAACTAACAAACCCACAAACTCAAACTTAACATCAAACAATCTTAATATAAATTACCCTTCTCCTTTATCCAATCTAACTACCGAACTTATAAACAAGAACAAATACTTCATGGAGACGTCATCCAATGATGATGATGATCCCTAAATAAAAACAATTCCGTTTTAAGCAACAGCCACATTTCCTGACGTGCGACTGGAGTAGGGAAAAGGAACTCCCTGTTCCAGCCGCACGTCCTGAAATGTGGCTTTTTATCTAACATCAGCTCATCAAAAACTAATCCATTCAACTCAAATTTTCTTTTCCCTTTGCATAATATACATAAAAAAAAAAGAAAGTATTGTGCATAAGGGCTTTCCCTTTAATTTTATGGTAAAAATTCTTCAATGGAATTTAAACGGTTTTTTTAATAATTACCACGAGCTGCAATTATTAATTAAAGATCAAAATCCATCTATCATTTCACTTCAAGAAACTTTAATACCAAACCATCCGGACACAGGTAAATTTTCAAACTACTCCCCTAAACAATATAATACTTATTTTCACAACTTGGCTACAAATGTAACAGCTAAACAAGGGACCGGATTCCTTGTTCATAAAGCAATTCCCCAAAAACTAATCCAAATAAATTCAAATCTTTCCGCAATAGCAATAGAAATAGTACTGAAAATAAAAATAACCATAATAAATATATACATACCTCCAGATCAAGCATTCTCTTCTTTCGATCTTGAAAACATAACCAACAGGTTCCAAACACCTGTTGTGGTAACTGGAGACTTTAATTGCTGGAGCCCTCTATGGGGCTCTTCCTGCAGCAACACCAGAGGAAAAATATTTGAAACTTTCTTGACAAACTCTAACCTTATACTACTAAATAACGGCAGCCCAACCCATTTTTCTACCCACAAATCCTTAACTCACATAGACTTAACCCTAATCTCACCCCAGCTATACCCAATTTCATCTTGGTCAGTACTCTCAGACCTATATGGAAGCAACCACTTTCCGATAGTCATAACAATAACTCTGAACTCAAATATTACCAATACGAAAATTCGCCCAAAATTCCTAACTGATAAAGCAAATTGGGATCTTTTCCAATTAAATGCTTTGAGCTTTTCGAATGAGAAACAAATTTCTCCCAACATTAATCAGGAAGCGGCTAAAATTCTCAAATCAATAAAATCTGCAGCTAACAAGTCAATTCCACAATCCCACAAAAAAAGTACCAAACCACACGTTCCTTGGTGGAGCAATGAAATAAAAGACTTAAGAACTATAAAGCAAAACGCTTGGAAGACTTTCAAAAGACACCCAACAGATAATAACTTAATTTTGTATCGCAAAGCCAACGCATATTTCCGTAGAGCTGCAAAATCTGCAAAACAACAATGTTTCGAAACATTTACTAACAACATAAACCCTTGCTCTACACCCAAAAAACTGTGGGCAGACATTAAGACCCTCACCGGAAATTACACTCCCTACACGATCCAAACTATAAGGACAGATTCCCAAACACTTACTGAACCCTCAGACATAGCCAATTTTTTTGCGAGCAGTTGGGCAAAACAATCAGACGACAACAATTTCTCCTCAGAGTTTTTACGTGCTAAATCTATCTCGTTACAATCAAATCCATCTGTAGATTGCACTTCAACATCTGCAAAACAAATCGAATTGCCAATAAATTTAATTGAATTGGAAAACTGCATTAATCTGGTGAAAGGCAAAACACCAGGTTTCGATCGGATTTCATACCCTATTCTTAAAAACTGTCCATCGCCACTGAAGCTCCGTATTTTATCACTCTATAACAATATCTTCGACAAAAGTATTATACCACAAGCGTGGAAAACCGCCACCATCATTCCCTTACATAAACCTAAAAAGAACCCTCTTGAGCTAAACAGCTATAGGCCTATATCCTTACTCCCTTGTATGGGGAAACTATTAGAAAAAGTTATTGCCAAAAGAATCCAATGGTTCATCGACAAAAATAATTTAATAAATAACAATCAAGTCGCTTTCCAACACGATCGCAGCACGATTGATGCTTTACTTTGCATCGACGAATACATAGCTTCATCATTATCAACAAAAAACCACATCTCAATATTGTCAATTGATTTCGAAAAGGCATTTGACAAAATTGGGATTCATGTTGTTTTGAACACCCTAATGAAATGGAATATAGGGCCGAAAATTTTTGGCTATATACGCTCATTTTTAACGAACCGTAAATTTCGTACCAGGGTTAATAATGTTTATTCCGCACCCAAAGACCTTAAAAACGGTATACCCCAAGGTTCTCCACTCTCAGTGGTTATTTTCATTATTGCTTTTAATGAGATCAGCAACATAATGTCAAATTATCAAACAGCCCGACATTCCTTATATGCAGACGACCTTATTATACTGGTAAAATCTAAAGAGATTCCAAAAGTAGAAGAAACATTTTCAAATATTCTTTACGATATAGATAATTGGTCCAAATATTCAGGGTCAACCATATCATTAAATAAAACTAATATTCTTCACATATGTAAAAAAAACAAGTTGTCAAAAAATTATAAATGTAAACTTTAAAAACGTAAATATTTGTAATGTTAATTATTTAAATATACTTGGTGTCACTTTCGACAGCAAATTTAGTTTTAAATACCACTGTTTATATCTTAAAAAAAGTTTGGCTACCAGAACAAATATTATCAAATATCTTACAAATAAAAATAGCTGCTCACATATTAACACCGTTATAAGAATCATAAAATGTATTATATTATCCAAAATAGACTACGGACTTCCTATATATGGCAAATGCACAAAATCTTCCCTTAATGTTATAAAACCGGAATATCATGCATCAATAAGATTTGCACTCCGAGCTTTCAGAACTACACCGATTATGAATATGTTGATCGAATCCGGCCTACCCTCAATCGAACAAAGAAAAGACATTGTTACAGCCCATCTTTTAAGCAAATTTCAAACCTCATGTAATTCCGCTCTAACTACAATTGCAAAACAAAACATGAAACGGAAAAAAACACCCAGATATCCATCAACAATTTACAAGGTAATCTCGTTTGCAGAACTCTTGGATTTCCCAATCGCTTCGAACACAATTAAACCACCCGCATATCCACCATGGCTTCTTCCAAAAAACGCAGTTATTACAGACCTTTCAAAACTACCGAAAGAATCCACTAGTAAGGAAATTTATAAATCAACATTCGCCGAGAAGTCTCTCGTATACAAAGAAGAAAATTGGTACTTTGTTTTCACCGATGGCACTAAAAACCAATACGGCACAGCTTTCGCAGTAGTGGATGCAGATGGTAACATTCTCAGGAAGAGTATCCTACCCGAGTTTGCGTCTGTTCTAGCTGCCGAAGCCACTGCAATCCTCACAGCAATGAAACTCAACAACAACCGAAGAACAATTATATTTTCTGACAGCCTATCAACACTAACTGCTGTAAAAAACATAAATAACAACTCGCCAACCATACAATACATAAGAGACGAACTCATTGCGAAAAAGGAAAGCCTGAAACTCTTTTGGATACCTGGACATGTAGGTATAATAGGCAATGAATTCGCCGATGAAGCTGCAAAACAAGCAGCCAACGAACCATTGTTAATGTCTTATGTTGCAAACAAAAAAGATATATCAAAAATGGTTAAAAAACATTTCTCAATCGCAAATCAAATCCAATGGAGTAATTACAATCATCATTACTCAAATTTTAACCCAGAAGGCCAACCAACTGTTTACCCGGAGAACTGTTCATCATTTATGACTCGGTGTTTTTTGCGACTCCGAATGGGGCACTCAATGATCACCCATAGTCACTTGCTCGAGAAAAAAGACCCACCAACATGCCACATTTGCACCAGAGAGGTATTCACCATCCCGCACATGATATTCTTCTGCAACCCAACAAAAATTATTCTCGATAAATTAACTAAAAACAAACCCATACTAGATATTTTAAAACACCCAACTGAACAAAACTTAAAATTGATTGTTAAAATTTTAAAAACCTTAAAAATTGATAAACTTATCTAATTTGGATTATATAAAATTATAAATTTATATCATATTTAAATATTTAAATTTCTCATTACTCATTTTTTTTTCTTTACCTAAGCTGATAGCCCTGGTAGCTAATGCTTTATTTATATTATTTTGTAATTAATTACATCGTAATAAATATTAATAATAATAATAATAATATTAATTTTCATAGTTATTTCATAGGGATACTTAAATTGATTATTTTAATAAAGCATTATTAGTTCAGTATTTCAACAGGATTCTCCACTGCCTTATTAAAGGTATCACTTTAAGGAGATTTCAAATAAAAATGTATTTCACAATATACGCCACCAATTTTTTTAGAAATGTTACAGCGCAGCGACAACTTATCGTAATGACTTGCAAATCTTTAATATATAAAACAAAGTCGGGCTTGTTCGAACACTTATAAATCGAGAACGGCTGGATCGATTTTGATTTGTTGTATTTGTCTCCGTCCCCAATAGCATATAACATTGGAAAATTACCGAAAAAATAAAATAAAAGAAAAAAAAACATTTTCCCATACAAAATGTTTATGGGTTTCGTAACTGTCTCAAATTCAAGAACGTGTTTAAATAAAGGTTTCGAATCGACAACTTATATCCACAATATTCGGATAATGGCGTGGAATAGTGTCAGTAATGAAAAAGGATTGACATATGTACATTAGGGTGGTCCTTATTCCTAAGAAAAAAAATTCTTTAATTTCGCGGGGCACCACGTAATTTGATTATATACCATAAGAAAGTATTTCAGTATTTTTTTGGAATTTTTTAAACGACATTTAGAGGTCGCTACCAAGGTTTGAATTTTAAATAAAAACTCAAAATCT
Organism: Chrysotoxum bicinctum; assembly: GCA_911387755.1. Lineage (NCBI taxonomy): Eukaryota > Metazoa > Arthropoda > Insecta > Diptera > Syrphidae > Chrysotoxum > Chrysotoxum bicinctum. Next base: position 108,108,622 of record OU426988.1, read on the forward strand.
TTATTTGTTAGATTCTTTTATTTTTATAGCCAGGAAATAAAAAATATTACAAAATTATTGTTGTTATAAATTAAGATAATATGTAGATATTTGAATCATTTATTTTTAAGATACAAGGGTTGACTTGTTAGTATTAGTTTACTTTTTCCTATACTCTTTTACCAACAAAAGCAAATATTGCTTTTTCTCTTCATTGGTTGTAATTAATTTATTATATTCTTCCATTAAAGCAACACCGCGCTCAGCTACGTCGTTCACTCACGAAGTTTTCTATATTTTTTTTCGTGGATATGTGTGATATCAAGGTTTGTTCTTTTTAAGCAATCTTCTGTGCCTTCAATTTTCAGTGCTTCTACCATTTTTTTCTTCTCTTGAACTGAAAGTTCGTCATCGAAAAAGGCAAGCGAAACTAGCTCTTCCGGCAAATACCACAAATGATTTAGAATCTTTTTCAGCGCAACAGTAGCTATATTTTTGTTAAAGCTTTCAAAGGCTTTAAGGTCTTTCAATAATTGTAAGTCGTTTCTTGGTGCTGACCATCCGGTAGAGGCTTGAAACCAATATTTAACATAAATCATCACCGTGAAAATGCATATTTCTCTCACAGCCTTTTCGTCCTTTTTCGTTATCTTAAACTGATGCTTAAATAAATAGATTTTCAAACAGTACAAGGCTCCTGCCATTCATCCAGCTCGATGTAGACCAGCAGGTCTCCTAAATAAAACGCTTTTTTTAGGAGCACCTCCTAAGAAAATGATAGTGAGATTCAACAGTTCTCTGTACTCATCTCGAGGTTGATGTACTTGTAGTTGCTTTTTGGCAAAAGAAATCTGTCTGCGGCCACTTCTGCAAAAATATTTGCCTCAGCATCATCTGTTATTGTTTTGAAGTTGCTTTGGTCAATAGTGTTCTAATTGTTCTTAAATCTTTTAAATAATTGTATATCATGACCACTAGATGGGGCAAGCGATTGATCCACTACATCTGACAACATAATTTCCATTATGTGGTGACGACAAGCAAACCAAAGCATTTTTTTATCCATTTTTCGTTCCAAAAGCCGGTATTTACAGCAGTAGTGTCGATTTTGTCGCACTGCTAATAAAAACTCCTTGTCTTCTTCTAAAGTCATAATATTTAAAGCATCACGATGAGCAATATCAAATAAATCTTCTAATTTTTGTTGCCAGTTTTGTTCTTTTTTCTTTAATGCTTTTGAACGTTTTTTCTTGTTTTCTTTATTTTTTTTTCTTGATTCTGCAATTCTTTAATTAGTTTTTCAATTTTTTTAATTAAATTAGTATACTAGCTTTTTTCCACAAATATATAACTCGGCAAGCCGTCAAAGTCGCAGATTCACGTATGCTTTTCTTTTCTTTATTTGATTTCTAGTAGCTTTTGCTTTACTGAGTCCGCTACTTGTAGACGCCATTGCAAGTTAAAACACGTTACTATGATTTTTACAAATAAAACGCATGCGCTCTCGTTAATAACTCATTAGAACTGAAGTGCCGGCCGAGATAAGGGTGTTTGTTCACAAAATCAAAAAGATAAGCCGTAACTTATTATGTTAGTGCGCACGCGTACGCCTTAAATTGTACGTCTTACGGCTTATCTTTTTGATTGTGTGAACGGTCTAAATCTCGACGCGTCGGTACAGATGAAAGGTCGAGGGGAGGAAGGGATAAAAAGCGAGTTTCACTTGCACGGAAAATGTGATACTCTTATAAACGCCTAAATGAAACATTAATGAAACTATCATTTAAGGGTAGGTGTCCATTGAAAAAATAGGTTAGACTTTTGCGCTAAGCTGTATAACTTTCACAATTTTATAAATATTTCAATAAAATAAACGGTCATCGATTAGAAAAATGTTAAGAAAAATACTTTTGTAACTTTAAAAAAAATAAAAACAATGTGTGCCCAGAAACTGCCACACAAGTGGAAAAATCATACATTTTAGTAAGGTCCTTATTCTAATGATGGGGAAATTCCGAAATATTACTTTTTTATTTATATTTTTTTTATAGAAATAACTTATCCTTAAATCACGTATCGGTCCTGCTCTACTGGATAAAACTTCATAAGTATAAAAGATAACGAAGTAAAATTCACTCTTATACAAAGCCAATAAGTATGTGCAATTACGTTTTTTTTTTATTTTATTTTTTAATTTTTACAGTAACTTTTTACTAACAAAAGTCAAAAAATATACATTTTTTTGCAAATATTTTGTTCCCTACCCTGGGAAATTGAGTTATATTTTTTAATTTTTGGAAATAATTTTTTAATCAAAGATTTATATTTCCTGAATAGTGTGTGTCTTAAAAATTAAATAAAACTCATCCAAAGTTCATAAAAATGCAATTCAATATGACAGTATTTGTAATGCATTTGTAAGGAAAGTATTGACAATACAATTCTCACATATTTTTTTTATATTTGTTGGATATTTTGTTTATTAAATTTAAAAATACAAAATACTTCTTTCACTCAATATTTATTTAATTTTATTTTTATAAAAGAGGTCTATTTTGCATTTTTTAACAACAAATTTCTTTGCACACGCACACAAGTAAGATTCAGTTCACAAGAATTCCACTACAATATCAGCGCTTTGGAAGAGAATGTTTGTTATTCTCTGTGCAAAAGAATTTTGCCTGCCCATCCGCTCTCTTGATTCTTTCTTTTTTTTTGTCTGGGCTCATTTAGTTTTTTATTCTTGTTTATGACTTGTCATCTTGCATCTCGTATTACAAGAACAGAAAAAATACAAAAAAAAGTGTTAGAAATGATGATAGAAGCCCTGTTGCTTCCCAACATATTTCTTTTATTTTTTACACAATCAACCACATTAAATTTTCATATTTAATCAAAATAATTTGTATACTTAATCTTTATATAAACTCATTAGCACATTTGATCATGGAGAATGGCGGGAAATATGCATTTGACCAGATGTCGAGATGTATATCAAATTAGCCATGAAATTGACTTTACATTCTCGACAGTTGGTCAAGTGTATTTTTACCTTTTGTTAATAATTTGCAAACGTTAACTTATATAATTTATTAAATCAAATAATTTGTAAATATAGCACGCACACGTTAAAAACACGCCGACGAAAGACAATTGTCAAATGTGCAGAAGTCATGCAGCCTGCAAAATTGTATTTATTTTCTTCTCACCTTATCCTATATGAATTTCAATTAAATCTATAACTATTTCATTATTCATTAATATTCCATTTAAATTTTAGAAGGAGTAAACAATACAAATTGTATATCTGTTACACTTTGCAGAACATAGAAAACAATACACATAAACATTATATGAATGCATTTGTATATTTCAACATTATATTTGTTCCTATATAAAATATCAGATAGGTCAATAACCTTTAAATTATAATATCTGCTTAACAGCTGATATTATGTAATAATTGTTACACCGAGGCATAAAGTTTTCAAACACTTATTAAATTGTCATTCTTCGTTTTGAATTGTAATAAACTGGTTGATTGGAATTTGTAACGTGGTTAAAAGAAGGCATTTTCATTTTATTATTTTGGTACTACAACTTAGGTACAAGTTTGATAATTTAAAATTGTTCAGAAGTTGATCTGTTTTAAATAATTAATTATATTTCGTGGGTAACATCTTGCCCCGGAACATGGTCCTTCGAGCCTAAGAATTAAAGCGCGTTTGTTAAAAAAAAAAAAAAAAAACTTTTGCGACTTAAAGTGCCACATAGTGCAAATTAAATTTGTTAAAAAATTGCAAGTTGGTACAATAAATTGCCCAAAAAAAAAAAAAAAAAAAAAAAAAAAAAAAAAAAAAAAAAAAAAAAAAAAAAAACTTTAAGGAGCATAAGGAACAAGGAAACTGATAGAACCCTCCAGTGAACTGTTAAGTCCAGCATCCGTAAGAGTTGCATCAAGCCGTTACTCAGTGGACAGTTAAAGAGTTGGAATCCTGTACTAGCTGCATCTTCACTACGAGGAACTGTTAAGTCCAGCATCCGTAAGAGTTGCATCAAGCCGTTACTCAGTGGACAGTTAAAGAGTTGGAATCCCGTACTAGCTGCATCTTCACTACGAGGATTACATACTTCTATTGTAACGGAGTTTCTGGTTCATAAAACGTTATTGAGGTAAAAAATATTTCTACAACTTAATAAGATATTTATTTTTTAACTTATAAAAAACATATATAAATCTCTATAAACTTTCTGTGGCTTTATAAATCGAACTTAACTTTTCGTTAAAAAAAAAAAAAAAAAGAAAGATAGTGAACATTAAAATCTTTTAGTATCCACCCTACCAAACGAAACTGAAATTCTGAAATAAAACTGAAATTTTGAAATAAAACTTTTCTGAAGACCCTTTAATTCAATTTCTTTCAAATTGCCATATATCATATATGTACTATAAAATTAAAGCATGGCAAAATTACAAAAAATCATAGAAGGACAGAGCTTAGTATTAGCTGAAATGTCCAGTGGTTACGAAGATTATTTAAAAGAAAGCGTGTCGCGAAAATCAAGAGGGTACGTGAACGCGTGTCTTAAGGAAGTTGAAGACTCTTTTGCTCGGGCTAAGAAAGATCACGCGGTCATCGTGAGTAGTACGCAGGATGCTACAAAAGAAACATACTTTACTAACGAAATCTTTTTAAAATTAAAGCTTATTTATTTTAAATACATTGGTGTCATAAATGACGACAGAGATAAGCTTATAGCAGAAAGAGCTACAATTTCAATAGATTCTAATGCTTTTAATTGTACTAATAGTAACTTTAATACGTCAAGATCTGGTCATAACGATGTGCGTCTATCGCGTATAAAAATTGAACCCTTTTCGGGAAATTTTGACGATTGGATTGAATTTTACAATCTTTTCGATAATTTGATTAATAAAAATGAAGATCTCTCAGACATACAAAAGTTACAATATCTCAAAACATCGTTAACGGGTGATGCTGCTCGTCTTATACAGCATCTACCCATTGAAAGCAAAAGTTATGAGTCTGCTTGGCAAATACTCACTGACAGGTTTCAAAATAAAAGGAAATTAGTGAATACCCAAATTAAAAATTTCTTAGAACAGAAAAAGTTAAATGTTGAATCTGCATCCGCCTTAAAATCGCTCCACGACAAAAGTGTCGAATGTGTTCATGCTCTTTCTAACTTGGGAATCCCTGTAGATGTGTGGGATGCCATTTTAATTTTTGTTATCTTTCAAAAGTTGCCATACCAAACCCAAAAAGATTGGGAAAACAAACTTGGTGCAACAAAAAGTCTGCCTGACTGGAAAACCTTTCTATCATTTATAGAAGGTCGATTTAATTCACTTGAAAATATTTTAGACATGCATGATGATTCAAAAAATTTTGCGCCCGCAAGTTCCTTTCGGAAAAACGTTCAATTAGCTCACCACACGCAACCAGAACCCACAAGCAACAAATTTCTTTGTCGCTTTTGCAAAATGCCTCATAGCATTCGTCATTGTAAGAAGTTTCTTAAAATGGGTGTAAAGGCCCGAACTGAAATCGCGAAAAAACATTCAATTTGCTCAAATTGCTTAGGGTACGATCATCATGCTTCAACGTGCAGCAGCACAAATCGATGCTACAAGTGTGGACTAAAACATCATACCTTACTACATATCGAGTCCCAAAACTTATATGAATCGAACAAATCTTCAATCGCATTCCAATCTATTACACCACAGTCAAAACAAAATACACAAACCCACTTTGTTCAAAATAATAATCAGTCTACTCAAGATCCACTTAATACAGAACCTCAACCACATTATAGTAATGCACAACCAATAAATTACAACACGCATTTCAATAAAATGCAATCTCAATCCTTATTAGCCACTGCGCTTGTAAAGACATTCAAGCCAAACGGAACGCAACTTATTTTAAGAGCTCTTATAGACCCAGGTTCTCAGGCAACATTCATCTCTGAAAATGCTGCTCAGATTCTAAAACTCAAAAAACGTAGAACTCATGCGATGGTCAAGGGTCTGGGGAACACAGAAACTGGTACATCAAAATATGAAGTCAGTTTAACACTTTTCTCTGTAAACAATTCTGAATTTTGTCTCGATGTTAGGGCACTTGTATTCAATAACTTAACAACAAGGTTGCCTACTCAGAAGTTTGATGTCAATGATTTTATGCATGTAGCAAATCTGTTATTAGCCGATCCATCATACAATATTCCAGGGCAAATCGATCTCTTGATAGGTGCCGATGTGTATTCGACAATCATCTTGGATGGCATAGTAAAAGGGAATACAGGAACCCCAGTAGCCCAATTGACCGAATTTGGCTGGATTCTGACCGGAAACATCCATTCAAGGCGAAATCCAATCACCATACAGAGCCATCATACACAACTGGATTTTCAACTGAACAAGTTTTGGGAAATCGAGGAAAATCTTGAAAACAGGAAACTTACACAGGAGGAGGAAATTTGCGAACAACACTTCAAAAATACATCCAAGAGAAGATCCGATGGAAGATACGAGGTGCGTCTTCCGTTTAAAAATAACAAAAAACCGTTGTTAGGAAATTCCAAACGTGCTGCAATGGCAAGATTTTTACAGATTGAAAAACGTATGAAGTTAAATAGTAATTTCAAAAAACTTTATTTAGAATGTATAAATGAGTACCTTGCATTAGGTCATATGACGGAAGTTAGAATGGAAGATGAACAAATGCTAAGTAATTCTTACTATCTTCCACATCATGCTGTAATGAAAGAATCAAGCACCACAACTAAGCTGCGGGTAGTTTTTGATGGATCGTGCAAGACATCAAATGGTCTTTCACTAAATGAGTGTCTTATGGTAGGCCCTCGGCTACAACTAGATATAATCGATTTAGTAGCTAAATGGAGAAGATTTAAAATTGCATTGGTTGCAGATATAGGCAAAATGTATCGCCAAATTTGGATGGCTCAAGAAGACACACCATTTCAAATGATTTTATGGAGATCATCAACAAATGAACCTATAAAAACATATTGTTTGAATACAGTGACATTTGGAACTGCTTCAGCCCCTTTCTTAGCTGTGCGCACCTTGCAAAGGCTGTCGGAAGATATTGAGCAGAGTCATCCTCATGTAGCAAAGGCAATTATGGAAGGTTTCTTTGTCGACGATCTTATATATGGATCAGACAACGAAGAAGAAGCAATAACGTTGCAAAAAGATATTGTGTCAACCTTACAAGCAGCAGGGTTTCCCCTAAGGAAATGGGCCAGCAACTCGCAAAAGGTCATGGAAGGAATCCCTGAAATTGATAGAGAAATAAATTTTCCTCTCGACTTTGAATCAATAGATTCTATCAAAACATTGGGTATTCAATGGCATCCTAGTAAAGACCACTTCAGTTTTAAAATTAACTTGCCTGAATCTACCAACTTTACAAAGCGATCCATTCTTGCTGACATCGCGCGTCTTTTCGACCCATTGGGATGGATATCTCCTTGTGTTGTCAAGGCTAAAATGCTTCTGCAACAACTTTGGACAAGGAACTTATCTTGGGATGCACCAATACCACAAGATATTGCAAGTTCTTGGACAGATCTTCGCCATGGTTTGACACAATTGTCAGAAATAAAAATACCTCGTTGGATAAATTATGAAATCTCGTCCAAGGTGGAGCTGCATGGCTTTAGCGACGCCTCAGAAAAAGCTTACGCAGCAGTTATTTATCTACGTATTATTGAAAACGGCAATGAGTACATTCACTTGATAGCATCTAAGACCAGAGTTGCTCCAGTAAAATGTATTTCATTACCACGACTGGAATTATGTTCGGCTCTACTTCTGGCTAAACTTATAGCAAGAATTGTAAGGGCCATGCAACTTGAACCCATCAAAACATATGCATGGACTGACTCCATGATTACCTTAGCATGGATAAAAGGAAGTCCATCTATACGCACCACCTTCGTTGCTAATCGGGTTAGTGAAATTCAATCCCTAACAAATATTGATTCATGGCATCACGTAGGTACAAAGGATAATCCTGCAGATTTGGGATCACGAGGATCATCACCTGACCAACTCATTAATAATGACATGTGGTGGAGTGGACCAAATTTTCTTAAAGAATTCAATCCACAGGAGTATTCATCAGAGGCAACTATCGAGACACAACAAGAAACAAAAAAGAAAAACAGAAACGATACGATCTCATTCTACAATAACAACTTAATAATATTATCAAATTTTTCACATATTGCAGCTTATTGCATTGCATTAGAAAACGATTTTTTGAAAAGGGTATCTGACTTAAGAAGATTAATTCGTAGTATCGCAATATGGCAACGATATATAAAAAACATAAAACTAAAAATTAAATCAGAATCGAGTGAAGGATTAGATAACTATCCACTTACAATCGAAGAACTAAATGTATCTCGAATGAAAATAATTAAATTAGTGCAGAGCGAGCTGTTTCCAGAAGAAATAAAGGCTTTAAAAGAATCGAGGTCTCTACCGAAAGGAAGTGTAATTTTGAACTTAACTCCTTTCCTTGACACAAACGGTGTTTTACGTGTAGGTGGCCGCCTTCAAAATTCTTTTCTTCCTTACAGTCAGCGGCATCCAATTATCCTAAGAGATCAGCATCATTTCTCTAGGTTGGTGGCATGTGATGTTCATCAACACACTCTACATGGAGGACAGCAACTCATGATGGCAGAAATACGGAATTATTATTGGATCACCAACCTCAAACGATTAGTAAAATCTACTATCCATAAATGCGTTAGATGTCATAGGCACAATGCTATAATGCAAACGCAGCTAATGGGAAACCTACCTACGGAACGTGTCATAGTCACAAGACCTTTCACAAACACCGGTGTCGACTACGCTGGACCTGTTGAGGTTAAAATGTGGAAGGGCAGGTGCAACAGGTTCACAAAGGGCTATATTGCAGTTTTTATTTGCTTATCGACAAAGGCTATCCATCTCGAGCTCGTCAGTGATTTAAGCGCAGCAACTTTTATTGCAGCTTACAGACGATTTGTAGCCAGGCGAGGAATATGCAGCAACCTATTTAGCGATTGTGGAACAAATTTCAAGGGTGCGAACAACGACCTTAAAAGAGACAGCAAATTCATAACCTCTGAATGGTCTTCTTCTGTTTCAAAAACTCTCTCCACATTCTATACAACTTGGCATTTTAATCCTCCATTGTCTCCCCACTTTGGTGGATTGTGGGAGGCAGGTGTCAAATCTCTCAAACACCATCTAAAAAGAACAATGGGTACTGCAAAACTGACCTTTGAAGAATACACAACTCTTTTAACTCAGATTGAGGCTTGCCTCAACTCACGGCCTCTTTGCCCGATGACATCTGATCCAAACGATCTCAATGTGTTGACGCCAGGGCATTTTCTTATAGGTGGTCCACTCAACTTATTGCCTGACAGGAACTATTCAGATAAGAAATTAACCAATCTGGATAAATACAAGTACATTCAAAAAATTACACAAGATTTTTGGAAGCAATGGAGTACAAGTTATCTTCACTTGCTCCAACAACGACCAAGGTGGCTTCAACAGAAACCTAACATAAAGATTGGAGACATTGTCATAGTGAAGGACGACAACTTGCCACCTTCGTTATGGTCACTCGCTCGGGTGATCGAACTGCACCCCGGAAATGACGGTCTAACTCGCGTAGCGACGATTAAAACAGAAGGGTCTACTTTCAAACGACCTATAACAAAACTTTCTCCTTTACCAGTATCTAATCCGTCGAATTCGAATTTATTGGAAAATGAACAATAATACCTTGAGAAGGTTCGAAAAAACTATATCAATGAACTATACAAACTGAACTAATCTAAATGAACTCATAAACTTGAATTAATAAAATTAATTATAACGCCCATTTCATAACGCCCATATCACTATGCCCAAACCATAATACATAATAATGTCCATATCAAAAAAAAAAATATGTCCATCTCATCACAAGTCTGTAATTCACTATATAATGTATAAACCCTTGTCATTTCAACCCCAAGCTTCGAACCGAGATTCTAACACCAATCAATTACATGAAATCGAGCAAAACAGATAACTATATTAATTTATAATTATCCTTGTTTTATAATGTAAACTAACCTTGTTTTGTTTTATATAATTTTCATGATCAAAAAACTGCGATGATGAACAATTGTACTGAGGCGAATCCAAGGCACTCACAAGCAAATAAGATGAGAATAATCCCGTCGATGAATGATGATAAATAATCCCTGCTGAGGAAACAAAATTCAATGTCAAGGACATCAAACAACAACAACAATACGTCACCAGCCAGCATCCTACCCACACACTTGGAGGCGGGAGCATGTTGCTTCCCAACATATTTCTTTTATTTTTTACACAATCAACCACATTAAATTTTCATATTTAATCAAAATAATTTGTATACTTAATCTTTATATAAACTCATTAGCACATTTGATCATGGAGAATGGCGGGAAATATGCATTTGACCAGATGTCGAGATGTATATCAAATTAGCCATGAAATTGACTTTACATTCTCGACAGTTGGTCAAGTGTATTTTTACCTTTTGTTAATAATTTGCAAACGTTAACTTATATAATTTATTAAATCAAATAATTTGTAAATATAGCACGCACACGTTAAAAACACGCCGACGAAAGACAATTGTCAAATGTGCAGAAGTCATGCAGCCTGCAAAATTGTATTTATTTTCTTCTCACCTTATCCTATATGAATTTCAATTAAATCTATAACTATTTCATTATTCATTAATATTCCATTTAAATTTTAGAAGGAGTAAACAATACAAATTGTATATCTGTTACACTTTGCAGAACATAGAAAACAATACACATAAACATTATATGAATGCATTTGTATATTTCAACATTATATTTGTTCCTATATAAAATATCAGATAGGTCAATAACCTTTAAATTATAATATCTGCTTAACAGCTGATATTATGTAATAATTGTTACACCGAGGCATAAAGTTTTCAAACACTTATTAAATTGTCATTCTTCGTTTTGAATTGTAATAAACTGGTTGATTGGAATTTGTAACTTGGTTAAAAGAAGGCATTTTCATTTTATTATTTTGGTACTACAACTTAGGTACAAGTTTGATAATTTAAAATTGTTCAGAAGTTGATCTGTTTTAAATAATTAATTATATTTCGTGGGTAACATCTTGCCCCGGAACAAGCCCTTATCCATAAGCTTCGAGTACTTGGATTACCTTCGCCACTAATAAAGATTTTATTTTCTTTTCTCTCTTTTAGGAAATTCTTCGTTCAGCTAGACAGCTGCAAGTCTTCTATCAAATCCATCAAAGCCGGAGTCGCCCAAGGATCAAAGCTGGGTCCCTTCCTATATAACCTGATGACGTCTGATCAACCTGTGCCAACTGACTGCGAGAACTTGCTTTTCGCTGACGACTCGCTGACCTACTCCTCGTCGATAGCGCCAAACATTGCAGCTCGGAGAGTGGAAGCCCAAGTCTTCAAACTCTACGAGTACTACAAAAAGTGGAGTATCCGAATAAACACTGCCAATTCGGAGCTTGTGTGTTTCAGGAGACCCACCACCAATGGCAACCGATGTCGTTCAGCAGCCACTTACAGAAGATTGACCGTGAAGCTCCCCGATGAGTCAACGATAGCAGCCAAAAGAAATGCTAAATACCTCGGAGTAAACTTCAACGAGCTGTTCAATTTCAACCCGCACTCTATTCAGGTTCTAAGGAAGGCCAACTTCGTGTTTCACCGCTTGCGCCCGTTGCTAGCCGGAAGAACCGGACTAAGCCAGCCAGTGAAGCTACTAATATACAAGCAACTCATCAGACCCGTCATCAGTTACAATTTTCCTGTATGGTACACCATCTCGAAGACAGCAATGCTGAAGCTCCAAATCTTCGAAATAAAAATTCTAAGGATAAGCACCTGACTTATCTTCGATCGACAGCGAAAGCAGCACTTCAGCAACGAAAGAGTCTACGAAGAAGCAAAAATCAAGCCACTGGACCAGTTTCTCGTGCAATTAGCGAAGAAGCTCATATCTAGCACCACCAACCACCACCCAAACCCGCTGATGAGAAGGATGACCACCGAGGAACGACATCCAGAGCCTAGATAGCTTAGTGCTCTGGATATTATAGAAAGGATCCCAGCCGACAAAGAAGCAGCAGTTCGTTTCTTCGCTGACGCCGAGTCAGCATATCACCGTGGCTGAAAATATCAGAAAACAAACCCCCAACAAACCCACCATTTGGACAACCGGGACTGAACAACCCAAGAAATAAACCATGCCATCATCTTAATTAAAATAACAAGTCGTGTATATTATAAATGCTTTAATTTTAGAAAAATGGCATAGCTTAAGTTAGGCCCCCTATGTGCCAACAAAATTTTATAGTCATAGTCATATTATCCTTAAGTTTAAGTTTTCCAAATTGTATATATATAAAGTTCAATAAAAAACCTTGAAAACCTTGAAGGAAAGTCACTTGTTTGCTACGGTTAAAGCTGACGAGTTCGAGTTTAGCTTACAAGGCAACTGAAATTGTACAGCTATTTCGTTCCATCAGTTTGGTTCGAAGAATAAACGTCCTAATTGCCACCAGGGGCTTTGGTACCTGCTGATCTGTCGGTGTTTATACATTGGCTGTGCCTACCAGGGGCCTTAAACCATCAAGTGCCTACCAGGGGCCCTAAACCTGCCGATCTAGTGCCTACCAGGAGCCTTAAACCTGCCGATCTAGTGCCTACCAGGGGTCTTAAACCTGCCGATCTAGTGCCTACCAGGGGCCTTGAACCTGCCGATCTAGTACCTACCAGGGGCCTTAAACCTGCCGATCTAGTACCTACCAGGGGCCTTAAACCTGCCGATCTAGTGCCTACCAGGGGCCCTAAACCTGCCGATCTAGTGCCTACCAGGGGCCTTAAACCTGCTGATCTTGTAAGCGCCAAGAGCGTAGTCCGTACTTGTAAAAGAGTTACCCGATACCGAATACCAGTTAATGAAGAAACCAGATGCCAGAATAGAGCTTTCTAAAGGAAACCAACAGGATCACGAATAACCGATGTTACCAGACACACAATACAATGCGTAAATTAATTGAAATCTAGAATGTTTAAGTTGTTATATGAATATTTAAGATTTGTTTTCATTAAAGATTTTGTATAAGGTTTTAAAGACCTTCCTACTGAAGTTTCGTGTTTTCTTCAGAGTGACCCTGGAAATCCGGCGAGCAAAACCTCGGCTGGAAAGCAAAAAGCACATCACAGTAATAAAACAATATCTTAATTATAATAGTAATATTTAAAATATCTGTTTCATTTTGGCCTATTCTAATAAAAATTAATGATATAAGAAGATCCACTTTTTTATCGAAAAATTGTGTTCAGTGACGAAGCTCATTTCTGGTTGAATGGATACGTGAGCAAGCAAAACTGCAGTATTTTGAGTGAAGAGCAGCCAAAATCATTGCAAGAGCTACCAATGTATCGAAGAAAAAGTCACTGTTTGGTGCGGAATATGTGCTGGTGCAATCATTGGGCCGTATTTCTTCAAAGATGATGCGAATCGGAACGTTACTGTGAATAGTGACCGCTACCGTCCGATGATAACAAACTTTTTTTTGTGCAAAATGAAGAGCTTGTCATGCAACATGTGGTTTCAACAAGACGGTGCCACATGCCACACAGCATGCGTAACAATACATCAACTGAGAGGCGAGTTCGGTGAAAAGTTTATTTCAAGTTTGGGGCCGGTCAATTGGCCGCCTTGATCGTGCAATTTATCTACGAGTATCATCTAGACTACTTTTTGTGGGGATATGTTAAGGCTCTATAGCGACAAGCCCGCTTCGATTGAAACACTGGAAGCCAACATTGAAGCATTTATTCGTGAGATACCGGCTGAAATGTTAGAAAGAGTATGCCAAAATTGGACTAAGCGGTGGACCATTTGAGGCGCAGCCGCGGCCAACATTTGCATGAAATAATCTTCAAACATTAAATTATATCAACCGAACTATCGATTCAAATAAAGATTTCATGCATTTTTCTGAATTTTGTTTTTTTTTTTAATTTCCGATAGCTCTTAAAAAATCAGTCTTTATATACATACATACATATATATCTATATATATAAAAACGAGTTTAACTTTTGTGTGTGACTTTATAATTAGAATCCGGCTAGATGGATTTTATAAATTTTTTTAAATGAAAGGGGACCATTTGGAGATGGTTTAGAAACAAATTTTTTGAAAATTAGTCAAGCCGAAGTTTTGTAATCCGCCCTTAAATTTACCTTTAAAAACGAAGTTATGAGAAAACGTAATCTACCCATCTTTCGATTTTGTACACCTACCTAAAATGATCGGAACTCTATCAAAACACACCAACAACACAAAATTACATCTTGCTTATTCGATTTCTTGGAATAAAAAGATGTACATATTTGTTTTCTTAATGCTTTTAAAATATGTATAAAATAGAAAATAAATTAAATCTCTAAGACTGCGTTTAGAATTTGATTTTGTGGAAAAAATTAGGTATGTAAGTATAAATATGTTCAACGTTGATGCAGTTCTCCTGCTTTATCACGTACAGTGTATCACAAAAGTAAGTAAGCACCTCTTTGCTTAAAGATCATTTCCTTCAAACAATCGATAGTAATGTTTAAAAAAAAAAACTTAATATTTTTGTCTGTAATTGATAAGTATTTCGAACTAAAAAATAAAATTTCAAATAAAAATTTAAAGAAAACTTAAGAAATATTCGACTTAAACTAAAAAAGTTAACAAATTTATATCACAAAAGTAAGTAAGCGGTTCAAATAAACCTTGAATTCATTACAGTTATTTTGTAAATGTTATCCATTTAGTACTTCGTTGGATACCCTTTGGCTTTTATAACTGCTTTCATACGTCGAGGCATTGAGTTAACCGAATTTTGCGTAACGTTTTGTCCAATTTTAGACCATTCATCCTGAAGAACACGCTTTATATCATCTTTCGTCCTGATTTCATGTTTTCTTACTTGTCGGTCAAGATGTTCCAATAAATGTTCAATGACATTTAAGTCGGGCGACTGTGGTGGTGATTTGAGCTGGATTCGGACGTTATAAAGCAGCCATTCTTTGACAACATGTGAGGTATGTTTAGGATCATTGCCTTGCTGGAAGACAAATGACTTACCCATATTCGTGCTTTCTATAAATCCCGCCGCAATTTTAAACACAAAAAAAAAACAAACAAACAAAAATCAATAACCCAATTAAATACAAAAAAATAATAATAATAAAAATAGTCCCGCCGCAATTTTAAACACAAAAAACAATAAAACTAAATTAGTACAATTAAAAGTGAATAAAATAGAAAAAAAAAATCACAGAAACGCGAGTGCTAATCCCCTGGTCCATCCCTTTCCCCCATCACTTACAGTTGATCTACCTTGATCATCGTATGCACTGTGTGTACACACACATAGAGTGTACGATGAATCAAGTGTAGATAACAACAAATGTATATTTGATAATTATTACTCTCTTTAAACCAAGAGCGGATTTGATACATATTGCCATTTAGGCATAACACTAATGGTAATGTGTATTGAAAAGTTCAACTGGTACTAAGTTTATTAATTATTAAATTAGACTATTCGTTTGTTTTAGTTTTTTTTGTTTTGTGAATATTGCAATGGTAAGTGATTTTAGGGTTGATTTTAGCAACATTCGGGGCTTGCGTAAGAACTTCTGTGCCACGTACGTTCATACTGTAAAGAACAGGCCAGCTGTTTTGGTACTAAGTGAAACTCAGGTAGGTGAGAATACCGATCATTCGGAATTTTCTCTACATGGGTATAGCTTAGTGCCATTATTCTTCCCACACCACGGTCTCGGAATCTTTATTAGAAACGATGTTGCGTACCAACTTCAACCGCAATATGGTAAATGTTTAAATACGAATTTCAATTTTATATGGTTAAAATTCACGGTACATAAGCACATCATACATACCTGTTTCATTTATCGAAGTCCAAACCTAGACAGAAATTCAACTTTTAACGAATTTGATGCTCTGTCCGATTCCATCCAAAGAATTGTTTCCCATTATCCTCACACTGAAATCGTCATTGCGGGCGATTTCAATGTACACAATTCTAGTTGGCTTCGCTTTTCTGGTCAGACAACACCCGAAGGAAGGTATGTTGAGGTCTTTGCTGAGTTAAACCACTTGACTCAGCTTGTTAATGAGCCAACTCGAATTCCTGACGTTGCAGGTCAAACCGCCAACACACTAGACTTGTTCCTTACCTCTAATCCTGATAAATACACCATCAGTGTATTATCGCCTCTAGGCACATCAGACCACTGTGTCATATCTGCGAATTTCTCGTGTCTGAAAACCTCAGTTAAAGAGAAAACTCCCAAGAGAACCGTTTGGCAATACGAGAAAGCCAACTGGGACGGTCTCAATGATTTCTTCAGAAACTTTAACTGGTCATTATGCTTCCTCGATAGTGTCGTGAACTCCAGTGCATATATGATTACAAATTTAATTCTCATCGGAATGAGAGATTATATCCCGCATAGGGAAAAATCTATCAAACCGAAAGAGAACTCATGGTTTGATTTGAGCTGTAAAGAGGTTATCAGGGTCAGAGAAGTAAGTTTCCGATGTTATAAAGCCAACCCTACTGAGGAAAACCGGAATAAGTTCAAACAAGCTAGAAAAACTTGCAATGATCATATTCGAAAGACCAAGTTCTTACATGACCAACAAATTAGGCAGAAAATACTACAATGTCCCAAGGGTAGTAAAAATTTCTGGTCATTTGTAAAAAATATCCGAAATACTACTTCGTCATCGGTCCCAACGCTCGTTATCAATGACACTCCCTACGTCAGCTCTATTGATAAAGCCAATTTGCTTGCAGCACACTTTGCTGCTAATTCGACGCTGCCAGAGTGTTATGACTCCTCCTGTACTTGAGAACACAAATTTTTCCATGGGACGAGTCTTCTTTCGTACTCGTACAGTTGCAAGAGTCCTGAAAGATCTTGACATACACAAATCCGCTGGCCCGGATAGTATCCCTCCTATTGTTCTGAAGAGGTGTTCTTCAACGCTGGCAAAACCACTGCGTAAGCTTTTCTATCTATCCTATTCCTCTGGACCCTTTCCGAGTAGATGGAAAACAGCATTTGTCCAGCCTGTCCCTAAAAAAGGTGAATCTTCGTCCCCCTCAAATTATCGTCCAATTGCACTTACGTCCCTTCTTTCCAAGGTCATGGAAACGCTGATAAATAATCAGCTCAAGAAATATCTCGAAGAACGAAAGCTTCTTAATGACCGGCAGTATGGCTTTCGTAGCAATAGGTCCTATTTATTATTATTAACATAACTAAATTGCTAGTTTTACAAAAAAAAAATTTCTAAATTTCTAACAAAGGTTTATAATAATATTTTAAACAATTTCATTGAAAAAATGTTGATTTAAATTGACTTGAATTTATTATTGTTTTATCAAACAAATTGTTATATTTATGATTGTAGAAATTAAATAGTTTAAACATTTTATTTAATGGAGAAAATTTCTCATAATTGGTACGATAGTTTGAAATATGTATAATCTCCGGTATGTTCCTCAAATTTCTTTGAGGAATATTAAAGTTAATACGGGACAGAAGGTGCAAACAGTCTATGTTACCGTTAATTAATTTTACAATGAAAGCAAAACATAAATAGGAACGTCTGTTCTCGAGACTGGGTATATCAATTAGTCGAAGTCTGTTGTTATAAGGTGGGAGATCATAAGGATTATCCCATCCTAGTCCCCTGAGCGCAAACCTAATAAATCTTTTTTGCACCTGTTCTAGTCTATTTTTATGACATTCATAATGAGGTGACCAAACCTGACAAGCGTATTCTAGAATGGGGCGAACAAAAGATATAAAAAGCTGCTTTGTCACGAAAGGGTCTGAAAATTGTTTCGACTCTCTTTTTATCCATCCAAGAATGGAATTAGCTTTGTTTGAAATGGAGTTTATATGTTGAATGAATTCAAGTTTGCGATCAAATGTGACGCCAAGAATAGATATAACTGTTTCACGGGATATTGATATGCCATTAAACAAATAGTTGAACGAAATAAAAGAAAACTTTCTTGTAAAACACATAGTTTTACACTTATCGATATTAAGAAACAAACAATTACGAGTACACCAGTCAAAAAACGAGTTAAGATCACATTGCAATTGTTCACAATCACGAGTACTTGAAATAGTTTTAAAGATTGTTACATCGTCGGCGTAAATGAGGCACTTAGAGTATTTTAACACCGATGGTAAGTCGTTTATAAATAAAATAAAAAGGATAGGTCCTAAATGACTACCCTGTGGAATTCCTGAGTTGATTTTAAACTTATTTGATTCGCAACCGTTAAATAGCACTGAATAAGATCTGTCTAATAAATAAGATTGAAGCCATTTTACAAAATTTTCGCTAAAACCTAATTTTCTTAACTTAAAAAGCAAAACACGATGTGATAGCTTGTCAAAAGCTTTACTGAAATCAGTGAATACACAATCTACTTGTTTACTGTTTTTAAATGAATCAATACAATTTTCAACTAATTCTATTAGAAAAGTAACAGTAGAGCGTCCTTTTATAAAACCATGCTGATTAGGAACAATGAATGACTTAACATAAAAACATAAAGCTTCACAAATAATAGCCTCAAAAAGTTTAGGAATCACAGATAATTTGGCAATAGGCCTGTAGTTTTTCACTTCGTCTTTTTTCCCTTTTTTATGTAGAGGGATAATGAATGAACTTTTCCAAATAGATGGGAATGAACATGTTGACATTGAAAGATTAAATAGAATAGATAAAGGTAATGACAAGTGACGTACACAGTTTTTCAAAATAGTAGAGGGTATACCATCAGGACCTGGTATACAGCTGTCGTCAAGGTTAGATATAAACTTTACAATATTGTCGATATCAATGTTAAAGTTCATATCAGTCAAGTAAGTAAAAGATTTCAAATGGTCAAAGCTTTGAGCCATTTCGTCAGATATATCACAGATTGAGGAATCACAGTTAAAGGTATCACAGTTTGAAGTATCACAGTTGAAGGCACTTTGAAAGAAGTCAGAAAAAAGTTGCGTTATAACCCGTGGGTCATGACTTGAAATGTCATTTAACTTGAGAACAGACGGGTAAGGACAAGATTTTCTTTTGCTGTTAATAAAATTCCAAAAACACTTTGGATTCATTTTTAGATCTCTTTGCACCTTCTGAATGTAATTAAGATACTTTAAACTAGATATTCTATTGAAAATATCCCTCGATTCACAATACATATTAAAATTGGTTTCTGTTGGGTATAGTTTAAAAGTAGACCATAACTTATTTCTTCGATTTCTCAGAGTTTTTATTTCACTATCGTACCAAACTGGCCCAAAAGATCTTGTTTTAACAATCGCGATGGGAACAGAATTAAGAAAACAATCAAACAATACATTGTAAAATTTAAACACCATTAAGCTAACATCCAAACAATTATTCAAACAAGACCAATCAACTTGTGATAACAAAGAATTAAGTTTTATATAATCAGTCTTTTTAAAATTGAAAGAGTAAAAGTTTTCACACAATTCATTATCAAAATTGTTAAATTTTTTAGAAAGTGAACAGATCAGTGATGGATGATGGTTATCTTCAGGTACTAAAGGCTCGGTGGATTTTCGTATTGTAATTTCATCGTCAATAGTAGTAAACACTAGATCCAGCAATTTTTCATTAATATTTAAAACATCATTTAATTGAAGAAGTCCAAGTGAAGTCAAATCATCAATTAGCTTAGAGTCGTTGGATCTGAGATTACCAGATGGTAACATACCATTTGTGTCACGACAGCGTGTCCAAGTGACATTGGGAAGGTTGAAATCGCCAAGGCAAATTATTTCATCCTTGTATTCCAATAAATCATAGATATAGCTTAAGTATTCGAAAGCTTTGGAATAAACCTCTTGTAGGCTTCCAGGAACTATGTATAATGTTATAACATACAGGTTCTTATCTTTAAATGATACTTTTATGCAGAGAATTTCATTGTCAAGTGAAACAGGAACATTAACCAGAGAACTTAACAGAGAAGATTTTACAGCTATGAGAATCCCGCCTCCAACGGTGTCAATATTTGGATCGCAGTATCTGTCACGTCTATATACATTAAATGTGTCGTCAAACATTTCTGAATCATTTATTCCCGAATGTAGCCAGGTTTCCGTGAGACAAATGATATCATAGGAGCAGATTGAAGAAGTGTAATAGACCTTGTTGGTCTTAGTCCGAAGACCTCTTACATTCTGATAAAATATATCAATTAATTGCGACGAATTGTTTGTCTTGTCAATCTTTTCTGAAAAGGATTACAAATATTATTCCTTTTATTAATGAATTCGTGAACTATTATGCCTTCTGGCCAGTATTTCTTATCCAACAAAAGATTAAACAGTTCCTGTGTAATATATAGTTTAAATGATGCATAATCCATACTTCTAGTTTGCATTTGTTCAAGTTTGAATTTTGAATTATTGAAACGTGATGTAATATACGCTGATATGTCATCACATATTGTGTTGGGATCGAAGTTGGATAAGAAAATACATTTAAATCGCTCAGCCGCCTTAAGTTGAATTAATGGATTTAAATTTAAATTTGCATCAGGAGTATTATTAGATAGCGATGGTGGCGAGGTTAACGTATGTGAAGTTGCAGGAAGTGAGCAGATAGATGAAGACGTAAGAGATGGAAGAGATGGAAGAGATGTTGAAGAGAATGATAGCGATGATGAAGTTGAAGTTATAAGTGATGAAGGCAATATTTTGGTTGAAATAGATGAAGGTAAAGATGTAGGTAGAGATGAAGATGATTCAGGCACATAGGTCCACTGGTGATCTGATGGTATATCTCACCGAACAGTGGCACAAATCTTTACATCGTTTTGCAGAAAGTAAGATTATTGCACTTGATATTTCAAAAGCATTTGATAAAGTTTGGCATCAAGCTCTCTTATCGAAAATGCGTGCATTTGGTATTGATGAATCTCTTCTTCGTTGGATTAGAAATTACCTTTCAGGCCGCTCAATACAAGTTGTATTGGATGGTCTCAAGTCTGAAACTCATAAAATAAATGCTGGTGTACCCCAGGGCTCCGTTTTGTCTCCGACTCTCTTCCTCATGTTTATCAACGATCTCTTATCTGAAACTTCTAATCCATTAAATTGTTTTGCTGATGATAGTACCCTCAGCTTTTCATATTCGTTCAAAGATTCACTTCCTTGTTCTTCGGAAGTGGAACTTGAACGGCAGCGTATGATAAGCTCATTAAATTCTGATCTTGACAGCATTGTCCATTGGGGAATAAAAAACGGTGTAGAATTTAATGCTTCGAAAACTCAATGCTGTCTCCTCTCGTTAAAGCAGAACCCACCCCCTATGCCGCTATCCATGAGTGGCACTTGCATTGAGGAAACTGAACAACTCTCTGTGCTCGGTATGTGCACCACAGACCACCTTGTGTGGAATGACCACATATTCGACGTTGCCAAAAACGCTGCCAAGTGTTTAGGTTTCCTTCGAAGTTGCAAGAAATTTTTTACCCCTTCTGATCTGGCTGTAATCTATAAGGCTTATATTCGTCCAAAGCTCGAGAACAATTCCCATATTTGGGCAGGTACTCCAATAACACACTTGAGTCTCTTGGATAGAATCCAAAAAAGAGCTTTAAAAATGATAGGTGATAGAAGTATAACAGAAACATTTGAATCTCTCGAGCACCGTCGCAATGTTTCTTGTCTTTCATTATTTTACCGTTACTTCTATAGACAATGCTCTAGCGAAATAGCCAGTTGCATTCCTCCCCTTAAACAATTTAACCGCAATACTCGCGCTTTTAGGAATGCTCATCAGTTTACCCTTGAGTCGGACGTACTGTGAAATACAGAGATTCTTTCTTTAGCAGGACTACACGAATGTGGAATGCTTTACCCAGCTCTATTTTTCCTTCCCATTGTAATGTTCAAAAATTTAAAACTAATGTGCATCGGTATCTCCTTTTAAACCCCTCCTTATTTTCCTAATGCTCGTACTGTGTAAATCATTTTAAGGGTAGTAATAACCCCTTGTGTGCGCGCTAATTATAAAAAAAAAAAAAAATCATGGGTTTTTGCAAAGAAGAACCGATTTTGGCGATTTATTTTACTTATTTTAGGTTTCTTTCGAATGTTTCGACCATGATAACCAGATTGGTAGAGCACTCGTCGATTAGTTTGAGGGTTACATGACTTACCTGTTTCTTTGGTTATTTCTGCTGATATGTTTGATCCGCTTACCGATTTCTCTTCACTTTCCTAACAATAATACGGCATTCCTGTTGAGTAAGCTTGCGAGAACGTCCAGATTGAGGGTCATTTTCCAAACTTCCAATGTTATTATATTTGGTTATTATTTTGTGAATAGCAGATGGACTTTTGTTAACAATTTTACCAATCTCGCGGTTCTATTTATTTTCCAAACAGTGTTTGATTATGAATTTTTTTGAAATTTAAGCTAAGTTGATTACCTCTTGGAGCCATTTCCTTTTATTAATTATTAATTAATCTTAAATTGAAAAAAAAAATTATAAAAAAGAAAGATAAGGAGCCGAAAACTAAAAAAAAGTCGAAGTTAACTACAACACTAAATATTTAACCTTAAAATGCTGCAGGTGCTTTCTTACTTTTGTGGCATGGAAACAGTGATGTTCTGCAGATAAACCAAATGTTAAATGGTAAAATTTGTCTACCATATGATTTTCACGTGCTAACCATAATTATGAATGCATTTTTACTAATATTCGTAACGGAATTTAATTTTATTTTAACATGTCTATGCGACGGCAATGAGTGCTTACTTACTTTTGTGATACATTTTTTGTCTTTCGTGAAAGTGAGGCTCGGACAAAACTTTCTTCTCAATTTGTGTAACGTGCTAGCAACAAGTGTTTTTTGGTTAAGTTTTCGTTTGGAATTATTTTGCAATACATTACAAATTTTCAAATTTTTGAGCTTCTTAAGATTTGTTTAAAGTAAATTTTTTTTTCATATTATACACGCACTCAAGGGGTTTTGAATACCCTTATAATGATAAACACAGTGCGAGCAATTAGGAAAGTAGGATAGGATTAGAAAGGAGATACCGATGCGCATTGGTTTTGAATGTCCGCACATTGCAATGAGTGGAAAAGCATTCCACATTGGTGTAGTGCAGCTAAAAAAGAATCTCTGTACGTCTGAAATTGGGCTCAAGGGTAAATTAATGAGCATTCCTAAAATCGTGAGTATTACGGTTATATAGTTTAAGGGGAGGAATACAACTGGCTATTTCATTAGACCACTGTTTATAAAAATCGCGGTAAACTAATGATAGACATGAAAAAATGCGGCAGTGCTAGAGAGATACAAATGTGTCAGTTAGACAACGTCGGTCTACCATTTTTATAGCTCTCTTTTGAATTCTGTCCAAGAGACTAAAGTCTATTTTTGGAACACCTACCCAGATATAGGTATATGGGCATATCCAAAAAATTTTTAATATTCAAGGTAATTGGATAAAAATCTTACTTGCATTATTTATATTGCCTTCAAATAAAATCCCTCCTTTGTTAAAGTATTGAATGTAGGTGCCTTCATGCATTAACTATACAGGGTGATTTGCATAAGGTGTGACAAAAAGCTAGAGCGTGTAGGTTGGACTTAGACAAGAAAAAAATCGTATGGGAGGGGGGGTCTATTTCCCCCCGTTTATGCGGGAGGGGCAATTTAAGAAAAAAATCACTTAAAACAGAAAAAAAATTACTAAAAAATAACGCTGATACCTACAGAGTAGTGCTATAGCATTTTGAAAAGCCAGAAATACATTCTTTAATTTTGTTTTTAAATAAAGTTGTTCGAGTGAATAGTTTTTGAAAAATTAATTTTCAAAATCAAAATTTTGAAAAAAAAAAAATGAAAATTTTGTTTTTAAACAATTTTTTTTGTTCAATGTTCAATGCTATTATTATTTTTTGATCAAACACAAAAAACCGGATGTCAAAATGTTTTGTACTTTTTGAGAAAATCAAAAATAACAAAAACTGCTTTTGTTCTAAGAAAAGCCTTTTATTTTAGTTTTTGGATTCTTAGGTGAATTTACGATTGAAAGGATTAACTTTATTTTTACTATTTTTTTAATTATCGGTCTTATAAGCATACAATAATATGACAAAGTACTGGATTAATCATATTTCACACATTTTTTTCATTGAGAACACCTGCGTGGGAGCATTGGTTTAAAATTGACCTGCCACTTTTTTAGAACGGTGGGGTCGGCTTGGCGACGCGACCTGTTTTGTTGTACAAATTATTTCTAATTTGAATGTCAAGTCGTCAACATATCACGATGTCAAATTACTCTCGTGCCGAATTAACGGATATGCATTACTGCTACGGTAGTATGGTCGAAGTCGTGAAGCGCAAAGACTCTACGCTGAAATGTATCCTAATAGGAGGTGTCCCAGTCATACGATATTTTCAAGAATCCATCAACGTCTTCGAGAACACGGAGTACTGGAGCACCGACGGAGATAAAGTTCATCTTCTGCATCAGTACACATACAGGAAAGAATTTTCGATATGGTCCGACGTAATCCCTCCCTTAGCACAAGGAGAATAGTTACTGTGCTTCAGTTGCCCCAAACTAGAGTATGGGCAGTGCTTCATACCGAGCATTTACACCCGTACCACACTACACCAGTTCAGGAGCTAACCGCAAACGACAAGTTACTGAGAGCTGCATTTTGTCGAACATTATTGCTAAGAGATGAAACTGAACATAATTACTTTGGAAGGATATTCTAGACGGATGAAGTTCAGTTTACCAGAGATGGAGTAACAAATTTCCACAATTTACATCACTGGAGTAACAGCAATCCGCATAACAAGAAACAACCCAAATCTCAACACTGCTTTAGCTGTAATGTTTGGCTTGGTATTGTTGGACGAACAGTTATTGGACCACGGTTCCTGAATTCAGTCATAAATGGAGAATCATATCTGCAGTTACTACGAGACCTTCTGCCCGATTTGAATGACAATGTTCCCTTGGCCATAGCAGACAATTTAATCTACCAGCAATATGGAGCTCCAGCACACTACAGCCGCACTATAAGGAACTGGCTTGATGAACATTTAAGTGACCGTTGGATTGGAAGAGGAGGTCCAATAGAATGGTTTCAAGATTCAGGAACATTTTTGTTCTTATTTCGCAATTACATTTTTCTGTCACTAGTTAGGGCGTGTAACGTTGCATTATTTAAAAAACATTCGCAGGTCAATATTAATCAAATGCTCTCACGCAGGTGTTCTCAATGAAAAAATGTGTTAATCCAGTACTTTGTCACTTTATTGTATGCCTATAAGACTGATAATAAAAAAAAATTACAAAAAAAGTTAATTCTTTCTTTCGTAAATGCACCTAAGCCAAGCCGACCCCACCATAATAAAAAAGTGGCAGGTCAATTTTAAACCAATGCTCTCACGCAGGTGTTCTCAATGAAAACATGTGTGAAATATGATTAATCCAGTACTTTGTCATATTATTGTATGCTTATAAGACCGATAATTAAAAAAATAGTAAAAAGAAAGTTAATCCTTTCAGTCGTAAATTCATCTAAGAATCCAAAAACTAAAATAAAAGGCTTTTCTTAGAACAAAAGTAGTTTTTGTTATTTTTGATTTTCTCAAAAAGTACAAAACATTTTCACATCCGGTTTTTTGTGTTTGATCAAAAATTAATGAGAGCATTGAACATTGAATAAAAAAAATAATACTTAATTACGTAAAATTTTGAAAAAAAATTGTTTAAAAACAAAATTTTCATTTTTTTTTTAAATTTAGATTTTGAACATTAATTTTTCAAAAACTATTCACTCGAACAACTTTATTTAAAAACAAAATTAAAGAATGTATTTCTAGCTTTTCAAAATGCTATAGCACTACTCTGTAGGTATCACCGTTATTTTTTAATAATTTTTTTTCTGTTTTAAGTGATTTTTTTCTTAAATTGCCCCTCCCTCCTAAACGGGGGGAAATAGACCCCCCCTCCCATACGATTTTTTTCTTGTCTAAGTCCAACCTATACGCCCTAGCTTTTTGTCACACCTTATGCAAATCACCCTGTATAAAAACAACATTAATTTCATTCTAAGTAGCAAAAAAAAAGAAAAAACGAAAAATCTTTAAATTTAGCGTGTAATTTGCATAAAACTTTATATTCTTAATTTTTTTCTTCAACGCCGTGACATTTTTGAATCATTCTCTTAATTCGGAAGTTAAATTTTATTATTACAAAGCTACATCTCCAAGGAATTTGATATGCAATTTGCAGGAAAAAAAATTAAATTACTTTTTTGCGTGTAAAGGTGTGTCCAGACCAAAGAAACATTTTTGAAACATTTAAGAAACATTTCAGAAACATTTAAAAAACATTTCAGAAACAGAGAAACATTTCTGAAATGTTTCCAAAATGTTTCTTTGGTCTGGACGCTCGCGAAACATTTCTGAAATGTTTATGAAATGTTTTTCTGTTTCCCATTCCGAATGGGAAACTTTATTTGTTTCCCAAGCATTTACATAGGTAGAAAGTGCGTGAGTGGTTATTCATATAAAGGTGTGTCCAGACCAAAGAAACATTTTTGAAACATTTCAGAAACATTTAAGAAACATTTCAGAAACAGAGAAACATTTCTGAAATGTTTCTTAAATGTTTCTGAAATGTTTCAAAAATGTTTCTTTGGTCTGGACGCTCGCGAAACATTTCTGAAATGTTTATGAAATGTTTTTCTCTTTCCCATTTCGAATGGGAAACTTTTTTTGTTTCTCAGCCATTTACATAGGTAGAAAGTGCGTGAGTGGTTATTAATATAAATATAAAATGTCGCGAAAAGTGTGGAGCAACGAGAATGTTATCAAATTGATAAAAATTTATGAAATAAAAAAAGTTTTGTGGGATCGACTCTTGATGAAAAATATTAAAAATACTCGTAAAATCAAAAAAGCCGATTATATATTATCTGAAATTTGCGAAAATAAAAATTGTGATAAAGATGAAGTAGAAAAAAAATTCATGCGCTTAAAGTACAACTCAGGCGAGAAAAAAAATTACAGACAAATCTATCTGGAAACAATGGAAAAAAAAGAAACATTTCAGAAATGTTTCTCAAAGCGTCCACACCAAAAAAACAAATCAGAAACATTTCTGAAATGTTTCTGAAATGTTTTTTAAACAAATGGGAAACATTTCAGAAACGTTTTTTAAACAATGTTTCCTGAAATGTTTCTTTGGTGTGGACACACCTTAAAATATAAAATGTCGCGAAAAGTGTGGAGCAACGAGAATGTTATCCAATTGATAAAAATTTATGAAATAAAAAAAGTTTTGTGGGATCGACTCTTCACGAAAAATAAAATCAAAAAAGCCGATTATATATCTGAAATTTGCGAAAATATAAATTGTGATAAAGATGAAATAGAAAAAATTTCATGCGCTTAAAGTGCAACACAGGCGGGAAAAAAAAATTACAGACAACTCAATCTGGAAACAATAACAATGGGAAACGAAGAAACATTTCAGAAATGTTTCTCAAAGCGTCCACACCAAAAAAACAAATCAGAAACATTTCTGAAACGTTTTTTTAAACAATGTTTCCTGAAATGTTTCTTTGGTGTGGACACACCTTAAGAGAATTTTTTAAGTTTTTCAATATTGTTGAAGTTAACAAATTTAAATGCATGCCGTCTTTATAAATCTAAAAAAGGTAATGAATATTTGTAGTTGTCATCATAACGAACATTTGAGCTGAAGCCTATTCTTGTGCTATGAATACTTTTGATACAAGAGCATTTAAAAAATTGACTTTTCAAACGTAATTCGTATTTAAAAGGCAGTTTTTCACGTAGTACATGTATACTATTGTTTTCATAGAATTAATTATAGCTGTAATTATTTTCTCAAAACCCATAACTAACGAAATAGTCGCGTTAATTAATTATAAATTCAGATCTGAATTTTTATAGGCTTAACTATCTTAAAAACCCGAAGTAGTTATTAAATATCTACAAAAAAAAATGATTTTTACGCTACAAACGATGCAGCACCTGACCTTGTGCAATGTAATCAATTTATACTTTTGTTTTAAAGTTTTGTTCGAAACAATTTATGAAATTATCATTATAATAAATTTAAAAAAAATACATACAAATATACATTAAAATAAATATTTATTGCACTTTTTTGGGATTTTTGGTTCAGCGGGCTGTGCCGTCGATTATAAATGAGTAACGCGGGTATTTTATTAGTTTTTAAACTTTCTCTAAGTAGAATAACTAAAGGAAAATAGTGTGCCTACAAGTAAAAAAAAATTTTTTTGTTCGCTAAAATAAAACGTTTTTGGGATATGCCCAGCCCATATATGTATACAGGGTGATTGGGATAAGGTGTGACAAAAAGCTAGGGCGTGTAGGTTGGACTTAGACAAGAAAAAAATCGTATGGGAGGGGGGGGGGTCTATTTCCCCCCGTTTAGGCGGGAGGGGCAATTTAAGAAAAAATCACTTAAAACAGAAAAAAAATTATTAAAAAATAACGGTGATACCTACAGAGTAATGCTATAACATTTTGAAAAGCCAGAAATACATTCTTTAATTTTGTTTTTAAATAAAGTTGTTCGAGTGAATAGTTTTTGAAAAATTAATTTTCAAAATCAAAATTTAAAAAAAAAAAATTAAATTTTTTTTTTAAACAAATTTTTTTCAAAATTTTACTTAATTAAGTATTATTTTTTTATTCAATATTCAATGCTCTTTTTAATTTTTGATCAAACACAAAAAACTGGATGTCAAAATGTTTTGTAGTTTTTGAGAAAATCAAAAATAACAAAAACTACTTTTGTTCTAAGAAAAGCCTTTTATTTTAGTTTTTACGTTTTTGGATTCTTATGTAGGTGAATTTACGATTGAAAGGATTAACTTTCTTTTTACTATTTTTTTTAATTATCGTCTTATAAGCATACAATAATGTGACAAAGTACTGGATTAACCATATTTCACACATTTTTTCATTGAGAACACCTGCGTGAGAGCATTGGTTTAAAATTGACCTGCCACTTTTTTATTATGGTGGGGTCGGCTTGGCTTAGGTACATTTACGAAAGAAAGGATTAACTTTAAATAAACAGTAATTATGTATTTTATCTAAATATGCATGTATTTATTATTTAAATTGATTTTAAGATTCAGGAACATTTTTGTTCTTATTTCACAATTGCATTTTTCTGTCACTAGTTAGGGCGTGTAACGCTGCATTATTTAAAAAACATTCGCAGATCAATATTAATCAAATGCTCTCACGCAGGTGTTCTCAATGAAAAAATGTTTTATTGTATGCTTATAAGACTGATAATAAAAAAATTTTACAAAAAAAGTTAATCCTTTCTTTCGTAAATGCACCTAAGCCAAGCCGACCCCACCATAATAAAAAAGTGGCAGGTCAATTTTAAACCAATGCTCTCACGCAGGTGTTCTCAATGAAAAAATGTGTGAAATATGGTTAATCCAGTACTTTGTCACATTATTGTATGCTTATAAGACGATAATTAAAAGAATAGTTAAAAGAAAGTTAATCCTTTCAATCGTAAATTCACCTACATAAGAATCCAAAAACGTAAAAACTAAAATAAAAGGCTTTTCTTAGAACAAAAGTAGTTTTTGTTATTTTTGATTTTCTCAAAAACTACAAAACATTTTGACATCCGGTTTTTTGTGTTTGATCAAAAATTAATAAGAGCATTGAATATTGAATAAAAAAAATAATACTTAATTACGTAAAATTTTGAAAAAAAATTGTTTAAAAAAAAAAATTTCATTTTTTTTTTCAAAATTTTGATTTTGAAAATTAATTTTTCAAAAACTATTCACTCGAACAACTTTATTTAAAAACAAAATTAAAGAATGTATTTCTGGCTTTTTAAAATGCTATAGCATTACTCTGTAGGTATCACCGTTATTTTTTAATAATTTTTTTTCCGTTTTAAGTGATTTTTTTTCTTAAATTGCCCCTCCCGCCTAAACGGGGGGAAATAGACCCCCCCCTCCCATACGATTTTTTTCTTGTCTAAGTCCAACCTACACGCTCTAGCTTTTTGTCACACCTTATGCCAATCACCCTGTTTATGGCCTTATATACAGTGCCTTGCATAAGTATAACCACACCCTGTAAAAATGAGTTTTGTAGAAAAGTAAAATGGTATTGACATCTTACTATTTTTTTTATTGAATGGCATGGCATCACTAATCAAGTAAATTGAGAAGAAAAAAAAGTTCCGTTATTTTCTCTTCTGGTGTTTAAAAATTAATAACGGATTTTTATGTATTGCAAAAGTATAACCGCACAATGCAAAACTCTCTGAAGCTTCATTCAGTTATGTGCTTTGAAATTACAAACAACAATGCCGCTTGGTACACATTTAAGCGATACGGAAAAAGATAAAATTCAAGCTTTTCGGTTAAGTGGCCTAGGCTTAAGGTCTATTGGTAGAAAAATTTCAAGATCCGATTCTGTCGTCCGAAATTTTTTCCAAGATCCATAATCTTATGGGACAAAAATAAGACCCGGGCGTCCGCAGAAGCTGGTGTGCTACAATAAGAGGCGTTTAATCAAAGCTGCATCCAATTCGATGCATTCTTTGCCGGAAGTTCGTGACGAATCTGGGTTAGGAGTTTTGGTTTCAACGGTTTTTCGTGCATTAAAACTAGTGGAGTGATTGTTCGGGGCAAAATGGTGCCAGCTCCAAATCTGACTGCAGCCCACAAACAAAAAAGGTTAAAATTGGCCCGTAAAAACATGAACCGGAATTGGAAAGCCGTAAGTAACATTCCATTAATTTACACTTAACTCTTGTTATTCCTAATGACATAATCCAATTAATGTTTTTTTTTTTAGATTATTTTCAGTACGAAAAAAAGTTTAATCTTGATGGGCCAGATGGTTTTAACGGATATTGGCATGTCTGAGAAAGGAAAAAGTTTTTTTTCCAAGAGGAACTTCGGCGGTGGCAGTTGTATGGTTTGTGGGGCCTTCTGCGACCGTGGTAAGGTTGCACTTGCCTTCATCTCTACAAGGATGAACAGTTCAGCTTACACCCAGTTGTTTCAGGATAATTTGGTACCCTACTTAAGACGATTTTCGACTTCGCCATGTCTTCCAGCAATATAATGCCGCAATTCACGTTAGTCGCCAAGTTTAGAATGTTTCGAATCCAATAACATACATTTGATGGAGTGGCCGGCACGTTCTCCAGATTGTAACCCTATTGAAAACCTTTGGGAAATTTTGACCCGCAAAATGTATGCCCATAATAGGCGATTTGTCAGTGTTGCTGAGCTGCGAGAGGCAATTGTGGAAGAATGGAACTCTATAGACTACTAGCTGACCCGGCCACGCGTTGCTGTGGCTAAAGTTTTTGTTATATTACATTATAGTAAACAATCTAAGAGGAACAATAAGAGAACATCAGTCACGGAGTCCACTATGCTTTTTCACACAGATGGTATTTGTAAAAAAATATGGTGATCTCCTTATTTGACTTTCTACTACTATAACCCTTTAGTACAATGAAATTATTTACGAACAAAGACGAAAATGTTGATGTTGGTATACAAATTCACTGGATTGAGATTTGAAGGGGAAGTACGTTGAACACAATTAATTTAAATGTTCTTACATTTGATATTAAGCATAAATCAGTAGGTACAAAATAAAAATTTATCAGATTTATTATTTCCATTTAATTTTATAACAAATATAAGTATATTACAGTATAATACAGTAAATAACATGTGACGCTTAAACTCATGAATGAGGTAGGCAAGGCAGACAGTCTTAAACTTTTAAACATTAATATCTATTTTTTTGAATTATAAATACTTTCAATTTCAATTTAATTTAACACCAATCGGTGCACAATGTTTTTGGTTAACCTGTCTTTAGCTAACACAAATAGATTCGACGGTTTCCCAACGTGAACACGCAACATATAGTTGCCCATGAGAAAAACATGGATTTTCCAAATCTAAACCACAAATGGACATTGTTTGACCTTGAGATTTATTTATAGACATGGCGAAAGCTAAACGAATTGGAAACTGTAGCCTTTTGAAGGGTATGGTAGAATCTGATGGTATCATCGGAATACGTGGCAGCAGGACCACTTTTCCTTTAAACTTCCCAACCAAAATGGTTGCTTAAAGAATGTTTCCGGTGATCTTTTTGATGACCAAACGCGTACCGTTACATAATTGAGGTGGATTCAAATTACGGAGGAGAATAATAGGGGAACCAATCGTTAATCAAAGATTATATGGTGGCATTCCAGGGATATCTAATGAATTTAAAAATTCAATCGGAAAATTTACACTTTCATTTTCATCAACAACAGTATCGATTGATTTAAAAGACATCAGATCGCCTGGTAACAACTGTTGTATCTGGAAATTAATTTCGTCAACATCAACGTTTTTGGCTGCCAAAATCGCCCGTTGACTAAGCCATTCATGATTCAAATAATTATTCTGTATATCCGGGAAAATACTGTGAATCAATTCATTTTTATCCTGAACAACAGTGCAAAAATTGTCTGGTAGTTTAATGTATTGCGTATTTGGTTGCAGTTCTATTTTACCGTTCCCAATATCTAGTTAAATTATAAAGTTTTGATCAATGAAGCACAAATAAGTAAAAAACAGGATTAATTTCACTGTATTATCTTCATTATAATATGAATGCAATTTACACTTCAGTCTAAGTAACACGTGGCCGGCTATGCTAACACCAAAAATTTAAAAAGTGGAAATAATTGAATTATACGGTATTTCGTTCACTACAAAATAAATTTAATTAATTTTATAGCGTCAACAACACGTGGTAATTATGCTGTTAAAATGTAGCTTATATGACACGTTCGTAGATTTACCATAGCAGCGCTATCTATTGATTACTTACTCAACCCAGTCGAAAGGTATCGACATCTATTAAAATCATTTGCAGTTAACAGATAATTGTGACTGTCAAATAATAACAGACAAATAATTAGCAATAAATTAAAATTGCGACTATAATTTGAGATTTAAACTATCCTATCTCTCAAGTTGGATCGAACTGCACATGGTATGCGAATTTTATTATAATCCGTTAAGTGGTTTAGGAGTCCATTGAGGACAAACATTGTGACACGAGATTTATATATATTAAGATTTCAAAAACCTTGCCAACAGTATGCCAAAAAGAAGCTTATCTTGGTCGAAAATATGGGCAGCAAGATTCCTTACTAGTTTTTCCTAAAATATTTACTTAAAGTAAAGAAAAAATAAAAATAAAAATGCGGTTATACTTTTGCAATACAAGAAAATCTGTTTTTAATTTTTAAACACCAGAAGAGAAAATAACGGAACTTTTTGTTCTTCTCAATTTACTTGATTAGTAATGCCATTCAATAACAAAATAGTAAGGTGTCATTCTCATTTTAATTTTCTACAAAACGCATTTTTACAGGTGCGGTTATACTTATGCTTATATTTATTATACTTATACAGCCGTATTTATTAGAATTCGCTAAACGCGTGAATAGTTATGCAATGCATAAGGACTTATTCATCCACTATGCAAATTCATATTTATAAAACATTTGCCTACCCTGCATAGTTATAATGAGCTTGTGTCAAATAAAGTACCAAAAAGTAAGAATCTATTACATTCAGCCTTCATAATACTCAGCTGTTTGTTGAAAAACAAAAAAAAAACATCTTGTCTGTCTATCGAATTTAATAAACAAAAACGAAACTACCAAAAGCTAAAAGAATTCGAACAATTTACTTTGATTCATCAGATAAAGTATGTTATTATCTCTAGCACAATACTGGAAATCAAATTGTTATTCGTTTCATCCTAGCTGGAATACTCCTCAGACAAGTTCTTGAGGATAAAATTCAATAATGAAAATAAAAATTACAACACTAACACACCGGATGAAGAAGGATGCGTGGGGAGAAATCAGCAACAAGTATATTTATCTATTTAATTCTAAACAATTTTCAATTCAATTTGTTTTTAATATATTAGTATAACATGTTTGTTTCAATAAATAAAAATAACACAAAGTTTAAGTTTCAATATCAAGTCAAAGGCATTTTATTTTGTTGATAATCTTTATAATTCAATGTGATGTCAAAGTGAATGTGACAGTTCAATACTAAAATGTCCTTATGTAGGCACTATTCAACCTCCAAACGCGTTTAGCTTATAATGCCTCTATTCAACGTCACATAAGTTTTATAAATCACGATTTTGCGTTTAGAGGCATTATAAGGGTTGCATAGCCTTATGTACTCACTATAATGAGTTTATAAATATGGCTGATAATATATAGATCAGATTGGGTAAAAAACTTCTTGCATCGGCAGAGAAAACCTTAAAAAAACGTTGCGTTTTTGGCAACGTCAAATATGTGGGGAGGGTTTCGCTTTAGCGACAGTAAATAGCATTGAGTTTTCGAAGCATTAAATTCTACACGATTTTTGATTCCCCATTGGACAATGCTCTCAAGATCAGAATAAAATCGTTTACGCTCAAAAGTACAGGCGGAATAATGTCACTATCTGGTATCATCGAATTAACTGCAAACTGCGCTGCAAGCAAATTGGCTTTATCTATTGAGCTTAAGACATAAGTGTCATTAAACGAGCTTTGGAACTGAGGATGTCGTAGTATTTCGTTCGTTTTTAAATTAAATTATCTTTAAAAATCGTGGATTGTGCATTTTCTTGAGTAGGTGATTGAATTTATTTTGGAAGTTGTCTAGATAAATGCAATAATTTTACATGTACATGTATATGTAGTGAAGAATGGAAGGCAAAAAAGTTATTCCAAAGAAGAATTAGATGGGGTTTTCAAGTAATGGGAATGTCAAAAAGAACTGCTTCAAAAATAAATGAAGGATCAAATGGAAAAATTCGAGAATAATCACATTGAGCAGAAAAAAATACTTGAAGATGTGGTAACAATCGAAGAAAGGATAGAAGATCACATTAAAGAAGTTAATGCAAAGTTAGTTCAATAGTAACCCAAATTGGATTATCACTCGCTTCTTCTGGTATTGCAGCGTCTTTATTGGAAAGTGCCCGAACTGCATATTCTGCACCTTAATTGCCATTGAATATGCATGCTACTGAAACACCTATATGTTAAATTTCTAAAAATTCAGGCCTGGCAAACGTTTTGCGGAAATGTAGTATAATCATTTGGGATGAGTGAAAGAGAAATTTTGGCTGGCATAAATAGAGATGTAAATGATATCAATGCAGCCATTTTAAATTAAATACCAAATCAATTTTTTGCATACAAGTCGATCGACATAGTTATGAATCAAAATGATGTCGTGAATTATCCCACTGAATTTTAGAATTCCCTTGATTTGCCTGGTTTTCTACCACATTATCTCCCATTGAAAGTTGGCGCGCCGATAATAACGCTACGCAATATTAATCAACCTCGGCTTTTCAAAGATACCAGACTTGCAGTAAAAAGGTTGTTTAACTATGTGATCGAAGCAACAATTTAAATACAATAGGTGAAGTTGTTTTAATTCCGAGGATTCCAATGATTCAATTCAATTTATTATTACTATAAATTACATGGTACATTAAGATTATTATCTTTTATAGTACTTAAAATTAAATAATTAAGCAACGAAGTTGTATGTATATTATATATATTAAAACATATAAGAACTTACAAACTAATTTACAAAATTGATTATAGTAGATATGGTAAGAAGAAAAGAAAAATAAGTATAGGAAAATAATTATTATCTTTTATAGTACTTAGAATTAAATAATTAAGCAACGAAGTTGTATGTATATTATATATATTAAAACATATAAGAACTTACAAACTAATTTACAAAATTGATTATAGTAGATATGGTAAGAAGAAAAGAAAAATAAGTATAGGAAAAATAAGAAGATTGCAAACCGATTTACCATTCGTTTCCAAACGTCATCACATTCCTATACGACTTGCTTTTGACATTACGATTAATAAGGCACAAGGCCAATCTTTAATTTATTTAGAGGTTCCAGTATTTGCGCATGGGCAACTGTATGTTGCATCTTTACATGCAGGCAAACCATCCGCCTTAATAATTTTAACCGATGGAAAAACAAAAAATATTGTTATCAAAAATGTATTAAAATTTAAATACGATATAAATTACATTTTTTGTTTGTTGTATTGAATTAGTTATTTTCTAGCACCCGGCGAAGCGGGTGTATTTAAGCTAGTATATATATATACATATACATATATGTGTATATACAGGGTGTCCCACAGTCACCGCCCCAAATGAAAACCATGGATTCCTGAGGTCATTTTAAGTCGAAAAACTTAAGAGGTCATTTTTTCGTTTTCGTCCCGTTTTCGAGTTATAACGGTTTTTATTATTTTTCCCTTAACCGGCTTTATCTTTGCCAAACTGCGTACGATTCGTATGATTTTTTTTATAACCAATCAAGAATTTATTACAGTTTTAGTTTGTCCAAAGACTTTTTTTTCTGCGGACAACCGTTTCTCCGCAATTTTGCATTAAACCCAATTTTTTCGTTTTTTAAGTAGTTTTTCCTAGAGCTGTGTAAATCGTTCATTTCAAATGATCGAATCGTTCAACAATCGATTACGAAAATGATCCGATCTTTTCAATCAATCGATCATTCGATCATTTTCATTTCACTGAAATGATTCAATACTGTTCCTATTCGATATTAATTTCGATTTCGATGATAAGATTGACTTGTGGCTTTGATAGTTCTCACAAAATACTCTACGATGAGGCTACTTCATGGATTAAAAAGTGTCAAAAAATTTAAGAAAAAGAGATTTTATTTGTTGCTTCGGAAAAGAACAATTTTAGGGCTTTCGGCTAACATTTGGTACGAAATATACTTTGTACGTCATAACTGAATTCGTCCGCTATTCGTCAAGTCATAAACTGTCAAATTCCATCAAAGGATGACTACGATGTCAATGGATTAAAAACGTCTAAAAATGCCAAAAAAAAGAGATTTTATTTGTTGCTCCGGAAAAGTGCAATTTTAGGGCTTTCGGCTGACATTTAGTACGAAATATACTTTGTACGTCATAACTGAATTCGTCCTCTATTCGTCAAGTCATAAACTGTCAAATTCCATCAAAGGATGGCTACGATGTCAATGGATTAAGAAACGTCCAAAAATCCACATTAAACATACCGGATCCTGATACATCAAATAACATCAGTTCAACCCAACAATTGTTTTTGCGGCCTACAACATCAACGACCAACCCGATCAATCATGTTGTTCAATGCCGAGTTCAACCCAGAAGTTCCAGTCCACCGTCCGTTTGGCGTTCATAATCCACGTTGATTGAATCGGAAGAAATGAAATCAAGTAAATCATGATTAATCGAGTCAACTGATATCGAAAATCGAGACTCATTGAAATGATTGCGATTGAAATAGAAAATCGAGAATCCAGAATCGAGAATCATGTAAATGATTGATTTCGATCATCAATACTTTTTGATGATCGGATCAAAAAAATCGAATCGATCCCGATTGACACAGCTCTAGTTTTTCCACTTTGCTATCAATTTATTCAAAAAAACACGTTAATGAGTATGAATTTTTTTCACTTATTATTAAAGCTTTGTTCATTTTCTAAAATTAAATATTTTTTTTCCTTAAAAAGAATACTAAATGTAATTAACAAAAAATAAAAACCTGAGTGAATTTTAAAAAAAAAATAATTTTTAAATACAAAATTAACTTTTTCTGAGCTATTGTGGTTAAGAAAAGGACAAATAGATAAAGTTAATTAGTAAGACCGTTAACTAATGTAAACAGTAAAGATTTGCATTATGATTTGAAGGTTGTAAATGTCTTTCTCGCGTGAACTAGTGTCCGCGTCGTGTTCTTTCACTTGATACTCCATTTTGGATTTGTTATTTAAGTTGGATGGATTGCACTAATCAAGAATATCTGAAAATGTTATTAATATACGCTGAAATGGGACAACTTTATCTATTTGTCCTTTTCTTAACCACAATAGCTCAGAAAAAGTTAATTTTGTATTTAAAAATTATTTTTTTTTTTTAAATTTACTCAGTTTGTTTATTTGTTGTTAATTACATTTAGTATTCTTTTTAAGGAAAAAAAATATTTTTTTTTAAGATAATGAACTGGGCTTTAATAATTAACGAAAAAAATTAATACTCATTAACGTGTTTTTTTGAAAAAAAATGATATCAAAGTGAAAAAAACAATTTAAAAAACGAAAAAAATTGGGTTTGATGCAAAATTGTGGAGAAACGGTTGCCCGCAGAAAAAAAAGTTCTGAGACAAACTAAAACTGTAATAAATTCTTGATTGGTTGTAAAAAAAATCTTATGAATCGAACGTAGTTTGGCAAAGATAAAGCCAGTTAAGGGAAAAGAGAGCAAAAATCATAAAAACCGGTATAACTCGAAAACGGGACGAAAACGAGAAAATTACCTCATAAGTTTTTCGACTTAAAATGACCTCAGGAATCCATGGTTTTCGTTTGGGGCGGTGACTGTGGGACACCCTGTATACAGTGTTGGACAAAACTAAAGCACTAAAAAATATCACATTGGAAACATACGAAAGTGAAAAAACTCGTGATACTTTTATAATTTTTATTTTTTCTTAATCACAACATATTATTTTATATTTTACAACTTTTAATTTGATTTTAAATCTTAACATATTTCTAAAAAATAAAAATAGTTAAAAACTCAATAAAAAGTGGGTGGACAAAACTAAAGCACATTTTTTAATTCATATACAAAATAAATAAAAAATAAAATGCACGACTGGGTCGCACGAACTTGCTCCTATATAATAGACTAGGAATTTTAAAAACGAATGTTATTAGAGAAAACTGTTCATAAGGATAAAATTAATTTTTTAAATTCTTTTAGAGACAAAAACAGAATGATATGCAAATATGAATTTATGCAAGAACAAAAATTATAAGTTCTTGTAGTGGTTTCTTAAAAAAAAGCTTTTATATACAAAATTTTGGTATGCTAACTTTAAGTTTTTATTACTGTACGAATGAAAATTAAATTTCCAAACAAAAATATTGCACTGTTTTTGAAATATCGAATTTTCTAAAAAAAAGATTTTTTTTTTTCAAAAATTCAAAAAACCTTTTTTTTTTAAGTTTTGAAATGCAATGGATTTTAGACTTTTTAGAAGCATCTCTACAAAAAATTTCATTAAAATCCGTCATGTCGATAATGAGTAATTCAAAATTTAAATAAATAGTTCTATGGTAGGTACAAGCTGTAATATCTTAATTTCAAATTTTTTTTATTAAATTAAAGATCGTTAAAATTAATTGAAATAAAAAATTTTTTATCAAAATTCTAGGCTCTGCTCCGTTTTCGAGAAAAATACGATTTTTGAAAGTCATTTTTTGACATTTGTATGGTGGGTACCTTTATTTCTAGGTAAAATAAAACTTTTTTTCATACATCTTGTAGACTATGTTGATAAACTTTTATTTATCAAGTTTGAAAAAAATCCCTCAATAACCATTTTCCGGAAAAATTTTTCCATTCAGTACCTAGCTTTAACTAAATAAAATTTTTTTGTATCTTTTATTTTCAAATCTGTCGAGCAGTTTTTGAGAAAAAAAAATATTTACAAAATTTCGAAAAAAATTCGTATGGCAGGTACCGTTATTTTTGGTCTTAAAAAAAAAAGAAAAAAAACTGTGGGGGGGAAAATTTAAAAATGATATCTACCAAGTTTGAAGAAAATCGACCGAGCCGTTTAGGGTGTAGTCGAACTGACAGACAGACAGACAGACCGACAGACAGAATTGCGAGACCCACTTTTTTAGTCTTCGCTGGCGCTGGCCACTTCATAACCGTAATATTATCTTAATTAATCCAATCCTTCACCAATTTAGCGGTATATTTCGGATCGTTCAGGTTGGAAGATCCATCGTAACGGCATATTCTCTTCCGCATACGAAAACATGAAACATCAAGAATTTATTACAGTTTTAGTTCGCCTAAAAACTTTTTTTTCTGTGGACAACCGTTTGTCCGCAATTTTGCATCAAACCCATTTTTTTTTGTTTTTCAATTAGTTTTTTTCACTTTGATATCATTTTATTCAAAAAAACGCCTTAATGAGTATTAATGTTTTTCACTTATTATTAAAGCCCAGTTCATATTCTTAAAAAAAAAATAAAGATAAAAAACTTTATCTATTTGTCCTTTTTTTAACCACAATAGGTCAGACAAAGTTTTAATTCAATTGAATTAATTTTGTATTTAAAAATTATTTTTTTTTTTTAAATTCACTCAGTTTGTTTATTTTTTGTTAATTACATTTAATATTCTTTTTAAGGAAAAAAAATTATTTTTTTTAAGAAAATGTACTGGGCTTTAATAATAAGTGATACAAATTAATACTCATTGACATTGACGGCCACGGCAACAATTCCACATTTTTCACTGGCGATAAATGCTTTTACAACGTGCACGTTGTGGATCGGAGCATTGTCTTATTGTAAAATCCAATTCCAACTCAAAGGCGCCGCAGTACGAAATGCCCCCCACACCATAAATCCTTATTTCTTGGAATGATTTCGGTTTAAAAAGCATTCGTCTTTGCGGATGTCATGCAAATAAAAATTATACCCATCAGAACCACCTAGGTTGAACTTTTTCTCATCAGAAAACACCACATTTCTCCAATTTAAAACACTTCCAAAAAATCGATTTTTTTTTTGCATTTTCTTGTAGTAAATTATGTGTAGAATATATTTCCAAAACAGCTGATTAACCGTAATGTATGTTATTTTAATGTTAACATAGATTAATCCTAAATATCGAAAGCGATGAGGTAAAAACGCGTTTTTCTCGAAACCACGTTTTTCGAACTGGTCGTCACGATTACTGAAAAACTAATCGATGGATCGCCTTTTTTCTTTTAAAATATATTAAAATTAGGGGAACCAGGACTACGATCAAGATGATCCATGGATTTTTTTTTCATTTCTACAGTACTTTAAAGAGCGAAAAAAACACAAAAAAAATTCAAATGTCCACTATTTTGTAAATTTTTGATTATTATTGATGATTGTAGTTCAGGTTCCGCCTACACTCATATATTTTATAAAAATTTTTGTTTTTTTCAATTTCGTTCAATTTTGCAGGTGCTAGAGTGGCTACCATCGGGCAACCTTTTTTGGAAGTGGTCACTTTACCGGACATGACATTAATTACTGTCACGATATTAGGGTATATAAAAAATGTTTTTTTGTACTATTTATTGTAATAAACAAGTAGCAAAAACTCCCAGTTCATTATTTATTTCCTTGTACGAAAAAAAAAAATTCCCAAAAAAACTGCAGTTTTAGCTAAGAAAAAGGTTAAGCTTAAGCTTTTTTTAGTACTAATGCTAAGAAAGAGATCAAAACAACAGTTAAATGTCTCTCACTAATCTTGAATTCAAGTTTTTTTCCCAGAGAATTTAATAACCTTTTAAATGAATGCTTGGTAGTTCATGAAAAAAAAGAAAAACTAAGATTTATTGAGAGAGCAATGGTGCTTCTAACCATGTGAACCGCACTGTATGTATGTATATATGTATATACAGGGTGATTGGCATAAGGTGTGACAAAAAGCTAGGGCGTGTAGGTTGTACTTAGACAAGAAAAAAATCGTATGGGAGGGGGGGGTCTATTTCCCCCCGTTTAGGCGGGAGGGGCAATTTAAGAAAAAAATCACTTAAAACAGAAAAAAAATTATTAGAAAATAACGGTGATACCTACAGAGTAATGCTATGGCATTTTGAAAAGCCAGAAATACATTCTTTAATTTTGTTTTCAAATAAAGTTGTTCGAGTGAATAGTTTTTGAAAAGTTAATTTTCAAAATCAAAATTTTGAAAAAAAAATGAAAAATTTTTTTTTTAAACAAATTTTTTTCAAAATTTTACGTAATTAAGTATTATTTTTTTATTCAATATTCAATGCTCATATTAATTTTTGATCAAACACAAAAAACCGGATGTCAAAATGTTTTGTAGTTTTTGAGAAAATCAAAAATAACAAAAACTACTTTTGTTCTAAGAAAAGCCTTTTATTTTAGTTTTTATACGTTTTTGGATTCTTAGGTGAATTTACGATTGGAAGGATTAACTTTCTTTTTACTATTTTTTTAATTATCGTCTTATAAACATACAATAATGTGACAAAGTACTGGATTAACCATATTTCACACATTTTTTCATTGAGAACACCTGCCTTAGAGCATTGGATTAATATTGACCTGCGAATGTTTTTTAAGTAATGCAACGTTACACGCCCTAACTAGTGACAGAAAAGTGCAATTGCGAAATAAGAACAAGAATGTTCCTGAATCTTGAAATCAATTAAAATAAGAAATACATGCATATTTAGATAAAATACATAATTATTGTTTATTTAAATTTTTAACAATTTCTTAACTAAAGCTTATTACAAAAAATTATTTGAAAAACATTCGCAGGTTAATATTAATCCAATGCTCTCACGCAGGTGTTCTCAATGAAAAAATGTGTGAAATATGGTTAATCCAGTACTTTGTCACATTATTGTATGTTTATAAAAAGTTTATAGAAAGTTAATCCTTTCAATCGTAAATTCACCTAAGAATCCAAAAACGTATAAAAACTAAAATAAAAGGCTTTTCTTAGAACAAAAGTAGTTTTTGTTATTTTTGATTTTCTCAAAAACTACAAAACATTTTGACATCCGGTTTTTTGTGTTTGATCAAAAATTAATATGAGCATTGAATATTGAATAAAAAAATAATACTTAATTACGTAAAATTTTGAAATGAAAAAAATTTG
Source organism: Chrysotoxum bicinctum (assembly GCA_911387755.1). Lineage (NCBI taxonomy): Eukaryota > Metazoa > Arthropoda > Insecta > Diptera > Syrphidae > Chrysotoxum > Chrysotoxum bicinctum. Next base: position 108,151,786 of record OU426988.1, read on the forward strand.
TTTAAAAAAAAAATTTTTCATTTTTTTTTTCAAAATTTTGATTTTGAAAATTAATTTTTCAAAAACTATTCACTCGAACAACTTTATTTGAAAACAAAATTAAAGAATGTATTTCTGGCTTTTCAAAATGCCATAGCATTACTCTGTAGGTATCACCGTTATTTTCTAATAATTTTTTTTCTGTTTTAAGTGATTTTTTTCTTAAATTGCCCCTCCCGCCTAAACGGGGGGAAATAGACCCCCCCTCCCCTTATGCCAATCACCCTGTATATACAGGGTGATTGGCATAAGGTGTGACAAAAAGCTAGGGCGTGTAGGTTGGACTTAGACAAGAAAAAAATCGTATGGGAGGGGGGGGTCTATTTCCCCCCGTTTAGGCGGGAGGGGCAATTTAAGAAAAAAATCACTTAAAACAGAAAAAAAATTATTAGAAAATAACGGTGATACCTACAGAGTAATGCTATGGCATTTTGAAAAGCCAGAAATACATTCTTTAATTTTGTTTTTAAATAAAGTTGTTCGAGTGAATAGTTTTTGAAAAATTAATTTTCAAAATCAAAATTTTGAAAAAAAAAATTAAACTTTTTTTTTTAAACAATTTTTTTTCAAAATTTTACGTAATTAAGTATTATTTTTTTATTCAATATTCAATGCTCTTTTTAATTTTTGATCAAACACAAAAAACCGGATGTCAAAATGTTTTGTAGTTTTTGAGAAAATCAAAAATAACAAAAACTACTTTTGTTCTAAGAAAAGCCTTTTATTTTAGTTTTTACGTTTTTGGATTCTTATGTAGGTGAATTTACGATTGAAAGGATTAACTTTCTTTTTACTATTCTTTTAATTATCGTCTTATAAGCATACAATAATGTGACAAAGTACTGGATTAACCATATTTCACACATTTTTTCATTGAGAACACCTGCGTGAGAGCATTGGTTTAAAATTGACCTGCCACTTTTTTATTATGGTGGGGTCGGCTTGGCTTAGGTGCATTTACGAAAGAAAGAATTAACTTTTTTTGTAATTTTTTTTTATTATCAGTCTTATAAGCATACAATAAAGTGACAAAGTACTGGATTAACACATTTTTTCATTGAGAACACCTGTGTGAGAGCATTGGATTAATATTAACCTGCGAATGTTTTTCAAATATTTTTTTGTAATAAGCTTTAGTTAAAAAATTGTTAAAAATTTAAATAAACAATAATTATGTATTTTATCTAAATATGCATGTATTTCTTATTTTAATTGATTTCAAGATTCAGGAACATTCTTGTTCTTATTTCGCAATTACACTTTTCTGTCACTAGTTAGGGCGTGTAACGTTGCATTACTTAAAAAACATTCGCAGGTCAATATTAATCCAATGCTCTAAGGCAGGTGTTCTCAATGAAAAAAATGTGTGAAATATGGTTAATCCAGTACTTTGTCATATTATTGTATGTTTATAAGACGATAATTAAAAAAATTGTAAAAAGAAAGTTAATCCTTTCAATCGTAAATTCACCTAAGAATCCAAAAACTAAAATAAAAGGCTTTTCTTAGAACAAAAGTAGTTTTTCTTATTTTTGCTTTTCTCAAAAACTACAAAACATTTTGACATCTGGTTTTTTGTGTTTGATCAAAAATTAAAATGAGCATTGAATATTGAATAAAAAAATAATACTTAATTACGTAAAATTTTGAAAAAAATTTGTTTAAAAAAAAAATTTTTCATTTTTTTTTCAAAATTTTGATTTTGAAAATTAATTTTTCAAAAACTATTCACTCAAACAACTTTATTTAAAAACAAGATTAAAGAATGTATTTCTGGCTTTTCAAAATGCTATAGCATTACTCTGTAGGTATCACCGTTATTTTTTAATAATTTTTTTTCTGTTTTAACTGATTTTTTTCTTAAATTGCCCCTCCCGCCTAAACGGGGGGAAATAGACCCCCCACTCCCATACGATTTTTTTCTTGTCTAAGTCCAACCTACACGCCCTAGCTTTTTGTCACACCTTATGCCAATCACCCTGTATATGAGTATACATATGTACGAGTTTTATTTTTTTATTTAATATTCAATGCTCTTATTAATTTTTGATCAAACACAAAAAATCAGATGTCAAAATGTCTTGTAGTTTTTGAGAAAATCAAAAATAACAAAAACTACTTTTGTTCTAAGAAAAACCTTTTATTTTAGTTTTTACGTTTTTGGATTCTTGGGTGAATTTACGATTGAAAGGATTAACTTTCTTTTTACTATTTTTTTTAATTATCGTCTTATAAGCATACAATAATGTGACAAAGTACTGGATTAACCATATTTCACACATTTTTTCATTGAGAACACCTGCGTGAGAGCATTGGTTTAAAATTGACCTGCCACTTTTTTATTATGATGGGGTCGGCTTGGCTTCGACCTTGAGCCATACCGTAGCAGTAATGCATATCCGTTAATTCCGCACGAGAGTAATTTGACATAGTGATATGTTGACGACTTGACATTCAAATTAGAAATAATTTGTACAACTCCGTTAGATTTTTATGCTTGGGGATTCATGAAGAACTATGTGTACGAAGTGGAAATAGAATCTTTGGAACAACTGAAACAACGGATTGAAGTGGCTGGAGTCAAATTACAGGAAAATTTATCCAGTATAAATTTATGTGCAGCAATAAGAAGGCGTTATAATCTTTGCCTTCTACAAAATGGGGATCATATCGAAATTTGTTTTATAATAAGCTTTAGTTAAAAAATAGTTAAAAATTTAAATAAACAGTAATTATGCATGTATTTCGTATTTTAATTGATTTCAAGATTCAGGAACATTTTTGTTCTTATTTCGCAATTGCATTTTTCTGTCACTAGTAACGTTGTATTATTTAAAAAACATTCGCAGGTCAATATTAATCCAATGCTCTCAAGCAGGTGTTCTCAATGAAAAAATGTGTTAATCCAGTACTTTGTCACTTTGTATGCTTATAAGACGATAACTAAAAAAATAGTAAAAAGAAAGTTAATCCTTTCAATCGTAAATTCACCTAAGAATCCAAAAACGTAAAAACTAAAATAAAAGGTTTTTCTTAGAACAAAAGTAGTTTTTGTTATTTTTGATTTTCACAAAAACTACAAGGTATTTTGACATCCGGTTTTTTGTGTTTGATCAAAAATTAATAAGAGCATTGAATATTAAATAAAAAAATAATACTTAATTACGTAAAATTGTGAAAAAAAAAAATTGTTTAAAAAAAAATTGCATTTTTTATATATACATATATATGTATGTATATATGTATATATGTATATATATACATATATATATGAAGTGTATATATATATATATATATATACATATATACATATATATATGGGTATATACAGGGTGATTGGCATAAGGTGTGACAAAAAGCTAGGGCGTGTAGGTTGGACTTAGACAAGAAAAAAATCGTATGGGAGGGGGGGTCTATTTCCCCCCGTTTAGGCGGGAGGGGCAATTTAAGAAAAAAATCACTTAAAACAGAAAAAAAATTATTAGAAAATAACGGTGATACCTACAGAGTAATGCTATGGCATTTTGAAAAGCCAGAAATACATTCTTTAATTTTGTTTTTAAATAAAGTTGTTCGAGTGAATAGTTTTTGAAAAATTAATTTTCAAAATCAAAATTTTGAAAAAAAAAAAATAAAATTTTTTTTTTAAACAATTTTTTTTCAAAATTTTACGTAATTAAGTACTATTTTTTTATTCAATATTCAATGCTCTTATTAATTTTTGATCAAACACAAAAAACTGGATGTCAAAATGTTTTGTAGTTTTTGAGTAAATCAAAAATAACAAAAACTACTTTTGTTCTAAGAAAAGCCTTTTATTTTAGTTTTTACGTTTTTGGATTCTTATGTAGGTGAATTTACGATTGAAAGGATTAACTTTCTTTTTACTATTCTTTTAATTATCGTCTTTTAAGCATACAATAATGTGACAAAGTACTGGATTAACCATATTTCACACATTTTTTCATTGAGAACACCTGCCTGAGAGCATTGGTTTAAAATTGACCTGCCACTTTTTTATTATGGTGGGGTCGGCTTGGCTTAGGTGCATTTACGAAAGAAAGGATTAACTTTAAATAAACAGTAATTATGTATTTTATCTAAATATGCATGTATTTATTATTTAAATTGATTTCAAGATTCAGGAACATTTTTGTTCTTATTTCGCAATTGCATTTTTCTGTCACTAGTTAGGGCGTGTAACGCTGCATTATTTAAAAAACATTCGCAGATCAATATTAATCCAATTCTCTCACGCAGGTGTTCTCAATGAAAAAATGTGTTATTGTATGCTTATAAGACTGATAATAAAAAAATTTTACAAAAAAAGTTAATCCTTTCTTTCGTAAATGCACCTAAGCCAAGCCGACCCCACCATAATAAAAAAATGGCAGGACAATTTTAAACCAATGCCCTCACGCAGGTGTTCTCAATGAAAAAATGTGTGAAATATGGTTAATCCAGTACTTTGTCACATTATTGTATGCTTATAAGACGATAATTAAAAGAATATTAAAAAGAAAGTTAATCCTTTCAATCGTAAATTCACCTACATAAGAATCCAAAAACGTAAAAACTAAAATAAAAGGCTTTTCTTAAAACAAAAGTAGTTTTTGTTATTTTTGATTTTCTCAAAAACTACAAAACATTTTGACATCCAGTTTTTTGTGTTTGATCAAAAATTAATAAGAGCATTGAATATTGAATAAAAAAATAATACTTAACTACGTAAAATTTTGAAAAAAAAAATTGTTTAAAAAAAAAATTTCATTTTTTTTTTCAAAATTTTGATTTTGAAAATTAATTTTTCAAAAACTATTCACTCGAACAACTTTATTTAAAAACAAAATTAAAGAATGTATTTCTGGCTTTTCAAAATGCCATAGCATTACTCTGTAGGTATCACCGTTATTTTCTAATAATTTTTTTTCTGTTTCAAGTGATTTTTTTCTTAAATTGCCCCTCCCGCCTAAACGGGGGGAAATAGACCCCCCCCTCCCATACGATTTTTTTCTTGTCTAAGTCCAACCTACACGCCCTAGCTTTTTGTCACACCTTATGCCAATCACCCTGTATATGTGTATATACATATATGTATGTACATATATATGTATATATATACATGTATATACATAATATAATGATTTGTAAATCCTATTGAAAGGAAAATTAAAACTAAAGCTTTTTGGTGCGTAGTTAAGCTAAGTGTACACGATTGGTACCTACATCTTACAATATTGTCAGACAATTTGCAGCCAGGGTTCAAAATAAGCAGTTTCCATAACCAACAAAAACTGACAATCAGTTGTGTGTATACACGGTTGGTACAAAATCTGACAATCTCTTACAATAAATTGGTAGGTATTAAGCCAACTATCTGAAAATAAATTGTCTGATAACAAATTCTCCAACCGTGTACACACACAACTTAATTGTCAGCTCATTAGTAGATAGGTTAGGTTAGGTTAGGTAAGTGGGCTGACAGTTGATCTTGTTACTGTCATGTTACTGTCATGTGGCTCCTTGCAACGCCTGGTAGATGAGTGTGAAAAGTCAGTTTTGGTGTATATGTTCGTTTGTTTGGTCGTTAGTTAAGTCGAAGAGGTTGCTTCCAAACCAAAGAGGATTTTACCAATCTTAAGTAGATGTGGCCCCATCGACCCACTGATGCTCGTGCTTAACGTAGGAGTGGCAACCGCAGGTGTATAGGCGAGGTGCCCATTCTCCGTTGGTGTCGCTCTCACAAGAAACACGTGCGTCGTTGTCATTTACGTTCGTACTACACTGTCGTACTGTAGTTGAAGGCGGTTTTCATAGATCAGGAATTCTCAAGCCATTTGGTATCATTAACGAATTTTAATAGGATTTTGCTTGGAATGTCAGAGAGCTCCTCTAAGTCGTTGAAGAAGTGCCTCCCTAGATGTCTGTTTCTTAGATGATATAGCGCAGGGCAGTGACACAGGTAGTGAGGAGTGTCCTCATGTATCTCTTCGTCACCGCATCCTCTGCATAAGTCGTCCATACTGAGTTTCATCTTTTTCTTGTAATAACCGAGTTGGTTGTGACCTGTGATCATTAGTAGATTGGTAGAACATTGTCAGATCTGACAATATTGTAAGATCTACCAATCGTGTACACTTATGTAGCTTTAGTAAATTCGTTTTCTTTTGAGATAGAGTTTGATATGTTCTGCATATATGTATTAAGGTCCTGACAGGAACCTTAAAATCTTAGGTTACAATTTTTTTTCTTTCTGTATGCGACTGTCCTTTTGATACACATTGGTCCTTCGAGTGGGATTTTCCGTTACGATTAACTTTTACAATGGTAGATAGGTGCTTTAATTCTTTTGCAAATGATTCTTTTTCGGCTTGACGACACAAAAAGGACTCTCCAGCTTCTATTTCAGCCAAACTGAATACTCACGACTACCAATACAAATTTTGGACGCAGTTCTTCTTTGACGTCTTCTCTAGGAAAGGGTGGCGAGTTTCTTGACCAGTATTTTTCTACTTTTAAGTAGAAGTTCGGACCAGTTAACCATCGAGAAGATTCAAAGTTTACGACAAGGGTGGTCCTTGTAGCATCATTGGCAGTATTGTCGCAGTGGATACCCACCTCCAACTGGACGGATCAGTAGTGTTTACAATTTCGGCAATCCTATGTGTGTTGCAAATGGCTTATAACTACAATATTCACTTGAAACCCAGTTGAGGACGGTTGTTGAATCGCTCGAAAGAATAATCCGACATACTTTGAAAGAATACTCTTCCATGAAAGTTTTCAACAATCTTGCCGCTAGAATGGCCATCTGCAATTCAAAACGAGCAATCGTCATTGATTTATGAGGTGCGCATTTCGTTTAAGTGAACACGAGTGCAACTTCACTCTTGTAATTTTCGGCTCTCCATTACGCTACCGCGGCGATTTCATCTTCGCCGTAAGCTGTAGTAACAGCATTCAATTAGTCCATGGTTCATCCCATCGCACGTTATATCGCCATACCTCACCCATCAACAATTTTGCATTGATTGCAAAATGATTCAAAAACCAAGGGGTCGAACATAGACATAACGACACTTGAAAATTCTCTTTTGGTTGGAATCCTTTCTCAACATGATGGAACTTTAGTTGATAGCAAAACTCATCACTTACTGGTTGCCAGTACATGCCAAGTATTTTTTTAGTATACAGATCGCTCTTTCTGTCCACGACTAATGGAACATTTTCACCTTCTAATGCCTCAAGAAATTCTTTAAAGTTTGAACTAAAGTTCTTTAGTTCAAAGTCGGCACCTTTATGTATTTCTCGTTCTTGCAGGAAATGTTGAAAAATCAACATACTCGTAGTGGAAGTCCAGAATGGATTAAATGTGCAAGGTGAGCAGGAAGATGAAGGTAGTGCTCGATATTTTTGTGGGTCTTCCATTAAGAAGGAGTTAACGGATGCCGCTTTTATTTCAGCTGCAGCGTCAAACACAACGCGTATTTTGACTAATTTATTTGGATTCACTACGCCAAAGTGCGACAAATACCAAGTTTTTCGTTTCTGGACGGCAACTTCCTCTGAATCTAACTTGCGGGCATGCTTTTTTGTTACGAAATCTTTGATAATAAAACCATAAGAGGCACCAAAGTTCTCATTCCGTTTTATCTTGCGCTCTAGACACACTAAACGCTTCAACGCCATTGAATAGCTTTCACGTAATGTTACGTCATCACATTTGCACAACAACTCTGTTTGTCAGCATTGCTCAAAAAGGGTGGTGCCGGTGTAATGCCAAAGCTGTCTATCTCAAATAACAAAAGAGCTGTCGAAACTGAAAGGGTGCTAGGCGTAAACGATAATGGCGCATGAAGTTATAGTAGGTGGTATGGTACCTGTACTTTGCAACGCCATTTTGAGAGCATGATTTTTCGAATCGCGGTCACTTAATCTTACCTGAGTAGATTTGAGTTGACTTTGAAGATTGTCTATTTGTCTTTGCATGGAGAGTAAAATAACTCCACGAGGGTCAGTTTCTGTCTTTTTACTACGGTTATGTTCGAAAATCGCAAATAGAGATAAAGTACCTGGACCAGACGTAGGCTTTGAAAAGTTGAGGACAACTTCCGAAGGTGTACAGTACAGGACGGGGCAGCTTCATTACAAAAGGGGAAGAAACCGGATATAATTAGTGGCAACATTTGAGATTCGAAGCCATAACGAAATAAAATTGTTGCATTGTTTATTCCAAAATCAAAAAGGATGCGAATTAACTTCAATTCAATATGGTTTATTTTTAAAAATATACATTCAGGTAAATGAAACAGAGAAAGTAATTTCCCCACTTCTTTCTCTTCTGGATAAATTGCAGATTAACGACAAGTTTTAATCATTTTAAGAGGAGGGACTTCTTGGCTAGCCACGAATTTGCATACAAAGAAACAAGCGACGAATGTCTCAGCTTAAGGAAGAAGTGGAATAAAGCTGGGCTTACATAAAATTTCCTTGTGGACAGTTTGCACTAGTCATTCTACAACAAAACAAATAAAATAAATAGAATTAACACATTCATAGAAAGTTATGGCCAGGAAATGATTAAGCTAAAATACATATGAAATAAATTTGAGAAAAAATCTCAACAATTTACATGAAGATATAGAAAAAATAAAAGAAATAATAATATTTTTGAAAAAAAATATTGGGAGTTCCTAGTAGACATTTTCTGTAGAACAAATAAATAAATTTGGCATCAATATAAATATTTTAGAAGAATTACCTTAGAAGAATAACCTTAGTTTACATCTATACAAAAGCAAAATTCTGTTCATTATTAAAATCCCCAAATTTATAATTGAGTTATACAAAAAGATATACATATGTACGTTCAACCCATTCTAAATAAAGAAATTAATACAGAATTAAAATCTTTACTTAACTACAGAAATGAAAAAAAAAATAAATTAAATAAATGATTTTGTTGAATTAGTGCATAATATTTCAGGGCGTAATTCTTGTTTATATTCTAGGAAAAAAAATCGTTTTACAGTAAGGGCCTATCCAAAATTTTTATATCTTATATCGGGGACTTAAGAAAAGGCTTACTTTGGTGTACCCTGACCCATGTTAACGGTTAACGTGGTACGTCCCTGGTAGACCTTTAGAAGGTACCAGAAAGGTGTTCAACTCCACCACGCAAAATCGTCGACAATAAATTTGGGGACCGAGGCCAGTCTCGACCGCCGCTACACTCGAAGACAATGTCATCGTATGCACCCGAACCTACCTATAGAGCGCTCTATAAGTGCCACCTTCGTATTTTATCTCGTCGAGGCGAAACCAGCTTCGGCCTGTCGAGCTGATGCGTCAACGATACGCAGCCTCTACACAACCCTTCAACCCTCTTTTCAACCAAAAAAGATGTATATACATTAGACTGGGCCAAAAAAATTGACTATTTTTTTTTTGAAAGATATATCGAGAATATCATTCAGAATGACAAAAAAAAATTTTCGTAAAAGTTTGAGCCCTTAATATCAATTTTAAGAGGGCTATCATCGCTAATTTTGATTTTTAGTCATAATTTCATGTTTTGCGTCAGAACTGACAAAACATTGAAGTAAAAAAAATTCATTTTGACTTACTTTTATATAAAATTAAATTCCCTACAAAAAAGGTCTGATTGAAAATTTTCGTCAGACAAGCCGTTTTTGAGTAATTAAGCTTAATAAATTGTTATTTTTCTTCGATTTTACTTTTTTAATTTGGAATTTTGTAACTAACGAAAAATAACAATTTATTAAGCTTAATTACTCAAAAACGGCTTGTCTGACGAAAATTTTCAATCAGACCTTTTTTGTAGGGAATTTAATTTTATATAAAAGTAAGTCAAAATGAATTTTTTTTACTACAATGTTTTGTCAGTTCTGACGCAAAACATGAAATTATGACTAAAAATCAAAATTAGCGATGATAGCCCTCAAAAAATAGGCACAAAAAAGGCCCCAAAAATGGCCACTGAGTCACAAAAGTTACTGTGGAAAAACTGTTGACCCAGAAACCATACGCCGCGTTTTCAGAAAAAAAAATGTCCATAATGGCAGTGGCCGGAAAAAAACCATTAATAAATAAACAAAATCGAAAAAAGAGACTAGAGTTTGCTAAAAATGTAAAAGATAAGGAACTACTGGGAAACAGTTATTTTCTTGCGAACAAAAGTAAATTTAATGTATTTGGATCAGATGGTCAAGTTAAGGTATGTCGCAACGTCATTACAGAGCTAAACAATGAAAACCTTTTACCAACCGTAAAACATGGTGGAGGTATGGTCATGGTTTGGGGCTGTATGTCACAGGCGGAGGTTGGGTCTATTTAAACATTTAAAACAAAATTTACGGCAAAGTGCTGAATCAATGGGTATTCTAAGCACATTTCAATGCCAACAAGATAACGACCCCAAGCATAAATCTCGAATTGTACAAGAATGGTTGCTTTTGTTTTGCCCGAAAGTAATCCAAACACCACCTCAAAGCCCAGACCTTAACTCTATACGAAAAATATACCATTTCGAACAAAACGGATCTTAAAAAAATTTTATTTCAAAAATGGAGTAAAATTAGTTCTTCAACAACACAAAACTTGGTTGAATCTATGCAAGGAAGACTTAAAAGCGTTATTCAACAGAAGGGAAATCCAACAAAGTACTGATCATTAAAATTACATACATATACATATCTAAATTATAGTGTCCAAATAATATTTAAGTATTTTGACTCAATAATTTTGTGATGTTAAAAACTACACTTAAAATGCATTTTTCTTTTTTTTTATATCCAAGGAATAGATTTTTTCATTTTAATTGTCACTTGCAAGTTTTAAAAGAAACCGTTATTTTTTAAAAACACATTTTGTACGTTGTTTCTTTTTTGATTTAACATTTAAGTCAAGAAAGAAATTTGGTCCAATAATTTTATGAGTAACTGAATATTTCATTGCTTTTGTCAAGAAATTCACTATGAACAACAAAAAAACAGAACCTACATAGATGTAATTTTATTTTCGGCCCGAGTTTTTTTTCCATTTTATATATTTTCTAATGTCGATTTCCTTTACACACTAGGCATTTCGATTCCGGTGGAAAACTTTTGTTTGGTGTATGTGCAAGTAATCTTTCGTCAAATAAGGATTTGAAAATTTTGGTCCCTGTGTCAAAGAAAAATCGTTTTTTTTCGGAGTGAAGGCACGCAACATCTGGCGAGGGATCAAAATCTTCACACGGAAATTGATTTTTCGTGTGCAAAGAAAATCGACATTACACCACATACTCTGGTGCTGTCATTTTCCTTAAGTGTATACAACTTAATCTTGACGATCCGATTGATAGAACTCAAGATGTAGGGCCCTATTATCGTTCGCGAGTCGAATATTCGACTCATGTCGAACGGTCTATAAATTGGTATTGCAGTTCGCGAATCAACTCATTCGCCTAAAATCCATTGTTACCAAAACAATAAAAAAAAAATCAACATATGTATGTATGCCGTATATGTCAAAGTCAAAACATTATTAAATTTGAAATTGATTTAACTAAAAATAAAAAAAGTGTTCCAAAAGCTATATTAGAAAATGATAAGTTCTATCGACCTGTTTTTCGGGGACAATGATGAAGAAGATAATGAAGTCTCGAATGCTAACATGTTGCGGCTGCGAAGAAACATCAGAGACACATCGAATCCTCTGGAGCTCCCAGATATGACGTAAGTAAAAATATTCAGATATTCAACATTCAGGTATTCAATTTAAAAATCTTTTCAGATTCGTCTCTTATTTTAGGCTGAGCAAAGAAGCATTCATATATTTGCTGGATGAAACAAGGGATAATTTTATTTGCATGCGTTCTTCTGCCATCCCCCAAATAATCAACATTACATGTGCCTTGCGATTTTTTGCTGATGGAAGCTACCAAAAGAGTGTAAGAAATGACTTCAACCTGGGATTATCTCAGCCTACAGTTTCACTGATCTTGAGTGAAGTACTAAGCATCTTTGAAAGCGTGATCTGTGCTAAATGGATAAAAACCAGCATGACTGAGTGTGAAAAACAAGCGGCAAGAAACTTCTTTTATACAAAGGCCAGAATACCAGGAATTATAGGATGCGTCGATGGCACCCATATAATTATTATTGCTCCTGTTCAGTTAAAGCATCAATACTTAAACAGAAAAGGTTACTTCAGTCTTAATGCTATGGTTGTAAGTATCTAATCTAAGAAAATATCCTTCACTTTTAAAATAAAATTCTCTTTAACAGGCTTGCGATCACAATATGATGATTCGATACATCGATACTAGATACCCAGGTTCCACTCATAATTCTTTTGTTTGGAACTGTACACAGTTAAATACTGTCTTGGAATCATGGTACCAAAACGGTGAACGATGTGCAATGTTAGGTATAATTTTAATTTAATATTAATGTGTGCCGTAAAATTGTTTACAATAAAAAACTAATTAAAGGAGATTCTGGATATCCTTTGTTGCCATATTTACTTGTACCGTATAGAAATGCGAATCCTGGCAGCCGTAAAGGAAGTTTAAGTTTTATTTTCTTTAGCTTCATTTCCATATTCTCTTGGTGGCGTCTGTTTTTTCAGCATTTTCCTTCATTTTCCGCTTTTCTTTTGCTTTCATTTTTTCAATTGTTCCTTCTTGATATCAAACGTTTTCCTGGAATACCTAGCGAGTTCATTCAAACTTTTTCGATTCCCAATGTTGCGTCAAGTAATTTGTTTTGGGTTGTCGTTTGGGTTTTCAGGAAATCTAGGCGTTCATTTTCCACCTTTGTCATCTTGGACACTTTGTTACGAAGTGGCTTATCTACTTGAGGTGTCGCTTCACTTTCATTTTCTGGTGGTCTTTAATTATCACTTCTATCCTCTAGCGATGAATTGTGAAAATTGGGACCAAAAACCGGACCAGTTGGATCAACGGCGCTTTGGAGGTTTAAAAGAGCATACAGCCTGTTCCAATGGCGAAAGTGTGAGTGGTATGTGGGTACCACCTCCTGTACATTTTATGTCCTTTTTGAAGGTTGCAATTTTGGATTTGAGTTTCAGCTTATAGTCCAACCAAACCTGTGTGAATTTTAAAAATATAGGTAAATATTTAATGCAATGTATTATTTGTGTTAACAAACCTTATTCCATTCATTGCCTTTTCGAGAAGGTGGTCCCAAACTATTCAGCTCCGTTGCAAAAGTGTCCCAAATGGCCATGCATTCTTTTTTGGATGTGCCCAATTTTGCTAAGCCTTTAGCAAGGTCTGGATCAAGCTCCATTAACTCAACTAGCTTTTTGATTTGATTTGCATTTGTTTTGTTTATATTAAAATCATAAAAGTCTTGTTATTTAACATTTCGGAATACTTATTTGCAATAATATCTTACGTTTTTTGCAATTGTTTCACTCATGCTGCTTTTTTAAATTAATCTTTGATTCAAAACTTTTGTGTTCACCGATTTGTCACCAACTATTTTCTTTCGTCTGTGTTTGACGTTTAAAGTGAAAAAATTCTTTAAATTCGCGAACGGTAATTCGGTTTTTTACATTCGCCAGTATTTTGACGTTAGAGTCGAAGACTCTTTCGAATATTCGCAAACTGTAATACTGATTGAAAGCATTCGCGAAATTATTTGTTCGCTTCGCCAACCATAATAGGGCCCATAAGTTCTGTTCAACCAGCTGCACTGGACTACTCTGGGCAGAAAAGTGTGGCTTTTTTATGTTCATTGAGAAAATTTCTTCACTGACTTACACTGATTAGCTAGTTTAGAATATTTTGCACTACCTTTTGAGCTAGTGCAGGTTGGTGAAAACTGTCAAAATCAGTTGATGTCATTATTCGATTATATTTTGGTAACGAATAAAGTTGATTTTTTTCCGCGCTTTGTATTTTTGATTAAAATTTTTAAATAATGTATAGATTAGAGGCAACTTCGAGTGAAGGGCAATCTCATAGATTGAGAGCCCACAGCAATTTTTGGGTGTGATTGATAACAAAAAATAATATGCATAATTAGATAGTCCTTTTATAGTTATTTATGAATGTGAACGTATTGCATACTCAAGTGGGCACAATAGTGCATTATAGTGCATCAAGTATGCAGTTCTTTCCAAATTCTAAAAAAATTGGGATACAAAATTTGCCATAACTTCAAAAAAAACAGCTAGGTGCCCTGATTGCAAATATCAAGGTCCAATAAGTTTTGAAGGTGGCCTTCTTAGCGCAAGAAGTAGACTATTCTTATCGCGTCTGGCAGGCAGAAGACTGTCTGTAAAACGTCTTGGACCTCGATATTTTCAATCAGGGGGCTTAACTCTACATTTTGGCAAAGTTATTATCACAAATATTTGGACTTGAAAATAACTGATGCACTATTGCTCCCACTAGAGTATGCAAGACTTTCACATTTGTATATAACTATAAAAGGCCTATCTAATTATGCTAATTATTTTTTGTTATCAATCACACCCAAAAATTGCTGTGGGCTCTTAGTCTATCAGGTGATTCAGTGTTCTCCAATTAATCCAATAATATCTTAATTAAATCTATGTACATACATATGTATATTTGCACGAAGAATTCCGAACGCAAGTGTTTGAAAGTTCGATGAAAAAAGGTGAAGAGGAGGAAGAGATTTTGTGCTTAAAAAGCTAACAACGTCGTCGCAGGCACTGGGAATGAATTTCGTCCCTTTGCCAGGCATAAAGCACTTTACTTGCGCCGAATTTAATTTGTTTTCTTCTTTTTAACATCTGACGTATGGCGTTTTTGCTTGAGTTTGCTCCGACAGTTTTCATGAACCTGCACTGCACTACACTACTCCACACTGGCCTTTTCCTGGTTGAACACAACTATAAGCTTTTTAGTTGAGCAATATCAGATCTTTTTGGAGATTTTATAAAAACCTAAAATCCTCCGACAGTTTTCATGAACCTGCACTGCACTACACTACTCCACACTGGCCTTTTCTTGGTTGAACACAACTATAAGCTTTTTAGTTGAGCAATATCAGATCTTTTTGGAGACTTTATAAAAACCTAAAATCAACAAGAAAATATCCAAAAAAGCCGATAGTTTATATATTGAGTTCTATTAGTCGGATCGGTAAGATTAAAATGTTAAGAAAAAAGTGAAATGACAGAGCACCATTTCCAGTTTTTAAAAAAGAAATTGATGCCATTTATACTCAAAACAAAAATAAGAAAAATTGCCAGATGATTTTATGACACATGCACTTTTAAACGGTCTTGCTCATATTTTGGTTATACCTCCAAACCAAAAATTTGATGTCGGTTCTTAAACTAAAAACACATAAACAAAACACTGATTGGGGAACTACTTAGTGACACACATCTTTATAAAATAATAATCTTTTATCAAAAATAAATCTTGTTCATGCTTTATACTTCGTGTTTCAAAGTACACATTACGTATTAAATAAACTTGATATGGTTTCTTGCCTTTTTCATGCGTTCTTTTTTTTCATGTCTTCCATCTGCATTCTTTGCAGGGTTCAATTTCCTTCGTGTAAGATAGGTTTGTGTTTTATTTTCATCCCGATTTCCCATACTTCCGATTAATATTTTTCTATTTTATTATAAATGAAAGAAATAAATATAGTAAGTAAACAAATAACTGCTTAATTTCGGATAGGTAAATGTATCGATTAGATATTTATGAGATTAATGGGTACATTGGTTTTAACCACAGATATTTTAACTATGAGGATGCAAGGCTTTTATGGGCCGCGCTCAGAATTCTATCACAGGAATTCAAAATGATTGAATTAATCAAATTTTTCTATTTTGTTAATATACAATGTTATTGAAGAAATAAAAAGAACGCATTGATTTCTGCAGCCAATTTGCCTATCCGAAAATCAATATCAATTTAAATTTCCTGGGAATCAAATTATTTTTGAAACCAAATCTATCCAAACCGGTTTTGGTCATGCAGAATAATAATTGATATATGTACTGCTTTTATACGATGCAACAATACCATTCCATTTTTAAGCCCTTATGCCGGATATACATTAGGGGTATTCATGTAAGCGCGGAAAACCCTCGTAAACCTCGTAAACCAGATAATTTTATCTCCGCAGAAACGAGCTGTCAAAATTTGTATGGGAAAAAGTTTCTGCAAATCGCATAAAATTATCTCACAAATTTGTTGCGGAAAGTGCAGAAATAAACCTCGTAAACTAAAAGCCACTTTACACGATAATAGAAGTCATATGACCTGTCATCACATTTTCTGTATGATTTATCAAATGACCTGTCATTTCGAGTCAAGTTATACCGTTTTGGTGTATCTATGCTTTACACGTCTATGACTTCCCCTTTGATTTTCAGAGTACCAAAATCCAAAATAAATATAAAATATAAACTGAAATAAATTTGTGTCGTTATTCCATGATGGAGAACAAAAAGAAAGCAATGGCAGTGGTTTTATCAACAATGATAGCTGTATTAATTCAAAATTTTACAGTATATATGTTAATGAGATCTGAAATAATTAAAAAAAACCGCATACATAGTTACCTTTTCAGAATTTTACCATATTTTGTATTCAAATATCAACACTCCTTTCAATGTTTCCCACGAAAACAACAAATCTCGTATGACTTCTCAAATGGAATTAGCTACAGTCCTAATGTCAAAAAAGTCATATGCTTTTTCGTTTGAGAAGTGATATGCGTTTAATGGGTGCGTTCAAACGATTTGATTTGTTTTTTTTGACAGGTCATATGAGAAAGCATATGACTTATAATATCGTGTAAAGTGGCTTTAAAGAAGTATGGATTCTGATATTTAATTTGACATTTAACAAAATATTTCCCACATTTACGCAAGAATTTCTTAGGGGGTGTTCATGAAAACATGCTGCGGAAAGTTATATCTTTCTACAAAGCGGAAAATTATCTCGTTACATGAATACCCTTATTGTTCAAATGCATGACAAGCATGTGCAAGTTATTTAGTGAAAAAGTCACACGTATAGATTGGATGTTGGATTGAAGCAAAATCAAAATCTTTTGATTTTATTTATTTATTTATTTATTTATTCATCAAGCAGATATACATTAAAAAATATATAATCTTAAAGACTACTGAATAAATTTTTAGCAACATGCGATACTTTACAACTTTGAATAAATACCTTACATAACTTAAAAATAATAAAACACCTAACCACCAGAGTTTAAAATAGTTAATAAATTAATAATATGACTTTTAAAGATATCACGACTAGTATTATTATGAAAATCAATAATCGAAGCAACTGAGTTGGCCTGTCTAAGGCACCTAGTTATTGGCTCGTTAAGACCATAATTAACCCTATGAAACGGTTCAAAAAATATACTATGCACTCGAAGATCTCTCGTTGGAGCATATATTCTTATAAGGGACAAAAGAAAAGGGCAATTTATTTGATTTTTAAGAATGTCTCTAATAAAAATTATTTCAAAATACTTTCTCCGAGTTTCTAAAAGCTGAAGACCGATCAGATAACATCTTGAAAGATAAGATGGCATTCGTATATTCCAATGTAGTCTATAAATCACTATTCTGGAAAATCTTTTTTGGATACTTTCGATTCGATTTGAGTGGATAGCATAGTAGGGGTTCCAAATTACACAACAGTATTCAAGGACCGGCCTTACATAGGAATAAAATAATGCTCTGAATGTATAAGGGTCAGAAAATTCCTTAGAGTTACGTGAGATGAATCCAAGTAAGG
This sequence comes from Chrysotoxum bicinctum, assembly GCA_911387755.1. Classification (NCBI taxonomy): domain Eukaryota; kingdom Metazoa; phylum Arthropoda; class Insecta; order Diptera; family Syrphidae; genus Chrysotoxum; species Chrysotoxum bicinctum. The sequence continues at coordinate 108,169,610 of OU426988.1, forward strand.
AATTTGCTTTCGCAACAATAAAATCTATATGAAGGCAAAACGTTAGCTTAGGATCGAAGATGACACCTAGGTCTTTTTTTTCGGTAATTTTTTGCAATGGAATACCATTAATATTATAAACATAGTTTATAGGCGACAAGTTTCGGAGAAAAGATAGAAAATCACATTTGGAAACATTCAAAAACAACTGATGAGAGTTACACCAATCAGCTAAGTTATTTAGGTCATTCTGAAGAAGAAGGCAGTCTTCAACAGATTTAATGCATCGGAATATTTTTATATCATCAGCGAACATAAGACATTGAGAAGAAATTATACAATCGGGAATATCGTTAATAAATAGCAAAAAAAGAAGCGGGCCTAAATGACTTCCTTGAGGTACCCCAGAAGTCACAAATATGGGATCAGATATGATGTTATTAATACGCACATATTGAGAGCGCCCTTTTAAATAAGATTCGAACCATCTCAATATATTTGAGTGGAAACCAAGGGCAAAAAGCTTCTTAATTAAAACTGTATGATTTACCTTATCGAACGCCTTTGAAAAATCTGTATAAATCACGTCACTTTGATAACCATTTTCAAGATTTTGTATTAAATCATTGGATAAGATTGTTAAATTAGTGGTAGTTGACCTACCAGAGACAAAACCATGTTGAGCAGGCGAAATAAGTTCACGAACAACAAAGGATAACTTTTCATAAACTAATTTTTCAAGTAATTTAGGAATCGTTGAAAGTTTGCTTATTGGACGATAATTTGAAACAATCTGCTTAGGACCTGATTTATGAATCGGGATAATATACGTTACCTTCCAATCATCTAAAAAAAGTCCAGTATTTAAAGAAGCATTAAAGAGTCGAGTTAACGGATCTAAAAGGGAGGCTACACAAAATTTTAAGATTAAAGGAGGAATACCATCAGGACCTGGTTGTTTGTCCTGGTTTAACTCGGATATAGCCTTTTCGACATCAGTGCAATTTAAATGTAGGGAGCTGATATTGATTTGATTCTCAGGTGTGGTAGTTGAAAAATTATTAGGCAAATTAGATGGAGAATAAACCGATTGGAAGAAATTCGAGAACATATTGCATATCGTTTTAAGATCATTTGATATTGTCCCTGAAAATTGCATGCAATTTGGAATACCATTGGAACATTTCTTACTTTTGACGAAATTCCAAAAACACTTGCTATTCTGCTTCAAATTTGATTCTATGTGATATAAGTAATCTTTATATAAGAACTTATTTAGTACATCAAATTCTTTTTGAAGTCGTACGTAGTTGCATAGCAAAATATTATTGTTATTAGACTTTCGGAAAAGTTTATATGCTTTATTTTTTTTATTGCTCAAGTTACATAATCTTTTATTATACCAGACTGGTTTGGAGTTATTACGAATGACTACTTTTGGTATATAAAGGTTCATTGCCTCAGTTAAAGAACAATGAAAAAGGTTATATGCATCACATAATTGAAAGTTATCAACAATATTGCTCCAAGGAAAGATATTCATATAATTATTGATAGAGTTGTAATCGCCGTTTTTATAATCATATTTACATAAATCATTACTAAAAGGTTTGAAATATTCATAACATTTAAAGTTAATACATAAAGCCAAATGATGAATAGTGTTTGGAAAAATTGGACAAATATTTTTATTTATATCAGTGCAAAATTCTCTATCGACAAAAACAAGGTCAAGAGTACGATTTAAATCATTATAGAATTTATTAATTTGAATAAGATTATATTCAGCAAACGAATCAATTACTAAGCATTCATGAACATTACTAACATTAAAAGGAATAAGGCACAACTCATCTGGATCTAGGATCCAATTTATGTGACAAAGATTAAAATCACCTAGTACGATTAAGTTTTGATTAGAATTAGTAGCATTTAAAACAGATCGAGCATTTTCAATGTGTGAATTATATAAATCAATAGAACTACCTGGTGGTATATAACTCAATATAATAAAAATATTCGTCGAGTTGTTTAAGTTGACACACACAGCTAGTTGATCAACGTCAATTTCTGATGAGAGAGACGGTAGTTCAATTTCACGACATGAAAACGATGAGCGGACAGCAATAAGGACACCTCCTCCTCTAGATTGATTAGTTTTTGCAAAGCTTCTGTCTTTTCGGAAAACGTAGTATAAATTTTCATTAAAAATTTCGGAGTTTAAATGTTTATCAGTTAGCCACGTTTCAGTTAATGCAAAAATGTCATAATACGAAGATGAAGAATTAAAATACAATTCACTAGTTTTTGTACGAAGACCACCAATATTTTGGTAGTAGAGAAGAAAGTCTTTTCTAACACTCGAAGGCTGGGAATTTTCGCATGATATTGAGCTATTTATAGAAACGTTCGTTGACTCGGCAGATTCTTCACTTATGTTTTGTGGGAATGAAGCCGTGCTTCTTCGTTTTTTGAAATGAATTGAAAAGCACGTAGCTTTGTACCTATAGGCCAGATGTTGTCGATGAACATTGCATCATTGTACTCAGCTGGAACTCCAATTTTAAAATTAATGAACTTAATATTTTCTTCAGGTTCACTTCGTTTTATTAACTTATAACACGAAATGACACCGGGGCTTATATCAAGAGCAGCAGCTAAATGATTGACGATAGATTCAGTGGCGACAGAAGGTCGAAAACTACCAAGATGGAACCATTTTTTTTTTAAAAGAAACATCATTTTGCAGGATTTCACAAGAGCCTCTAACAGTTCTAGGGATATTATTCCGATGAACACCCATACGTGAAAAAGATACATTTTCGGTAGTTGGGCGATTGTGTGCATTATTAATTTCAGCTGGATTTTCATCCGTGATTTTGGCAGCATTTCCATCAAGGTTTTTATCATTAAGAACAAAACCAGCATCATCAGCAACACCAGGAACGTCAGGAACAACCGCAACCACAGGAACTCCATCAAGAGTAACACCTCCAACACCAACCAAATCGGTAGCAGCAACAGCACTAGAATCTTTTACCACACTACTATAAGTAGCAATAGTATCATAATCGGATTTGACAGTGGCAACATTGTTTGCGTTATTTACAGTGGCAACACTGGTATTAGATTCACTCACCACATCGACAAGAGAGCAAGAATTATTTTGTGCATGTACATCAACGGTTGCATTATTGTTATTGGAATTAGCAACGTCGGAATTAAGCGACACATTTATATTAGAATTATTTTTTTTTGATTTTGCTTTGACTCCCGCTGTTGAAGGAATCGTCAAGGATTTTTTGTTTGAAGGCGAAAGTGGTTTAGAAGTTGAAGCAGCAATCCGAGGGGGTATGGGGGTTACATTTATAGGCTTAATTGTTTGGCGAGGGAATGCAGGTGAGGAAAAGCTTTTATTTATGACATTTGCAGGGGCATTGAGATTTGATTTAGCTTTAGCACGGGTGGTCAAAGGTTTTTTTGTTTTACTTGTGCTAGCTTCATGGGCATCGCGAAACAAGTTAAACTCATCACACAGATTATTAAGCTTTTTTGTTAATGCATTTAATTTTGCTTCAGAACTGACAGAATTATAGTTACTGCACAGATCACATCTCCAACAGATATTTTCATATTGGTTTATCAAATTTATCACATTGGGTTCTAATTTTAAGCATTGTATATGAAATGTTAAGCAACAAATAACGCACGACACATAATCACTATCGGTCGTTTTAATTTCGCAAATAAAGCATTCATTCGAGAAAGGCATTGTACTAGGCGCATAGAAAGAAATTATAAATAACCGTGTGATACGAGAGCACAGTGATGACTAGCGTCCTGCATTGAAGTAGTGTATATGCAAGATTGATGATTGATCATGCATTTATTGGTTCATTCTTCATTTGCGTATAGTACGTTGAAGAGATGAGAACACAGCACAACATATTTAAATATTTTAACAGTAAACAAAAATTGTATGATGAAATGGACGGACAACATAAAACAAATTACTCGCATAAAATTGAAAAAAATTCCAAAGAAATTCGTAAAATCACAATTTTGCCGAAAAAAACTCACAAAGCGCAAACACACCGTCGATGTAAAAATAAAAGATTGAAGACTCATGCTTGATATGTGTATATGCAATTTCAACCCCAAATTACCAATCCACTTGCATATGCTTGTCATGTATTTGAACAATGTATACCCGGCATTAGCAAGAAACACATGAGCCTTGTATATAAAAACCATTGTATATATAAACTATAGTACTCTCATGAAGAGGAACGAACGACGCGGTGCCATACGAGCGTATTCCATAACTTTTTACGTAGAGTTGTGGAGAGTAAGGACAGACGATAATCAGGAAGGGGTGATAATATTTTCGGTAAAAGCAAACCGAAGGTGCAGAACAAAGCGACAACAAGAAAGCTATTTTTTGTTTTGTTTTTATTCATTTTCTATACAAATAAGTATGATGTGGCATTTTTTGCTTCACGCATAGAGAAAAACGGTATATTGTTGGAATGAAGGTTTTATTTTTTTCGTTCGCTGTGTTGTATCTACATATGTTGGAGCAAATAAATATATGTATGTAGGTACGAGTATAGGATTTTAATTCAAATACACGTTTACCGCTCAGGACAATTTTTTTGTATAGGTAGTTAGATAATTATTTTTGTAAGCAGATTTTTAAAATGCAGAATTTCGAGAATAAGAGTATTAGAGTTCTGAAATAGGTACAGAAAAATTATAATGAAAGCTAAAATTTTGAAGAGTAGAATTTTGAAATGCAGATTTTTGGGAAATGAAATTTTGAAATGCATAAAACTTAATAAGTAAAATTTTGAACAACAGAAGTTTGAAAAAGGAATTTTGAAATGCAGAAAGCTTAGCACCTAAGTAAAATTTTAAAAAGCAAAACTTTGAAATTCAGAAATTTAGAAAATAAAATTTTGAAATGCAGAATTTTAGGAATTAAAATTTTGAAATGCAAAATTTTGGGAAATATAATTTTGAAAAATGTACTTTGAGCAGTAGAATTCTGAAATACAGAAAACTTAATAAGTAAAATTTGAAAAGCAGAATTTTGAAAAAGAAATTTTGAGAAGTAAAATTTTGAAATACCATATTTTGGGAAATTTTAATATGCACAAAACTTAGTAAGTAAAATTTGGAAATGCAGAATTTTGAGAAGTAGAATTTTGAAATGCACAATTTTGAGAAGTAGAGTTTCAAAATGCAGAATTTTGAAAACTTTAATTTTGACAAGTAGTATATTGAAAACTAAAATTTATCAATTAGAATCTTGAAATTCAAAATTTTGAGAAGTAGAATTTAGAAATGTAAAATAACAAAAAAAAAATCATGTGATACATCACTCCCTACATCACGAGTATGCAATTTTTAACTCGCTAAGATGCTTAGTTTAGCCAGAAATCACGTTTGAAAAAGTCAACTTTGGGGGGTCTACGGAGCTCCGTTTAGTCGCAAATCGCATTTAAAGATAAACATTTGTTTTTCGTTACATGCGATACGTGGGTTGAAAGGTGGCACTCCCTAGATCCTGAATATGCAATTTTTAACTCGCTGAGATGCCTAGTTTAGCCAGAAATCATATTTAAAAGTACATTGGGTGGCCCGCTCTGCAGGACTTAAGAATTTTAAGTCCCTTTTTCGGGGACACACCCTTTCACGCGACTCCATCGCTCCGCTTAGGGTATGTTAAGTCACCTGGCAGGCGCCAATGTAAACAATGTATGAAAAATCAAAATTTCTTCAATTTTTAAAATAAATATTTCAAAACTCAATATTTCAAAAACCCCATGCTAGATTTATTTTAAACTTGATAAATAAAAGTTTATCAATATAATCTACAAGATGTGAGAAAAAAAATTATTTTACCTAAAAATAAAGGTACCATCCATACAAATGTAAAAAAAAAATAAAAATGGTTTTAAAAATCGTATTTTTCTCGAAAACGGCGCCTGGAATTTTGATAAATTTTTTTTTGTATGATCTTTAATTTAATAAAACAAATTTTGAAATTAAGATATTACAGCTTGGGGGAGAGTACGATAACTTGGCTGCCAAGATTTGATTACGGGTTTTTGTAGTGGGGTCAAAAACAAGCACTTTTTACTACGGGAGGGGGGGTCTATCTCCCCCCGTTTAGGAGGTAGGGGCACTTTTAGAAAAAATGGTTTAAATTGAAAAAAAAAATATTAAAAAACAACGGCAACACCTACAATAAAGTGCTATACTGCGTTTGAAAGCCAGAAGATTGTACTATAATTCTGCATTTAAATTAAATTAATCATGTCAATGGTTTTTGAGAAATTTGCATTTAAAGTCCAAATTTTGATAAAAAAACGTGAAAAAAAAGTTTAGACCGATTGTTTTCAAAATTATGAAATGAAATTGTAAATTAGCTAATATGTGTTTCATGAACCTATCAGTTTTTAATCGAACATAAAAAACCGCATGGTTCTATGTTTTCTGGTTTTTGAGAAAACCTCCGTTTAGGAGGTAGGGGCACTTTTAGAAAAAATGGTTTAAATTGAAAAAAAAAAATATTAAAAAACCACGGCAACACTTACAATAAAGTGCTATATTGCGTTTGAAAGCCAGAAGATTGTTCTATAATCCTGTATTTAAATTAAATTACTCATGTAAATGGTTTTTGAGAAATTCGCATTTAAAGTCCAAATTTTGATAAAATAACGTGAAAAAAAAGTTTAGACCGATTGTTTTCAAAATTGTGAAATGAAATTGTAAGTTAGCTTATATGTGTTCCATGTATCTATCAGTTTTTAATCGAACACAAAAATTCGCATGGTTCTATGTCTTCTAGTTTTTGAGAAAATCGAAAATTACCAAAACTGCTTATTTTTGACCCCTCTAAAAAAATCCGTCATCAAATCTTGGCGGCCAAGTTATCGTACTCGTGCCACAGCTTGTACCTACCATAGAACCATTTTTCCAAATTTTGACATTTGACAATTTTCTCATTATGGAAATTTTTTATATAGATGCTTCCAAAAAGTTTAAAAACATTGCGTCTCAAAGCTTTGAAAAAAAATATTTTTTTTAATTTTTGGAAAGAAGTAATTTTTTTTTCTTGGAAAATTCGATATCTCAAAAACGGCTCAATATTTTATTTCGAAACCTAATTTCCATTCGTACAATAATAAAAACTTAAGGTTGGTGTACCAATTTTTTTTTTTATTTTATTTTCACTTACAAAATTATGTACCTACATAATTGCAAGATTTGTATGTGGAAAAAATTTAACGCTAGATTTTGATCAAAGTTGACTTTACGATGATAGACAAAACGGAAAAATATTTTTTTATCTAAAATTTTTTTTTTTTTGAAAAATCAATGTCTTAAAAAAGTTTGAACGATTAATTTTTCAAAATATTTCTTAGAATCTTTATTTTTAAATACTTCAAATTAATATCCCAAATTTTTTTCTAGAACAATTTTAAAGAAATTTCTTACATTTAAAATTAGTTTAATAATAAAAGGTTTATTAAACTTTGTTTGCATAAATTCGTACCTTTTATATTTATATTAACAAAATACATTTTAATGAATTAATAATTTCCAAATTTGATGAAAATTCGTAGACAAACATTAAAAGAAATATTTGTTTGTTCAAAATTCGCAGGGCAAATATCTTATTTTTTTTACAAAATATATGGATAAAAACTATTTTTTATAAAAAAATGTTTATTTTTAAGTTTTTCATGTGGGGTGCATCAATAATTTTTTTAAATTGACACCAAATTTCTTTTTTTTTATTTTTCTAAAATTGCTTATAAGCAATAGGTATGTAAATGCATACAAAATATTTTTTCCAAAAAAGGTAACTGATTTTTTAAAAATATTATGTCAATAATAATTTTATTCTATTTATTCTAATTTTTTTTAATTAATTTAAGTTTTCTAAAATTATCTTTTTCTCGAAAAACTTATTTGATTTTTTTTCACAATTGCTTTATGTGAATATTTATAAATTTCTGAAATTGTTTATATACACATAAAAAGTATTAAAAATTTTCTATATTTTTTGCAAACAAAGTTTATAGGTATGAATAAATTTTAAAAACTGTTCTATACCTATATCAAATTTCTTTTTTTTTTATTTTTAATTATATAAATACCTATCAACGAATACAAATAATTTTTTCTACCATACCATATTTTATATAGGTATGTATGTACATACGAAAAAGCTATTTTCTTTAATAAAAATATAGGTAGGTATACGTACCTATGTATTAGATTTTCTTAAAGAAATAGTTTTATACCTTTGTATATACATACATATGTACATAATTATATTAATTGCAAAAAAAAAAATTTCCACTACCTAACCACCCACGGCATCTAATGTAGGCAGTTAACCTAGTTGATTGCAATTATTATTTTTGTTCTTCAAAATTACACCAATTATTATACTTTTGAATAACAAAAATAATAATAATTGCAATAAACATTGGTAAGTTACCTAATATATTAAGATAAAGTACCTATGTAGATATTATAAAATTCAAAAAAGCCTAATCCTATAAAGAATCAATTTTCAAAATTATTCCTACTTACATCTATTCAAATAGGTATGTGTGTCCATACAAATAAAAAGCAACGTTGTATTTTGGTTAGATATGCCGAAATTGAACAACGTTGCTTTGTTGCGTATAAAATAGCAAAAACAAAACAAAAAATATTCTTGACAAAAAAATATAACAACAAAACACACAGAAGATCCCTCAAAAGGAAAATGATACAAAACAAATTTTATTTTCTCTTTCTCGTCTTTCTCATTGCCAGAGCTGATAAAATTTTCTCGCTCTTCCTCAATTACTACCCCACCCTAAATCAAAAGTCTCCACGACAATATTTTCCTACGACAGCGCCCTCGGTAGAGTGTATTCCATACCACTTTTTTCTGTTCCATGAGAGTACTATAGTTTATATATACAATGCTCAATCTTCCCAATCTAAACAGGCTCAAAGTTATTGCCGAGTGCTTCATATCATATGTGACGGAGAACTATATGCGAGGAGAATGTAAGCACAAATCGGAGGATACGGCTGTATCCTTAACTTACAGAAAGTGAGACAGCGACCCCTATCACAACTTCAAGTACTACAATGCATTAGGGATAGGAACGAGCCCTCCATATTATATAATACTCAAAGCTTTTTACGTAGAGTTGTGGAGAGAAAGGACAGACGATAATCAGGAAGGGGTGATAATATTTTCGGTAAAAGCAAACCGAAGGTGCAGAACAAAGCGACGACAAAAAAGCTATTTTCTCTTTTCTTTTTATAAATTTTCTATACAAACAAGTATGAGTGAGGTGGCATTTTTTGCTTCACGCATAGAGAAAAAACGGTATATTGTTAGGTCTGATTTTTTTCGTTGTATTTATATTGGAGCAAATATAGGATTTTTATTAAAATACACGAATTCTTAAACGGTTACCACTCCGAACAATTATTTTGCGTAGATAGATAATTATTTTTGTAGGCAGATTTTTCAAATGCAGAATTTTGAAAATTGGAGTTTTGAGTATTATTCTGAAATACAGAACAATTTTATTGAAAGCTAAAATTTTGAAGAGTAGAATTTTGGAATGCAAAATTTTGGGAAATTGAATTTTGAAATGCATAAAAATTAATAAGTAAAATTTTAAAAAGCAGAAGTTTGAAAAAGGAATTTTGAAATGCAGAAAGCTTAATAAGTAAATTTTGAACAGCAGAAGTTTGAAAAAGGAATTTTGAAATGCAGAAAGCTCAGTAAGTAAAATTTTGAAAAGGCAATTTTTGAAATGCAGAATTTTAGGAAATAAAATTTTGAAATGCAGAAAACTTAATAAGTAAAATTTTGAAAAGCAGAAGTTTGAAAAAGGAATTTTGAAATGCAGAAAGCTTAATAAGTAAATTTTGAACAGCAGAAGTTTGAAAAAGGAATTTTGAAATGCAGAAAGCTTAGTAAGTAAAATTTTGAAAAGGCAATTTTTGAAATGCAGAATTTTAGGAAATAAAATTTTGAAATGCAGAAAACTTAATAAATAAAATTTTGAAAAAGATATTTTGAGAAGTAGAATTCTGAAATGCAGAAAACTTAATAGGTTTAATTTGAAAAGCAGAATTATGAGAAGTAGAATTTTGAAATGCAAAATTTTGGGAAATATAATCTTGAAAAATGTACTTTGAGAAGTAGAAGTACTTTGAGAAGTAGAATTCTTAAATGCAGAAAACTTAATAAATAAAATTAGAAATTCAAAATTTTGAGAAGTAGAATTTCAAAATGTAGAATTTTGAAATGCAAAATAACAAAAAAAAATCATGTGATACATCACTCCTTACATCACGAATATGCAATTTTTAACTTGCTAAGATGCCTAGTTTAGCCAGAAATCACGTTTGAAAATGTCAACTTTGGGGGGTCTACGGAGCTCCGTTTAGCCGCAAATCGCATTTAAAGATAAACTTTTGTTTTTCGTTACATGCGATACGTGGATTGAAAGGCAATGTTTTTAAAAAAGGTGGAATTTAAAAAAAAAATTTCTTTTGTATGATCTTTAATTTAAAAAGACAAATTTTGAAATTAAGATATAAGGTACGCTTGTACCTACCATAGAACCATTTTTTCAAATTTTGACATTTGACAATTTTCTCATTATCAAAATTATTTATAGAGATGCTTCAAAAAAGTTTAAAAACATTGCGTCTCAAAGCTTTGAAAAAATATTTTTTTAATTTTTGGAAAAAAAGTAATTTTTGGAAAAAAAGTAATTTTTGGAAAAAAAGTAATTTTTTTCCTTGGAAAATTCGATATCTTAAAAACGGCTCAGTATTTTATTTCGAAACCTAATTTCCATTCGTACAATAATAAAAACTTAAGGTTGGCGTACCAAATTTTTTTTTATTTTATTTTCACTTACAAAATTATGTAATTGCAAGTTTTACATGTGCAAAAAATTTAACTCGAGATTTTGATCAAAGTTTACTTTACGATGAACACAAAAAAATATTTGTTATCTAAGAAAATTGTTTTTTAAAAATCGATGTCTTGAAAAAGTTTGAGCGACTAATTTTTGAAAATATTTCCTAGAATCTTTATTTTTAAATACTTAAAATTAATATCCCAAATTTTTTTCTAGAATAATTTTAAAGAAATTTCTTATATTCAAAATTAGTTCAATAATAAAAGGCTTTTTAAACTTTGTTTGCATAAATTCTTACTTTTTATATTTATATTAACAAAATACAAAAAAAAAACAAAATTTTTATTTTAATGAATTAAGAATTTCCAAATTTGATAAAAATTCGTAGACAAACATTAAAAGAAATATTTGTTTATTCAAAATTCGCAGGGCAAATATCTTATATTTTTACAAAATATATGGATAAAAACTATTTTTTTGTAAAAAAATGTTTATTTTTATTTTAAAAATTTTTCATGTGGGGTGCATCAATAATTTTTTTAAATTGGCACCAAATTTCTTTTTTTAATTTTTCTAAAATTGCTTATAAGCAATATGTAAATGCATACAAAATATTTTTTCCAAAAAGGTAACTGATTTTTTAAAAATATTATGTCAATATAATTTTATTCTAATTTTTTTTAATTAATTTAAGTTTTCTAAAATTATTTTTTATGTGAATATTTATACATTTCTAAAATTGTTTAAATACACATAAAAAGTATTACAAATTTTCTATATTTTTTGCAAACAAAGTTTATATGAATACATTTTAAAAACTGTTCTATACCTATATCAAATTTCTTTCTTTTTATTTTTAATTATATAAATACCTATTAACGAATACAAATATTTTTTTTGTAATCAAAATTATTTTCTACCATACCATATTTTATACAGTTATGTACATATGTAAAAGCTATTTTCTTTAATAAAATTATAGGTATACGTACCTATTAGATTTGCTAAAAGAAATAGTTTTATACCTATATGTACATAATTATATTAATTGCAAAAAAAAAAACAATTTCCACTACCTAACCACCCACTGCATCTAATGTAGGCATTTAACCTAGTTGATTGCAATTATTTTTTTTTATACTCGGCGCGGCGTACACTCAAGGGGTTTTTCGTATACCCTTAATATGCCAGAGACACAGTGTGAGCATTAATTATTTTTATTATTTTTTATTATTATTTAATATTATTTAATTATTATTTTTATTTATTATTATTTTTGTTCTTCAAAATTACACCAATTATTATACTTTTGAATAACAAAAATAATAATAATTGCAATCAACATAGGTAAGTTACCTAATATAATAAGATAAAGTTCCTATGAAGATATACCTACTAAAATTCAAAAAAGCCTAATCCTATCAAGAATCAATTTTCAAAATTATTCCTACTTAAATCTATTCAAATAGGTATGTGTGTCCATACAAATAAAAAGCAACGTTGTATTTTGGTTAGATATGCTGAAATTGAACAACGTTGCTTTGTTGCGTATGAAATAGCAAAACCAAAACAAATATTCTTGACAAAAAAATATAACAACAAAACACACAGAAGATCCCTCAAAAGGAAAATGATACAAAACAAATTTTATTTTCTCTTTCTCGTCTTTCTAATTGCCAGAGCTGATAAAATTTTCTCGCTCTTCCTCAATTACCACCTCACCCTAAATCAAAAGTCTCCACGACAATATTTTCCCACGACAGCGCCCTCGGTAGAGTGTATTCCATAACATTTTTTTCTGTTCCATGAGAGTACTATAGTTTATAATACAATGGTTTTTTCTCTATGCGTGAAGCAAAAAAAGCCACCTCATACTTATTTGTATAGAAAATTGATAAAAAGAAAACAGAAAATAGCTTTCTTGTCGTCGCTTTGTTCTATATTCTATATTCTATATATTATCACACCCACACCTTCCTGATTATCGTCTGTCCTTACTCTCCACAACGCTACGTAAAAAGTAATGGAATACGCTCGTATTGCGCCGCATCGTTCGTTCCTCTTGATGAGAGTACTATAGTTTTTTTATACAAGGGTACTGTTATAGATTGCACTTGTTATTATATTATACTTTATAAAATAGTGATTCAAATTAGCTTTTTTGGCCTTTAGTCCACAAAAATTGGCGTTTCGTCCGGGTGATCTCACATGGACTCATCAGTTGACTTGTGAGGACCTTGTCAATACGCAATTTTTGTTAAGTTCAGTTCATCTTACATGAATTTTTTGACAAAAATCCAATGTGAACTATATCCAACAAAGATTAGAATTGTAATCATTAATGTTGGAAATTTTTTTGCCCGTGGCCTGGCATTGAATATTTATATGAAGGTTTTTATAATACAAACTCTATATACTACTGAAATAAATCAGCCAAGTAGAAGACTTAGCACTATTATTGAACTTGTTGAATTATTGATTCAAATTAGCTTTTTTGGCCTTTAGTCCACAAAAATTGGCGTTTCGTCCGGGTGATCTCACATGGACTCATCAGTTGACTTGTGAGGACCTTGTCAATACGCAATTTTTGTTAAGTTCAGTTCATCTTACATGAATTTTTTGACAAAAATCCAATGTGAACTATATCCAACAAAGATTAGAATTGTAATCATTAATGTTGGAAATTTTTTTTGCCCGTGGCCTGGCATTGAATATTTATATGAAGGTTTTTATAATACAAACTCTATATACTACTGAAATAAATCAGCCAAGTAGAAGACTTAGCACTATTATTGAACTTGTTGAATTATTGATTCAAATTAGCTTTTTTGGCCTTTAGTCCACAAAAATTGGCGTTTCGTCCGGGTGATCTCACATGGACTCATCAGTTGACTTGTGAGGACCTTGTCAATACGCAATTTTTGTTAAGTTCAGTTCATCTTACATGAATTTTTTGACAAAAATCCAATGTGAACTATATCCAACAAAGATTAGAATTGTAATCATTAATGTTGGAAATTTTTTTGCCCGTGGCCTGGCATTGAATTTGAATCAATAATTCAACAAGTTCAATAATAGTGCTAAGTCTTCTACTTGGCTGATTTATTTCAGTAGTATATAGAGTTTGTATTATAAAAACCTTCATATAAATATTCAATGCCAGGCCACGGGCAAAAAAAATTTCCAACATTAATGATTACAATTCTAATCTTTGTTGGATATAGTTCACATTGGATTTTTGTCAAAAAATTCATGTAAGATGAACTGAACTTAACAAAAATTGCGTATTGACAAGGTCCTCACAAGTCAACTGATGAGTCCATGTGAGATCACCCGGACGAAACGCCAATTTTTGTGGACTAAAGGCCAAAAAAGCTAATTTGAATCAATAATTCAACAAGTTCAATAATAGTGCTAAGTCTTCTACTTGGCTGATTTATTTCAGTAGTATATAGAGTTTGTATTATAAAAACCTTCATATAAATATTCAATGCCAGGCCACGGGCAAAAAAATTTCCAACATTAATGATTACAATTCTAATCTTTGTTGGATATAGTTCACATTGGATTTTTGTCAAAAAATTCATGTAAGATGAACTGAACTTAACAAAAATTGCGTATTGACAAGGTCCTCACAAGTCAACTGATGAGTCCATGTGAGATCACCCGGACGAAACGCCAATTTTTGTGGACTAAAGGCCAAAAAAGCTAATTTGAATCAATAATTCAACAAGTTCAATAATAGTGCTAAGTCTTCTACTTGGCTGATTTATTTCAGTAGTATATAGAGTTTGTATTATAAAAACCTTCATACTTTATAAAATATTTAATGTAGAAATTAGATCAAAGAAATCAATTATTGATTTGTATAAAAAAATTTTAATTTTCAATTCATTCTAAACAATAGATTGTTATATTCACATTATCTAAAATAAATAAATTGTTAATATCATAACATGGTGTCAGATGTGCATACATAAATAACAACATAAAATAATAATGTTGTGAACAGAGCTTTATACTACTACAGCGCCATCTGTTGGAAAACTGCATATCTAATTTATGGAAGAAACAAAAAGCTCTTTTCCAATGTCAAATGTATTTCCCCTTATTCCAATCATCTAGAACATTCCAAGACGAGAAGCTGCGCGAATTTTCGAGAACAACTAACATGAGTATATAAGGGAGTGCTCGCGGTGAGCACGAGACAGTCGACCATCAAAGCCGGAGTCGCCCAAGGATCAAAGCTGGGTCCCTTCCTATATAGCCTGATGACGTCTGATCAACCCGTGCCAACTGACTGCGAGAACTTGCTTTTCGCTGACGACTCGCTGACCTATTCCTCGTCGATAGCGCCAAAAATTGCTGCTCGGAGAGTGGAAGCCCACGTCTCCAAACTCTACGAGTACTACAAAAAGTGGGGTATCCGAATAAACACTGCCAAATCGGAGCTTGTGTGTTTCAGGAGACCCACCACCAATGGCAACCGATGTCGTTCAGCAGCCACTTGCAGAAGCCTGACCGTGAAGCTCCCCGATGGGTCAACGATAGCAGCCAAAAGAAATGCTAAATACCTCGGAGTAAACTTCAACGAGCTTTTCAATTTCAACCCGCATTCTAGGCAGGTACTAAGGAAGGCCAACTTCGCGTTCCACCGCTTGCACCCATTGCTAGCCAGAAGAACCGGACTAAGCCAGCCAGTGAAGCTACTAATATACAAGCAGCTAATCAGACCCGTCATCAGTTACAATTTTCCTGCATGGTACACCATCTCGAAGACAGCAATGCTGAAGCTCCAAATCTTCGAAAGGAAAATACTAAGGATAAGCACCGGACTTATCTTCGATCAACAGCGAAGGAAGCACTTCAGCAATGAAAGACTCTATGAAGAAGCAAAAATCAAGCCACTGGACCAGTTTCTTGTGCAATTAGCAAAGAAGCTTATAGCTAGCACCACCAACCACCCAAACCCGCTGATGAGAAGGATGACCACCCAGGAACGACATCCAGAGCCTAGATACCTCAGTGCTCTGGATATGATAGAAAGGATCCCAGCCGACAACGAACCAGCAGTTCGTTTCTACGCTGACGCCGAGTCAGCATTATCACCGTGGCTGAAAACATCAAAAAACAACCCCCAACAACCCACCAACTGGACAACCGGGACTGAACAACCCGAGTCAAAAACCAAGACAATTTTTCATAATGCTAATTTTGAACCATGTACATTACAAATATCATAATTTTTAGAGTTTAAGTCATTTTATAAGTTAGGCCCCCTATGTGCCAACAAATTTCTACCCTATATATATTATCCTCAAGTTTCACAATTGTATATATTAAGTTCAATAAAAAACCTTGAAACCTTGAGCACGAGACAGTTGATTTTTGATTACGGAAGTGTGCAAAACTCTGCTTATTGGATTGTGTAAAACAAGTGTGATTTTAATTTGAATAAAGTATTTGAGTTGATTATAAATTGAGATTTATTGTTGTGGTTTGGAAAGTAAAAATAAAGAAGAAATATTAGAAAGAGTAATAAGTTTTATTTAACGAACATTGGAAAAATATTACATTGGTGTCAGAAAAGTGGAATAAAACTTATTGTGCAGTGAAGTGTGCGAAAAAAAAAATAATGAGCAAGCTACTGAAAGAGCTCAACTGTAATGAGCTGAAAAGTGAATTAGGCAAGCGAGAACTTTCTAGAGCAGGATCGAAAAATGAGCTTGTTCTGCGTTTGGCCGAATATTTGAAACAACAAAATGAAGACCCGGACATTTTCGTCTTTGAAGCTGACGCTGAGGAAGTGGACGTAAGTAAAAATGTAGATGTTTCAAATATGTTTAGTCTTCTGCTTGAGCGTGTCGAAGAGCAAAGAAATGAACAAAAGAAAGAACAAAAGAATGTTCTCGAACGTCTCGAAGAGCAACGAAATGAACAGAAAAATGAACAAAAGAATATTCTCGAACGCCTTGACAAACAGCATAGCAAACAAAAAGACCTTCTCGAAGAGCAGAGAAACATGCTAGAAGGCAAGCTGGTTAACATCGGGATAATGTGTCTGCACTTGATGAACGTGTTTCACTGTTAGAAAATCAAGTCGACAACAAATTGGAGACGTTTTCAAAAGAGCTAGATCGCATTCGAAATATAAAGATTCGGGAAAGTTCTGGAGAAACATTGAGGAAAAAGGAGATGCAACCTCCAACCTTTGATGGACAAACTTCTTGGTCTATATACAAGAAGCAATTCGAGGCAGCTTCCACAACAAATGGCTGGGATGAGGCTGACAAGTATATAGCCTTAACTCTTGCTCTTAGAGGAGCAGCTGCTGAGTTGTTGCAAACCATACCAGCAGATAAGAGCGGCGACTTCAATTCCTTGGTTTTGGCTATAGACAAACGCTTTGGTAACAGCCACATGAAAGAAGTCTTCAAAATGCAACTCAATTCCAGAGTTCAGAAGAGGGGCGAAACTCTACAACAACTGCAAGCGGACATTGAAAGGCTTGTTCATCTTGCATATCCAGATGTTGGAGAGGAAACTTGTAACCAGTTCGCAGTTGAGGCATTTGTTCGCGCCATTTCTGACATACATCTTCAAAGGGCCGTGCGAACTGCTGGAAAACGAACTCTTTCGGAAACATTAGCGTTTGCCTTGACAATGGAAGCAGCTGAGCAAGCTTCTCATGGAGTACATCGACTTAGAGAAGCCATCGTCGAAGAATGCTCATGCCAAAGAACTGATGTCCAAAGGAACCAACGAAACGGACTTGCAAAGTGCTGGAATTGCAACAAGACCGGACATTTACAGCGTCAATGTCGATTACCACCAAGAAGAGCTTGTCAACATTGTGGACACGGAGTTTCAAACCCAAAACAAAGTAACAATAACATCAGTGTTACTTCCCGAACAGTTTCGCAACAGGGAAACGAGTAAGAACCAACTTCGAGGGGCAGAAGCTGGTTTCTGGTATCGATGGCCCCAGAAACACCATCCAGGTCTCTCAAACTAAGCGAGACAATAAAAGTCTGACTGTCGAGGCAACTTTAAATGGCAACAAACGTGTGGTCACCATCGACACCGGTGCCACAGCCTTGTGCGTCAAGACCTAGTGCACTTGAAGTGGCTACACAACACCAATAGCTACCGTCTAAGAACTGCCACAGGAGAAGCAGCTAGGGTTTATGGTGAAGTCCGACTTAGAATTCGAATTGCAGATCTAGAATTCTCACACAAATTTTTGGTGGCAGATATATGTGACGAATGCATCATAGGCATGGACTTCATGAAAGAACATCGAGTAATTTTGGATATTGGCAACCAGGTACTCAAATACCAGAATACAGAGATTCCAATGATCTATGGGCACGAAGGAACAACAACTCTAAGGACTGTCATCGAAGAAGACGTGATTATTCCTACTTCTTCTGAGGTATTTCTTTGGACAAAAGTAGAAGGTGAGTGTGGACGCCATCGATACCTAATGGTGGAATCAGGCCCAGATTGTTCTTCCCAAAACGTCATCATTGGGAAGACACTTGTGGCTCCAAAGAACAATATGGTCCCCGTACGGATACTCAACACCAAACCGTACGATGTAAAGTTAGCAAAAGGAGAAGTTATTGGTAAGTGCGAATCTGTCGCAGCCATAACTCAAATTGAAGCTGAAACACCGAGACAGACATTAGACCCTAAGGAGCTCAATAGCATCAAGGCAAAGATACTCAATTCATCTAACCTAGACCAACATCAGGTTAAAACGGCAGAAAGCCTTCTGAACGAGTATGTCGACATTTTCGCTTCACCAAACGGGAAATATGGAAGGACACAAATGGTGCAGCATCGAATAAATACAGGAGATGCAAGGCCCATTCGTCAGCCCGCAAGACGTCTGCCACTGGCCAAACAAGGTGAAGCTGAAGAAATGATTACCACCATGAAGAAGGATGGTTTGATTGAGAACTCCAAGAGTCCTTGGGCGTCACCAGTAGTCTTAGTCAAAAAGAAGGACGGAAGTACACGGTTTTGTGTTGACTACCGAAGGTTGAATGACGTAACCAAGAAAGACAGCTACCCCCTGCCAAGAATTAGCGACACCTTAGATGCGATGGAAGGAGCACACTGGTTTTCAACACTGGACTTGAAAAGTGGATATTGGCAAGTTGAAATTCACCCTGAAGATCGAGAAAAGACAGCGTTCTCCACAGGTAATGGGCTGTGGCAGTTCAACGTGATGCCATTTGGTCTTTGCAACGCTCCGGCAACATTTGAGCGTTTGATGGAGTGCGTCCTTCAAGGCCTGACGTGGAAAACTTGTCTTGTCTACTTGGATGATGTTATCGTTTATGGAAAAACATACGACCAACACTGTAAGAACCTAAGGGGTGTGTTTCAGAGACTTCGAGAGGCTAACCTAAAACTGAACCCAGAAAAATGTGCACTGTTCAAGACTGAAGTGAAGTATTTGGGACATATCATCTCGTCCCAAGGAGTCAAGACTGATCCTGAAAAAGTTGACACCGTCAAAAATTGGCCAACACCACAGGACAAACATCAACTACGAAGTTTTCTTGGTCTTGCTACTTATTATAGACGTTTTGTTAAGGACTTTGCCGGAATTGCGAAGAGTTACATCAGCTTACGGAAAAGAACAAGCAGTTTAGATGGTCAGGTGAGTGTGAAAAAGCCTTCCAAGAACTGAAATACCGTCTATGCAATGCTCCGGTGCTGATCTATCCGACTCCAGGCAAGTCTTTTATCATCGATGCTGATGCAAGCAACGTGGGAGTCGGCGCTGTGCTGTCACAAGTGCACAATGGCGAAGAAAAGGTTGTCGCCTATTTCAGCAAAGTACTGTCGAAGACCGAAAGGAACTACTGTGTGACCAGAAGAGAACTATTGGCACTCATCTTGGCAACGAAACACTTCCACAAATACATCTATGGACAGAAGTTTCTTCTACGAACCGATCATGGTGCTCTTAACTGGTTGTTGAACTTCAAGAACCCAGAAGGACAAATCGCAAGGTGGATAGAAAGACTGCAGACTTACGATTACGAAATTCAACACCGAAGGGGAAAGCTGCAATGGAGCAATGAAGAAATAAGATCTGCTCAACAAGAAGACCCCGACATTGAACCTCTTCTCGCATGGAAGGAACATGAAGAAAAACCCGCATGGAATGACATTTCCGATAGGAGTCCAGTTTTAAAGGCCTATTGGGCACAATGGGACTCACTTCATGTGCAAGAAGGTGTTCTTCGGCGAAAATGGGAGTCCGCTGATGGTAAATCCTATGTGATGCAGCTTGTGTTACCTCAATCGAAAATCAAAGAGGTTCTTCGAGAGATGCATGATGGACCTTCCGGAGGCCATTTGGGAGTCAATAAGACTTTAGAAAAGGTGAGGCAACGATTCTACTGGTTGCATGCAAGAGACGACGTTGAAAAGTGGTGCCGAAATTGTGATGCGTGTGCTGCAACCAAAGGCCCTGGTAGAAAACTGCAAGGAAAAATGATGTAATATAATGTCGGCTCACCGTTTGAAAGGATTGCTGTTGATGTAGCTGGCCCATTTCCGGAAACGAATGATGGAAACAAATACATTCTGGTGGTAATGGATTACTTCAGCAAATGGCCTGAGGTATACGCTATCCCGAACCAAGAAGCCAAGACCGTGGCCGACCAGATTGTGTCTAACTGGGTAAGCAGGTTCGGTGTGCCTATGGAGCTCCATTCTGACCAAGGAAGAAACTTTGAGTCGAACATATTCCAAGAGGTCTGCGCGTTCCTTGGCATTAAGAAAACAAGAACCACACCACTTCACCCGCAATCTGATGGAATGGTCGAGAGATTCAATAGGACCTTAAAAGAGCACCTCACTAAAGTCGTAGGCGACTACCAAAGAGACTGGGATAGGCACATACCACTATTTTTGATGGCCTATCGAAGTGCAGTACATAGCTCAACAGGACAAACACCATCTGAAATCCTGTTCGGAAAAAGCATTCGGCTGCCTAGTGAGATAAGGTTTGGACACCCACCCCAAGAGTCTCAGGAAACAGGGGATTACGTGAGTGACCTAAAAGAGAGGCTAATCGACATCCACGAAAGGACCAGGACTAGAATGAGCACTTACAGCGATCGAATGAAGATAAGGTACGACACAAGAGCAAACACGACAGGATTCCAAGTAGGAGATCGTGTATGGCTGTATAATCCACATCGTCAAAAGGGATTGTCGCCGAAGCTTCAACAAAACTGGGAAGGCCCTTATACTGTCGTCACGAAAATCAATGATGTCGTTTACCGAATTCAAAGAGGGTCAAGAGGAAAGTTAAAAGTTGTGCATAGCGATCGACTGCACCGATACAGTGGCGAAGCTGGAGATAGAATTGTTCGGGACGAACAATCTTAAGAAGGGGGCAATGTTGTGAACAGAGCTTTATACTACTACAGCGCCATCTGTTGGAAAACTGCATATCTAATTTATGGAAGAAACAAAAAGCTCTTTTCCAATGTCAAATGTATTTCCCCTTATTCCAATCATCTAGAACATTCCAAGACGAGAAGCTGCGCGAATTTTCGAGAACAACTAACATGAGTATATAAGGGAGTGCTCGCGGTGAGCACGAGACAGTTGATTTTTGATTACGGAAGTGTGCAAAACTCTGCTTATTGGATTGTGTAAAACAAGTGTGATTTTAATTTGAATAAAGTATTTGAGTTGATTATAAATTGAGATTTATTGTTGTGGTTTGGAAAGTAAAAATAAAGAAGAAATATTAGAAAGAGTAATAAATTTTATTTAACGAACATTGGAAAAATATTACATTGGTGTCAGAAAAGTGGAATAAAACTTATTGTGAAGTGAAGTGTGCGAAAAAAAAAATAATAATAATAATAAAAATGAGCAAGTTACTAAAAGAGCTCAACTGTAATGAGCTGAAAAGTGAATTAGGCAAGGGAGAACTTTCTAGAGCAGGATCGAAAAATGAGCTTACGTTTGGCCGAATATTTGAAACAACAAAATGAAGACCCGGACATTTTCGTCTTTGAAGCTGACGCTGAGGAAGCAGACGTAAGTAAAAATGTAGATGTTTCAAATATGATTAGTCTTCTGCTTCAACAACAAAAGAATGTTCTCGAACGTCTCGAAGATCAACGAAATGAACAAAAGAAAGAACAAAAGAATGTTCTCGAACGTTTTGAAGAGCAACAGAACAATATTCTCGAACGCCTTGAGAAACAACATAGCGAACAAAAAGACCTTCTCGAAGAGCAGAGAAACGTGCTAGAAGGCAAGCTTGTTAACATCGAGAATAATGTATCTGCACTTGATGGACGTGTTTCATTGCTGGAGAATCAAGTCGACAACAAAATGGAGACGTTTTCAAAAGTGTTAGATGAACGTGTTTCATTGCTAGTCGACAACAAAATGGAGACGTTTTCAAAAGAGTTAGACCGTGTCCGAAACATAAAGATTCGGGAAAGTTCTGGGGA
Organism: Chrysotoxum bicinctum; assembly: GCA_911387755.1. NCBI lineage: Eukaryota > Metazoa > Arthropoda > Insecta > Diptera > Syrphidae > Chrysotoxum > Chrysotoxum bicinctum. Next base: position 108,192,060 of record OU426988.1, read on the forward strand.
AGCTTTGAGAAAAAAAGAGATTCAACCTCCAACCTTTGATGGACAAACTTCTTGGTCTATATACAAGAAGCAATTCGAGGCAGCTTCCACAACAAATGGCTGGGATGAGGCTGACAAGTATATAGCCTTAACTCTTGCTCTTAGAGGAGCAGCTGCTGAGTTGTTGCAAACCATACCAGCAGATAAGAGCGGCGACTTCAATTCCTTGGTTTTGGCTATAGACAAACGCTTTGGTAACAGCCACATGAAAGAAGTCTTCAAAATGTAACTCAATTCCAGAGTTCAGAAGAGGGGCGAAACTCTACAACAACTGCAAGCGGACATTGAAAGGCTTGTTCATCTTGCATATCCAGATGTTGGAGAGGAAATTTGTAACCAGTTCGCAGTTGAGGCATTTGTTCGCGCCATTACTGACATACATCTTCAAAGGGCCGTGCGAACTGCTGGAAAACGAACTCTTTCGGAAACATTAGCGTTTGCCTTGACAATGGAAGCAGCTGAGCAAGCTTCTCATGGAGTACATCGACTTAGAGAAGCCATCGTCGAAGAATGCTCATGCCAAAGAACTGATGTCCAAAGGAACCAACGAAACGGACTTGCAAAGTGCTGGAATTGCAACAAGACCGGACATTTACAGCGTCAATGTCGATTACCACCAAGAAGAGCTTGTCAACATTGTGGACACGGAGTTTCAAACCCAAAACAAAGTAACAATAACATCAGTGTTACTTCCCGAACAGTTTCGCAACAGGGAAACGAGTAAGAACCAACTTCGAGGGGCAGAAGCTGGTTTCTGGTATCGATGGCCCCAGAAACACCATCCAGGTCTCTCAAACTAAGCGAGACAATAAAAGTCTGACTGTCGAGGCAACTTTAAATGGCAACAAACGTGTGGTCACCATCGACACCGGTGCCACAGCCTCCATTGTGCGTCAAGACCTAGTTCACCTGAATTGGCTACACAACACCAATAGTTACCGTCTAAGAACTGCCACAGGAGAAGCAGCTAGGGTTTATGGTGAAGTCCGACTTAGAATTCGAATTGCAGATCTAGAATTCTCACACAAATTTTTGGTGGCAGATATATGTGACGAATGCATCATAGGCATGGACTTCATGAAAGAACATCGAGTAATTTTGGATATTGGCAACCAGGTACTCAAATACCAGAATGCAGAGATTCCAATGATCTATGGGCACGAAGGAACAACAACTCTAAGGACTGTCATCGAAGAAGACGTGATTATTCCTACTTCTTCTGAGGTATTTCTTTGGACAAAAGTAGAAGGTGAGTGTGGACGCCATCGATACCTAATGGTGGAATCAGGCCCAGATTGTTCTTCCCAAAACGTCATCATTGGGAAGACACTTGTGGCTCCAAAGAACAATATGGTCCCCGTACGGATACTCAACACCAAACCGTACGATGTAAAGTTAGCAAAAGGAGAAGTTATTGGTAAGTGCGAATCTGTCGCAGCCATAACTCAAATTGAAGCTGAAACACCGAGACAGACATTAGACCCTAAGGAGCTCAATAGCATCAAGGCAAAGATACTCAATTCATCTAACCTAGACCAACATCAGGTTAAAACGGCAGAAAGCCTTCTGAACGAGTATGTCGACATTTTCGCTTCACCAAACGGGAAATATGGAAGGACACAAATGGTGCAGCATCGAATAAATACAGGAGATGCAAGGCCCATTCGTCAGCCCGCAAGACGTCTGCCACTGGCCAAACAAGGTGAAGCTGAAGAAATGATTACCACCATGAAGAAGGATGGTTTGATTGAGAACTCCAAGAGTCCTTGGGCGTCACCAGTAGTCTTAGTCAAAAAGAAGGACGGAAGTACACGGTTTTGTGTTGACTACCGAAGGTTGAATGACGTAACCAAGAAAGACAGCTACCCCCTGCCAAGAATTAGCGACACCTTAGATGCGATGGAAGGAGCACACTGGTTTTCAACACTGGACTTGAAAAGTGGATATTGGCAAGTTGAAATTCACCCTGAAGATCGAGAAAAGACAGCGTTCTCCACAGGTAATGGGCTGTGGCAGTTCAACGTGATGCCATTTGGTCTTTGCAACGCTCCGGCAACATTTGAGCGTTTGATGGAGTGCGTCCTTCAAGGCCTGACGTGGAAAACTTGTCTTGTCTACTTGGATGATGTTATCGTTTATGGAAAAATATACGACCAACACTGTAAGAACCTAAGGGGTGTGTTTCAGAGACTTCGAGAGGCTAACCTAAAACTGAACCCAGAAAAATGTGCACTGTTCAAGACTGAAGTGAAGTATTTGGGACATATCATCTCGTCCCAAGGAGTCAAGACTGATCCTGAAAAAGTTGACACCGTCAAAAATTGGCCAACACCACAGGACAAACATCAACTACGAAGTTTTCTTGGTCTTGCTACTTATTATAGACGTTTTGTTCAGGACTTTGCCGGAATTGCGAAGAGTTTGCATCAGCTTACGGAAAAGAACAAGCAGTTTAGATGGTCAGGTGAGTGTGAAAAAGCCTTCCAAGAACTGAAATACCGTCTATGCAATGCTCCGGTGCTGATCTATCCGACTCCAGGCAAGTCTTTTATCATCGATGCTGATGCAAGCAACGTGGGAGTCGGCGCTGTTCTGTCACAAGTGCACAATGGCGAAGAAAAGGTTGTCGCCTATTTAAGCAAAGTACTGTCGAAGACCGAAAGGAACTACTGTGTGACCAGAAGAGAACTATTGGCACTCATCTTGGCAACGAAACACTTCCACAAATACATCTATGGACAGAAGTTTCTTCTACGAACCGATCATGGTGCTCTTAACTGGTTGTTGAACTTCAAGAACCCAGAAGGACAAGTCGCAAGGTGGATAGAAAGACTGCAGACTTACGATTACGAAATTCAACACCGAAGGGGAAAGCTGCACTCAAATGCCGACGCACTTATCCCGAAGACCTTGTAAAATAGATTGCAAGCATTGCAGGCTACAAGAAGAAAAGGAATCCATCAACATTCTGCGAATAAGGGCTGACCCCATTTGTGGATGGAGCAATGAAGAAATAAGATCTGCTCAACAAGAAGACCCCGACATTGAACCTCTTCTCGCATGGAATGACATTTCCGATAGGAGTCCAGTTTTAAAGGCCTATTGGGCACAATGGGACTCACTTCATGTGCAAGAAGGTGTTCTTCGGCGAAAATGGGAGTCCGCTGATGGTAAATCCTATGTGATGCAGCTTGTGTTACCTCAATCGAAAATCAAAGAGGTTCTTCGAGAGATGCATGATGGACCTTCCGGAGGCCATTTGGGAGTCAATAAGACTTTAGAAAAGGTGAGGCAACGATTCTACTGGTTGCATGCAAGAGACGACGTTGAAAAGTGGTGCCGAAATTGTGATGCGTGTGCTGCAACCAAAGGCCCTGGTAGAAAACTGCAAGGAAAAATGATGTAATATAATGTCGGCTCACCGTTTGAAAGGATTGCTGTTGATGTAGCTGGCCCATTTCCGGAAACGAATGATGGAAACAAATACATTCTGGTGGTAATGGATTACTTCAGCAAATGGCCTGAGGTATACGCTATCCCGAACCAAGAAGCCAAGACCGTGGCCGACCAGATTGTGTCTAACTGGGTAAGCAGGTTCGGTGTGCCTATGGAGCTCCATTCTGACCAAGGAAGAAACTTTGAGTCGAACATATTCCAAGAGGTCTGCGCGTTCCTTGGCATTAAGAAAACAAGAACCACACCACTTCACCCGCAATCTGATGGAATGGTCGAGAGATTCAATAGGACCTTAAAAGAGCACCTCACTAAAGTCGTAGGCGACTAACAAAGAGACTGGGATAGGCACATACCACTATTTTTGATGGCCTATCGAAGTGCAGTACATAGCTCAACAGGACAAACACCATCTGAAATCCTGTTCGGAAAAAGCATTCGGCTGCCTAGTGAGATAAGGTTTGGACACCCACCCCAAGAGTCTCAGGAAACAGGGGATTACGTGAGTGACCTAAAAGAGAGGCTAATCGACATCCACGAAAGGACCAGGACTAGAATGAGCACTTACAGCGATCGAATGAAGACAAGGTACGACACAAGAGCAAACACGACAGGATTCCAAGTAGGAGATCGTGTATGGCTGTATAATCCACATCGTCAAAAGGGATTGACTGCACCGATACAGTGGCGAAGCTGGAGATAGAATTGTTCGGGACGAACAATCTTAAGAAGGGGGCAATGTTGTGAACAGAGCTTTATACTACTACAGCGCCATCTGTTGGAAAACTGCATATCTAATTTATGGAAGAAACAAAAAGCTCTTTTCCAATGTCAAATGTATTTCCCCTTATTCCAATCATCTAGAACATTCCAAGACGAGAAGCTGCGCGAATTTTCGAGAACAACTAACATGAGTATATAAGGGAGTGCTCGCGGTGAGCACGAGACAGTTGATTTTTGATTACGGAAGTGTGCAAAACTCTGCTTATTGGATTGTGTAAAACAAGTGTGATTTTAATTTGAATAAAGTATTTGAGTTGATTATAAATTGAGATTTATTGTTGTGGTTTGGAAAGTAAAAATAAAGAAGAAATATAAGAAAGAGTAATAAGTTTTATTTAACGAACCTTGGAAAAATATTACAATAACATAAAAAAAAAATAAAATAAAACAAAATAAAATGGCCGAAATTAAAAATCTTGAAGAAGAGATCGAAAGATTAAAATAAGCAATTCGACAACGAGGAGTTCAACAACAACAATCGTATATTCCTAAAATAAAGTCTGGTGATATTGCAGAAAACATAAAAAAATTTCGACTTAAATGGGATTTATATCTGCAAGCAACAGGACTAAGTTCACAAGACGAGAATGTTAAAACAGCTATTCTGCTTACAGCTGTTGGCAATGCAGTTTATGAACGATACACAAATATGCCAATAATAGAACAAAACGTACAAACAGCAGCTACACTTCTCAATGAAATTGAAAAACATTTACCTCCAACCATAAATAAAAGATATATACGTGCAATATTTAATATGGCAAAACAAGAAGATGATGAATCGTATGACGAATATTTCAATCGTTTAAGAAGTATGATCAAAAATGCTCAATACGGAGAACTTAAAGATGACTTACTACTAGACAAAATAATTTGCTCAATCAAAGACAGCAATATGAGAGAAAGGTTATGGCTCGAAAAAGACATAACTTTAGAAAAAGCCATAGAAATATGTAGATCCAAAGAATAATCTCAAAAACAACTAAATGGCTTAGACAACAAAACGCAAACAGAAATACATGAAATAGAAAAAACAACCAACATAAATTTCAAACAAAATTACAACAAACGCAACAAAGAAAAAGTATGTAAATTTTGCGGACTAGAATACCACACAACATTGGATCAATGTCCAGCAAGAAACATAAACTGCAACAAATGTAACAAAAAAGGACATTATGCTAGAGTTTGCATGTCAAATACCAACAACAGGGAAGGAAGAGATAACAATAACAGTAACTATGATAATAGAAATTACAACAGAAATAACAACAATTACATCAATAGAAATAACAACAGCGACAGAACAATAAGAGAAATAACTGAAACGACAACAGAATATGTTTGTAGCACAGTTGAACAAGGAAATTCAAAGCATTTATTCAGAGAGATAACAATATTCAACAAACAGAACATACCAAAGAAAATAAAAGCTCAATTGGACACTGGTGCAACTTGTAACTTAATCGGCCTCAACAACTTATTAGAAATAGAACAGAAGCCAATTATAAAAAATACCGAAAATATATTAAAAACAATAGAAGAAACGCTTATCCCAACAATGGGAACTATATATTTAAAAGTAAAAGGACATCAAAATCAACAAAAACTTCTATTTTATGTTATAAAAAGAAATCACTGTCCATTGCTGTCAGCAGAAACATGCATATCATTGAAACTTATCGAATTATGCAAAAATATAACTCAAAATTCAGAAAAACAAAAAGCATACAATATAATCAATCATTTTAACGACATTTACGAAGGCCTAGGCAAACTATCCGGCAAGATAACATTAGAAATTGATGAAAACATAACGCCGAAAAATGAACCACCACGAAGAATACCAATAGCATTACGTGAACAACTAAGAACTACAATAGCAGAAATGGAACGTGAAGGTATAATTAAGTATGAACCTGAATATACTAAATGGACAAGTAACTTAGTTATAGTTAAGAAAAACAACAACAAACTTCGAATATGCATTGATCCAAGAGAACTAAATAAAGCACTGAGAGATGTGAAGTTCCAATTACCGACAGTAGAAGAAGTTTTTGCTGAATTAGCTGATGCAAAAATATTCAGCACATTAGATGCAAAAAATGGCTTCTGGCAACTACAACTTGATGAAAAAAGCAATAAACTAACAACATTTTGGACTCCAAATGGAAAATATAGATTTACAAGACTACCATTCGGAATTAAACCAGCTATGGAAATTTTTCAAATGCGCCAAAACCAGGTAATAGCAGGACTTAAAGGTGTAACATGTATAGCAGATGACATTTTGATTTATGGCAAAGGAAAAAATACTGAAGAAGCTATTAAAGATCACAACAATAATCTAAAAAAATTATTATTAAGGTTACGACAGGAGAACCTAAAAATTAATAAAGAAAAAATGAAGATTTGTCAAAACAGTGTTAAGTTTTTTGGACATATTATAACAAGCGAAGGAATTAAACCAGACCCAGAGAAGATAAACGCGATAACCAATATGCAAAGACCTAAAAATAAAGAAGAAACATTGACATTGTTGGGAATGGTTTCATATCTTGGCAAATTCATTCCAAATATATCAAAATTATCAGAACCACTAAGAGAAATAACCCATGTAAAAAATGAATTCAGTTGGAATCAAAAACAAGAAGAAGCATTCAAAAATATGAAACAAGCGATGACAACGAATCCAGTTTTGAAATTCTATGATGTAACAAAGCCAGTACGAATTCAAACAGACGCATCATCTTTTGCAGTCGGATGTACATTAATGCAAGAAAATCATCCAATAATTTATGCATCTAAAACACTAACAACAACTCAACGGAACTACGCTCAAATCGAAAAAGAGATGTTAGCAATTTTGTTTGCATGTAAGAGATTTGATCAATATAATTGCGGAAAAAGTGATATTACAATTGAAACCGATCATCAACCATTAATTAATATAATCAATAAACCACTACTAAAAACACCAAAAAGATTGCAGTGCATGATATTACTACTTCAAAGATATAACTTCTTATTGAAATACAAAAAAGGCAGTGAAATGTTTATAGTAGACACTTTATCAAGATCACCTATAGATATAAAAAACGAAGAAAAATCTTTAGAAATAAATATATCAAATCGAAGAAGAATTAAAAGAATTAGAAGATTGCAATGATATTGAAGGAAAACGAATAAGTGATGAAACTTTAAATAAAATAAGAAAAGCTATTGTTGAAGATAAAATTTTGCAAATATTATCCACAACAATATTACAAGGCTGGCCAAATAACAAAGACAAACTAAATGAAAACATTAAATCATATTGGAAAATAAGGGATGAACTTATAGTAAATAATGAACTAATCTTAAAAGGAGATAGGGTAATAATACCAATAAAAATAAGAAAACAACTTTTGGAACGATTACATCAACCACATATGGGCATAGAAGCTACTCTAAAATTAGCTAGAGAAACAATATATTGGATGGGAATAACAGAAGATATCAAGAATATGATACAAGGGTGTGAAACATGTAACCAATATTCACGAAATCAACAAAAAGAACCACTTAAAATTCCAGACATTCCAAATACGCCTTTCGAAATAGTATCAATGGATGTTTTTGAAATGATGATAAACGGACAAAAAAAAGAATTGTCTAATAACAGTGGATCATTATTCAGACTTTTTCGAAATTGATATTTTAGATAACATGTCAGCAAAAGCAACAATAAACGTATGCAGAAAAAATTACAGTAGATATGGAATACCACTCAAAATTATAACTGACAATGGCACAAATTTTACAAGTGAAGAATTTAAAATATTTGCAAATAATTGGGAATTCAAGCATGAAACTTCAAGCCCATATCATCAACAAGGAAATGGAAAAGCAGAAACAGCAGTAAAAATTGCAAAACAGCTTTTAAAAAAAACGTTATCCTCCAACACAGATTTTTACAAATCGTTGTTAATATGGAGAAACACACCAAATAAAATTGGATCAAGTCCTTCAAAAAGATTCTTTTGCCGGTGGTTACGTTGCGAAATACCTAACATCAATACAAACCAACAGATTGTAGAAAAAGTACCAGAACGCATTCAGCAACAACGTTTAAACAGTAAAAAGTATTTTGACAGAGGAACAAGAAAAGAAAAAGTTATTAACATTGGTGACAAAGTGTATATAAAAATAAATCCAAATGACGACTGGAAAAAAGGGGAGATAAAAGAATGTTTATCCGACAGAACATATATAGTCATTGTTGGTACAAAACAAGCGTAATACGATCCACATAAGAAAACAACCAGAACCTAAAAAAATTACCCATAACTATCCAGTTCAAAGAAACGAACTTACCGATCAACACCCTGAAATATACCAGCCAGAAATAGAGCAGCGACCAACAACAACAAACGTATTACAAGAAGCTTCAGAAACAGATTTATCAACTTACGAAAATAGCCAAACAATAGAAAAAGACATCGAGATCAGGCCAAAGCGTAATATCAGACCTCCAAAAAAAATGGAAGACTACGAATGCTCATAAAAGAAAAAAAAGGGGATATTATAGATTGTACTTGTTATTATTTATTATACTTTATAAAATATTTAATGTAGAAATTAGATCAAAGAAATCAATTATTAATTTGTATAAAAAAATTTTAATTTTCAATTCATTCTAAACAATAGATTGTTATATTCACATTATCTAAAATAAATAAATTGTTAATATCATAACAGGTACTATCATTGTATATAATGAAGAGGAACGAACGACGCGCCGCCGCCTGGACGAATGTATTCCCCAACTGTTCACGTAGAGTTGTGGAGAGTAAGGACAGTCGATAATCAGGAAGGGGTGATAATATTTTCGGTAAAAGCAAACCGAAGGTGCAAAACAAAGCGACAACAAGAAAGCTATTTTCTGTTTTGTTTTTATTCATTTTCTATACAATAAGTACGATGTGGCATTTTTTGCTTCACGCATAGAGAAAAAACGGTACATTGTTGGAATAAAGGTTTGATTTTTTTCGTTCGCTGTGTTGTATCATTGTATATATATCTTATAGTATTATCAATTGACGTGATTTTATGTTAGAGTCCCTAGCCTGTGATGTCGCTGAAATCAGCAAAATTTGTCAGTGGAGAGTAGGATAAGAAAGATAGAAACAAGTAGTAAGAAAGAGAGATTTTATTATTTTCATTTTTCAACGAAAGACAGAGTAAGGGAGATTTCCGAGAGGTGGAAATGAAAAAAAAATTCTTTTTTGACCTTTTTCTGTTGGAATATATTTTCTTGTTCGTATGTTTTTGTGAGTATGTATGGAGGTAGATATATTTTTTGCTTGAACTTCTTTGTCTGAATACATTTTCTTGTTTGTATGGTGTTTGTAGGTATTGAAAAAAAGAGATATACCTATCATTTGATTTCAAATTTTCAATTATGGTGAAAAATCAAATAATTACTAGGTTGATATCTAAAACGAAAACTATCAACCAATGCTACAAAGATACAGTGTGTTCTAGAAAGCATAATAATTGCAATGACAAACTTTATAAAAGGATATTGGCGATAAATTTTATGGAAATTAGTAGGTACCTAATTAAACTGTTTTAATTTTAAATAAATATCTGCCATACAATTTTTTTTCCAAATCTTAGAAAATATTCTTTTTTCTCTAGATTGATGAAAAAAATGTCGAGGATGAAAAAAAATGAAAATTTATACTAGTTTCAGGGCTTTAAATGTTCATGTAAACGCACTGATTTACGTATAATAAATTGTTTATAACTTTTTTACAAGCGATCGAATGAAGTGTTTATATTAGATATAGATATTCTTATATTTTTAACTTCCCATAGGGAGTTATTGTAATCGGTCCGATTTGTCAAATTGGAATTTTTGACATTTCTCGACGTTTCAAGGTCCCTAGAGGCTATATCAGTCATTTTTAGAGAGATATCTGTGTGTGTGTGTGTACGTACGTTCGTACGTGCGTACGTTCGTACGTCAAGAACGGGTAAAGATATCGACTTCAAATAAATTTTGTTTAATAGATAATAACTTCGAAAGAGGCTGAAAGGGCGTTTATTAAAATTCAGTGAGTAGTTTTTTCACTATAAAGGTTTAAAAAAAATGTAAATATTTTGGTTAGTTTCAAATATCTCACGAAAAAATAATGCTATTGATTTAAAATAAAATTTAATGTACTCATTATAAGGTCATACAGATTTGGTATGAATTTGGAAAAAAATGAACATACTGTTATTTTTTTAAATAAAAAAACTGAAAAAAAAAATTTCATAACCCAGATATTCTAAGAACGGAAAACAATTATTTGAAACTCAAAATAATTTTATTTTTCGGAAAATAATGTGTTTGACAACTGGTGAAAATTTAAAAAAAAATCAGTTTACAGTTTTTTTACAAAAAATAAAAAACTATATAAAATTCTATTGAAAATTGTTAAAAATTGTTTTTCGACTCAAATTTCTCGAGAACTAGTACCTAGTGATATTGACTTCTAATTTAGTTTATTTTATACAAAGTATAATTTTGTACAATTGGTAAAATGTTGACAAATATTGAATTAATAGTTTTTTTTTAAATAAAAAAACTATTAATAATTCTAGTGAAAACTAGTTAATATTGTATTTCAAGTCGAATTTCTTGGGAATGAACACCGATAGTGCCTTCTAAAGTATGTTGTTTTATACATCGATACCTTCCTGTAAGAATGTATACTAAGCGACATTTCTAAAATTGTTCAGGAAACGAAAAAAACGAAGAAAGTTCTAGTTGAAGAGACAATTTTGGTTAAATTAAGTGACATCGAACAAAATTTTTTGTTGCTTACGACAATGAGATCTTTATTAATGTCGCTTAGCATAATTTTCTTGGCAGATAATACAAATTTCAGGGGGAGAAAAATGCGATTTTCGATAAACATTTTTTAGCATTTGTATGGAGGATACCCTTATTTTTTAGGTAAAATACATTTTTTTCTCATATCTTGTGGATTACATTAAGAAAATTTTATTTTTCAAATTTAAAAAAAAATCGAGAATGAGGTTTTCAAAAAATGTATTGACCTTCCAAAAAAAAATTTTGAAAATTCTTAAAAAAATCTCAAAAATTATTGTTTGAAAATTTAAAGTCATACCTAATAATATTCAAACTATTGGGGGCCTTTAGCAGAAAAATCCGTCGTACTGTTTTTAAGAAAATCAAAAACAAAAAAAAAATATCTAACAATTTCTTGCAATTTTTTTTTCAACTGGCACTGCAACTGATTCAAAAAAGCGGGAAAATTATTTGCAAGAAAATATTTTGATATGGCATATGTCTAAATAGTAAACAAAAATACAGTGCAACCCTAATATAACGTACCTAAATATAACGACTTACTCGATTTAACAAATTCTTTGTAATCCCCTTAAATTGTCCATAAGAGTTAATGTAAAATATACCTTTACATTGCGAACATTTTTTGCGAACAACCTCTTTATAACGAATTTTCAACTATCAAGAAAAAGGATAAACACCTTTAACTAAAGAATTTTCTCAACCCAAACCTTTATACGAGTATAAAAGTTCCCACCAATGTATGACCCTTAATCTCATAGTATGTGATTCATGTCGCTACAGGTTTCGACCCGCTTTTGTTCGTAAAACAATCATTGTTGTTTGATGGAAAGTAATGCAAATACTGCTGCTCGTCACTTTTACCTCTTTACCTCTTTATAACTAATTTTATACCAATCTAACTTCAACATAACAAACCTCAGTTCAACGAATTACTTGATATAACGAATATTTACTTGTTGCCTTCCGATTTGTTATATCGAGGTTGAACTGTATACATGTATTCACAAATCCACAAAAAACCTTTAAAATTTGCAGAGGAAAAATCAGACAGAAAGTCATGGTTGCCAAATTGATTATTTTCAATGCATTATGTTTCGAATCGTTTATTCCATATAATATTGAGATTTTGATAAATTTTTTCATTTTCTCAAAACGTGTTCCTTTACTTGCGCAAAACTACTGATTTCAATGTATTTTACCAAACAATAACGCTACCCACCATACAAATGCTAAAAATGGTTTTCGAAAATCGTATTATTCTCGAAAACGTTTATTCATACAATAATAGAAGCTTTAAGTTGGCCTACTAATTTTTTTTCTTATTTCATATTTGCATAGCAATTTTTTTTTATCGCTTACTACTTAAAGAATTAAAAGGAAAATAATTTTATGCTTATGAACAGTTTTCTCTAATAAAATTCGTTTTTAAAATTCATATTCTATTACATAGGAGCAAGTTCGTGCGACCCAGTCGTGCATTTTATTTATTTAAAAAAACTTATAACCCAGTAAGTGCAACAGACTCGGTTATTGCATCTGCCTTAATTTCTATTAGTTGCGTAAATCGAGTTAGTACTGGTTATACTAATAATTTACTGTACACATATTCATATATATTTAATTTTATTTACAAGTATTTAAGGTACTTAGTAAAATAAGGTTAACCAAAACATAAACAAACTTTCTTTAATTCTATCAGTCATCATTACACTCTATATTTATATTTATTTGTTTATGGCAACCGTGGTCACAGATTTATATTTTTCCATACAAATATATTTTCCCTATCCTCACAAAACGTCACATATACATACATACATCCATGAATATAATTTTCTCGTTCTGTTATTATTCCTATTTTTTTTTCAGCGCACATTCTCAACACAATTTATTTTTTCTCATTCTTCCATTATCTCTACACCCATATTTTGAAGTCTCCAAAATTTAGCAGAGACACATTTTAGCAAATGCGGTCCGTAGCCTGAAGATGCCGCCACAATCTTTTGACTTCTCGATATTACTATAAGATATATATACAATGGTTGTATGTATGTTGGAGCAAATAAATGTATGTATAGGATTTTTATTCAAATACGCGATTACCACTCAGAACAATTTTTTTGTATATGTAGTTAGATTTTAGATAATTATTTTTGTAAGCAGATTTTTCAAATGCAGAATTTTGAGAATTAGAGTTTTGAGTATTAGAGTTCTGAAATAGGTACAGAAAAATTATATTGAAAGCTAAAATTTTGAAGAGTAGAATTTTGGAACGCAGAATTTTGGGAAATAAAATTTTGAAATGCATAAAACTTAATAAGTAAAATTTTGTAAAGCAGAAGTTTGAAAAAGGAATTTTGAAATACAGAAAACTTAATAAGTACAATTTTGAAAAGCAAAATTTCGAAATGCAGAATTTTAGGATATAAAATTTTGAAATGCAGAAAACTTAAAAAGTAAAATTTTGAAAAAGGTATTTTAAGAAGCAGAATTCTTAAATTCAGAAAACTTAATAGGTAGGTACAATTTTGAAAAGCAGAATTTTGAGAAGTAGAATTTTAAAATGCAAAATTTTGGGAAATACAATTTTGAAAAAGGTATTTTGAGAAGTAGAATTCTGAAATGCAGAAAACTTAATAGGTAAGTAAAATTTTGAAAAAAGATATTTTGAGAAGTAGAATTTTGAAATGCAGAAAACTTAATATAAGCAAAATTTCGAAAAGCTGAATTTCGAAAAAGGAATTTTGAAAAGTAGAATTTTGAAATGCAAAATTTTGGGAAATAATATTTTGAAATGTAGAAAACTTAATAAGCAAAATTTTGAAAAGCAGAATTTTGAGAAGTAGAATTTTGAAATGCAAAATTTTAGGAAATAATATTTTGAAATGCAGAAAACTTAGTGAGTAAAATTTTGAAGTGCAGAATTTTAAGAAGTAGAATTTCGAAGTGCAGAATTTTGAGAAGCAAAATTTTACAATTCAGAATTTTGATAAGTAGAATTTCGAAATGCAAAATAAGGATAAAAAGAACCAACCAATATGAAATCCATTTTCACTTAAATAAATATATACGACCCGGCCTATGAAAAGGTGGCTTATGTTATGACTCAAAAAATTATTTTTCTTGGTTAGGATAGTTTTTGAGACGCTCTTTCACATGGTGAAAACCAGAAGGTCCTAACTTGACCAACAGAAACAATTACACCAACGGCATAACGAAAAAAAGCCGGCTCGATAGTGATGATAGCTGATAACATTCTCAAACTCACTTCAGTATAACCGATACAAAAATCCGAAAGTAGCAACGCGAAGCAATTAACTAACATAATATTTGGAGCAAAAGCAACACTGCATCTTACTTGGTGCCCTTGAACAACGAGAGACACTGGGAGAACAACAACCGAGAAACTGACGAAATGCATTGTTTATCTTTAACTGCCGATTTATCGAAATTTTGTTTTTGAGTCATAAGCCACCTTTTCATAGACCTGGTCACATATTTCAAATCATAGTATGTATGTATGCATTTTAATTAAATAGGTAAGTAGGTATCTCATATTGATAAATAAATTCCTAAAGATTTTTCAAAACAACTTTTTCAAAAATAAATGTTTGTTAGTAAAATCTACAAATTGCAACTGTTTTTAATATATGGAGTTTCTTTTATCTTCTTCAATATGCAAATTAAAACAATTCCATATTAACCCCACATTTTTTCCATATTGTTTTTTTTTCCATATTTCATATTTTTTACTTTTAATTAAAGAAAAATATATGAATTTTGTTTGGTTAATTTATAATTAACTTCAACTACGAAATCAGAAAAAAAAAACAATTTCTGCTAAAAAAATTAACATAGCGATTTTTAAAAGTGGCAATTATAACTTATTTTTTAATAGTTCAACCTTTTTTAGAGACATACAAATATTTTTTTGGTAAAAAAGTTGATTTTTTTTAAATAGTTTATACGTGTGTATCAATAAGTTTTTAAGATTGGCTTATCATTTTTTTTTTAATTTTTCAAAAATTACCTTTTTGATTTTTTTTTAAATAAATTTTTTTAAAATTGGTACACATAAACTTTTCAAATTTCTTTTTATTTTCACTTGCGATATACATACATATTGTATGTAGGTACTGTAGTTCAAGTTTTGCATTTGAGAAAAAAATAACTCGAGATTTTGATCAAAGTGTTGAAAACGTTTGAGCGATTAATTTTTGAAAAAATTTCCTAGAATCTTTATTGTTAAATACTTAAAATTGGCATCCCAAATTTTTTTCTAGAACGATTTTAAAGAAATTTTTTATATACAAAATTCGTTTAATAATAAAACATTGTTTAACCTTTGTTCGTATACATTCGAAGTTTTCGTATTTATGATAATAAAATGTATAGTTTAAGAATTTTTATTTTAGTTTTATAAGTTAAAAAAAAATCTAGGTGAAAAACCTTATAGATTTTTAAAATTGATATTTCGTCGGCTGAATACTAAGTGCCCCATATATGTACATAAAAATTATTCTTCATAAAACGAACTTTAAGTTTTGAAAAATAATTCCGTTATTTTTACTTAACAATTACGAATTGTGAATCTTAATATATATTAATTGAAAACTCCTTTTTTGTATTTTGAAGTCCATAAAATTTTCTTGAAAAATACATTCAATTTTATTCGGAATTAGTTTTAAAAATACTTCAACATTCATAAGAGTAAGTTTTGGTATTTTTTCACACTTTTTTTATTAATTTTAGTAAAAAAAAATGCAGTGGGGCATTTAAGCATTAACCGTGTGTTTTTCAAACTTTTATACAAAAACTGCCCCACCTAGTACACATTTTGGAAATAAGTTTAAGTTTAAGTTTAAAAGTTTATTTGGCTCAATGGCCATTAAAATTTACAAAATATTTACATTTTAAGTTTAAGTTAAATTTACATTCAAACATTTTTTTTAGGAATTTAAATTAATAAAAGTCTTTGCATATAGACATATTTGGTTTTTGAACTGACATAAGTTATTTATATTTCTTATATTGGAAGGCAGATTGTTAAATGCATGAAGTTCCTTATAGAATATGGTTGCTTGAGCTTTAGTTGTTCTGGTACGAATTATGTTGAACTCTTCGATGTTTCTCAGGTTATACTCCACCACTCTTCTGTCAGGAACACTAGATTGCAAATATTCAGGGCACAAGTTGTGTTTTATTTTAAAGACAAATATCATTGCCATCATGAAAAGCCTTTGAGTTATGTTTAACCATTTTAATGACTCAAGCATGAATGAAATAGAAGAAAATCGATCACATTTGAGGATTATGCGCATGGCTTTGTTTTGCAGTTTTTGGAGTCTGTTTTGTTGAGTGTTGTTATACAAATAGAGTATACTGGTACAGTATTCGAAATGTGGTTTCACAGTTACATTATATACTTTTATTGCACTATTTTTAGAAATGTTTCTTCGCATTCTTCTTAGGACACCCAATTTTTTTGACACTTTTTTACATATGTAATCTATGTGTTCATTGAACGATAGTTTATTATCTAGGAGAATACCGAGATATTTTATTGATGTTACTTGTTCTATTGTTGTATTATTTATTGATATATTAATTTGTTGTTGTGGGAAGTGATAATTAATTGTCATGAATTTGGTTTTGTTTGTATTAAGGATAAGTTTATTCATATTTAACCAAGTATATATTGCACATAAGTCTTTTTGTATATTGTCTAATAATATTTTTAAGTCTTTTCCTGTTACATACAGCAAACCATCATCTGCGAACAGTACCAGTTTACTAGATTTTATCACTTTTTCCATATCGTTTATGTATAGAAGGAATAATATTACACCCAAAATTGTTCCTTGGGGAACTCCTGTTGAAGTTTTTGCCGGATTCGATACATTATTATTCACAGAAGTTTTTTGTGTTCGATTAAATAAAAAAGTTTTAAACCACTTTAGTTCCGTACCCTTTATGCCATATTTTTCTAGTTTATTTAACAAAATAGCATGATTTACAGTTTCAAAAGCACGTTTGAGGTCTAAAAAGACAGCTACAACACAATTTTTATTATCTATTTCACTTTTCCAATCACTAATTACATAATTAACGCAGGTTTCACATGAATGTTTTGAGCGAAAACCTGACTGGTGTAAACTTATAATATTATTGTTGTTAATATGTTCTTGAAGTTGAATCATTGCAATTTTTTCAATTATTTTTTCATATAATGGAAGCATATTTATGGGTCGGTAATCAATACATTTGGTTGAGTTAGAAACTTTCTTCTTAGGAACAATAAGCGATTCCTTCCAGGTTTGGGGAACACACCAGAGTTGAATGAACTATTTATTATACGCACAAGCACAGGACCAACGATTTCTATAGAGTCTTTCAACATTTTTACATTCATAAAATTAAAGTCATTTTTTTGGTTTATCACAGTAAGGGTATTAATAATATCGATAGAACTTATTTCAGTAAACTTAAATTCTATATTGCACTCTTCTACTAAACTAATATATTCAGAAAATATCACATCATTTCTAAGTTCATTCACACTTCTGATGAAAAAGTCATTGAGTTTTTCAGCTATTATTGCACTATTAGTTTCATTATCACAGTTCTCGAATTGCACTTCAGTTATTTCATCTTTGTTTGTTTTTAGCACATATCTTTTCAATTGTCGCCACATATCTTTTTGGTTATTTGCGTTGTTAATTTTGTCCGATATAAATTTTGATTTAGCACTTTCGATTTGATGTTTGTAATAGTTTCGGTATTGATGATATGCTTGCCAATCATTTGATGTGTTAGAAAATACAGCTGTTTTATACAAATTTATTTTTTTGATTTTTATTCTTTTTAGTTCACTACTGTACCATTCGCCATTTTGATAGGGGACAACCCGAGTAACTAACATGCTATCAACTACTTTTTTTGTTTCAGTTGCAAATTTTTCACTTAAGACATTTACATTGTGCGGATATTCGGTGTCGAAATTATTGAAAAACTGGTTCAGTGCAAGTTCACTAATGAAATGTTCTTTATTATACTTACAATACTTGATAGTTTTGTTAAGTTTAGTTTGTTTTGTGCATTTGATTAAAACTTTTAAAGCCTCATGGTCACTTATTTTGAAATTATGATCGATAGAAGCACTGCAGATGTTTTTGTTATTTGTTAAAACATAGTCAATAAGTGTTCGTGATGTTTGTGTTATTCTTGTTGGTTCTGTGTTTAGGAGAGTTAAATTGTTATCAGTCATTATTTGTTTTAAGCGTTTTGCATATGTATCAGATCTCTCTAACAAGTCTATGTTGAAATCACCCATTATTATAAAATTACTATTGCACTGTTGTAAGAAGTCTACCCATTGTTCTAGGCCATCACAGAATGTATTTTTGCTTGACATATGAGATCGATATATTGCACTTAGGTATACCACAGATGTATTTTCGTATTGCACTTTAATAACAGGACACCAATAGTTCATTGCCAGAACAAATTTTTTAACAAATGAACACTTGAACATTTTTTTGACATAAAAAACTAACCCTCCGGTATGACTAGACTCACTATCACAATTGAACATATTGTAATATTTTTCCAAGGTTCGTTTAATAAAACTTATTACTCCTTTTAGAATTTCTTCTTTATTTACACTTTTCTAATCAAAACAATAAATCTCAATTTATAATCAACTCTAATACTTTTATTCCAACTTAAATCCACTTCTTTTATTACACTTTCCACAATCCAATAGTTCAGCTTTGCACACTTTCATAATCGAAAATAAACTGTGTTCCGCTCACCGTGTACACTCTCTTATATACTCAAACCAGTTGTTCTCGAAGGTTCTTGTCTAGAACATTCTATTTGTTTGGAATAAGGGGAAATTCATATGCAGATAGAATGTTCTAGTTGTTTGGAATAAGGGGAAATTTAGATGCGATGAAAAAGAGCTTTTTTTGTTCCTTCATAAGAAGATATGTAATTCTCAACAGATGGCGCTGTAGGAGTATAAGGTTCTGTTCGCAACATTGCCCCCTTCTTAAGATTGTTCGTCCCGAACAACTCTATCACCAGCTTCGGCACTGTATCGGTGCAGTCGATCGCTATGCACAGCTTTTAGCTTTCCTCTTAACCCTCTTTGAATTCGGTAAACGACATCATTGATTTTCGTGACGACAGTATACAGCCAAACACGATCTCCTACTTGGAATCCTGTCGTATTTGCTCTTGTGTCGTACCTTGTCTTCATTCGATCGCTGTAAGTGCTCATTCTAGTCCTGGTCCTTTCGTGGATGTCGATTAGCCTCTCTTTTATGTCACTCACGTAATCCCCTGTTTCCTGAGACTCTTGTGGTGGGTGTCCAAACCTTATCTCACTAGGCAGGCGTATGCTTTTTCCGAACAGGATTTCAGATGGTGTTTGTCCTGTTGAGCTATGTACTGCACTTCTATAGGCCATCAAAAATAGTGGTATGTGCCTATCCCAGTTTCTTTAGTAGTCGCCTACGACCTTAGTGAGGTGCTCTTTTAAAGTCCTGTTGAATCTCTCGACCATTCCATCAGATTGCGGGTGAAGTGGTGTGGTTCTCGTTTTCTTAATGCCAAGGAACGCGCAGACCTCTTGGAATATGTTCGACTCAAAGTTCCTTCCTTGGTCAGAATGGAGCTCCATAGGCACACCGAACCTGCTTACCCAGTTGGACACAATCTGGTCGGCCACGGTTTTGGCTTCTTGGTTCGGGATAGCGTATGCCTCAGGCCATTTGCTGAAGTAATCCATTACCACCAGAATGTATTTGTTTCCATCATTCGTTTCCGGAAATGGGCCAGCTACATCAACAGCAATCCTTTCAAACGGTGAGCCAACATTATATTGCATCATTTTTCCTTGCAGTTTTCTACCAGGGCCTTTGGTTGCGGCACAAGCTTCACAATTTCGGCACCACTTTTCAACGTCGTCTCTTGCATGCAACCAGTAGAATCGTTGTCTCACTTTTTCTAAAGTCTTATTGACTCCCAAATGGCCTCCTGAAGGTCCATCATGCATCTCTCGAAGAACCTCTTTAATTTTCGATTGAGGTAACACAAGCTGCATTACATAGGATTTACCATCAGCGAACTCCCATTTTCGCCGAAGAACACCTTCTTGCACATGAAGTGAGTTCCATTGTGCCCAATAGGCTTTTAAAATTGGACTCCTATCGGAAATGTCATTCCATGCGGGTTTTTCTTCATGTTCCTTCCATGCGATAAGAGGTTCAATGTCGGGGTCTTCTTGTTGAGCAGATCGTATTTCTTCATTGCTCCATCCACAAATGGGGTCAGCTCTTATTCGCAGAATGTTGATGGATTCCTTTTATTCTTGTCGCCTGCAATGCTTGCAATCTATTTTACAAGGTCTCCGGGATAGTGCATCGGCATTTGAGTGCAGCTTTCCCCTTCGGTGTTGAATTTCGTAATCGTAAGTCTGCAGTCTTTCTATCCACCTTGCGACTTGTCCTTCTGGGTTCTTGAAGTTCAACAACCAGTTAAGAGCACCATGATCGGTTCGTAGAAGAAACTTCTGTCCATAGATGTATTTATGGAAGTGTTTCGTTGCCAAAATGAGTGCCAAGAGTTCTCTTCTAGTCACACAGTAGTTTCTTTCGGTCTTCGACAGTACTTTGCTGAAATAGGCGACAACCTTTTCTTCGCCATTGTGCACTTGTGACAGAACAGCGCCGACTCCCACGTTGCTTGCATCAGCATCGATGATAAAAGGCTTGCCTGGAGTCGGATAGATCAGCACCGGAGCATTGCATAGATGGTATTTCAGTTCTTGGAAGGCTTTTTCACACTCACCTGACCATCTAAACTGCTTGTTCTTTTCCGTAAGCTGATGCAAACTCTTCGCAATTCCGGCAAAGTTCTTAACAAAACGTCTGTAATAAGTAGCAAGACCAAGAAAACTTTGTAGTTGATGTTTGTCCTGTGGTGTTGGCCAATTTTTGACGGTGTCAACTTTTTCAGGATCGGTCTTGACTCCTTGGGACGAGATGATATGTCCCAAATACTTTACTTCAGTCTGGAACAGTGCACATTTTTCTGGGTTCAGTTTAAGGTTAGCCTCTCGAAGTCTCTGGAACACACCCTTTAGGTTCTTACAGTGTTGGTCGTATGTTTTCCCATAAACGATAACATCATCCAAGTAGACAAGGCAAGTTTTCCACGTCAGGCCTTGAAGGACGCACTCCATCAAACGCTCAAAGGTTGCCGGAGCGTTGTAAAGACCAAATGGCATCACGTTGAACTGCCACAGCCCATTACCTGTGGAGAACGCTGTCTTTTCTCGATCTTCAGGGTGAATTTCAACTTGCCAATATCCACTTTTCAAGTCCAGTGTTGAAAACCAGTGTGCTCCTTCCATCGCATCTAAGGTGTCACTAATTCTTGGCAAGGGGTAACTGTCTTTCTTGGTTACGTCATTCAACCTTCGGTAGTCAACACAAAACCGTGTACTTCCGTCCTTCTTTTTGACTAGGACCACTGGTGACGCCCAAGGACTTTTGGAGTTTTCAATCAAACCATCCTTCTTCATGGTGGTAATCATTTCTTCAGCTTCACCTTGTTTGGCCAGTGGAATGGGAATGGGTCTTGCATCTCCTGTATTTATTCGATGCTGCATCATTTGTGTCCTTCCATATTTCCCGTTTGGTGAAGCGAAAATGTCGGCATACTCATTCAGAAGGCTTTCTGCCATTTTAACCTGATGTTGGTCTAGGTTAGCTGAATTGAGTATCTTTGCCTTGATGCTATTGAGCTCCTCAGGGTCTAATGTCTTTCTCGGTGTTTCAGCGTCAATTCGTGTTATGGCTGCGACAGATTCGCACTTACCAATAACTTCTCCTTTCACTAACTTTACATCGTGCGGTTTGGTGTTGAGTATCCGTACGGGGACCATATTGTTCTTCGGAGCCACAAGTGTCTTCCCAATGATGAAATTTTGGGAAGAACAATCTGGGCCTGGTTCCACCATTAGGTATCGATGGCGTCCACACTCACCTTCTAATTTTGTCCAAACGAATACCTCAGAAAAAGTAGGAATAACCACATCTTCTTTGATGACAGTCCTTAGAGTTGTTGTTCCTTCGTGCCTATAGATCATTGGAATCTCTGTATTCTGGTATTTGAGTACCTGGTTGCCAATATCCAAAATTACTCGATGTTCTTTCATGAAGTCCATTCCGATGATGCACTCGTCACATATATCTGCCACCAAAAATTTGTGTGAGAATTCTAGATCTGCAATTCGAATTCTAAGTCGGACTTCACCATAAACCCTAGCTGCTTCTCCTGTGGCAGTTCTTAGACGGTAGCTATTGGTGTTGTGTAGCCACTTCAAGTGCACTAGGTCTTGACGCACAATGGAGGCTGTGGCACCGGTGTCGATGGTGACCACACGTTTGTTGCCATTTAAAGTTGCCTCGACAGTCAGACTTTTATTGTCTCGCTTAGTTTGAGAGACCTGGATGGTGTTTCTGGGGCCATCGATACCAGAAACCAGCTTCTGCCCCTCGAAGTTGGTTCTTACTCGTTTCCCTGTTGCGAAACTGTTCGGGAAGTAACACTGGTGTTATGGTTACCTTGTTCTGAGTTCGAAACTCCGTGTCCACAATGTTGACAAGCTCTTCTGGGTGGTAACCGACATTGACGCTGTAAATGTCCAGTCTTATTGCAATTCCAGCACTTTGCAAGTCCGTTTCGTTGGTTCCTTTGGACATCAGTTCTTTGACATGAGCATTCTTCGACGACGGCTTCTCTAAGTCGATGTACTCCATGAGAAGCTTGCTCAGCTGCTTCCATTGTCAAGGCAAACGCTAATGTTTCCGAAAGCGTTCGTTTTCCAGCAGTTCGTACGGCCCTTTGAAGATGTATGTCAGAAATGGCGCGAACAAATACCTCAACTGCGAACTGGTTACAAATTTCCTCTCCAACATCTGGATATGCAAGATGAACAAGCCTTTCAATGTCCGCTTGCAGTTGTTGTAGAGTTTCGCCCCTCTTCTGAACTCTGGAATTGAGTTGCACTTTGAAGACTTCTTTCATGTGGCTGTTACCAAAGCGTTTGTCTATAGCCAAAACCAAGGAATTGAAGTCGCCGCTCTTATCTGCTGGTATGGTTTGCAACAACTCAGCAGCTGCTCCTCTAAGAGCAAGAGTTAAGGCTATATACTTGTCAGCCTCATCCCAGCCATTTGTTGTGGAAGCTGCCTCGAATTGCTTCTTGTATATAGACCAAGAAGTTTGTCCATCAAAGGTTGGAGGTTGAATCTCTTTTTTTCTCAAAGCTTCCCCAGAACTTTCCCGAATCTTTATGTTTCGGACACGGTCTAACTCTTTTGAAAACGTCTCCATTTTGTTGTCGACTAGCAATGAAACACGTTCATCTAACACTTTTGAAAACGTCTCCATTTTGTTGTCGACTTGATTCTCCAGCAATGAAACACGTCCATCAAGTGCAGATACATTATTCTCGATGTTAACAAGCTTGCCTTCTAGCACGTTTCTCTGCTCTTCGAGAAGGTCTTTTTGTTCGCTATGTTGTTTCTCAAGGCGTTCGAGAATATTGTTCTGTTGCTCTTCAAAACGTTCGAGAACATTCTTTTGTTCTTTCTTTTGTTCATTTCGTTGATCTTCGAGACGTTCGAGAACATTCTTTTGTTGTTGAAGCAGAAGACTAATCATATTTGAAACATCTACATTTTTACTTACGTCTGCTTCCTCAGCGTCAGCTTCAAAGACGAAAATGTCCGGGTCTTCATTTTGTTGTTTCAAATATTCGGCCAAACGCAGAACAAGCTCATTTTTCGATCCTGCTCTAGAAAGTTCTCCCTTGCCTAATTCACTTTACAGCTCATTACAGTTGAGCTCTTTTAGTAACTTGCTCATTTTTATTATTATTATTATTTTTTTTTTTTCGCACACTTCACTTCACAATAAGTTTTATTCCACTTTTCTGACACCAATGTAATATTTTTCCAAGGTTCGTTTAATAAAACTTATTACTCCTTTTAGAATTTCTTCTTTATTTACACTTTTCTAATCAAAACAATAAATCTCAATTTATAATCAACTAATACTTTTATTCCAACTTAAATCCACTTCTTTTATTACACTTTCCACAATCCAATAGTTCAGCTTTGCACTTTCATAATCGAAAATAAACTGTGTTCCGCTCACCGTGTACACTCTCTTACATACTCAAACCAGTTGTTCTCGAAGGTTCTTGTCTAGAACATTCTATTTGTTTGGAATAAGGGGAAATTCATATGCAGATAGAATGTTCTAGTTGTTTGGAATAAGGGGAAATTTAGATGCGATGAAAAAGAGCTTTTTTTGTTCCTTCATAAGAAGATATGTAATTCTCAACAGATGGCGCTGTAGGAGTATAAGGTTCTGTTCGCAACAATATAATAACCTTCTAATTGCATTTCGTTAACATCATAGTTTTTAGTCACATGAGTTTCAGTTAGTACGATTATATCACAGTTAAATTCATTTATAATTATTTGTAGACCACTATAATTATTTGATAAACCCTGAATATTGGAGAAAAAACATTTTATAGTTTCTAGTTGCTAGAAACTATCACGTTCTTCGGCGGCTTTTAGTTTTTTTAAGAATAATGGGCAAGTAATATCAGATGCTGTGTGATTTAGATCAATCTGTTGATTTGTTTGTTCACTTAAAGTGGAACAGTTTACACATTTATTTATATTGCTAGTACAGTCTTACAGTCTTTAATGTCATGATTTCCGGCACACTTTAAGCACACTTTATTTTTGTTTTTGTTTTTTTTTTTTTTTTATAATCTACCCGCGCTCAAGGGATTAGATTACCCTTTAAATGTTTCAACACAGCGCGGGCGTGAAGTTAAGAAGAGAAAGAAGGATAGGAAAGATGTGTGGCACGATGTTCTGAGACTGAAGGTTGTTGTCTCAGATATTTTATCTCCAGGGATGGCGGCTGTACTAAAGCGGAGAATGCCGTGTCTTATTTCTATGTCGCTTATAATTCACACTATTTTTTTTATTCGTGTTCATCCTTGTTGGGCATACTAGTTTAACTCAATTACATGTTGTTAGTGTTATGCCTGAACAACATGTAATGAGTAAACCAGCAACCCATTGATGAAAATTTTAGAAAGTTTTTAATGGAATTAAAACGACATAGACAACTGCAGGGATCGAACCTGTGATCATGAGGTTCACAGGCGAGCACACATCCATCGCGCCATCAATTTAAGCACTCTTATATATTGATACCTTTGAGTATATATAATATGGAGGGCTCGTTTCTATTCCAAATGCGTGACTATCATAGGGGGCGCTACTCTATAATTTGTGTAAGACAAAGTTATTGCCGAGTGCTTCATATCACATGTGACGGAGAACTATATGCGAGGAGAAGGTAAGCACAAATCGGAGGATACGGCTGTATCCTTAACTTACAGAAAGTGAGACAGCGACCCCTATCACAACTTCAAGTACTACAATGCATTAGGGATAGGAACGAGCCCTCCATATTATATATACTCAAAGATTGGTACACACGACAGCTGTCCCATGCAATATTTAATTTTCCCATATTCATAATATGAGCGTTGGTAACCCTATCCACTTCAATGATTGCATTATATTTGTTTGTTCTATGAGACAAATATATCTTGATACATTTAATATTACTTGCACTATCATTGAGTTGATTTTGACACTTTATGGATTCTATCAAGTCATCTTCACTTATTGTCTCTTTCATTCCTACAATACAATACTACAATATTTATTCGTGGATTGCGATGCTCTTGAATTTTAGTATCATATTCACTCATTTTCGTTTTTATTTCAGCTTCAATTGTTTTAACTGATTGTTTGTCACATTTAATTAATATAGCACCATTTTGTACATTTTTAACTTGTTCAATTTTTAATTTCATACTAGTTGGCTTGATCACATTCTTTATATCTTCTCTTGTTTTCTCAGTATTTTGATCACTCTTTGGTTTAACTACTATTATCTAACTTTTTTCTTTTAATGTTTGTGCATATGACAGCTTTTGTTGTGTTGGTGTTGGTGCCGGTATTAAACTTAAACGCTTAACTTCATCAATTTGTTTACACAACGCGGATAAAACATTCGGACATTCTGAGCACATGAATTTGATTCTTGGGTTGCTATTTAGTAAGCCAAAATCAAATTGGCTCAGATTGGCGCATTTAATATGAAATTTTCTTCCACACATGCCACTACATATAACCAGATCATCATTCCTGTTTATTCTTTTTTTGCAACAGCCATCACCACTACATTTGTCTTCCATTTTTCACTCAAATATAATTAAATGTTATATGCAAATTCGGTTTATTAATTTGTTATTTTTCACTATTTCACTTATAAAATTCAATAATGCAATAGCTACTTTTACTGCAGAAATCACTATTCTATTGATTTAAATGAATTCTGTATTTTTAGTAACTTTAATAAATGAAATAAATGCAAAATTCCTAGGAGCTACTGTTTGAACGTGTTCCGTTTGTTTCGAATAAACACAATCACGGCAAATAAGCATCAAAAGAACCCAAAAATGTGTGGCTTATAGAGCAAAAGTGCTTTCTTTAACTTCGTTAATAATACAGATAGAGCAACGGGGATAGCGCCAAACAATAGAGAATATTCGAATTAGTATAACTGCATCTTTAACCCGAAAAAGTGGTCTGTGGGGCACTCAAGTATTCAGTCGGCGATTTGCTCTGAATTCAGAGCAAACATCAATAATTTTATAAATAAAAAGGTCAAGATGAAAGAAAACGGTTATGTATACCTTTTTTTATTTTAATGAATTAATAATTTCCAAATTTGACTAAAATTAGTAGACAAACATGAAAAAAATGCCACTAGGCATTTAATCTAGTTGATTAAAATTATTATTTTTTTTTCAAAATTACACCAATTATTATACTTTTGAATAACAAAAATAATAATAATTGCAATCAACATAGGTAAGTTTCCTAATATATTAAGATAAAGTACCTATGTAGATATACTAAAATTCAAAAAAGCCTACTATCAAGAATCAAATTTCAAAATTATTCCTACTTAAATCTATTCAAATAGGTATGTGTTCATACAAATACAATGCAACGTTGTAATTTGGTTAGATAATATTGAAATTAAACAACGTTGCTTTGTTGCGTATGAAATAGACAACACAAAACAAATATTCTTGACAAAGAAATATAACAACAAAACACAAGGCGTGTTTTTTTTGCAAGTCCATATAGAATTGAAGGGTTGTAAGTCTAAAGGGTCTAAGTGCCATTTTTATAATTTCGAGATATACGAGAAAAACATAATAAAATCACACTTGGCACCTAGGCTCAACCACAACTTTATTTGTGTGTGTGTACAGTTTTAAAAGAAATAGGCACTTGAATCCATTTTGATATAATAAGGCTTGGCACTTAGATTGTATTTTGATAAAAATATTGATTTTTGATTTTTTGCCACTTAGACCCTTTAGACTTACAACCCTTCAATTATAAAAAAAACGACATCGGGACTAAGCGCTTTACATGCAAATGCAACAACTACTTAAATCTATACAGAGTTAGCTAAGACCAGATAATTTGCGAGAGTTATGCGCGAAACAGATTAAACCAGCAACAGCACCAGCATCGTCAACAGCAAACAACACGCTGACCAGCAAACATTTCTCAAACACATTGCCAACAGCAACGTCATTTCATCTGCTTGACATTTCATATCGAAAAAAAGTTTTTCATTGTGGTGCCACTGAATATTGCAGTGGAAAAGTTGACAACCTGCACCAGCAACAGCAAATTTAGGACTTTGGCCTAACGACGCTGTTGGCGTTGCTGTTCTTATGTGTGTTGAACAATTGAAATACATTGGCCCTGAGTAATAGATCCGAATCTAGCCTAAGTTCGATTTTAACCAAACATTCGTAGAAATAAAACAAATTTCAATTATAAATACTTAAAAGCTGCTTTCCTGTAACTAAGTTAAATTTAAAATGATAGAATCACAATACAACTTTACGAATCTGGTTAATAGAAATCTGTTTGTGTATCAGTTCACAATAACGAAATTATGAAAATGAGTCACAATTATTGGTATAAGTAAGACTTTTGTAAATTTGATCTGTTACTACGAAATTTTAAAAGCAACTTTTCTACATCTAACAAAAAGTGACTTTAAAACCGATTCTATGAATGTCTATTACTAAGGGCCATTGGCTCTAAATTAATGGCGGCCGCTGTTGCTGTTGACGGTGCTGGGGCTGGTTCAATCTGTTCCGCGCTTTAATCTAAGGCCCGATAAAAATGGTGATGCCAAAATGTATTATCTATATGTTATCGATAATTTGCTCAGAGACCATAAAAGTGACGTTTTTGGATTGGTTGATGCTAGTCGTCAATAAGTTGACAAATGTCATAGCGTACACAGTGCTTCCAGCTATGTGGAAAAAAAGCTCCTAAATCCCGATGTCGTTTTTTTTTTGCAATTCTATATGGACTTGCGAAAAAAACACACCTACAGAAGGTCCTTCAAAAGAAAAATGCTACAAAACAAATTTGATTTTCTCATTCTCGTCTTTCTCGTTGCCAGAGCTGATTAAATTTTCTCGCTTTATCCTCAATTACTATCCCACCCTAAATCAAAAGTCTCCACGTCAATTTTTTCCGCCGACAGCGCCCTCAGTAGAACGTATTCCCCAACTTTTTTTTCTGTTTCGTGAGAGTACTATAGATTATAATATATACAATGGTTATACCTAATACATTAACATGTGTTTGTGCATAATACTACATTTGAAAAAAGCTCATCGCTCTCATTGCCACGTGACTAACAGCTGATCAATTTTTTGTGCTTTATCGTTCATTACTCTCCCAACCTAAATCTAAAGTCTCCAACGTCGATTTTGTTTATGAGAGTACTATAGATCTTATATACAAGTATATCAAATAAATATCGGTATTTATCTTGTATTTCGTTAACGAAATGTTTTTAAAACAAGACAAATGTAAGAAAATATAAAAGGTGGGCCATCATCTAGTACAAACAAACAACACAAACTCACAATTTGAAACTTCAAAATTTCAAAGATGACAAATGATATGTCAAAATATATTTTAAAATATATTTAAGTAACCTTTAAATGCGATGGATGGCGCATAAGTTAAGAGGCTCTTAAGTAACGTTACTTAAATGTGTAAATTTAAGTTTAGCAACCTTTAAAATTTCTTCATAGATTCGGCTGTGAGTGTTTTAATACAAATAAGAATAGTATAGCCATGGTATTCCCTGAAACCTAGGCCGTGAAATCATATGTAATGGTACAGGTACAAAAAGTGTGTAAGAGCTTAATTTTTTGTTCTTCACTCATTTTGATCATGTCAGATAAAATAATATAAAGCTGATTACCATTGACTGCTTTTAAAGAAGATATTACCTTGTAATTTTTACGCCCGTATGGGAGAGGATGTATGTGGTGGCGGGGGTACAAAAAAATGCTGGGTTTTGAAAAACTGCAGAGTTAAAGTGGATTTACATGTTTCTGCATCTGCAAAATGCGGAAAAGTTGAGAGTGGCAGATGCATGTCAAAACCCGAAAGTGGGAGAGAATACAGAGTTGGTAACTCTTTTTTAATTCCTATAAACTGTTAATACGAAACTTTGCAATGAAAATTTAACTTACCTCCATTTGCTTCCATTTCGATTTAATGTTTTTTTCCATATCATGCGTCCGTCAACAAAAATTATAGAAAAATGTGAAAATATCGCAAATTTACAAAATGCAGACGAAGATGCTATAATTAAGATGAACATGTTCGTCTTTACTATAATCTTGACTTCTGCATTTCTCGAATTTCCTACAAAGCAGAAACGAAATTCTTCTGCATTTTGCTCTTTTTCTCTCTATCTAACAAATATGAATTCTGTATGTGGCATCCTTTTTTTTTTGCAGAAATCAAATGCAGTTACATGTAAATCCACAGTTAGCTTTGTTTCTTCGCACACTATTACGCTGTTCACATTTGGACTTACTCAACCGATTTATTTTGACGTAAGGCCACCCTGTCGTGTTCAGACACAAAAGTAGTGTGAACACTCCAGACTCACTTTGACGTCTTGTAGTTTTCATAATTGTTGGCCATTTGCTATGCCACTACAAATATACAGTGAATTACAAAAGTAAGTAAGCAGCTCTTAGTTTAAAGATTATTTCCTTCAAATAATCGATAGTAATGTTAAAAACAAAAACTTAATATTTTTGTCTATAATTGATATGTACGTATTGATATATTGATATACGTATTTCGAACTAAAAAGTAACATTTCAAATCAAACAACTGTGTTCTAAAATTCTGCTTGTTTAGATTCATGGGTTTTTGCAAAGAAGAGCCGCTTTTGGCAATTTATTTTACTTATGTGAGGTTTCTTTCTAATATTTCGACCATGATAACCGGATTGGTAGAGCACTCGTCGAATAATTTGAGGGTTACATGACTTACCGTTTTCTTTGGTTATTTCTGCTGATATCTTTGATGGGCTTACTTTGGAATTCCTCTTCACTTTCCTAACAATAATACGGCATACCTGCTTGTCATTGTCATTGATAGAAGGTAATTTTGCAAACTTCCAATGTTTTTTTATTTGGTTATTATTTTGTGTATAGTAGATGGACTTTTGTTAACAATTTTACCATTCTCGCACTCCGATTTATTTTCCAAATAGTGTTTGATTATATTTTTTTTAATGAGTGCTTAGTTACTTTTGTGATACACTGCACCTTCGTGTGTCACCAAGACAAATGTCAAAAAAAATCCATTGATTTTCAATTTGTTTTAAAAATCCTGCCTCACTTTCTCGTCTCTTTCTTACCATGAAGTGCGAATGAGAAAAAACACAGAGACGTCAAAATAAGTCGGCGGAGTGAGTCCAATGTGAAAACCGTCTATGAAAGCATGATTTAGAGCTTTCTATGGATTCATTGCTAGTGAAGACCGTATTTTAAAAATTAACCGATTACTTTCGATAACAAAAACAATCGATTATAATCGAAAGTCGAATCGATAGTTCTGCACCTAGTACAAGTGAAGAACATTGTTAAAAAAGATTGACTTGCTGAAGTGGACATTAATAGCTAACTTCCAAATATTCAACTTCAATTCAACCTAAAAATTAAATCTTTATTCTTCTCTTATTGATGTAAGCGATTAAACCATCTAAAAATATGTAAGTAAACTTAGAATATTTTCCTTATTCTTTATTAACAGTAGTATTTTATTTATTCTTCATTTCTCATTATTCACTTTTCAAAAACAAAATGTCTACTCAGTTTTTAACAAAAAAATATTTCAAGTAGAATCCAGGTTAAATTTCCTCTTATTTGGTATTTATGTACATTATGTTTTTTATTTAATTAATTTAGAGCAATCTTAACGTTGAGATATTTAAAGTTTTTTGGGAGTTTTACACAATTTCGTTTCTTTTGGCTAGTTAATGTTAAAATGTTGAGTATTTATGAAATATAAATTCATACATATGGATATACTACGTATTCTACATACCTACCAACCCAAAAGCTTATTTATCTTACAAACTAAACAAACTTAGTTCATTGTGTTGGCTTATGTAGTGCCATAGAAAAAACGGTATCAATAGTTTATAACTATGTACTACTTGCTCTTATTTACACTTGGAAATTAAATGAAAACAAGTGATAAACAGATATTTTTGACTATGTGTATTATTGTTTCCTTAAAAAAACTACTTTATTTTCTATACATAATTGAAGATAATTTTCCCTAAAAACTGGATCCAAAAATAACTAATAGGAAATTAAAAAGATAAAACCTGGAATGACAAAGCTAGTGATAAACATCGACGTTTTTCACTATCTGTATTTTTTTCCTAAAAAAAAACTACTGAAAATGAAATATAGGAAAATTAAAAATTTTAAAACCCGCAAGTGTATTACCGTTTTAATAATTCAATGTATTAAACATAATGGTGTATCAAAAATAAGAAGGATTAGCCTATACTTATAAAATATACTGGTAATGATTTTTTTTTTAAGGATAAACCTATACAAATTGTTTTTTTTTTTTTTTAAGTATATGAACTAAAAATACCTATGGCTAGGCAGTGGAAAATCCTCCCAAAAATGTTTCATGACATTTCTTCTCGGCTTTGTCCCTCGGACCCGACAGAAAATTGTAGGTTTTCTTCAATCCAGCCAAATATAGGGACTGGTTCTCCTTGAAGGGTCATGCCCCCGAATTTATCAGTATTATATTTCCCGCCAACGAATGAATCCATTTCAATAAAGAAAGAAAGACGAATCTCTAGTTTTATTATCTACAGCAGTTAGAAGCGTGTCCGATTTCAGCAAATGAATTATCTTCATGAACGAGATGCTTTTTTTGATGAACGGTTATATCAACAGACGAAACTGCCGGCTTGAGAACGATGAACAACCATACGGGTTCCAACAATTGGAAATGCATCAGCGGAAAGTTATTGTACGGTTTGGATTGTGGGCCGTCAGGATCATCGGTCCATAGGTACTTCTTTGAAATCGACGATAGCGTTGTTATTACCATAAAAGGCGAATTCTATCAACCGATAATATCTAACTTAGCACTTCTATCACAAATTATTAGATGATATTGATATGTGCCACAAAGCTGATACTACAGTAGACATTCTGTTAGAATGTTTCTTATTTTATGTCTTTAATTGGAAATTCTATACCAATACGGCGGAAATGTTCGGTTAAATAAGAGACAACATGAACCGTGCATTCATTCAGTTTAGGCCTCTCGAAAAGACAAAAATGTAGTCAATATTTATCTATTAGGAAAGCGTTTGGAAACAAGATATAAAATATTTACAAATTATAAATAGTTTCGTAAACTTTCTAAAACAATAACTGAAAATTAATGATACATTTGTACAAAAAAAAAAAGAAAAAGATTTTAATTAAAAAATTCAAAACATTTATGAATATGTAGCTACATTGTATATACATATACAGTGGTGACCACAGAATTGTATGATTTGGATCTGGAAAACATAATTAATGGGCATGTGTGCAAATGAATAAGACTATGACATTTTATTAGATGCCTTTATAAACGTGTTGGTCCATTCGACAGTTTAATCTTACTAATAAGTAAACACTAGCTAAACCATTACGTTTCCTCCTCCTTTTTCTAACATAGACTACAGCCGACCCAAACAAGTTGAATTGAGTCCAAACAACCTCTTTTTATTTTAGCAGAAGTTAAAAGGTTAAAGGTTTCGGCTTTGCTAATGCGACATATCAATCTGTCTTCTTTTGGGGACGTTCTTCGATCTTTAAGTTTCCTTTTTGGGGTTTCAAAGCTACCAGTGTTTTTAAAACCTTGAATAATTGCAACAAATAACATCTTTTTTAGAACAACTAAGTCTTTTAGCGATGGAATCTGTTATGTCGGATTTACCTTTGCAAATAATTAATATACGCCAGGTTAATATTAACTCATTTTAATATACAAAATACAATATACAAGGTACTAGTACGGTCTAGAACGCCAAAAAAACGCACGATTTTTGGGATTTTTTTTTCTCGGAAACTTTATTTGGTAATTACATATATTTTTTTTAATAATGAATACATGCGTCAAGAGTACAAAAAAAAATTGTTTTGTCTTAATTTTCGAATTTTGGCCGAATTATAGAGGGCAGCAACGTCGACTCATCAAAAAACACACTGTCCCATTGCGGACAGTTAATCTCGGGATCTATTGAACCGATTTTCAAAAAACTTGTTGCAACTTGATTGTTTTTATGTTTTCTAAGACAATTTACCTCAATTTGACAAAAAAGTTATGAAAAAAAAAAAAATGGCGACCCAAAAATGGCCAACAAAATTGTTTTATTTCGGATAATTGAAAATAAAAAATTTTTTTGAGGAGCTGTCGATAAATTGCTTGTGTCACGACCAGGGTTCCCACTCCGTCCGAATTGAGCACTGTCTCGCCAATGAACTATTTCTTT
Source organism: Chrysotoxum bicinctum (assembly GCA_911387755.1). NCBI lineage: Eukaryota > Metazoa > Arthropoda > Insecta > Diptera > Syrphidae > Chrysotoxum > Chrysotoxum bicinctum. The sequence continues at coordinate 108,226,324 of OU426988.1, forward strand.
CTACTAAACTCTGTTCTGAATTTTCACTTTTTCAAAGACCTATGCATTTACCCAAACCAGTACCCTCTCTGGGAAATCTTAGGATGGCTCCCTTTGCTACACTTTTACCACATGGAGTGAGGTTAGTTGCAGTATAATTTTCATTGTTGCAAAAGGGCAAGTTCTCGTGTTATGCGTATGCATATGAGCCTTTCCACTTTCTAGTGATTTAATAGATGTTGCTATTTCGCTTAATTTATATACCATGAGAAGTAAGACTTTCTCGTTATTCATCCACTACGAGACTCCGCAGCAAGGGTAATAGAACCCGTCGCCGAGGAGAGCCTCTTGTTGTGATGATCTTTTTAACACTTTGTCCTGCGTATTCTTCTGCCGTTTTTGAGCCTAGCATTTCACTTATCCACCATCTGATAATGGTGGTTGTTTATAGCATTTTGACAGGTTATCAAAAGCATCCTCGAAATCTAAGAATGCACATAAGGCCGTTTCTTTAGCATCTAGTGACGGTTCTCCAGAGTAAGTTTTGATAGATTTTTGCTTAAGAGTTTTAAGTGGGCAACTTAGTTCATATGCCTCATTTATAGTTTCACTAAACTCGTTTGTAATATATTCGAATTCAAGATGACTTTTAGCCGTTAGTTCTGTACCTGTGTTCAAGGTTTGTTTTAGGAACATTTGTATAATTGTTCCAGTTTGTTTTCTTGGGTTTTCTTTGAGAAGTATATGTATATTCTGTGAGAAGGCCTTCTAAACTAAACACGATTATTTTGTGATCAGACAATGAGGGTTCACTGGAGACTCTAATCCCTTCGTAAGTCGCTTAAGCTACTCCGAAGCTTAAGTCTAAAACTTATTTTCTAACTCTATCTAGTTGGGGTATTTCCCACAGTAAATACGAGTATATCCAGATTAGGGTGGGTCAAAAAAATCAAGTATTTTTTTTTGGATCCGACACATGAAAACTAGTTCCTAGGTACCTCTAGAAAGTACTTACCAAATATTAGCTCTTAATATTAACGGGAAGATTATGCTCATCATAGTTTTCCATTTTCAATTTAGTATCATACGAATGGTCATATCTTATCAGTTATCAACAATAGATCGTTTAACGAATCGCATAGTCTATATTTATAGGAAATTGAACGCTCTACAAAAATGGTCTTACATACTTTTTTCATTAATCCAACCATTTAAAATATATTCAACGTCAAAGATTGAAGTATTTTAAGGAAAATAACTTTTTTGTTTTGAATTTTGTAACATAATAAAAAATAATTATTGTCAAATGAGTTTCAACTATTTCTATAGGAAATTGAACGCTCTACAAAAAAGATCTCTGTAGTTAATCGATTACTCTAGCCATTCAAAAGATATTCGCAGTAGAATTCCAATGCCTACTGATTTTAGTAGTTTTTCAATAAATATTTCCAATTTATCCAGTTAATTTATGAATTTTGACAATATTCATGAGAATTTGAGTTTATTTCGATAGAATGACTGTTTGCAAGCTATATCTTATCTTTTGTTTTAGAATATATTTTTTTTGAATCAACTTTTATTACAGTTTTGTAACTTTTATTACAGTTTAGGATTGTTATTTAATATTTTTCAACGGGTTTATTTAAAATGTCATTTAAATTCCTTTTTTCCACAAAATTAATAATTGAATATTTTTTGTTTGAAGAATTTGAAAATTTAATTTCGAATGGTGGTAGTTCTGTTACTCAGTACTTGTCATACTAGCGCCATCTGTGGTTTCAGGTCATTTCTATGTTTCCCCCTATATTTCTACATTGCATACATAGTTTTTGGAGCTCTGAGTTGTCTTCTTGTGTATAACTAAAACCAATTAACTAACAGCTGAGTTTTAATATATTATTGATTATTGCAATTCAGATGCTAATCATCTAATATGAATAAAGAAATCCCTTTAATTGGCATACCGATGTCGAAAATTCTTGAACTGAAATTACCAACAGTGAAAGAGGTTATGTGTGTATTTTTTCATCAACTTAATATCCTGAAATATTCTGTGAAACAAAGTGCTAAAAATGCAGATCAGGTTATAGAGCTATGGAGAAAAAATGATATTCCGACTTCTAGTAATGATAATGTAGTGAAAAGAATTCTTCGATGTCATAACAAATGGTTAAGGATAAAAAACTGCACGCGTAAAAAATCGCCAGCACAAAAAAAGAAAGAGGCAACATTTCAGAATGAACTCAAAATGTTATTCGATATTGTTAATCAGAAGTCTTTAAAAGTGCCCGATGACCAAATTAAAGACTTATATTTGAATCAAATTTGAATCATTTTGTATCAATACTGTATTAAATTATAAAATTTCATATGGTGAAATAAATTTTTTTTTCTTCTAACATGTTAAATTATATTTTTTAAATAAAAACCTTCTTTTCCTGAAATAGAACATGAACTATCTTAAAATTCAAAAATTAACTGGATAAATTGGCAATATTTATTGAAAAACTACTAAAATCAGTAGGCATTGGAATTCTACTGCGAATATCTTTTGAATGGCTTGCGTTATCGATTAACTACAGAGATCTTTTTTGTAGAGCGTTCAATTTCCTATAGAAATAATTGAAACTCATTTGACAATAATTATTTTTTATTAAGTTACAAAATTCAAAACAAAAAAGTTATTTTCCTTAAAATACTTCAATCTTTGACGTTGAATATCTTTTAAATGGTTGGTTTAATGAAAAAAGTATGTAAGACCATTTTTGTAGAGCGTTCAATTTCCTATAAATATTGACTATGCGATTGGTTAAACGATCTATTGTTGATAAGATATGACCATTTTTATATGATACTAAATTGAAAATGGAAAACTATGATGAGCATAATCTTCCCGTTAATATTAAGAGCTAATATTTGGTAAGTACTTTCTAGAGGTACCTAGGAATTAGTTTTCATGTGTCGGATCCAAAAAAAAAATGCTTGATTTTTTTTGACCCACCCTAATCCGTATTAAAGTCTAAAAGATACTGATCCCTTTAATTAGTGTCCGTACTACCCCTTATTGTTTGTTGGGTGTTCGCATCGAACCAGATATAGGAACTCGATCCCGACCGATCCTTAATTCTGAAAGATGTATAAAATGTATATTACTTTTATTTGTATGAATGCTCAATGCAACTATTGCCTCGTATCCCATAAAAGTTTAGAGTCCTTACTTCGTAGTAAGTAAATTCAAGGTTCTTGGATCAGCACTAGCCCTAGGTTTTCAACAATGAATTTTTGACGATATGACGGCTGGTGCCGCCTTAGCGTGGTGGAGGTTTACCTGGGACAACGTGCTGCAAGTCCTTTCTCTCATCATCATCATCATCGGCTCGACAACCGGGTTCCGGTCCTGGCCTCTTTTAACAAGTCTCTCCACCTATCCCGGCCGATGCCATCCAGTTGCGCACCCCAAGGCTTCGGGCGTCCTGGTCTACGCCATCTCTCCAGCGCAAGCATGGTCTACCACGCTGTCGTCTACCACTACCATAGAATGTACCACAAAGAACTTTCCGAGCAGGTTCCTCTTCGCTCATGCGAGCTAGGTGCCCTGCCCACCGGAGTCTACCGAGCTTAATTTTTGTCACGATATCTGCTTCTAGGTAGATTGTACCGTCTCCGGAATCGTCCTTCCTCACATATGGGGCCAACAATATTCTCCTTAAGACTTTTCTCTCGAACGCAGATAAGAGGTCGGAGTGCCTTTTGCTAAGCACCCAAGTTTCGGATCCATATGTGAGTACTGGCAGGACCATGGTCCTGTACAGCAGCAGTTTTGAAGTTATGGTGAGATTTCTGGATTTGAAGAGCTTTGACAGACTATAGTAGGCTCTGTTGGATTTGAAAAGCCGCCCGCGTATTTCTTCTATATTGTTATCGGCTGCTACTATTGACCCAAGGTATTTAAAGGATTGCACCACTTCAAATTCGTGCTCCGCTACCTTGATTGTTTGACCAACTGTTCCTCTCGTATTCGACGCCACCATGTACTTTGTTTTACTTTCACTAATGTGCAGCCCCAGATTTTGTGCCGCCTGCTCGATCTGGATGAAGGAATCGTGTACAGCTTGTTCGGTTCTTCCGATGATGTCGATGTGGTCTGCGTAAGCCAGTAACTGGCTGGACCTGTTGACGATGTTCCCTCTTGTTGCCGTGCCAGAGCCACGGATTGCTTTCTCCAACGCCAGGTTGAAGAGGAGGCCAGCAAAACCGTCCGCTTGTCGGAGTCCATTAAAGATGTTGATTGGTCTGGATAGCAATCCGGCTATTTTTACTTGGCTTGTTACGTTGGTCATGGTCAACCTACATAGTCGTGTCGATTTATTTGGGATGCCGAATTCTCATGGCTTTGTAAAGTTCTACCACAGATAATAGAGTTACATAGATATCGCATCCAGTGCAAATAAAAATGATCATATTTTTTATCCCCTATTAAAGCGATTTGTTGAAGTCAAACCTCGCAACCATATTCAACAGACGTTGAACAAACGTGTTCGTTTGCCAATGCAACCCTTTTGAGCTCTTTTTGTCGCTTCTACGTTCCACCACACAATTTGCTGTGCAGGTAGTTTTTTTGTCTATATAATTTTGCAGCAACCAACGCTTTCTTTTTTCTTCGCTTCTCAATCTAATCGGTTAAGCGAGCGATTGACTGGTAGCGGTAGGTATGGGGATGGCTCGTCTGGTGTGGTGTCTGTGCCTGGTGTGTTGTTGAATTTGTTTGGTCGTGCGTAGGTACTTATACATTATCTATATTTTTTTGGGTTGTGCGATCGGTGTTTGTGTGTGGCTTCTTCTTTTTATTTTGAAGTTATTTAATTTACTTCATTCGTCGTCGACTTTCGAACGATTTGGATGTTCATTTATGTAGATATATGATTGAGCAATACATTTTTCTTTGTTAATTTTACAGTCAGAGGTCCTATTTTCAGCGATTTTATTTGTCAACGTTTTTTTTAATAGCAATGGGTGATAAGAGATTATCTGGGGTTTCTTGTTCCGTTTGTATGAAAACGAAAAGAGATTACCCTAATTTGAAAATTTTTAAGTGCCCTTCTAGGGAAAAAAATGAAATTTTGAATAATTTGTGGAGGTAGGCATGTGGATTCAGAGTTTGTGGGAAGAAAATATCTTAAGAAGAAGGATGCTGTTCCTTCTTTAAATTTAAATTCTGAATTGGGTTCAGACTTAAATTTAGAAGATCTTAATAAGTCTCCTCCAACTAAACGAAGAAGAACTTCGAGCAGTTGTAGCATTTCATGTGTAAGGTGCGATCAATTATAAGATACAGAGATGTGCAAAAGAGGAGAAAAAAAATGCAATTTAAAAAAAAAAATATTAGGTAGGTTTAAAAATTCAAATAAAAAACTTAAAAATAAAGCATTATAAAAAAAAGAGAGCGCATACTGCTTTAAAAGATTCAAAAAAAGGGAGATTATCTTTATCGTCTCAAATCCCAGGGCTACATATTTCCGACCATTCAAAAACATTTTGCGATATGTTGATGGGGTTGTCGAAATCTGCAAAATATAACAACAACGAAAAAGAAATTTCCCAAAATATATTTTATAGATCGCAAAGCGCCTATACATTTTTGAGGGATGGGCTGGGCTTCAGGATTCCCCACATATCCTCTTTATACAAATGGGCTCCTGTTAAAGGAATTCAACCAGGATATGTAAACAATGCCCATTTGTATCTAAAATCAAAGTTCGCTTTATTAAACCAGCGAGAACGTTGTGTTGTGTTGATATTTGATGAGATTAGGATTCATCAAAACCTCACATATAATATTATAAATGATTTAATAGATGGTTTCGAAGACCTAGGAGCAAAAAGAAAGAGAATTTTTGCCAATGAAATATCGACGGTTAACTATGAATACCTCTTATGTCGCATTTTGTAAACTTTAAAGGGACACAAAAAAACTGATTATAGTCTCAAAATGAAAACGCATAATAATAAAATTTTATACATAATTATCAGTTTTGAATATCTATGATGTGAAATAGTTTAAATTTTAAAAATTCAGCGAAGCAGATGGAAATTTATTAACGAAACTGCATCAAAAAGTGAGTTTCACAAAAAATGTATGTTAGGAGGTATTAATAGTTAACCGTCGATATGTGTTTTCATGGTAAATGGTTTGTTTGATAGTTGGGAAAAGTGTTTTAAACTATTTTGTGTCAGCAAACGTCGTAAATGGGGCTAACCTAAGCGAAATTATAAGAAATAATTTGAAAATCTGTCAAGATATTGGTCTTAAGGTTTGCGCTGTAGTCTGCGATCAAGGACCTTATAATAGAAAAGCTTATCAAATATTAGGTGTTTCTGAAGAAAAACCATTTACAATTTTTAATGATGAAAAAATATTTTGTTTTTATGATTTTCCTCACTTATTAAAATCAATTCGTAATGTTCTACTGAAATTAGATTTACAAACTCCAGATTGTAAGGTTTCTTTTAATGTTTTCAAAGAAATATACAATTTAGAAATTGACAACGTGGCTAAGACATGTTTGAAATTTAGAAGTTCTCATATAGCACCAAATGCCTTTCAAAAAATGCATGTTCGCCTTGCAACACAAATATTTAGCAGGACAACTGCGGCATCTATTCAAACTGCTTTTGAACTTAATTGCTTAAAAGAAAGCTCGAAGGAAGCTATAGCAACAAAAGAGTTCACACTTAAAGTAAATAATGCATTTGACTGCATGGATAGTGGTTCACATTATGACAAAAATATTTTAAAGCGCGGAGTTCAGCTAGGGAATCCAGCTTATAGTGAGTTGAAACAATTTTTGTCTTACTTAAAAGAAATACAAAAATCAGATAACCTTCCAAGAAACTTTTGTTTAAAAGGAATGGAACAGACGATAAACGGGGTTTTATTACTTAGTCAAGATATAAGTAATGGCCTATATGAGAACGTGGATTATATTTACTCACAAAGAGAATTCATCAAGACGTATTAGAAAATTTATTTTCTATTATTCGCATCAAAGGTGGGAATAACAAAAATCCATCTGTTTACGAATTCAATGTTTTGATGTCAAAAATTCTTTCATCAAATCTTATTACTTTTTCTCCTTACAGTAATTGTGATGATGATGATGTAGAATTTTTGAGGCTAGACGCATCCCAAACTCAACCAGGCCTAGGCCTCGTAAGGAAATAGTATGCGATGAGACTCTGTATGAAAAAGTCATAAGTGATATGGAAATCAGAACTGAAATAACATTAGAAACATCTGCAATGCGATATTTTACTGGATATCTTTCTTTTAAAATGCTTTTAAGGAACAAATGTTCAAGTTGTTCGAAATTATTTTTAAAAGCTGATGGAAAAATAACATGTCCTTCGGAATTTTTCATCTTTGCTAAAAATTACTCTCAAAACAGTGACTTTTTTTTTTTTTTTTTTTTTTTTTGTGTTTTCATGGTAAATGGTTTGTTTGATAGTTGGAAAAGTGTTTTAAACTATTTTGTGTCAGCAAACGTCGTAAATGGGGCTAACCTAAGCGAAATTATAAGAAATAATTTGAAAATCTGTCAAGATATTGGTCTTAAGGTTTGCGCTGTAGTCTGCGATCAAGGACCTTATAATAGAAAAGCTTATCAAATATTAGGTGTTTCTGAAGAAAAACCATTTACAATTTTTAATGATGAAAAAATATTTTGTTTTTATGATTTTCCTCACTTATTAAAATCAATTCGTAATGTTCTACTGAAATTAGATTTACAAACTCCAGATTGTAAGGTTTCTTTTAATGTTTTCAAAGAAATATACAATTTAGAAATTGACAACGTGGCTAAGACATGTTTGAAATTTAGAAGTTCTCATATAGCACCAAATGCCTTTCAAAAAATGCATGTTCGCCTTGCAACACAAATATTTAGCAGGACAACTGCGGCATCTATTCAAACTGCTTTTGAACTTAATTGCTTAAAAGAAAGCTCGAAGGAAGCTATAGCAACAAAAGAGTTCACACTTAAAGTAAATAATGCATTTGACTGCATGGATAGTGGTTCACATTATGACAAAAATATTTTAAAGCGCGGAGTTCAGCTAGGGAATCCAGCTTATAGTGAGTTGAAACAATTTTTGTCTTACTTAAAAGAAATACAAAAATCAGATAACCTTCCAAGAAACTTTTGTTTAAAAGGAATGGAACAGACGATAAACGGGGTTTTATTACTTAGTCAAGATATAAGTAATGGCCTATATGAGAACGTGGATTATATTTACTCACAAAGAGAATTCATCAAGACGTATTAGAAAATTTATTTTCTATTATTCGCATCAAAGGTGGGAATAACAAAAATCCATCTGTTTACGAATTCAATGTTTTGATGTCAAAAATTCTTTCATCAAATCTTATTACTTTTTCTCCTTACAGTAATTGTGATGATGATGATGTAGAATTTTTGAGGCTAGACGCATCCCAAACTCAACCAGGCCTAGGCCTCGTAAAGAAATAGTATGCGATGAGACTCTGTATGAAAAAGTCATAAGTGATATGGAAATCAGAACTGAAATAACATTAGAAACATCTGCAATGCGATATTTTACTGGATATCTTTCTTTTAAAATGCTTTTAAGGAACAAATGTTCAAGTTGTTCGAAATTATTTTTAAAAGCTGATGGAAAAATAACATGTCCTTCGGAATTTTTCATCTTTGCTAAAAATTACTCTCAAAACAGTGACTTTGGAAGTCTGAAGGCACCAACTGAGGAATTTTTTAATGTTTGTAAACTTAACTTTAAAGTTTTTAATAGAGTTTTTAATAGAGTTTTTAATAGAGTTTTTAAAGAACGCCCACAATAAAGACATATAAGAGAGACAATGGCATTGGAATGCATAAGAATAACCAACATCAGAGATTCAGGCTGGTTTGATGAAAAAAATCCTTGCTATGGGCATCGCAAAGACTTTCTATACTTTTCCCTCCTCGTTTTATTGCGGAAGCATTGTTCGTGGAAGATACAAAAAAGTATAACATCAAAAAATTCAAATATCATCAGGAAAAAAAGTAAAAAACAATCCTAGCGAGAGAAAAATTAAAAAAAATAAAATTTTATCAGGAAAAAAAAGTAAAAAACAATCCGAGTGAGAGGCACGGGGACCTCACTTAAATCAAGCACCCCAAGAGTGAGAGGCACGGAGACCTCACTTAAATCAAGCACCCCAAGAGTGAGAGGCACGGAGACCTCACTTTAATCAAGCACCCCAAGAGTTAGAAGCACGGGAACCTCACTTAAAACTGGGCAGGGTAAAAGCCCACAGCCCAAAAGTCCACATCAGTTCTGAACTTATAACCACACTCGATGGCCAAAATCCACAATGAGTGGGTCTGTATTCTTAATTTATATAAACATGCAACATTCATGTATAAAGTATATATCCCTATATTTAAAGTAAAGTATAAAATACATATATCGATACCTTCCCGTAAGAATTTGATAACTTATAAGCTACATTTTCATTACTTTATTTTTATTTTTATTTTTATTTGAATGCAATATTATACAGATTTCGAAAGGTTTTTTCAGAACAAGAAACTTATCATCATTGAAAAACTGAAAATTGGTTCAGAAAAGAAGTTTTTGTCGCTTAATACCTACAATTTTTCGGCCAAGACTTTGGCGCTTGATACAATTACATCATTTACAGGGCACAAAAAATAAAAGATTTAAAACAACTATACAAAAACCAGTGTTTCAAGCGACATTGCCTAGTTGAACTAAAAACATTTTTGTCGAAACATTTTGTCGCATATCTACTACAAAAAACTTTAGTTAACATAATAATAAATAATAATAATAAATTAATCGAATAAAACTTTAGGATGAGAGTTTTTTTCCGTTTTTTTTTGTTTATAACTAAGCTAAATAATTAAAATCTACTTTATTTTGTTTTTTAATTTTGAAAAAAAAAAAATATTTTTTCTTCCGATTTTTTTTTTAATTCACATTTTATTCAATGAGTATGTAACTAATGATAAACTGTGAAGAAATTTGAAGAAAACAAAAATCATTTTCGTTTTTTTTTTGATGATGATAAAACAAAGGTAAAAACCAATGAGATTCGTTCCTTTAATTATTTGTTTGATGTGTACTTATTTTTATTTACATGTGTATCTACACCTGTACACCTGTATTTATTTTTTTATATACGGCTCAAATCGAAGACTCTACTGAAAATTTAATTTTTAAGGACAACGTACCTATTTTGAAAACATTAAATTTTGCTAAGAACTATGTACATGAAATGTATTTTGTGACCACTCTTATGTCTTATGCCATAATTAGTTTCTTCAATAATTTGTTCTAAAGATTTTATATGTTACCCCAGTTTCATGCGCTAATGTTTTTTTAAAGAACAACCTTGCTTATATTCACAGGTTGGCCTTGACACATACAAAAATTACACCCAGGAAATACAAACAAAATTCAGACACATCTTTAAGAAAGATCAACATAAAATACACAAAAGACAAAAAAAAAACAATAAGGCACAAGAAGTAAAAAAAAGAAAATACAACAAGTTAGATACTTGATAATACAATGCAATATAATGTCTGAGTATGATTCATGCTAGTTCGATCAAACTGGGACGTAGCGGTACGTCCCAGTCGATTGAAAAATGGTCATTTTTTTTTCCTCTGCGTGCGATATCTATGGAACTATAGTATCTGTGGTTCTACCCTGGCTATGCTATCATAGGCGGCCTTAAAGTCTATAAACAGATGGTATGCTGGGATGTTAAATTCTAGACATTTTTCCATCGCCTGCCTAAGGGTAAAGATCTGATCAGTTGTTGATTTGCCTGGAATGAAACCACACTGATATTGTCCGATGACGGTTTTAGCGTATGGGGTCATCCGGTCTTGTAGGATAGAGAAGAGTATCTTATAGGCGGTACTCAACAACGTGATACCTCTATAATTGCTGCACGTTGTGACATCTCCCTTCTTATGTATGGGGCATATTAAGCCTTTTCGCCAGTCTTCTGGCATTTCTTCCTGTTCCCATACGTGTACTATAATATCATGAATTGCTTGACGTAAGGCTGGCCCGCCGTGATGGAATAATTCGGCTGGTATGCCATCGGCTCCCGGGGCTTTGTTCTGTTTAAGCCGGCCTATAGCCTTCTCAACCTCTTCTATGCTTGGTGGCGGCAACATAGGGTATTATTCTTGAAGTAGTGGATCCTCAACTTCTGCAGTGAGCTGACCATTTAGCAATTCATTAAAGTACACTTCCGATCGCTCCAGTATGCTTTCAGAATCGGTGATCAGATTTCCCTCTCCGTCCTTGCAGTATGTGCAGCGTGGTGTGTACTGCGTCATGTTTCGGACGGATTGGTAGAACTTCCGCGCCTGGTGCGGACCTCGCTCTCGGCTATTTTCTATTTCATAGATTAGGTTCTTCTCCCAGGCTGATTTTTTTTGTCTGTGTAGCCGTTTTTCTATTCTTCTGAGCTCTTTATATTCCTCTTCGCGTGCCCGCGTTCTATGAGATTGTTGCATTGCTCGGTACGCAACATTCTTACGTTCTGTCGCTAGCTTGCATTCATCATCAAACCAGTCGTTCCGATTTTTACGACTGCTGCCTCCATCTTAGGCAGTTGGCAGTACTAATGACAGTATTTTTAAGACGTGTCCACTTCTCATTTACGCCCAGCATACTGGCTCCAGGACTTACTCTCCCTAAATCAGGTATTTCTAGAGCGAGTCCTAACGCATTACCAAAGGTGTTACTGGTGTATTCATTGCGCAAGGCAGCCGTGTTGATTCGAACCTGATCGGCGGATGCAATGCGTCTTCGCAAGGCAATCCGCCCTCGGAAAACCATACCAACAAGATAGTGATCCGAGTCGATATTGGCACCTCGGTACGTTGGTACCGTCATCAAGTTCGAGTAGTGGCGACGGTCTATCGACACGTGGTCTATTTGGTTACGAGTGACTCCATCAGGTAATACCCAGGTGGCTTTGTAGATATCTTTACGCGGGAACCTGGTACTGGCAACGACCATGTTTTTCGATGCTGCCAATTCTAAGACTCGAAATCCATTGTCATTAGTGTTCTCATGCAAACTATGGGTGCCTGCGTAATGCCTGAATACCGGCTCCCGACCTATTTTTGCGTTCAAATCCCCAAGGATTATTTTAACATCATACCTTGGACAGGCATTGAGGGCCCTCTCGACTTGTTCGTAGTAAGTCTCTTTTTCTTCGTCTGAGGACTCCTCCGTAGGTCCGTGAACGTTAATGAGGCTGATGTTCGTAAATTTGCCTCGCACGCGAAGGGTGCATAGCCTTTCGCTTATAGCTTTAAAGCCGATGATAGTAGACTTCATTTTTTCGCTGACTAGGAAGCCTACCCCGAGCAAATGGTGTTTTGTATGACAGCTGTAATATACATACGTCATATTCTTTCTTCTGTAAAACACCATTCCCTGTCCATCTGATTTCTTGGAGAGCTGTTATGTCAGCTTTATATTTTGACAGGGCATCGGCTAGCTGCTGAGCAGCTCGAGCTCTATAGAGCGATCGTACGTTCCATAAGAAAATTCGTAAATCGTTTTTCCGTTTTCTTTGCGTGGGTTGTCGTCGTGTGATCAGTCCGTTTCCGAGGCTTGTTGTCGGTCTCGAAATTCTTTTAGTTTTACGGGAGAGGGAATTCACCTGTCGCCAACCTGAGGAACCAGCCTGATCATATTAGCCAAACCTTTTTTAAAAGGCTTGTTTCTAGAGGCCGCCGCGGAGAGGCTATGATCACACTTCCATCACTCCCGAATAGTTACGGCACGTGCATGTTTTCGTATGCTACATGTTGTTCCCCCTATTCGTCTGATGGCTGACCGCCAAGTCCTTTCTCTGATAATTTAAAATTTAAGGAAGTGGGTGCCATTGCCCCTCATCAGCAAGCAGGTGGTCTTCCTCCTCTCGAGGTTAGTTTCATAGATTAGTGGTGGATTTTGGGGCATCTGCGTATTCCGCGTGTATGTGGTCTACCTTCACTATAGCATCTGCCGCCCGGGCATCAATGTTGACCTCTAACAATTGTCCCTTGCCTTAGGTCTTGCTCTTCAGGATCTTCCGATCCTGAACAAGTGTTCGTTCTGTGCCTGGATAAGAGCTCCTGGGAAGGAAGGAAGGTTCTGAAGTGGAGCTTTTTAATCTTGAGCTTAATTTGCCATGCTTTGGATACTTTCTCGATAATGGCCTCTTCTAGTAACGACAAATTGGTACTCAGAATAACCTGAGGGTATTCCTTTGGCAGGACTCCAATACGAACGCTCTTCGCTGAATTTGCATATGAGAGTAACTTATAAGCGCTAGGAATGGCAACTGCGGTGCTTGATCCCGCTTCTGTTAACGCCACCATTTGAGGTCTTTTCCATATTGCTTTTGGGGAGTAGTTATGTAATGGCTTTTCTCTAGCCCTCTTGTTATTTTGTCGAGGGCTCTCCTTGGATAACTCTTTTTTTTCTCTCGTCCACCTTCTTCTTCGCTTCCTTATGTCATTCCCTTTGCAAGGTACTTTGTTCCCGATCCACTTAGTACTTTTCTGCATTGGTCATCCAGGCTAGGGCATTTACAACTTGCCAGGGAAAAATTCTCCCATGAATTGTGGACGATGTTGTTCTCTTCCCGCCCGGTTCAGTAAATTTCTTCGAGCTATCCTCTTAAATAACTTACTCGACACTCGGTCTGGGATCTTCAACATAGAGGATTTTCTCCACGTGATCCGCGTATTAGTATGGTATGATTATGGCTTACTTCTTGGTCGCAATCCTCGAAGCATTTAAGAAAAAAAATAATGAACTTGGTAGCATATTAGAAGTAAACAGTAGAATTACAAACTAGACAAAAACTCTTAAATAAGGTTCATGTGGTTTTATTTTGTAAAGTAACTTTTTAAGAAGTTTAGAATAAAACTAATAATTGGGAAAAGAAGGAAGAATATTGTTTATATTGTAATTAAAAAAAAAATAAAAAAATATAAATGTATCACTAGTTTTTGGAATATGTCCGTTTTCGTGCTAGTTTTGGCCAAAACTGTTTTAAAAGAAAATTCCGAAGATTCATGAAGCGACTTCTAAATAGCTTGGGCTGAAGAAAAGAAACACAACAAATGTGAATTTATAGAAAAAAAAAAATTACAAAATGCTTCAAACATTTCTAAAAAATAAATTTGGTACGACATTTTCAAAGTTTTTAACAGTGTGTAGAAACTACATTTCAAAGAAATCATCAACATATTTTTATAATATCGAATTTTGTCATACTTTTAAAAAGCTTCTGTATACAAAATTTGATCTAAATCGGTCTAGCAGGTGACAAGAAAGACAAAATCAAAATATTGTTCATACGCAAGGTTAGGCGACAAAGTTAATTGATTTTATTCATCATTTGCACTCAGGTCGGAGACAAGTGAAGGCAATTCCCTAATTTTAGCTTTCCTTAATTTTTTGGAGCTTCCCCCATTCAGTGGTATGGGGTTTCGTGGAAAGATAATTAAGGTTGGAGAAATTGTCCAGCTATTTCTTACTCTTCCCCCCACCAGTGGTAAGGGGCCTTAGTTCGACGTCAAACGTCCTAATTGCCACTAGGGGTTTCGGTACCTGCTGATCTATCAGAGCGTTTTAGTATCGTGTTTTTTTTTCAGGAAGACCCTGGCGACACCGGCGAGCATAACTTTGACTTGAAAGCAAAAAGCACGTTGCAAAATGGATCGCTCATACTTGCTTGCTTAATAAATTTAAGTATATGGAGCACTTTCAGAGATGGTAGTTCACTGTTTTCTATCTAGTGACGTCCTTCATACCTACAGTGTTGGCCAAAACTAAAGCACGAAATGACTTCACTTTAGAAAAAAGTAACGTAAATTAAGAAAGTAATGGCATACTCACCGTGCGAGTAAAATCAAAAGTTTTTATTTTTGGTGTCGGTGTCTCGATCGGTGTGATGTGTATGCGGATGTGCGCGCACATTTGCTATTCAGTTGCAAAATGTTAATATGGTAAAATGGCACACTGAAGTGTGCACGAATCGGTGTGACGTGTGTGGTGGAATGCCACCTATGTATGCACACCCGTGTGCACACAAGTCTCGTGTGTATGGACCACTTGAGATTGAAGTCGAAACAGTTAATGCGACAAATAATTCTCTGAAGCATGCGAGCAATAGGTTCGTTGGAGCCATAAGAGGTACGTTGGGTAGGCATATAGAAAAGACGAGGTTTTCTTATATTGCGAGAATTTGTGTTGAAAGAGATGGAATTGTAGAAAGTTGTAAAGTCAACAGACCCTGAAAGTAGTCGATGAGTGAAGAGAATGTCGCTTATTGCTCTTCGGTCTTTCTGCGTATTCAAGTTAGAAGTCGGTCTCGATACGGAGGTAGAATAAAAGGGTTATTTCAAGACACCACGAAGTGCGAAACGTACGAAATGACCATTTCAATCTCGTTAATAGTAAGAACAAAGCAGAGGTCCTAAGTGGCTGCCTTATGGGACTCAGGAGGTAGCTAAAATATAATCAGAGGAGGTAGATCTGAATCGAACTTTGGAATAATGGGTTTTCAGGTAAGAATAAATCCATGTAAAGAAAATAGGTTCAAGCCCAATGAATAGAATCTCATGTGAGATTTTGTCCAAGGCCTTAATGAATTCAGTTAAGACAACTTCGACTTCCTTTCTGTTCTGTTAGGCTGATAACCTAAATGATACGAGTTCAACGAGGTTAGTCGCTGTGGACATACCCTGAACAAGGCCGTGTTGTCTAGAGAAATGAGAGACCTACAAACCTAACATATTGTACAAAATGCTCTCAAAGATTTTGGGAATATGTGAAAGTTTAGCAATTGGACGATAGTTTGTAATTTCACATTTTGTACCCTTTTTATGTATTGGGATTATGAAAGAGGTCTTCCACAACTGAGGGAATTCTCCTTTAGATAGGGATAAACTGAAGATTTTTGAGAGGGGAAGAGAGAGTGTTGAAGAGCATGTCTTGAGAAATATAGCGGCGATACCATCTGGGGGGAAATAAACTCATCATTGAGTTGATTCAGCTTATTTTCGATAGAAAATGGGTCAATAGTATAAAATAGAAATAAAGGTATAAAGGAGTCGTCGGTAAACGATGTAAAAAAAACTAGCGAAACAGTGGGCGATTATTTGTGGTTCGTTTGAAATTGTGTTATTGAAAGAGAGAGAGAGGGAGGATAACAATCAGATTTTCGTTTAAAGTTGAAAAATTGGAAGAAGGATATAGTTCTTTATGGAGATTGCTGTAGTTTTGGATTAAAAAACGTTAATCGAGGGAGTTTTAATGTTGGGTAAATCGAAGATAAGCACCAAGATAATTAGAGAAGTCTGTTAGAGATCGGGAACGAAGGAAAATTGACCAATGTGGGGAAAAAGACGAAGTTTTACGTCGAGAAAAGGGTACATGAAGAGAAATAGAATATGTCTATTGCATTAATTACAGTTAGGTTGTCAAAATTAAAGGACACTCTAATGATATATTCATTAATTTGAGAAAATTTAGCTCTATGAAAATCATGAGTCTAGTGTGTTTTGGATAGCTAGTAGTGCACCTCGACAAGGGGAATCATCAGTAGGTCGGAAGGGAAGATGGAAACAATTCCTGTTTGTTAATGCTAGGCATTAGATTCTTTTCGGTAACAGCGTAGAATTCAAATTGTAGACAATGATTTTGTTGCAAAACTGCATGGGTTTTAGAGCGAAGACCTCTTACATTCTGGTAATAGAAGAAAAGAGGGAGTTTTTGGCAATGTGTAGCAGAGGGTTGAGGAAGAAAGATTAGGAACGAAAAAACCTGTCTAGGTGAGGAGGTTGGACATGTCTGTGGGGAGGTCTTCCTGCTTTTTTTTATTTTTTTTTTTATAATTAGCGCGCACTCAAGGGGTTATTACTACCCTTAAAATGATATACACAGTACGAGCATTAGGAAAACAAGGAAGGGTTTAAAAGGAGATACCGATGCACATTAGTTTTAAATTTTTGAACATTACAGTGGGAAGGAAAAATAGAGCTGGGTAGAGCATTCCACATTCGTGTAGCCCGGCTAAAGAAAGAATCCCTGTATTTCACAGTACGTCCGAAGGTGGACTCAAGGGTAAACTGATGAGCATTCCTAAAAGCGCGGGTATTGCGGTTAAATTGTTTAAGAGGAGGAATGCAACTGGATATTTCGCTAGAGCACTGCTTATAGAAGTAACGGTAAAATAATGAAAGACAAGAAACATTGCGACGGTGCTCGAGAGATTCAAATGTTTCTGTTGTACTTCTATCACCTACCATTTTTAAAGCTCGTTTTTGGATTCTATCCAAGAGACTCAAGTGTGTTATTGGAGCACCTGCCCAAATATGGGAATTGTACTCGAGCTTTGGACAAATATAAGCTTTATAGATTATAGCCAGATCGGAAGGGGTGAAAAATTTCTTGCAACGTCGAAGGAAACCTAAACACTTGGCAGCGTTTTTGGCAACGTCGAACATGTGATCATTCCACAGAAGGTGGTCTGTAATGCACATACCGAGCACTGAGAGTTGTTCAGTTTCCTCAATGCAAGTGCCGCTCATGGATAGCGGCAAAAGGGGAGGATTTCGCTTTAACGATAGAAGACAGCAATGGGTTTTTGAAGCATTGAATTCTACACGGTTTCTGATTCCCCATTGGACAATGCTGTCAAGATCAGAATTTAATGAGCTTATCATACGCTGCCGTTCAAATTCCACTTCCGAAGAACAAGGAAGTGAATCTTCAAACGAATATGAAAAGCTGAGGGTACTATCATCAGCAAAACAATTTAGTGGATTAGAAGTTTCAGACAAAAGATCGTTGATAAACATGAGGAAGAGAGTCGGAGACAAAACGGAGCCCTGGGGTACACCAGCATTTATTTTATGAATTTCAGACTTGAGACCGTCCAATACGACTTTTATTGAGCGGCCTGAAAGGTAATTTCTAATCCAACGAAGAAGAGATTCATCGATACCAAATGCACGCATTTTCGATAAGAGAGCTTGATGCCAAACTCTATCAAATGCTTTAGAAATATCAAGTGCAATAATCTTACTTTCTCCAAAACGATGTAAAGATTTGTGCCACTGTTCGGTGAGATATACCATCAGATCACCAGTGGACCTATTGCTACGAAAGCCATACTGCCGGTCATTAAGAAGCTTTCGTTCTTCGAGATATTTCTTGAGCTGATTATTTATCAGCGTTTCCATGACCTTGGAAAGAAGGGACGTAAGTGCAATTGGACGATAGTTAGAGGGGGAAGAAGATTCACCTTTTTTAGGGACAGGCTGGACAAATGCTGTTTTCCATCTACTCGGAAAGAGTCCAGAAGAATAGGATAGATAGAAAAGCTTACGCAGTGATTTTGCCAGCGTTGAAGAACACCTCTTCAGAACAATAGCAGGGATACTATCCGGGCCAGCGGATTTATGTATGTCAAGATCTTTCAGGACTCTTGCAACTGTACGAGTACGAAAGAAGATTCGTCCCATGGAAAAATGTGTGTTCTCAAGTACAGGAGGAGTCATAACACTCTCTGGCAGCGTCGAATTAGCAGCAATTAGAGCGTTGGGACCGAGGACGAAGTAGTATTACGAATATTTTTTACAAATGACCAGAAATTTTTCTACCCTTGGGACATTGTAGTATTTTTTGCCTAATTTGTTGGTCATGTAAAAACTTGGTCTGTCGAATATGATCATTACAGGTCTTTCTAGCTTGTTTGAACTTATTCCGGTTTTCCTCAGTAGGGTTGGCCTTATAACATCGGAAACTTACTTCTCTGACCCTGATAACCATGAATTCTCTTTCGGTTTGATAGATTTTTCCCTATGCGGGATATAATCCCTCATTCCAATGAGAATTAAATTTGTTATCATATCTGCACTGGAGTCCACGTCATTATCGAGGAAGCATAGTGACCAGTTAAAGTTACTGAAGAAATCATTGAGACCGTCCCAGTTGGCTTTCTCGTATTGCCAAACGGTTCTCTTGGGGGGTTTTCTCTTTAACTGAGGTTTTTTGACATGAGAAAATCGCAGATATGACATAGTGGTCTGATGTGCCTAGAGGCGATAATACGAGTACACTGATGGTGTATTTATCAGGATCAGAGGTAAGGAACAAGTCTAGTGTGTTGGCGGTTTGACCTGTAATGTCAGGAATTCGAGTGGGCTCATTCACAAGCTGAGTCAGATGGTTTAACGCAGCAAAGACCTCAAAATACCTTTCTTCAGGTGTTGTCTGACCAGAAAAGCGAAGCCAACTAGAATTGTGTACATTGAAATCGCCCGCAATGACGATTTCAGTGCGAGGATAATGGGAAACAATTCTTTGGATGGAATCGGACAGAGCATCAAATTCGTTAAAAGTTGAATTACTGTCCAGGTTTGGACTTCGATAAATGAAACAGGTATGTATGATGTGCTTATGTATCGTGAATTTTAACCATATAAAATTGAAGTTCGTATTAAGACATTTACCATATTGGGGTTGAAGTTGGTACGCAACATCATTTCTAATAAAAATTCCGAGACCGTGGTGTGGGAAGAATAATGGCACCAAGCTGTACCCATGTAGAGAAAATTCCGAATGATCGGTATTCTCACCTACCTGAGTTTCACTTAGTGCCAAAACAGCTGGCCTGTTCTTTACAGTATGAACGTAAGTGGCAAGCAAGCCCCGTATGTTGCTAAAATCAACCCTAAAATCACTTACCATTGCAATATTCACAAAACAAAAAAAACTAAAACAAACGAATAGTCTAATTTAACAATTAATAAAACTCGGTACCAGTTGCACTTTTCAATACACATTACCATTAGTGTTATGCCTAAATGGCAATGTGTGTCAAATCCGCTCCTGGTTTAAAGAGAGTAATAATTGTCAAATATACATTTGTTGTTATCTACACTTGATTCATCGTGCACTCTATGCGTATGTGCATACAGTGCATACGATGATCAAGCTAGATCAACTGTAAGTAGGGGGAAAGGGATGGACCAGGGGATTAGCACTCGCGTTTCTGAGTTTTCTTTATATTATTTATTTTTTTTTTCACTTTTGCAGCAGATATACTAATTTGGTTTTATTGTTTTTTGTATGTTAAATTGCGGCGGGATTTTGGGACTAGTTTTATTTTCACTTTTTTTTTCTTTATTGGGATATTGATTTTTTTTTGTTTCAGTTGGTGCAGAGATTTTGATTTTAATTTGTTTTTGAATTGTAAATTTGTTGAATTTAGAAATTAAACTGACACAGAACAAACAGTTGGTGCACGCGCGTTGACCTGCGGATCGGCATTCGTCAATGGAATGAAAACCATGACATCATGAATCATGACCATGAATCTACTTGTACATAAAACGAATTTGTTATACCGTTAATCTTGTGAATTGGCCCGACTCCTTGGCTGGAAAAACATCCCTAGACAATAATATTACCTCCACTAGGTTTAACTTTGGCCTTTGTAACGCGGCTTTTATGGTTCTAAAAGTCGAACGCTAACATCCTCTGCACGAAATTCGTCAGAGCCCTTTAAACTAAACTTGCATTCATCTGAAAAAAGAACCTTCCATTTTGCCACATTCCAGGTCAAGTGTGCCCTGGCGAACTCCAGTATCGGTTTTTCCGAGAAATAAATGCGTTTTATTGCTCGATAAAATCCAAAGCCACTACCATCCGCTCTTCGCCGGACCGTTCCATTCGCGATCTCTGAGTACAGTTAATTTTGTATGCTTGTTGACGATATAAAGGGCTTTATTTGATAAGTCTGATGATTCTTTTAGGTTCGCAAAGTGTGGCTTTTTGGGGTCTCCCGCCATTATGAACATTTCCTCGGGCACGAAAACGAGGCACGAATTCACCGTTAATGAAATCAGACACCTTTTTTTCTTTTAGCTCGTTGGAATGGAATATTTATTGCGAGCCATTTTATCACTTTTGTACATACTTATGTATATATACATATAAGTGATAATGTTCGTTCCTAAATGCCAACCGACAACTGATTTTTCTCGTTTTTTAAATCATGCTTGTAATAAAAAAACTGTTAACGGTCAAATTAACTAGATGCAGGCAAGTTGCTCTTAAAATATGGTACATGTGTTTTAGTGTTCTCTCCTTTCCTTTTTATAACACCTGAATTATTTTGTTGAATTTAAAATAAGGTTAGAGTTATAATATAATTAAAAGCAATAGCGCAAATTTTAAAACGGCTTTTTATTAGGGTATAAGTATGATAATACATAACAATTTGCTAGCTTTAAGTAGATTACTAACTCTTTCTTAATTTTAAGCTTTTTCTAACTTCTTCCGTGCTAAGGCTATAAAAATGTCAGTTTGTGTAAAAAAAATAAGTAAATATACCTGTTTTGATGTCTGTAAATATCAAAGAGTCATATGAAGTATTTGTCTTTAGGTGGGCTTAAGGACAGATATTATTTTTATAAAGAAAAGGTCACGAAGAAAGGAAACATCCATAATTAATAACTGTTAATTGAAGAATAAGCTCTGACTAGAAAAAAATAAATTATGAATTGATTATTCCTTTTCTTAATTTCTTTAACTTATTTCTAAAGTGAAATGATTTCATGCATAAGTTTTGGCCAACACTATTTTTTTTTTCATTAAATCTAGCTTTACTTCAGTCGAAGTAACTTGCGCTCGTTCGCGATGTTGTCATTATTTTTATAATTTAATAGCAAATTTGTCGTATCTAGACCGAATCACTATGTATATTCAAAATTGAGTTTATACCTTCGTTTTAAATTTAAATTGAATAAGATTTGTGTACAGTTAAGCAATTACATTTTTACGCTTATTATCTTATACATTTTACATTTTTCTTTATTTTCTAGCCAATAAAAGGAGAGACGTATTAAATCATTTTAGTGGTATGTCGAAAAGACGATTAAGTGTCGTCTATGGCCAAGTATGTTAACAGTCCCTTGCTCTCTGCATTGACGGAGGGGCAGGATCGCTCTTCATTAAAATTGCTTCACAGCAAGGAAGCCCTTAACCAATATTCGGCAGCCAGTTCCTCATCTACGGAAGAATTGTCTTTGTTAACACCAGGTTACAACTGCAAATTGTTGCCTTTAAACAAATATAAACGCAGCAAAAAAGGAAACACACATAATTTACGTAGTACCAGTTTAACAACTTCAAGGACTGTACTCAAACGGCAGATAAGCAGCAAATTTGGTACATGTTTAATTAAATATTTTTAATTAATTTTTAAGATAATGATTTATTTTAGAAACAAGTGTTACAGATTCCAAAATTAAAAAACAACGACTAAGCGCATTGAACGAGGATTCGACGAAGCAGTCGTCATTTACTAGTGATTGCATTGCTCACAGAACAAGATCAAAAACACTTTTAATTCAGGAACCTTCCATAAGCCTAGAACCTATTTCACCTAAAACAGAGTCACCAAAAGTTCAGCTGCAATCCGATATCACTGTTTCGTCCAGTCGTACATCATCTTCAAAAAATAATCTCTTAAATTACTATCGTAAAACTCGAAACATAAGCCGCAATTATTCAAAAAAAGGCAAGACTAGCGCTAATAACACCCCTAACACATCGTCAACTCCAACAGTCAAATCCAAGTTTAAAAAAAACACAAGTCATTCCACAAACATTAATTCCACAAATAAACCCAATAACACCTTCAATATAAATTTTGACCCAAGGCAAAAAAAAAAGTATCGTCAGGCTAATAAAAGTAATAAACTTAACGCAACTCCACCGACATCTTCAAAAATTGATAAAAACCAGCACACGTCTCGTGCAACTGAAACTTTACATAATAGTAGAAGTCAGCAAACTAAATCTTCCGCTATTGAAAATAACTCGGAAGAACCTGTAATCAAAAGTGCAGGTAAGCTTATTAACGAAACGTAATTAATAAATAAAAATAGACAATAGAAACAGAATAAAAACTCATTTCCCCAAGCTTTATTTCGCCATCGTTTAATCAATCTATTTAATGAAATGTGTATTTGAGGATTTTATAATTTGGAAATGGTGAAACATGATAATACATAGCAAGCAAAAAACTTAGATTTTGTTATTTGATTAACTGGGTTGTTACTTGCGATAAGTACATATACATTGCGCTCAAATTAAAACCCTGCACCAGCGACATTCGGTTCAACTTATCTGGTATTACTAAATCCGCAATCCATCCGCACTCCATACAATTTCTATCATTTTACATTCGCACCAATTTCGAGACGAATCTGAAGTGAATTTTTGATTAAACGAAAAAAAAGAGAAAATAAACAATGGAAAGCATAAAAATGTAAGTCAAAAGCTTGTCATACCGAATGTTAAAGTGTTTGTTTAACAAATTTTAATAAAAAAGGGACAACTAACAACGCAACCGAAGAGCCAGAAATTAAAAAAAATGGGAGCATACGGTTGGTATTGTACCGTCCCCCATCCAAGTACTGACCACTCAAAACGATACTTGATTTCGTTGATCGATAGCGATACTATTATCAAAGCCTAGGCCGGTTGACTTAATGTCTGTAGCTGACAGTGTCGATACGTAAGTTCATAAATGATAAGGTAATTTTAAGAACAGACAATGCAGTTCATCCGGCGAATTTCATAATTCAGTTTTACAGCGGATGCGAAAGGTCAACGGCCTAGGTTTTGATAATAGCATCGCTATCGATCAGTGAAACTAGCTGCGTGGTTAAGCTAAGTTTACACGATTGGTAGATCTTACAATATTCAGTCCTTTCACGAATTAAATCGTAATCGGAAACTTGTTACGAATCCCGAAAAAGTCTATCACAAAATCCATCGTAATGGAAAATCTCATACAAATTGACATTACGAACGGATTTGGTGATAGCTTTTTTCGGAATTCGTAAAAGTTTCCGATTACGATGGAATGCGTTATAGGGCTGATTGTAAGACCTGACAATGTCTGACAATTATCTACCAATGAGCTGACAATTAAGTTGTGTGTGCATGGTTGGTACAAAATCCACCAATCTCTTACAACTTATTGTCAGAAGTTGGCCTAATACCAACCAAGAGATTGGTAGATTTTCTACCAACCGTGTACACACACAATCAATTTTTTTTTTTTTTTGTATAATTCACTTGCGCTCAAGGGTATGTTTATAGACCCTTATAATGTTAAACACAGCACGGGCGATGGGGAAATTAGGGAGGGAGAGAAAGGAGGTGACGATGAACATTGGTTTTGAATGTTTGCAAATTGAAATGGCGAGGGAAAAGTGTGCCGGGTAAGTTATTCCATAATCGCGTTGTGCGACTAAAAAACGAATCTCTATATTTGACGGTACGACCAAAGTTAGGATCATGGGTGAACTGATGAGCATTCCTAGCGAAGCGGGTATCGCGGGTGAATTGATAAAGGGGAGGAATGTAACTGGCTACTTCGAGTGAGCATTGCTTGTGAAAGAAGCGATAAAACAGGGAAATACATGAAACATTCCGACGGTGTTCAAGAGATGGGAATGAATCCATGATAGCTCTGTTTCCTATCAGTTTTAACGCTCTGTTCTGAATTCTATCTAATAAATGGAGAGAAGGTTGTTCTGCACCTGCATAAGGTGTGAGTTATACTCGAGTTTTGGACGTATAAACGCCTTATAAATTGTGGCCAGATCAGAAGGTGTGAAAAATTTCTTACATCGATATAGAAATCCTAAGCATTTAGCAGCATTTTTGGCGGTCTCGAGAATGTGATCATTCCAAAGAAGATTGTCGTTAATGCACATACCGAGTACTGAGAGCTTTTGGGTTTCTTCGATGCAAGTGCCATTTAAGGATTTATGCCCTTCCATATTTATTTGTGGTTAGGTAAAACATATTTGTTTTTTTTTTTTTTTGTATAGGCAATCCTTTTTATTTGGGTAAATGGTAGGCATGCAGGTCAATTTTGTTAAATTAAAAACACATGCCTCAATAAAAAAGGAGAAATCTAGTTAAGTTAATCCAGTTTATTTTTTTTTATTTACTAAAAACCGGATGGTAAGCAACAAAAGTAAAAAAAGGGATAATCCGCTAATTTAATAATTGACCTGAGCAGGTCAAACTTAGGAAAATCAAAAAAAGTGTTTTTCTTGGAGAAAGTACTTTTTATTTTTCTTTAATTTATCCAAAACTAAGATACATTTTAGCATCTGATTTTCTGTTTTTTTTATTGAAAATTAATAAGAGGATTAAAACTCAATCACCAAAATTTTACTTAATTACAAAAAAATTGAAAAAAATATTAGTTTGAAATTTAAAAAAAAATATATTTTTTTTTTAAATTTCGAGTTTGAAAATTAATTTTTCAAAAACTATTTACAAACACAACTTAATTTAAAATGAAAATTAAAGAAGTGATTTCTGGCTTTCCAAAAAGATATTGCAGGATATTGCAAGTTTTAACGTTGTTTTTAAATATTTTTTTTCAGTTTTAAGTCATTTTTTTAGAAAATTGCCCCTTCCGCCTAAACGGAAGGAAATAGACCCTCCCTCCCATGCGATTTTTTCTTGTCTTAACCCACCTACATAGATTAAGAGAAACCATCTTTATTATAATATTTTGTGTGTTGACCTTTTGCTGAAACAAGCGCCTTTATTCTTCGGGGCATATTGTTAATACACGCTTGAATTAAAATTTTGAGCTTGCTATTATTCTGCCAGTTAGAATTAAGCTTTTCCACAAGCTCAGTGTTGGTTGTTATAGGGGTTTTGGCAATTTTGAGCTTAAGAAGCTCCCAAACGTTTTCTATGGGATTCATATCCGGAGAATATCCACCCCAGTCCAATATTAAATTTTTTTTTTAATGAGAAAAGCCGTAACACTCTTGGCTTTATGGCAAGAAGCACCGTCGTGCATGAATATTGGACCTTAATGGCTCAAAAACCGCTTCCGGTTTCAAGCAATTTCTTGTACTTGTCCTGCCTCATGGTATTTTTCACAACTAAAAGAGACCTACTCCTTTCCCTGATATTAAAGACCAAACAATTATGGATAGAGGGCGCTTGATTGTTGGAATAATGTGCTCTGGTTTGTTCTGCTCGTCAGGGCTTCTACGCAGTCAAAACTTGGAAAAACGATTCATCCGAAAAGTAAACCTGGGAAAAATGCATTTTGATTGATTTTTTGGTTGTATTATTTGAAGCAAAACAAAAGGTCAATAACAATAGCTTATTCCAATCTTCTACAGTTGAATGTTTGTACTTATGAGCCCATTCCAGCAGCTTCTAACTCATTGCAGGCGTTAGTCTTGGCTTTCGAGCAGGCTTCATTGCGATAAACTTCATTTTTGCCTAGCGCCTTTGAAGTTTGCGTTGCGATATTTTGACTCCTCTATCTTTGGTTATTTTCGTGAGCAAGCGCACTTAATTTTCTGTTTTTAAGGCAAACAACCCTGATTTTGCGATCTGTTCTTTGAAATGTGTGTCGTAGTCGACCACAGCAACCTTTTCTTCGTGGACTTAAGGTCATCCCTAGGTCAATCTTTTTTTTTTAATTTCTAACAGAACTTCTCGAAACTGTGACTGCAATTTCATATTGGGATAGGTTAGTAGCCTTTAAAAGTCCAGCTACTTGCCCAACATTCCTTGGAGAGGGGTCAGACGCTCTTCCTATCTTTAAACAATTAATAGGTTTTTTTTAATTAAAATAAACATAAAGTACAAAAGATTTGGCACTCATACTTACCATAAATTTGTAGAAATTGTATCTACTATAAAACAACTTAAAAATTAAATCACTCTATTAAATTTTCCTATAAACTTCCGCATAAAATGACCTCCATGAAAGAAATGTGGCATGTTGCATTTGGTGTAAGCTTTAAAGCATGAAACTTATTTTACAGTTAAAAAGCAGTCTTAACAATAAAGAATAGTAACACTTTCAACTATAAAGTAAACATGTAGAAAATTATCGAGCTATGTTTTCGTTTAATTATTTTTTTCTTCGCTTGGGCCTAATAATATGGCAAGGTACTGTATTACAGTGGACTCTCGTTAACTTGAACACACGATAACTTGAACATTCCAATAACTTGAACAAATATTTTTTCCCTTTACGCATTCTATACTTTGAACGGACTATTTTTAAGACTCAATACCTTGAATTTTTCCCTTAAGTACTCTATATGTTGAACAAGTAAAATTTATGCGAACTATGTAACTTGAACAAAGTTTAATATTGAATTTCTTAAATTTTTGTGTTCAAGTTAACGAGCGTCCACTAAAAATATAAACACCTCCAGCAAAATTCATTTGATCCATTTTTTAGATCAACCAATCATTGGAATAATCATGCATATGGCATGAGTTATTAAAAAGATCTACTACTTTTATTCGAAGACTACTAGCATTATGGAAATAAATTTTCAACGACGAAAAATTCACATTTTGATTATTACGATTTATTGAGGTTAAGTCATTGTAATAGGAGCTGTTACCACTAATAAGTTTTTTGGCTTGTAAATGAACGGTCGGATCTTAACCCCCGTTGGCCAGAAAGTGTCAGTAAAGACCAAACCGGCAACATCAATAGGTACACCGATTTTAAAATTTGCGAAATTAATCTTACAATCGTTATCCTCGAGCCGAACTAATTTATGGCACAAGATCTGAGAAGAGTTTATTTCAAGATTAGTTGACATAAAGTTAAGAATTTCATCAGCAGTTATAGAGCCTTTAAAACGGGTTGGCTACGTTTTCTCGAGAAACGATTTCCCGCGTCATGTTTTCCCGCGTTACGTTTGCCCGAAAATCGTTTTCCCGTAACTCGTTTTCCCGTAAAACGATATCCCGAATTACAGTTTCCCGTGTTAAGTTTGCCCGCCGATTCCTACCTTTTTTTGATACAAAACGACAGCGCTATATTAATCACCATTTGGTGAACTAACCAATGAGAGGTTTGGGGTGCTTTGTACTGACTACATGGTTGTTGGACGATATGGTGACGTTGGTGGGTTGACTGACGTGGTGGAGACGGTGCGGTGGTTGGCAGACGGGATGGTTGATGGACGGGGTGGTGGTTGAAGACGATGATGGTGGCGGTGACGACGATGAGGGTGGTTGTGGTGATCGCTTACAATATTGTTGAAACGTTTTAGTTTCTTCTATGAAAGACTTACAATCTTTAAGGGCTTAATAGATAAATGTATATTTATTATCGTAGAATAAAGGATTTACAATTTACAAAGATTTTGTGAATACACAGTTTGCACAGGGATATGATGTTTAGTTTATATCTTATAACTGAAAAATACATTCAAAATGATGATAAAGATTTACAAACAGAAAATGGAATTTATTTTCCAATGAAAACTACGTAGGAAACCTTCATTTGATATTTTTAAATTTATGGTATGGACTTCTTTTTAGAAGTCTGTTAACTAGGTATATGAAACTTAAAAACTAATGGAATTTGCCAGATAATTAATTTGTTTATTATTTAATAATAAATATTTTACTTAAAGTATGTAGTTTGATATAAATAATTAATCAAAAACCAATCGATTGGAAAATAGATAGATAGATAAATGAAAATAATAATTAAATAAAAACAAGGAGAAAAAATAAATAAATTGATTGATAAATCACCAAAAATAAATAAATAGATACATGAATAGAGATTTAAATAAATAACAAATAAATTTATAAAAAATGAACAAAAGAATGCACAAATGAATAAATTTATTTAAGGGCTAAGTATTTTTTTTTTCAATTTCAGCTAAGGTTTAGAGCGAATTTTATTTGTTCAGAACTTAAATACGTTTCAACCTTTTTGGTAATCCCTAAGAGGGTCTGGGTTTTCATTTATTTAGCTTAAGAAATGTTTTAGATTATGAATTTTTATTTTTTCAAACGTTAGCAGTTTTTTAACTATGTAAAAATATGGATTTAATTAGAAAAAATGTTAAAATGCACATAATGTAGAGGAGCCAACACACCGCGGTACAAATCAACATTTTAGACCACCGGAGTGGTCGGCAAACACATTCTGATGGTTTATACAAACTCGTTGCGGACCTCTCGAAGGCAACTGTCCTTTCCAAGTTGGCGGTGGAATAAATACGACGAGGAGAGGAGCCACCTATACCAAGGCAATGAAGAAGAACGAGCTTCTTCGGACGGTGTTACATAGAAGAACTGGTACCGACAGTTTCTAAGAACTATAGCTTACAATAGCAATATTGCCTACAAAAATCACAAATAAATATTCCCTTAGATTTTTACAATCAATAAATGTCAGCAAGGGACAGAAGCTTTATTTGATATCAGTTCGGCGGGTTCTCAGGATTTGAACTCCCTTTTTGGGCTCACCCCCACTTGCTCCGCTTAGGGTATATTCAGTCGCCAGGCAGGCGCCTCTGGCAACAGTTCTCTTGGGCAATAGTACCTTGGGTGGCCCGCTTCGCGGGTTCTCAGCATTATAGCTCGCTTTTCAGGGCTCTCAACCGCTCACGGAACTCCGTTGCGCCGCATGTTCAGTCGCCAGGCAGGCGCCTATCTCAACAGTTTTCATGAACATCAGTATCATGGGAGGCCCGTTAAGTGGATTCGCTTGAAGCGATTAAGCGGCTTAAAAAAAATTACGATAATGCTATCTAGTTAAAAATAATACCCATAATTGAATAAATTAATACCTCATTACAATCCGTTTTTAGCTCTAAAAAGAACTTTTATTAGTTTAAAAGCGCCTCGGAAGCGTTTTATGCTGTATGGCACAATCCATTTCCGACATATTTACTGTAATTGACACCAAAAATAAGCTTAGCGCGTTATTCGTGAACGATACTGTTTTCCAAATGTCAGTCCATTTTATATAATTGTGAGTAAAGGCTCATATCAACCTTTTAGATTTTTAAAAAAATTGGCAGCCAAATCAATACAGTAAAATCAGTGCTTATCTCCTTCAGGAGACTTCGTGATAAAAGATGTCGCTCAACATCAACTTGCAGAAACTTTAGTTCTGAAAATTCCAAATAAATCCACCATTGCAGCCAAAAGGACGTCAAATACCTGGATATCAACTTCAACGAGGTGCCAAGGTTAAACTCGCACTCAAAAAGTGTACTCAGAAAAGCCAACTGGGCATTCCACCGACTACACCCCTTCATGAGGAGAGGATTAGGACATAGCCAACAGACGGAGGTAATAATTTACAAACAACTCCTGCGGCCTATTATCAGCTATTGTTTCTCAGTCTGGTTCACAATTTCAAAGACTGCGTTGAAGGTACATCTTCGAGAGCAAGATGCTAAAAATCTGCACTGGACTCCATTATCTCAGTGCGATAGAAACCCTGGACGACACTATTTTCACGGTAAACGACGAAGCAACCGTTTCCTTCCACGCTGAAACAGGGTCAGCCTACCGCCGCGGCTAAATGCCAAACCTTTTTAGGTTTTATCTTCCCTAGAGGAATTCTCTTATACACTGAAGAACTTTGAACATCAAAGCAAACAAAATTTTATAGCTTGAAATGGTTTTTAAACGTTTTGGTAATTCTCTAGATCTTAAGAAGTCTTAAAGGCACCTTCTTTAAATTTGTTCAATCTTCGAATGCGTTATCTAAGCTTAAAACCTTTTTAAGCGTTAAGGAGACTCATGTCATTTCCTTCCTCCCACCACCTCTTCGTTCAACAAGCCTGTCGCCCAACCAGCCTGTCCACCAAAAAATCAACAAAATCAAAGTTCATATCTCTCCTTGAGGTCTTACCTCTACGGACTTCTGACAAGAACTGAGGATTTTTGTGGAAGCACTACTGCTTAAATATTTTGTCTCGCCTATCAAATAATTAATACTATGAAATACTTTTTCGTAAAGTTCCAAAAAGTTCTATATTAAAAGTAGTATTTAGTATTGCCAATCCCGTGAGGAAATCTACTGGATATCATGCTACGGGATATCGTGCTGCGTGATTGACGTCATAAAAGTATAAATAAAATCTGCGGGCAAACGTTACACGGGCAGGGCAACTGATGATTTTCGGGAAAATGTAACGATCCCCTTTAAAACTTCCAACGTGAAACCATTTTAATTTATAAGCTACTTGAAGATCACTCTGACTGGAATTTGTTCCAAGTAATCACTAATGAGCTTTTAAAATTTTTAACTTTCGAATTGGCAGCGCCGTTAGCAGCACCTGTAGTAGAAGCAGCAGCAGACTCGACAGCAACATCGGCAGTAGCAACATCAAAATCTACAACAACATTTCCGGCAGCAACACTTTCAACAGCAACATCTCCAGCGACAACAACTGCAGCAACATTAGAGTAAGAGCTTCGTCCAGTGCCAAGATCAGAAATTGTGGAATCTTTCAAAACACATGCATCAAATTTACGATTAGAGACATCGCCAAGTTCAGTCGCATCAATTTTTTCTGAATGTGCAGACATAGACTGTGAGCAAGAAGGCAACGAGTCTTCCGCTGCACCAGTTTCAACAGCACAAGCTTTGTCAATTATCTCACTCCCAACAGAGCGGATATTGCTGCAAGCTTTTGCATTCGACTTTGACGAAGAAACCGGTTCTTTATTCACTTTATTCAAATCGGTCTTTTGCATGTGCGATTATTTATTATTTATTGGTGGAACAGGGGAAAATGTATTTCTATTTTGGGCACTTCTTCTGACGTTGTGCAGTGGTAGATTTATATTTATTTTGTTCACTTGTTCATTAACCTTTAGCTTAGAGCGGGATACGAGAGCTTTTCAATGCAATAGAACTGCAAGATGGATTTAGCTTTTCGAATTCACTTTTGTTTGCAACAAAAAAAAAAAACACAAATCTTTGATTTTAGATAGGCAAGATAATAGAGACAACTTTTTGCAGGAATCACATTTCCAAAACAGATTTTCATTTGAGTTTATAAGCTTGGAGTTAGATCACTTACATAGATTAGTGATCCAAGTTGATAACAATCTCACAAATCCCGCAACAAATGAAGGACCTTATTCGGAAAAAAGTGAAGTATAAGCGGACCACCCACAGTACTATAACTAAAACTAATTCTTTTTTGTGGGATATTTGCTTTTTTTGCTTGCTTACGCATTATGGCGTATAAACAGTGAGATATGTATGGGGCAACATGCCCCCCTGCAACCCCCTGCTTGGGCACACTATAGGATTTGGGGTAGGTGCGAGGTTGGGTGTATGCAAGGTTTCTTTTGCATTTACAGAATCTGGATTTAAAGAAACTTTGAATTTACCCTATGGCCTATGTATATTCATCTTTTTATACTTCACTTTTTTACCATAAAAAAGTGTTTCTCCTCCATAATTTGATGTTTTTTATCAACAGCACACTTTTTTTTATGGATTCATTAAAAAAAGTGTATTTTGGTGGGGGGGGGGGGATAATTCCGAATAAGGACCCAAATGAAATTATTCTTTGAATTTTTATCCATATTAAAAAAAAATAGAATTAGCAAGAGAGAAAATCGATCTGACTATAACGATGCAATGACCTTTCCATAATGTGAGAGAGAGGGGGAAAAGAAAGTATTCGTCTATATGTATTTAAAAAAGGGTAAGTACTCGTAGGTATATCGCAGATTCGCTGTCATCCAAATACATATTTTGTTTACTTGTATGTATTTTGTTTGGTTTGCGATTTCATCGCTTCTACAGCACACCGTTCCGTTGTTGAGATACAGTTTATCTCTTATGAGAAAATTAGTATCCAACCTAGATCTCTCGGATAATGATTTGATAAGTAACGTTATCCTCTCTCAGACCGGGTCCTCTTGGGACAACTCAAGTTACTTATCCCCTCTTGGAATTCTTTCCTTCGATCTTGAGCAGGCAGCTCCAGCACCTCCCTCTTTTTATTTAAGAGCCACTCCTGGCCAAAACCGTTGCTAAATTTTATAATTAAAACTAATTCTCGACTTTCTTATCCAACTTCATTCACTATTTATTACATGATGTTCGCACTGTTGAATTCAAGTATTATAAACACCTAAAATCCAAAAGGATACAAAAGTTATACCTTTGTTCTTTTTAATTCAAGTGGACGGTACTTACCCGATTTTATTCTTAAGTCTTTAACTAATAATTGACATTATCCATTATTTAAATCTTTCGCCAGAAAAATATGTATTTAATAGTAACGAAAATGTGATAATTTGTAACAATTGTGATTTATAATAAGTAATTCTACTTTTCAAAAATTATATACGTTCAGTCTCCTCTAACTGTCCTCTCAGTATTCGCTTATTTAAATGTTCAATGTTCAATGCCATAGAATCATTCACATTCCAACACATCAAACGATTATAACTATAAAGTAAAGTACGAGAGAGTCAGAAAAATATCTTGTAAAACAGTATCTATTATCTCATTTCATTTAATCAATCATTCTACTCTCAACTCGAAATCTAAATTGCTATCTAGATTCACAGTATTGAGCGTTCTCGCTTTACCATAAATGAATTCAAACTGGCGTTTGTTGATTTATTGTTAAATTGTTCCTAAGTTAGTATTAGTCTTTGTATATATGTATGTATATAAATGGCACTCCGTCGATTTAACAGCAGTATGAGCAAGAGCAGTAAATTCATTATTAAAAAAAAAAAGTCAGCGACGAGGCGTCTCTATCCAAAATTGTCAAAGCAGGCTATACACTACAGCCGCAGTATTTCATAGGCTATCGTTAAGTAAACACATGTACAACCGATTTTAAAGTCTCAATAAAGAATTCAATTCAAATTCGCTTCTACAGCCATAGTAGGTATATATACCTTGCTTGCACTTATGAATATCGAATGCGTGGACGGCTCACACTCAAACCATTTATTCAATTACTTTATTCACAAAAGCTGTGAAACTTATGAGTGGCTCACAAGCATTTGAATGGATTTAAATATTGGGGAGAGTACGATAACTTGGCCGCCAAGATTTGATAACGGGTTTTTGTAGAGGGGTCAAAAACAAGCACTTTTTACTACGGGAGGGGGGTCTATCTCCCCCCGTTTAGGAGGTAGGGGCACTTTTAGAAAAAATGGGTTAAATAGAAAAAAAAAATATTAAAAAACAAAGGCAACACCTACAATAAAGTGCTATACTGCGTTTGAAAGCCAAAATATTGTTCTATAATCCTGCATTTAAATTAAATTACTTATGTCAATGGTTTTTGAGAAATTCGCATTTAAAGTCCAAATTTTGATAAAATAAAACTTGAAAAAAAAGTTTAGACCGATTGTCTTCAAAATTGTGAAATGAAATTGTAAATTAGCTTATATGTGTTTCATGTATCCATCAGTTCTTAATCGAACACAAAAAACCGCATGGTTCTACGTCTTCTGGTTTTTGAGAAAACCTCCGTTTAGGAGGTAGGGGCACTTTTAGAAAAAATGGTTTAAATTGAAAAAAAAAAAAATATTAAAAAACAACGGCAACACTTACAATAAAGTGCTATACTGCGTTTGAAAGCCAGAAGATTGTTCTATAATCCTGCATTTAAATTAAATTACTCATGTCAATGGTTTTTGAGAAATTCGCATTTAAAGTCCAAATTTTGATAAAATAACGTGAAAAAAAAAGTTTAGACCGATTGTTTTCAAAATTGTGAAATGAAATTGTAAGTTATTATTATTATTATAATTTATTAACACATAATTAAAATTATAATGCTAACAAGAAAATGAGCACAAGCTACTAAGACTTTCGGCTCTGAGGTAAAATTAGAACTAATGAGAAAAAATTATATCATTTATATTATTACTAATATATTAAGAATATAGTAAAAGTAGTTCAAATACATATCAATTTTACATTTTTTAAAGAAGTAGTGTACTTTTTGTATATTGTCATGACTGAGGATTTTTAGGGCTTCGTAGATTGATAAATATGATGTTGAGTTTTGATGAGGAGTTGAAGCTGGGCAGTTGCTCAAAATATGATTTATCTCAATGCGAGATCTGCAAGAGGGACATGTAGGTGGACTTTCCTTACGAAGAAGGTGTTGGTGTGTGCTGATTGTATGACCGAGACGTAGTCTAATGAAAGTGGAATTCATAGCCTTGGAAGTAGTGGTAGGGAAAAAGGGTTGAGACCTTTCGTGGTTGATTGCTGAATAATGATGTTTGTAATTGTACCATTCGGATAACTGTTTGTCTTTTAGTTCCATATTGATTTAGCGTAATAAATCGAGTTTGGTTACAGCTTCAAAACAATAAACTGGAGCACGATGGGCGTACAAAGCGGTCTCATCTGCAAGTGCATTTCCTTTTATACCCATATGGCTGGGTACCCACATAAGCTTTAATTTGCTTGGTTTGCTTATAAGACAGTCCCGGATCTTGTTAATTATTACAGTATTGTGATCAGGATTTTTAATGGCATTGATGACTGATAGACTGTCTGATGATAATACAAATTTTCCAGCGCATGAAGTGCACGTTGTGATGATCTTGAGAACAGCAAGAGCCTCGGCAGTAAATATAGAGGCTGTTTTATTCAGTAGCCCTACACATATCACTGTGCCGTTTTCATGAACAGATGCAAACGATGTGCCTGTTGCAGTTTTGGAGCCGTCTGAAAAAACGAACTTCCATCCTTCTTTTTTTAGTTTTGAGGACACACTTAAAAAGGCTTGCGAATATACTTGTTTGGATGTGTTATTTTTGGTGAAATTTGATAAATACATTATAAATGATTTAGGTTGCATGGTCCATGGAGAAAAGCGATGCGTATATTTACCATACTGTTTAATAGGAATGCCAAAGTCTGCAGCTGATGCAATTGAAAGGGATATTGCCGATGGTATTCTTTTTGGAGCTATAAGTTTAATTGCTCTAAGCACGTCCTTGTCTATAATGGAACCGTTTGAAAAGGCCAATTTTACATACAGTTTTGCTTTAGTTGATGTTATTCTTTCATCTAGGCTAGGGAGTCCAGCTTCAACCAGCATGTTTTTTATGGGTCTTGTTGGAAAAGCATTTAAGCTTCTACGCAGTGGCGAGGCGTCATATTGTTCAAGTCGTGCATGAACGACTAGCTTACAGGCGACATTATTTTAATTTCTATCTAATTAACCCACACTCATACTCATACTGTTCGTTCATTTCTTATAGTTATCTTATATCTAATGTATACGTACATATTTTCCATTTTCCAACTCGTGCATTCCTTCTGTGAACTACCCTAATAAAACAAAACGAACTAGCTACCTGCTACTGTTTTGTTTTCACTCAACCGATCAGTATCTACCCAAGTCGTTCATACGATTTGGCAACGAAATGAACCCATAGAAAGCATACAAGAAAAAAAAAAACTATTCGCTCGTTGTAGGTAACATTTCGTGCAAATCTGTTTTGAACGAGTAGAGCTTTTTTTTTAATATAGGTATGTGACGTTAACAATCAAAACGGTGCTAAAGACACTTTTTTCAAAATATGGAGTGTGGTATACCAAAATTTGCGTATCAAAGAGAGCTATATAATGGTGGAAAAATTGTATTTAAAAACGGGCTGGTTTAGAAGTTATTACTATTTTAATGTTGAGTTAAGGATAAAAACGAGGCTATTTGTTATTTTTTAACAATCAAATGTGTGCTATTTTTCATACAATGCTTGTAAATTTCAAAACAGCTCTATTTTTCTCTAAATGAAATCAAATAGATAGGATTGTTTTTCAAAAGGGCGCTAAAATTGTTTATCCTTATAAAAGGATCTTTAGTTTACCTATCGTATTCTTTGTTATCATTGTTAAATAAGTTTTAATGAATTCCAATAAAAAGAACTTTTCCTTACTTAAATTTTCTCTTCTTTTTTAATTTTACAGGCATTTGAGAATCAAAATTTAAGAAACTTATTTTCAAAACGCGCTAAATATATTTCTAACAAACAAAACTGCCTAAAAAAAATCATTTCACTAAAGGACGAAAATAAAAGGTCCCTTTAGTATTTTTTTTGGTCAATCTAATAAAAAAGACTTCTACAAATTTTACAAAATTTACTGCATTGAATTATCTAAAATATTTTAGGAATTATACTCCTAGGTTTCCGCCCTTTTGCTCGGTTTCATGTTCATTTTTTTTAGCCTCTGTTTGATTGTTAACGTCACATAATTATAGAACGATGGAAATGAGGAAAACGGGTAGCTAGGGCGTAGGTAAGTAGTTTATTTATTTATTTAGGTACATATTCCAATATTTTATTTTTTTTATTTTTTCGAATATGAGAAATGGGACGTGCGTCGTTCATAGGGACGATTTCGTTCAAATCAGTTTTGAACGAGGAAAGCTTTTTTTTCTGTGGAATGAAGGAAATGAGGAAAACGGCTAGCTGGTACTTAATCAACACATACCTATTTATTATTAACATAAAAATAAAAACATTATAATGTACCCTTATATAAAAAAAGACTTGTATGACTTCTTGGCATTGCAAATAAGAATTTTGAAACTGAACGACTACATTTTTTAGGCACGCGTCGCCGCTGCTTCTACGAACACATTGGTGGTAAGGTGGTTTAATGATATTTATTGTTGATTTTGGTGAGTTTCCATAAATGATGAGTCCATAGTCAATCTTGCTTAAAACTAAAGATCTAGTTATATTACACAGCGTATTTACGTGAGCATTACATTTCTTACTTGCTAAATAGTTAATTATATTTGTTCTTTTAATTAAACTCTTTTTTAACTCCAAACAGTGAGTTTTCCAATTATATCTATTATTAAACAACAGTCCTAATATACTTAAGCTATCAACATTTTTAATATTTATATTGTTAAAAGAAAGTGGATTTTTATTACATGAAGTTTTACGACAAATATGTATAGTCTTACATTTATCTAGTGATAGTCTAGCACCAGATCTAGAAGACCAGGCTAGAATATCATTAAGAATGTTTGTTAGCAATAGATTTGTAGTCGCTGGGTCATTGTTTTTACATAAAATATAAAAGTCGTCAGCATAAGCTGTGTGATCTAGTTGTTTGTGATTTGAAATGATTGTACTAAATCGTCAAAGGCTATAATAAACAAAACTACAGATAATGGAGATCCTTGAGGAATTCCATTAGACAGGGCATAAAAAGGTGAAAAGCAATTGCTTGTTTTGACACAGATTTTTCTATTAGTAAGAAATGCCTTTATATAATTGAAAATTTTTGGACCGATGCCCCAATTTTTAAGCTTATTAAGAATGAGGTGAATACCTATCCTGTCAAAAGCCTTCTCAAAATCTAAAGAGAGAATAGTTACATGGTTGTGAGCGGAAAGAGCATTAGATATGTAAAAATCAATGTCAAGTAGTACATCGGCACACCCTTTGTTTGGTTGAAAAGCCACTTGGTTAGTTTTAATTAAATTTTTGGAATTGATGAACCAAAGCAAACGTTTAGCTACAATTTTTTCTAAAACTTTAGCCATGCAAGGTATGAGTGAAATTGGTCTATATCCATTTACATCATTTATGTCCTTTTTGGGTTTGGTTAGCGGAAATAAAGTAGCTTGTTTCCAATTTTGTGGAATTATGCCAGTATCGAGAACATGGTTATATAGTTGTATAAGTCTAGTGGTAGCAGGAGGGGGAAGATTTTTTATCATAGGATAGGATATCTGGTCTCTGCTGGGTGTTTTTCCTTTAAGCTTGTTTAGACAGCTTTCAAGTTCAAGAAGAGAGATTTTATTTTCTATTAATGTCGCTAAGGAAGAAATAGAGTTATTGTTAATAGAAGAGATTAGAGAAAGTTCTTTTTGAGAGATGTAGTCTGGATGAAAGTTATCATCCTTGGAGCAGTTTGACCAAGTAAGTGCAAAATGGTTACTTATTTCGATGGGATTTGAAATAGAACCTGTAGATGTTTGAATTGCCTTTATTTTTTGTTGATTGTACTCACCAGTTAAACAGCGAATATTATGCCAGATCTTGGTAGGAGATGAATTTGCATTGATAGATGAAGTAAATTTAAACAAGCTTTCCGCTTTTGCAGTTTTAAGTTCTCTACGAAATTTGGCATTAGTTTTTTTAAAGAAAATTAAATTTAGCTGATTGGGATATTTTTTTAAACAGCCTCCATGCTTTAACTTTTTCGTTTCGTAAAGCATTAAGTTTTGGGTTCCACCATGCTACAGTTCTTTTAGATTCTTTGATAGTACTTTGAGGAATCGACTTGTTTGCTGCTGTACGAATACCTTTCTGGATGAGAGCAGCCTCTTTATTAATGTTGGTCGAGGGACTATAAACTGATAAATGTTCTGATATGTGATTGTGGAAACAACCCCAGTCAGCGAGATCAGTTTTAAACTTATGGTTAACTATGATTTTAGCGTTAATTAAACCGAGAGTCAGTCTGCAAATTATAGGAAAATGATCGCTATTGTGGAGATCATCTAAAATTCGCCACGAGATTTTATTTTGTAAGTCGGGGGAGCAGCATGTTATGTCGACATGAGTTAAGGTCTTGTGTGTGGAAAAGTGGGTAGGGGAACCATCATTCAAAACTATAAGATCAGAGTAAGACAAAAAATTTTCAACTACGGCACCCCTGTGGTTGGTAATTGGGGAACCCCAAAGTACACTCCACGAGTTGACGTCGCCTGTAAAAAGAATGGGTGTACTAATTTGGTCAAAAATATTGGTAAGGTCATCTCTTGTAAACTGTTGGTGAGGAGGTATATAAATTGAAACCAAAGTAAATTTAATAGGGAGTTGAACTTCTACAGCCAATATTAATAAATTAGAAGTTATCGAAATTTTTAAATGTGGTATGTTTTTCTTAATTAGGATTACAATCAGCCTTATTCCGTAAGGCGTTGAACGCCAAAATAAAAACGTTAGTGTGAATTTGGTATTACGTAAGGCGTTCGACGTCAAATAAACGTCAATTTGTCGATTCTCTCTTGTGGAACGTGTTCTCTATATGGTTTTTGGTATTCCGTTAGTCGTTTCCATACAAAAAACGTCTGTAAAAACGCCGAAATCTGTCGTCTAGAAATTTGTTGACGACAGGAGTCAAAATATAAGTTTTTTTAAATTTATTTTAGTTTTTATAATTTAAAATTCTTTGTTAAGGGTGAAAATAACAAATCTATAAGGAGTTACAAGAAAAGGCTCGAGTGGCTACCCAGCATCTCCTGCAAAATTGTATTTTTATTTGAACTGTTATCAGTCACAATCACATATCCAAAAGTCAAGTATTTTTTTCTCCTATATATGTATATATACAAATATTTATATCAAGCGATCTATCTATATAATATGTATCCATCCGATTATAATGGAAAATAAAAGAATTCGTATTACAACTTGGCAATGATAAAACGCGAGCAGGTATTTCCTTAAGAATGTTGCTTAGGCTTGGCTGGGATAGTCCCAAATTGAAGTCGTTCTCAACCCCTTTTGGTAGCTCGCTTTTGCAAAAAATCTAAGGGCATCAGCAAGTTTAAATCTGCGTTAACAAATGCGATAAAATAAAAAATCAAAACCAGTTATAGAATTACCTACTGCATTTATATTTTTTTATTTAATAACATGCTTTGTGCTAGCCAAATCAAAAGGATTTGCTTTAGATGGAATGTACATATATCTTCTGCAGTATAAAATCTTTCTTTTCTTCGTCGTCACTGCTGCTCCAAGAAAAGTAACTTTCTACACTGTACATTTTTCTTATGTTTGAAACAAATTCACACAAATATAATTTTCAAAACCAATTTATTCAATTTGCAAACAATTTGATATGTCAGATGTTTGGAATGTATTGTGGAATGTAAGAGCGAGAGAAACGCTGGCGTTTTATTTACGGAATACCAAAACAAAAACGACACGACTCCTCAAACGACAGTTGGCGTTTTTGAAAAACGCCTATCGGAATAAGGGTGAATACCTTGTTTTGATGTGATATTTTCTTGAAAATTATGGAAGTATCCTGTATATGCTTTTGGTATATAAGGTGTAAAATTGAAAGAACAGTGAGTTTCTTGAATTGATAAAATATCAGGTTGGTTTTGTTTAATGAGAATATTAAGTTCATCATAGTTATTTATAAATCCTTTAATATTCCATTGCATAATATTTATATTTGTTTCATAAAAATTTGGTTTATCAATTTTTGGTCGCAGACATCTCTGGCCAGAGCTGGAGTGGACAGGTTGTAAACCACTTGGGTCCATTCCCCCTCCCGCCAGCAACGCCAGCGACCTTGTGTTGGGTGAAAATTGGTTGTTTCTATGCATTATCATCTGCATCGGAAGTGTTCATAAAATATGTTTCGTTATTTAATAAATTATTAGTAATTAAAGAAATTGGTGAGCTTTGTTGTGTAATTAAATTATCTGAAGTTGATTGAGTTGAAGTTTGTGGGATAGTTGTTGGAGGGGAAGGAAGGGGGCGATTGAAAGCTAAAGATTTATTTAAAGGTATTTGTTTGACTGAACTGTTAGGTGGAGAAGAGATAAGTGATTTATCTGTAGATTTTGTGGTATTTAAATTTAATGAAGTATATTCTAGTGGTCTATTTATTGTATTGTTATTGATTGGATTATTTTTAGGGGCTAATGTATAGCTAGGTTTTAAATTGTTTAAGCTGGGGGTATTATTTTCAATGGGATTGCTAGTTACGTTTGTTACTTGTGGAGTTTGTTTGACTATTACAGAATATGTGTTGGAAGTTGTTGTTTGGGTTGGGTGCATAAGATTGTAAGTGCGTTTGGCTTCTGCCATGCTGCACTTATTGCGCGTTTTTATGGTTAGAATTTCTTTATTTTGTAAATATTCAGCCTTATTCCGTAAGGCGTTGAACGCCAAAATAAAAACGTCAGTGTGAATTTGGTATTACGTAAGGCGTTCGACGCCAAATAAACGTCAATTTGTCGATTCTCTCTTGTGGAACGTGTTCTCTATATTCACCCCAATTACCGATGTCGTCTCGTTTTTTCGACGTCTCTCGTTTTCTCTGTCGTCTCGTTTTTTAAATGGCATTCCATAACTTCTTCGACGCGATGATTTTGTAACAGATTTAAAAACGATGAAAAAGTAACAAACATCTGTCAAATTCAAAGGAAAGTCTGCATCAGTGTTGGGACTTCGCAGAAGCTAAAGAGTGGTAGAAAGGTTGTCAAAAAAGTGGTAGAAATTAAAAGCCATTTTTATGTAGCAAATCGTATATTGAAAATAAATTTATTGAAAATAATTCAAATACAAAAATAAAAGAAGTAATATTTCGGTTCTTTATGTTTCAAAAATCACATTATTATCTGGAAGAAAGTCGCATACATACATATTATACAATTTCATTTTAAACTCGTTCCAAACCAAAAACTTAAATGTCATTTTCTAATGAGTACCTTTCAAAGTAAAGGCCAAAATACAAATGAGAAAATGGTAAATAGTTTTCTGGGTTTCTCACATTTGTGTTTATATTAAGATTTTCTGACTTTACCAACATTTTTCCTTATATTTAGTTTTTTAAGTATTCATACTTTCGATCAAAAAGTGTATTTTTGTGTTCTCAGATTAAAATAT
This sequence comes from Chrysotoxum bicinctum, assembly GCA_911387755.1. Lineage (NCBI taxonomy): Eukaryota > Metazoa > Arthropoda > Insecta > Diptera > Syrphidae > Chrysotoxum > Chrysotoxum bicinctum. The sequence goes on from OU426988.1 coordinate 108,268,897, forward strand.
TCTGTTTAACTCAACTCATTTATAATTTTAAGATTTATTGACAAAAATTTCCAAGAAACTTAATTGCCTTTATTTTAAAAAGAATGAGAAATTTGTGAAGCCTTAGAAGTAGGTTCTTCAAACGAGTGCAGTATAATATTTAAAAATCAAACAAGGGATTCCACTGCTCTATGATTCTTTTTAAGCGAAGAAGTTTGGCAAACCTTTAAAATTTGATGCTCATTAGCGCAAAGTGCTTTTAGGAAAGTAATGAAATCTTTTTGTTTTTTTTTCGAGCTGTGGCAAAAATAGAAATACATATTTATATATTCCTTTAATGATTTTTCTGTTTGCCACGGTATACATTTAGCAGCATAAGCGGAGCACAAACTAAAATTATGACATGCAATCGTTAAAATATTAGGATTAATATTTGGGATAAATTTTAGGAGTGATTTTGGTCGTATGGTACATACATATATGGTAAAGTAGAAATATACGAGTAGGTGAAATCTGAGTTGCAAAAAGTGGTAGAATTAGATTTTTAGGTGGTAGGTTTTCATGAACAGCAAAAAGTGGTAGAAATACCACGTAAGTGGTAAAAGTCCCAACACTGGTCTACATACAATATTATTGCTCGATGTTCAATTAATGAACAAATGCAGTTTTTTTTTTAATTATTAGAAAATAAATAAGTAATTAAAATGATAAGTGTTGAAATGTATTACATTTATTAGTTTCTTTTCTTTCCATCCCATGTTTATAAATTACAAGTGTTTCCTCTTGGATCTTAAGATGTGTTGTCTTTCCTAGCAGTGTGCTCCTTTAATTTGTTTGACTTATATTCCTCTTTTCTTCCTTTGTTTATCTTTCATTGATACAATTTAAGTTTATTCCTTGGAGTACACACTGCTTCTTCGAAAGCGTAGCTCTTTTTTGTTTAATAGCGAAAGCTTGCCGTTATAGAATAAGCGATTCAAAACTTTTGCCAAGCATCTCCATCTCTTACTGGAGAACGTTTTTTGTATCCCCTTCAAAAAAAAAAACCCTAACTGCTCGTCTTCTTCCTCAAATCTACGAGCGTCTGGAATTGGTTTTCATTTGTTAATTACAACATTTTAGTATATGTATAGTATAGTACATCAAATTTAGACAAATATGTACTTGTTTTATTTATCGTAAAAAAATTCGATAAAATAAATTATTTAACAAGAATACTTGCAGTTTTGCGACCTTCTATGTACTATGTCTCTGGCGTGTGTAAATTTCTGAACGAGAGATATCGTGGTTTTTTTTCTTAGTCGTCGTATTTTTTCGTCTTACAGAATGCAGAAGGAAAGTGTTCAACGACGTTTGACATTTACAGACGACAACAAAACGAGTGACAAAAGATGGAAACGACTTATGGAATGCAGATCGTGTCAGGTCGTATATTTCGCTGTCGTTTACGACATCGGTAATCGGGGTGATTGTTTTTCGTATTCCGTTAGTCGTTTCCATACAAAAAACGTCTGTAAAAATGCCGAAATCTGTCGTCTAGAAATTTGTTGACGACAGGAGTCAAAATATAATTTTTTTAAATTTATTTTAGTTTTTATAATTTAAAATTCTTTGTTAAGAGTGAAAATAACAAATCTATAAGGAGTTACAAGAAAAGGCTCGAGTAGGTACCCAGCATCTCCTGCAAAAATGTATTTTTATTTGAACTGTTATCAGTCACAATCACATACCCAAAGGCCAAGTATTTCTTTCTCCTCCATCATATGCATATGTGTATATACAAATATTTATATCAAGCGATCTATCTATTCTATATATGTATTTATCTATCCGATTAAAATGGAAAATAAAAGAATTTGTAGAAATTACAACTTGGCAAAGATAAAACGTGAGCAGGTATTTCCTTAAGAATGTTGTTTAGGCTTGTCTGGGATAGTCCCAAATTGAAGTCGTTCCCAACCCCTTTTGGTAGCTCGCTTTTGCAAAAAATCGAAGGGTATCAGCAAGTTTGAATGTGTTACAAATGCGATAAAATAAAAAATCAAAACCAGTGGTAGAATTACCTACTGAATATATATTTTTTTAATTTAATAACATACTTTGTGGCAGCCAAATCAAAAGGATTTGCTTTAGATGGAATGTATATCTTCTGCAGTATCAAATCTTTCTTTTCTTCTTCTTCTTCGTCGTCACTGGTGCTCCAAGAAAAAAAACTTTCTACACTGTTCATTTTTCTTATTTTTGAAACAAATTCACACAAATATAATTTTCAAAACCAAATTATTCAATTTGCAAACAATTTGATATGTCAGATGTTTGGAATGTATTGTGGAATGTAAGAGCGAGAGAAACGCTGGCGTTTTAGTTACGGAATACCAAAACAAAAACGACACGACTCCTAAAACGACAGTTGGCGTTTTAGAAAAACGCCTATCGTAATAAGGGTGATTTTGTACATGATTTAGATGAAGATGGATGTTGTTCAGAGCAATTAGCACACATAATTCGTGTGCATTCACTGGGGTCATGTGGTGGGAGGCTGCAATTTACACATATTTGATTTTTAACACATCTTTTGGTCGTGTGCCCGAGGAGTTGGCAATTTTTACATCTCATGTGATTTGGTATGTATTCTTGTACTTTTGTTTTATACCAGGCAATATCAACTGTTGATGGTGGTTGATATCTATTAAACGTAAAGAGCATCAAACCAGTGGGACTTTGTACTTTATCTATTGTTTTTGTGAATTTATACACTTCAATAATTCCTTGTGGTTTAAGTTCACTAATTATTTCCTCTTCTTTAATATTGATAAGGCACGGAGCGTAAACTATACCTTTAGAAGAGTTGAGATTAGAATGTAATTTTATTGAAACGGGGCATTTGTTAGCTAGATTTTTTACGCACAAGAATTTGTCTGCAATTTTTTGGGATTTTGTTAATATAAGGATATTTCCATCTCTTAATTGCGAAATATTTTCATATTCCGTACTTATAGCATCTATTGCTTTCCTAAGCACAAAAACACTTACGGAAGACAATGGTATATCTTTATCAGCAGGTGTTATGATTATAAATTTGGGGTTTTTAATATTTGAAATGGTTGGTAAATCGGGGAATTCAAGGCTAGAACGTTTATTTTTTTTTGATCTAGGTTCGAAGTCAGGTGGAGACTCCGCAAAAATGTCGAACCTATTACCGGGTTTAGTTTTACCTGGCCCCGGGGCCATTATAACCTTAAAAGTATAACCTGCGCGCGAAAATATATATGCACACGCGGTTGAAAAGAAAAGACAAAAAAAAAAAAAAAAAAAAAAATAAAAATAAAAATGGAGATAAAGCTCTATTGAAAGAGCGAAAAAGAAAGAATCTAAGGTTGGTTAGTTGGAATAAATAGAACGTTGAAGAAAAATATAAGACCCGATTCAATAAACAAAACAGAACAGAATGAATTTATTTAGAAGAAAATAATTTGACAAACTAAAAAAAATATTACAACCTACTTTATAAATATTTTGATAAACACAGTTCTATATAAGACAGCATTTATCTTGAATTTATATTTCAACACTCCCACTAAATTCAAATACCGTTTTTTACACCCATTCCTTTCAAGCATCTATTATTTGTGTCCTTGACAACAGGTTTGGTAAGAGCGTCTGCTATCATCTGTTTCGTAGAAATATATTCAACTTTAAGGTCACCTTTACTAATAAGTTCTCTTATGAAATGATGACAAACATCGATATGTTTCGTTCTTGTGTGATAGACATTTGCTGATGCTAGACATAGAGCACTCTTGTTATCGCAATAAACTGTGACAACAGGATTAACTTTGAGATCTAGTTCTTCTTGAAGTTGCTTTAGCCAACAAGCTTCTTGAGCTGCATTACTAAGAGACATATACTCCGCCTCAGTTGTTGACAAGGCAACTGTTGGTTGCTTCTTTATGTTCCAGGTTATTGAACCTCCTTGACCAATAAAAACGTAGCCAGTCACCGAACGTCTTTTTTCTGCGTCTGAAGCCCAATCTGAATCACAGAATCCATGAACTGAAGAATTAACATCTTTGGTATATGTTAATTTATAGTTTAACGTTCCTTTTAGGTATCTAAAAATTCGTTTGACTGCTTCCCAGTGCATTTTGCTAGGATTATTGTTGAACCGACTAAGACAATTTACAGCAAACGAAATGTCAGGCCTTGAAACTTGAGCTGCAAATAAAAGACTTCCAATTGCTTCACGATAAGGAATACTTGCCATGCGTTCTCGTTCTAGTGCAGATTGATCACATTTTGTCTTCGTAAATTTTGTATTAGGATCCATAGGAATACTTACTGGATTACAGTCTTCCATATGAAATCTTTTCAATATTTCTTTAATATGTTGTTCTTGATCAATAGAAATTTTTCCTTCTTCTCGAATAAGTCGTATCCCAAGAAAATATTTAGCTTTTCCAATATCCTTCATTTGAAATCGCTGCATCAAATCTTTCTTAACACAGGTTTTCATTTTGACATCGTTACAAAATATCAGCAAGTCATCCACGTAAACAGCTACATAAAGCATTTTTTTTTTCCCTTCAAAACGATAGTAAAGACAGTGGTCAACTTTTGATCTAGTCAAGCCAATCGCCTATAATCCAGCATCTAGTTTCTGATTCCAAATCCTGCTTGCTTGCTTGAGACCGTAAATTGATTTATGTAATTTACAAACTTTGGCACCTTTCTAGAAACCTTCGGGCTGTTGCATATATGTATATTTCTTCTTTTAAATCTCCTTGGAGAAATGCCGTGACCGCATCCATTTGATCGATATCCAAATCATATTTAACTGCTAAAGATATTAAATATCGAATAGTGCTGTATCGAACAACTGGTAAGAAGGTCTCCTCGTAGTCGATTCCCATTTTATGCGCACATCCTTTTATAACAAGGCGGGCTTTATATCTTTCAATTGTACCATTTGAATTTCTTTTAGTTTTGAATACCCACTTGCAATTAATTGCTTTTCTTTCCCTCGGTAGTTCGCAGAGAGTCCAAGTTTTGTTGCTATAAAGTGAATCAAGCTCATTATTCATAGCTTCTTTCCACTTATCTACATCGGGCCTCTGAAGAATTTCTTGAAAAGAACATGGATCTTCTAATCCTTCGGTAGAAATTAAATTTACATAATCGGGTCTCTTCTTAATTTTTAAACGGTTTGATCGTCGAAGCACTAATTGACCATCATCGTCCACCTGCTTCGACGAGTTCTGAATATTCGTATTTTCAGGTTCTTTTGAGTTGTTGATTTCGGTTTCAGATTCATTGGAAAATCCAAAGAATTCATCTTCTGATGACGAAAAATCTGTTTCGTTGCAGCTAGTAGGTGAATTAGAATTAACTAATTCTATCTAATTGAATTCTTGGTTTGTTGTTTGATTTTCTGTGTGTATTTCAGGTCCATATCCAAAGTTTGGGACGACTAAATCATACGCTTTAAGATTAGTCTTACTCACACCGCTCATTATCAAATCCTCAATAAAAAACACATCTCTGCTTTTGACAATTTCTTTCGTGCTTGGTCGGAATAGTCTGTATCCCTTGGTGTCTTCACAATAACCAACCATTATAAGTTCTTCACTTTTGGGGTCAAACTTCTTTCTTTTTTCTTTCGGAATATGGGTAAAAGCCTTTGAACCAAAAACCTTTAAGTGGCCAATGTTTGGTTTTTTTCCGTTCCAAATCTCAAAAGGTGTTTTCCCAAACAAACTTCGAGATGGTGTTCGATTTATGAGATAAACTGAAGTAGACACTGCCTCGGCCCAAAAATTTGTTGTTAGCAATGCATCGAACAATAAACATCTTGCACGCTCCACTATGGTTCGATTCATTCGCTCGGCAAGCCCATTTTGTTCTGGCGTGTATGGATTTGTTGTTTGATGTCTGATACCTCTTTTTGATAATAATGAGAATAATTCCTTATTGCAATATTCTGTTCCGTTATCAGTTCTCAAAATCTTAATGTATCGACCAGTTTGCTTTTCGACCAAATTTGCAAAGCTTTTAAATCTCTTGAAAACTTCAGATTTTGATTTCAAAACATAAACGAAAGTAAATCTTGAAAAATCATCTACAAAAGTTAAAAAATATTTCGCTCCACCAATAGATTCAACGTGTATATGTAGGTCCACATAAGTCCGAATGAATCAGCTCTAAAACTGCTGTTCGTGATGTTGAAGTTTTGAAAGGTAAACGTGTCTGCTTACCCTTAAGACAGACTATACAGGTTTCATCAGGCTTTCCTGAAAATTCAGCACCTACTGCCACATTTTGAAGTCTCTTCATATTTTCAGCATTTACAGTGTCGGACAAAACTAAAGCACGAAAAAATATCACATTGGAAACATACGAATAAAAAGTGAAAACACTCGTGATACTTTTATATTTTTTTATTGTTTCTTAATCACAACATATTATTCTATATTTTACAGCTTTTAATTTGATTTTAAATCTTAACATATTTCTAAAAAATAAAAATAGTTCAAAACTCATTAAAAAGTAGCGCGACATTTTTGATTTCATATACAAAATAAATAAAAAAAAAGTTTTAATGTTACTATTTGGTGTCGTAAACATTATTTTTGATAATTGCATCACATCGACGAGGCATGGATGCAATGAGATTGTCAATTATTTGTATGGGGATGTTTTCCCAGACAGTTTGTACTTGTTGTCAAGTAGCGAGTCAAAATTGTTACATTTCGTTCGATCAATCCTCTAATCTACCATTTCCCATAGATTCTCCGTTGGGTTGAGATCAGGGGATTGCGCTGGCCACTTTATAACCATGATATTACCTTCATTAAGCCAATCTTTCACCAATTTAGCGGTATGTTTCGGATCGTTTTCATGTTGGAAGATCCATCGCAACGGCATATTCTCCTCCGCATACGGAAGCATGACGTTTTGAAGGCTTTCCTGGTACATGAAACGATCCATTATACCACTTATCTTATGAAGTGGCCCGATCCCTTGACTGGAAAAACATCCCCAGACAGTAATGTTCCCCCCACAGTGCTTCACAGTTGCATTGGTAAATCGAGGATTGAGGCGTTCACCTTTCGGGCTTCGTACCGTACGAAATCTGTCCGATCCTTTTAAATTAAATTTCCATTCATCAGAGAATAGAACCGTCTTCCATTTTTCCCTAGTCCAGCTAAGGTGCGTTTAGTCTTGCACGTTTATTATTACGGGAAATAAATGGCCCCATTTACAGCACGACGAGCTTTCCAGCCACTATCAACCGCTCTTCGCCAGATCGTTCTACAAAAGATTTATAAGTCTAGTTAGTTAGTAGTATATAGCTCTCTCTCCGTCCGCCCGCTTTTAAGTTTAGCTCCAGTGTTTTTTAATTTTATACCAGTAAAACTTCATAATATATTCATATTTTGTTCATTAATTGATCATTAATTGTATTGGCATTTAATCCACCGCCTTACTCTGTGATTATTTTTGCCTAAACCCTATAAATTATATTTTTTATTATAATTATATTATTGAGTGTTATTCAATATTTTTGCATATCAACATCCTAAGTTGCTCCCGTTAAAGTTGAGAAGAAATTTTTTTTCTGCCGGTGAGTGAAACATTTGTTGTATATGTTCTGCCTCCGAAGCAAATTTGGTGCTACACACAATCAAACAAACGTATTTCTACTTTGCATGCCTACGACCACAACCCGACACCCGCAACCCGTATCACAGCACTCTTTTATTTCGAGTACCTGTGTCCAGAGTGACAATCACATATAACCCTTCATCGGAATTTGAAACATCTTTGGTTGACTTCTCCCACTTGCTATCAACATCAAGCCGTCTGTGAGCAGTATACGAAAAAGAAATAAAAAAAAACAATTACAAAGTTTTTTTTTTATCTTACCTCCATAGGTGAGTTCATTTTAGTATTGTTCTGCCAAGCTTATTCAGACTCTACTCTAATATAAACAAAAAAAAAAAAAAACTGTTCTGGTTCTCCTTACATGATTCAACGACTGATACATCATCTCTCATCGTTTCAACATTAACTAATACACAAGCACTATTCTCAATAGAGAGAAATAATATTTTTGAAAAATAATAATTACAAGTACACTCAAGTGAAAAAAAAATTTTCAAAAAAATAAAAATCAACAATTACACTCCGGTGAAAAAATAACTGTCCGGTTTCTAATTTTACATTTTTGAGTTAGAACTTTTTACCAAAAATCAATTTTCAATATTTTAAATACTTTATCTATAATTTGCGGTTTTGTTCAATATTAATTTAATTTTTCCCGTGATAGAAACATTATTATTTCGGAATTAAATATGGATAACCAGTGTGACGCAAATGATTGCCTTCTAGACAGCGAATATACTCAGCGAATTTCGTGTCGGGGTCTCTGCGGTAAATCTTTTCATCCTCTCTGCCTCGGGCTTAGTAAAAAATCATGTCCCTATCTCAAAGAATACTTAAATTATTTCGTTTATCTCTGCGATCAATGTTCGGAAATATCACTCTCCCATGTCCTTCTCGCCGTCAAATGTGTTAGTGACTCTACAAACTCTATCTTAACTGACAATAATCGGTTCCATAAGAACGTACTAGCGCAATTTCATCACTTTGATGACTTCTCTAAGAGCGTTGAAACCTTGGAATGTTCTATTGAGACCCTCGCTAAACGTTTTTTCTCTAACCTATCTATTTTGGAAAAACAACTATCATCTATAGAGAAGACACTGAATTCGCGATTGGAACACTCCCATTGCCGCTTTGACAACATTAAAGATGAAATTCGTTCTACTCTCATTTCTATCTTAAATTCATATCCTCTTGATAAATTATTTGATCATGTTATTAACATCCGGTCCACCCTCGAATCTACACTACAATCAACATCAAACTCTGCATCTTCACCTTCCTCTCAACTAAACATAATCCTTCTCGATCTAATATCAAAGATAAATGACATTAACAGTGAACTAACCGTAACACGCGCTTCCTTTGTAGATATAATCGATGAATTAAAAATAACCTCGAGCAAAATTGTTGATATTCCAATGAACATTCAACCAATTGAAGTCAATTATAATACATCGATCCTTGCCGAAATAACCGAGTCCACTCTCAACCCTCCTCTCTCACTCGGTCCTGCTTCAATCAACATTGCTTCAAAAACTACTATTTCTACCCAGACTGAAAGTCCTACCTCGCCCGTGCCTACTATCATTCGCCTTAATAACACATGGACTGTTGACGAGTGGAATAATAGGCTAAACAAATTGAAAAATCTCAATGAGTTCGACCCTTATTTTTTATACAATACGCCGATCAATGTCGGATGCCCCTGGATCCAGAATCTTTTTACGCGTAAATTCAAAATCACTATTGGTGAATGTCGCAAGATCAGCTCTTCAAGCTTTAAAATTTATATTCCAGCCAAATATCAATGGTTGTTTTGTTCTACTAATAATAAACCCATATATGTGCAAGATAATGTAAAAATTTATAAATGGTCAAATACTAAAATTAAAGTATCCCCCAAAACCACCTTGCCAAACGTAATTAGTAATAAGAAAAAAATTGTAAATAGATATAAGAACAACTCTTTTTCTTCCAATTCTTCCACACTCCCAATTACTTCTACTTCCAATATATCTAAAAAGCCCCCTATTCTACATCAAAAACCTGTCTCTTTCAACACTGATACCAATGGCCTTTATACCAATTTTCTCCATTCCCACACCATTAACCCCACACCTGTGACTCTCACTCCCCGTCCTTTTTCTAGAGCTCCCCGCCTCCCTAATGCTATGGTTGACCATTTACCTACTCCTATTTTTGATCCAATGTTCTCTCCCGTTGCGAAGCTTACTACAAAACTTGCTGCCCCTATTACTAACAGTGATGAGTTTGATGGTCGTTATTTGATGGCTAGATTACGCGACAGTAAACTTTATGAAAATGTTCGTCTATACCTTTCCTATCTTTATAACAAGTCTGATAACGTTTGTATTAACGGCAAGACCAAAATGAATGTTTTGGTATCTATACAAAAAGAAGGCCTTCCAACTGACCCAGCCACTCTCAACAAAATATACGTTCGCTTCCATGAAACTTTGAATATCTCTCCTTCCACAGTTTCTAAGGACCTCGCTACTTACGCTTCGCACATACGCTCAAAATGTTTACCATTCGCTCGACACGATAAAAAACAATATCTTTAATTGTAATGTGGCTCCACAGCCAGTGTCCACAATTACCCTATCTGTCTATTATCAGAATGTAAGAGGTCTCCGTACCAAAACTTCTAACGTTTATCTTAGTTCCCAAAACCTTCATTTTGACATCTTCGCTCTAACGGAGACAAATCTATGCTCTGATTTTCTGGATAGCGAATTATTTACATCAGATTTTGCTGTCTTTCGTGCGGATGGTCTAACTAGTGACACTGCTCCTACGGGGCGTGGTGTTCTGTTTGCTGTCCACAATCGTCTTAATGCTTCACTTGTCGAAACTTCTAAATCACCCCTATTTGAATATGTATGCATAAAGTTATCTGTATCTAAACGTTGTTTTTATCTTTTTTGTTGCTACATTCGTCCCTCACAACCTAGCCCTGTCTATAAACAATTTGTGGATTCACTTAGTTCCTTGGTCGAGGGTGCAACTTCCAATGACGACTTTATTATCCTAGGGGACTTTAACCTACCTGCTTTGTGCCCTCTAATCCTTCTTCTGAAAAAGAATTTATTTTCACAGATAATTTACTCGAGTCTGGACTTTTCCAAATAAGTGGTATCTGCAACAATCTAGGGAGACAACTTGATCTTGTCTTCTCCTCGGACCCATTTAACTCAGCTGTCTCTAAAAGCCCCCATCTTCTTTGCACTCTAGATCACTATCACCCTCCTCTTTCTTTTATATTCAGTGTTGAAGATAGCTCTCCAACTATTGAATCTGAGAAATATTCCAGTTTCAACTTTCGGAAGGCCGACTTCAATAAACTTAATAATCTCCTTAACAACATAAACTTCAACCTTTTCATCAACCTCACTACTCCCATCGATATATCGCTTTCTTTCTTTTACACCTCTATATTTGCTTGTCTCATTCAATGTGTCCCTTATACAGTTAAAAAAACCTGTGTATCATCTCCTCCCTGGTACACACAAGAATTACGTCACATCCGTAATGTTAGAAATAAGTTATGGAAAACTTACCTGAAATCCCAAACACCTTTAAACTATTTCTACTACCAACAAGCATCTTCTAATTTTTCTGTTCTCTGCAATTCTCTATACCAAATCTATCTCAATAAAATGCAAACCTGTCTCATCACCGATCCAAAACGCTTTTACCAATTTATAAACGTGAAAAGAAAATCCGACGGTCTTCCTTCAACATTCAATTTCATCGGCACATCTTCTTCTGAAGCTAAAGTAATTGTTAACCTATTTGCTACCTTTTTTAGTCAATCCTATAGCAATAATTCAAATGAACCTGACCTTGATTACCACAAATTTCTTTCAAATAGCCCGCACACTTCTCTGTCTTCTCTTAACATTAGTTCGCATACCGTCCGTGAAAAGTTAAGTTTACTGAATGATGACTTTTCACCCGGTCCTGATTGTATTCCAGCAATTTTTCTTAAAAATTGCGCTTCGGTTATCTATGAACCCCTCACTAATCTTTTTCAACTCTCGCTTTCACAGTCAGTTTTTCCCTCTCTTTGGAAGGAATCCTTTATTTTTCCAATTTTTAAAAAGTTTTGTAAGAACGAAATCTCTAACTATCGTCCGATTGCTAAACTCTCCGTTATCCCCAAGCTCTTTGAAAGTATAGTGTATGATTCGCTTTATTTCCATTGTAAATCAATTGTCTCTCCACTTCAACACGGATTTTTAAAGGGAAGATCCACTACGACTAATCTTACCCAGTTTGTCTCCACGACACTCTCGGCAATGGAAAAAGGCTACGATGTTGACGTTATCACCACTGATTTCAGCAAGGCGTTCGATAAAATCAGTCACCAAATTATCTACGTTAAGCTACAAGCCTTTGGCTTTCCACCATCGTTCATCATGTGGGTCAAATCTTATCTCGAGAACCGTTTACACAGGGTTGTTTTCAGAAATGAAGTGTCCGATCCCTTCCTCGCCTCCTCTGGCGTTCCCCAGGGTAGCCATCTCGGTCCACTTCTATTTGTGCTTGCTATAAACGATGTCGGTAGAATCATCTCCTTCTCAGACCTTTCTATTTATGCAGATGACATTAAAATAATTAAAGTAATCTCGTCTTCTCATGATTCTTCGCTGCTTCAACTTGATCTAAATACTTTTCTTACTTGGTGCAACAAAAACTTTCTTGAGCTTAATATTAGTAAATGCCAATCTATGACTTTTTCCCGTAAACGTATACCTTCAAATCCTCGAATCTATTACTTCTGTAACATACCTGTCCCTATCGTTTCATCTATTCGTGATCTCGGGGTTATATGTGATAAGGAGTTAAATTTTCGCTCTCACATTGATCATATCATCGGGAAAGCGAATTCTACCCTCGGATTTGTTAAACGATGGTCTAAAGAATTTTCCAACCCCCATGTTACCAAATCTTTATACACCACATACGTCAGGCCTATCCTTGAATATGCTAGTCAGGTTTGGTCTCCCTTCCAAATCACTCAATCTCTTAGAATTGAAGCTGTTCAGAGGAGATTTCTCAGATTCGCTTTGCGCAGTCTACCTTGGTCTGATCCCGTTATTTTACCCCCTTATGAAGACCGTTTGCAACTAATTGGCTTGCACACCCTTTCTCAACGTCGCCGTATCGCTGACATAATATTCGTCCATCAGCTCATCATTGGAGCCATAGACTCTCCTGCTTTGCTCGAATGGATTAAAATTAATACCAATCCACGTAACTTAAGAGCTGTCCCCTTCTTCCGCCTCCCCATTCACCGCACCAACTACGGCCATTTCAATCCAATGAGCAGAATGCTTCGATTAGCCAATACTGCACAAGATATTTTCGATTTCTCCATTAGTTCCCCTTCCCTTAGAAGAACTCTATACACCTTCTCTCCCTAACCTCACTCCACCGTATTATTTTCTTTTTATTTTCTTATTAGCGTTAAGTATATTATTTTTAATTTAAGTTTGTATAATATAATTTAAGTAATTCGCTTGCAATAAGCTAACTAAATAAATAGTTATTTTTTTATTTTTTTAGGGTAATATAAGGGTCCTTTTTGATTAACCTCATTATTCTTTTATGGCAATGCGACGTGGTATTTCGAGGTCTACCACCATTGTGCACTGTTTGAACACTACCCCGAGCGCGAAATCGAGCTATTATCCGAGAAATAACCGTATGGCTTGTACCATATTTATTGCCAATAAATGTAATTGATTCACCGCTTTGAAAGTCGGGCACTATTTTTTCTTTTAATTTATTGGAATATTTATTCCGCGCCATTTTAACAATTTTCATTTAAATTTTAAATTCTTCATTAGCTTTGACCGTTAGCATGGTGCAAAAGATCCGCGATTAATTTTTTTTGTTTTGCCTAGAACATGCTTGACAAAATAACAAGTGAAGGTAGTAGCATTTAAGAAGTAAGCGGTAAAATTCGATAACTGTAAACAGAAATATGGTACATGTGCTTTAGTTTTGTCGCGCTACTTTTTAATGAGTTTTGAACTATTTTTATTTTTTTAGAAATATGTTAAGATTTAAAATCAAATTAAAAGCTGTAAAATATAGAATAATATGTTGTGATTAAGAAGCAATAAAAAATATAAAAGTATCACGAGATTTTTCACTTTTTATTCGTATGTTTCCAATGTGATATTTTTTCGTGCTTTAGTTTTGTCCGACACTGTATATGACCTAATCGTCTGTGCCACAGATTAAAATCCTTACAATTTGTTGAACTAAAATTAACTCTGGTCTTTTCTATCAAGACGATACATATTCCCAACTAAAGTTGCTGTTGCAATAAGTTTTCCAATTTTGTTAAAAACTCTGCATCCATTCGAGTCGAACTTTACAACATTGCCATTAGATATCATTTGACTGACTGAGAGCAAGTTTGTACATAAGCCAGGTACTAACAAAACATCTTTGATGATTACTTCATTGGACATTTCATTATTAACAGAAATCATCAAATGTATATCTCCCATAGCTTTTACTTCAAGACTTGAATTATCGGCTATTAGTACTTCTTTTCTAGGAGGAAGTCTTATATTCTTCAAACAGTCTTGTTCTCATGTCATATGAGTTGAAGCACCGGAATCTATATACCAGTTGCTATGATTTAGACTTTTTGCCAAAAAAGTTGTGCATAAAACTGAGTTAACCTGGTCCTTTCCTTTTTTTTATCGAGCAGTCTTTTGAGTAATGTCCAAATTTATTACATGAAAAACATCGAACGAATTTTATATTTTTTTTAGATTTTTCATTTGGTAGCAGAACATGGTTACGATTCATGAATTTTTCACTTTTATGAAATTTCTTGCTGGTGTTACCATACAATGCTGACGACGACATCAATCCATCAGAATCTTTTAAAAATTTATTTTCATAACGGATATCTTGCAACAGTTTTGTTTTCACAAAATCACCAGAAATTATCGCACCAGAGCTTTCTATTCCCATAATCATCGGCATGAATTTCTCTGGAAGTCCAGCCAAGAGAAAAGTCCCAATCCACTCTTCTGAGATCTTCATGCCAATCCCACGAAGTTTATGTGAAGTTGAAATGATAGTGTTAACATACTCGTCAACAGATTCAGATTTTTCCAACGTTGTTGAAACAAATGTTCTTAACAAACCAACTTTTCTGCTTAATCCACGGTCCATAAATGCATTCTCCAGTGAGTCCCAAACTTCTTTTGCTGTTTCCGCTTCTGCAATATGTACGTAGTTCACAGGATCCACTAAAAGAATTATTTTTGCCTTTGCCTTCGTAATTTTCTTTTCGTCGATTTCTGTTCCAAGAATACAATTCTACAGCTCTTCGAGTTGTAAATAATTTTTAACTGAGAAACGCCATGTATCAAAATTTTCACGGCCTTTGAGCCTTTCAATTAAGGGTAACGGAGCTCCACTAGACATCTCGACAGATATTTTGTTTTATTGAAATATTTTCTTTTAATAATTTTCTTCAAACAGAACGTTCTGGGCCCATAACCAGTTGGAATAAATAGAACGTTGAAGAAAAATATAAGACCCGATTCAATAAACAGAACAGAACAGAATGAATTTATTTAGAAGAAAATAATTTGACAAACTAAAAAAAATATTACAACCTGCTATATAAATATTTTGATAAACACAGTTCTATATAAGACAGTATTTATCTTGAATTTATATTTCAACATGGTTAGAGAGGAGAAAACTTCCACTAAGAAAAGTCAACACGAAGTTTACGCTACGAAAGCTAGATGGTGACTGTATTGTAAGTTAGCTTATATGTGTTCTATGTATCTATCAGTTTTTAATCGAACACAAAAAACCGCATGGTTCTATGTCTTCTGGTTTTGAGGGAAAAACCGAAAAGTCAACACGAAGTTTACGCTACGAAAGCTAGATGGTGACTGTATTGTAAGTTAGCTTATATGTGTTCTATGTATCTATCAGTTTTTAATCGAACACAAAAAACCGCATGGTTCTATGTCTTCTGGTTTTTGAGAAAATCGAAAATTACCAAAACTGCTTTTTTTGATTTTTAGTGGTGACGGTGATTCCATTTAAAGGATTAACGTTAATAAACATAATGCATCTTTGTTAGTTCAGTACAGCATTCATTTAACGTTACCCAGAATTGCACACCGTCACGGGAGTTGAATTTTCATTTGGTATTAAGCCAATTTCTTCGAAAAAAGTAATGTTTTTTTCGTTGGTCGACACTAAATCACCGAAAGAAGAAAATATTGGAAAATTATTCAATTTGGGATGGAGTAGTGGATGTTTAACCGCCATTTTTCATTTAGAGAAAAAATCACTTCACTCTTACAAAAGTTGAAAAACGAATGACCTTGGTAAACAATAACTTGTACCACATTTTCATTAACGAACAAAACAACGTTACAAATTGGAATGTTAGCTTTTTTTTATCTAAGTTGGTATACTTTGAACATTTCAGTTGCTTTATATAAATTGGTATGTAAGACACAAACATAGATACATATTAAGAAATTATATATATTTGCTGCAGTCGAGCAGTAGTGCATTACATGTGAATTTTTCATAATGCATTTTAATATTTAAAAATTTTAAGTTTGGAACTTTGGGCTACTTATATAAATATATGTATTTAGTGGACACTGGATAAATAGAATAAATTTGAATTTTTTTAAATACAGATTCTGTGAATGCAAAAGAAACTTTGCATGCACCCAACCTCGCACCTACTCCAAATCCTATAGTGTGCCAAGCAGGGGGGTTGCAGGAGGGCAGCATGCCCCCCATACATACTTTACTGTTTATATATTGTAATGTTGGAAGCTAGCACTGATTTATTTATGTATGGAAGCAAAAAATATCAAACATTTTGTAGAAAAGTAGTTTTAGTTATTTTCGATTTTCTCAAAAACCAGAAGACAAAGAACCATGCGGTTTTTTGTGTTCGATTAAAAACTGATAGATACATGAAACACATGTAAGCTAATTTACAATTTCATTTCACAATTTTGAAAACAATCGGTCTATACTTTTTTTTCACGTTATTTTATCAAAATTTGGACTTTAAATGCGAATTTCTCAAAAACCATTGACATGAATAATTTAATTTAAATGCAGGATTATAGAACAATCTTCTGGCTTTCAAACGCAGTATAGCACTTTATTGTAAGTGTTGCCGTTGTTTTTTAATATTTTTTTTTTCAATTTAAACCATTTTTTCTAAAAGTGCCCCTACCTCCTAAACGGAGGTTTTCTCAAAAAACAGAAGACGTAGAACCATGCGGTTTTTTGTGTTCGATTAAGAACTGATAGATACATGAAAGACGTATAAGCTAATTTACAATTTCATTTCACATTTTTGAAAACAACCGGTCTAAACTTTTTTTTCACGTTTTTTTTATCAAAATTTGGACTTTAAATGCAAACTTCTCAAAAAACTATTAATATGAGTAATTTAATTTAAATGCAGGCTTTCAAACGCAGTATAGCACTTTATTGTGGGTGTTGCCGTTGTTTTTTAATATTTTTTTTTTCTAAAAGTGCCCCTACCTCTTAAACGGGGGGAGATAGACCCCCCCCCCCATAGTAAAAAGTGCTTATTTTTGACCCCTCTACAAAAATCCGTCATCAAATCTTGGCGGCCAAGTTATCGAACTCGTGCCTAAATATTTTACAAGGAGGGTAGGTAAATAAGTAAAGTATAAACAATTCTGACATGACTATTTATAACATCAAAATATTAAAATGTGTGTATGCGTATGTACATAAATTACATACTATTACATTTTGGTCAAAAAAATTAAAAATAAAATGTACGACTGGATCGCACGAACTTGCTCTTATGTAAAAGTACTTAGCAATTTAAAATACATTTTATAAATGAAGCGCTGAAAGAATGAAGGTCTTAAGTAAAATTTTTGGAAATTTGGCTTTTTTTCTTACAGATGAAAGTCTTATATGGAAACTTAAATTTCTGACTCATCTGTACTCTTCTATCGCCTATAGATTCATATTTAGCCAAAGATGAAGGTGATATATGCAACTACTTTGGTAAAAAAAAGTTAAAGTAAATAAACTTTAAATGTTTGTAAGTCAAATGTTTAAAAATGTCGCTTAACACCTTCATCCTTTCAGCGCTTCAAATATAAAACATGGATGTAATGAGATACAAATGTTCAAAAGCCTGGAATTGCCTGATTTTTTGAAAAGTATGAATTTACGCAAATAAAGTTTAAAAATCGTTTTATTAAAGTAATTTTTTATATAACAAATTTCTTTCAAATTTTTCTTGAAAAAAATTTGGGATGCCAATTTTAAGTGCTTAATAATATAGATTTTAGGAAATAATTTCAAAAAATAATCGTTCACACGTTTTCAAGATATTGATTTTTCAAAAAATAAAGTTTTTTTTTTTTTTTTTTAACAAAAAAAATATATTTTTCGATTAAATTTATATACAATTTTAAACTTAAGTGGGCTCCTAGTGAAAATTTTTGTTTAAAATCGTTAGAGCCGTTAATGAGAAAGTCGAAAATTAAAAAAACGGTTTTATGGCAGGTACCATTAATAACATTTTGCCCCAAAATGTTTTTTTTTTACCAAAATGTAGTCCATGTCCATAGTATCATACATATTTTTTTTTTTTTATCAAAATCGTTAGAGCCGCTTTCGAGATAAATAGGATTTTGCATTACGGGTGTATGGGTGGTACCGTTAGTTTTGGAGCTAGAAAAAAAATTCAATTTCTCCTCTAGGGAATCACCGAAAACCCTTAACTACCGAGTTTGAAGAAAATAGCTCCAGTGGCTTAGAGTGTAGATCGAGGTACAGACAAACAGACATACGGACATACAGACAGGCAGACGGAATTGTCAGACCCACTTTATTCTATTCGTCTTCGCTATCATCGTAATGTCAACTTTGATCAAAATCTCGAGTTCGATTTTTTTTTCCAAGTGCAGAACTTGCACTATAGTATAGCTTCAACCAATTCAGTTGGCCAAAGGTCGGTTGCGCAGAGAGAGGATTTAAGTGAACAAAAATGGTGCGCAAGATATACAGGGTGATTGGCATAAGGTGTGACAAAAAGCTAGGGCGTGTAGGTTGGACTTAGACAAGAAAAAAATCGTATGGGAGGGGGGGTCTATTTCCCCCCGTTTAGGTGGGAGGGGCCATTTAAGAAAAAAATCACTTAAAACAGAAAAAAAATTATTAGAAAATAACGGTGATACCTACAGAGTAATGCTATGGCATTTTGAAAAGCCAGAAATACATTCTTTAATTTTGTTTTCAAATAAAGTTGTTCGAGTGAATAGTTTTTGAAAAATTAATTTTCAAAATCAAAATGCTCTCACGCAGGTGTTCTCAATGAAAAAATGTGTGAAATATGGTTAATCCAGTACTTTGTCACATTATTGTATGTTTATAAGACGATAATTAAAAAAATAGTAAAAAGAAAGTTAATCCTTTCAATCGTAAATTCACCTAAGAATCCAAAAACGTATAAAAACTAAAATAAAAGGCTTTTCTTAGAACAAAAGTAGTTTTTCTTATTTTTGATTTTCTCAAAAACTACAAAACATTTTGACATCCGGTTTTTTGTGTTTGATCAAAAATTAATATGAGCATTGAATATTGAATAAAAAAATAATACTTAATTACGTAAAATTTTGAAAAAAATTTGTTTAAAAAAAAAATTTTTCATTTTTTTTTTTCAAAATTTTGATTTTGAAAATTAATTTTTTAAAAACTATTCACTCGAACAACTTTATTTAAAAACAAGATTAAAGAATGTATTTCTGGCTTTTCAAAATGCTATAGCATTACTCTGTAGGTATCACCGTTATTTTTTAATAATTTTTTTTCTGTTTTAAGTGATTTTTTTCTTAAATTGCCCCTCCCGCCTAAACGGGGGGAAATAGACCCCCCCTCCCATACGATTTTTTTCTTTTCTAAGTCCAACCTACACGCCCTAGCTTTTTGTCACACCTTATGCCAATCACCCTGTATAATGAGTAAAGATTTTTCCTTAAATCTTACAGTGCCTAACTCAACTTTGGCAAATAGTTTAGGGATTATTGTTTATTTCTATGTTTTATGATTTGTGGCTTAGCAACAGAAAGGTTCCGGTTGCGTTATGTTTATATTTATTTTATGGTGTTAGTGTTTATTTGATATATGTATTTATTATTTTTTGACCTGTGGGGTTTTGGGATTAATTGTAGGTTAGTGTTAATTAGTTAGATTAGTGTTTACGAGTTTGAATAATTTTTACCTACGAGTTTTTAAGAATTTATTTTACCTTAAAATAATTATTATAAATTTGTACTTCAAAAATAAATATAAAACATAATAATAAAATAAAAATAATATAAATAACAATAATATAATTTGAATAATAAATGTTCATTTACATATACTTAGTTTTAAGAACTAATGTCGCTTTCATAGTCGGTTGAAGAATCGTCACCTGGATTAATTATAATTGAATCCGAAATTGTGACCCAGGTCAGATCGTAAGAAAAGTATTCTTCCGCAGTTCTTATGGCTTTTTCACACACTTTTCGCTAGTGTTCAGCCGTTATTTTTGAAAATCCTTCCTCTGCTAATTTTTGAACATCTAACAAATTGAATGTTGTGTTTCGAGAATATACTCTTGCCTTGACAGTTGCCCAAATATTTTTAATGGGATTGAGATCTGGATGATAAGGTAGTAAACGTAGAACCTCATGTCCCATGCCGTCAATGATATCGTCAATTTTATGCTTTGGGTTGTGTGTAGCTCGGTGTCGTTTTATTACCTCATACAGTTCAAGTTTCAACACCTGTATAGTATGAGGAATATTGTTTTCGGTTAGCCATTGTATTTCGGATTTATTGCTAGCAGGAGTAATTTGTTTTTCTTCTAATTTATTGTGGTACGAGGATGCATTTGCAGAAATTTTCGAAGTTCATGTCGTCGTGATAGTCTCCCGTTTTCGTTCCAGATTTGAATAAAAGTAAGGAGTTTTTCACGAAACCTTTTTTACCACCTGCATGCGCCATTATCAGCCTCTTTCCCTTTGAAATTGGCGTCTTCAACCCACTGCTACTGTCATCAGTCCAAGCCCGTGACCTTGTATGTGAGCTATGAATATAGCTTTCCTCCAAATAAATGATGTCATATCATTTTGTAACTCGCAGGATTTTCAAGAACAAGGATTTTCTTAAATTGCGACTTTTTCTTTGCTTAAAC
The DNA here is from genome assembly GCA_911387755.1 of Chrysotoxum bicinctum. Taxonomy (NCBI): domain Eukaryota; kingdom Metazoa; phylum Arthropoda; class Insecta; order Diptera; family Syrphidae; genus Chrysotoxum; species Chrysotoxum bicinctum. Next base: position 108,289,826 of record OU426988.1, read on the forward strand.
ATTTACCATCAAACTTTTCTGAGAATGTGTGAGTATGATTGTCTTTGCTTTGTTCTTTGTTTTCTGTTCGCATTCTCGTTTTCGAAAGTAGTTTTTGTTTTCCCATTCCCACCACCCACGCGCTATTAGATTGTTTTTTGTTCTCTTACGTGTTTGGCACTGACGACTGACACTGACATTTCCTGGAATTTCTCCTTACCTTTGTGCTTTGTCTGTAACATGTAACATCCCGCATCGTGGAGCAATGGGTTGTTTTGCAACATTTTTTTATTAGGGCTAAATTTGAAGAAAGTACAGATTCAAAAATTGATATTATTCTCGAAAATTTGAACAACGAAAATTTATTTTATTTAAAGTTTCTAAAATATAATCTTTCAAAAATAAATATTTTAAACAAAGTTTTTCAGAGTGAAACATCACAAATTGCATATTTGTGCTCTTATACATATAGAAGATCCTCTATTTATTATTTTTCAAAATTTTTTATTGAAAGAATGTGTTCTTGGAAAATCTTTTTCTGAGATTGATTATCGAAACGAAAATTGTTTTAAAAAATTGAAGAATAATATATATCGGCATGGAAGCCGAAAATTGCTTAAAGGATAAAAAACTCACAAATTTTGAAATTATTTGCATAAAAAAATGTACTTCAATATTATTTGACGCTTTGCTAAGAATTTTTTTCAAGATTTAATGTTAAAGATGAGAAGCTTTCTATTTTAAAACATATAGATCCAAAAATAATTAGGTCAATTCAGGATTTTAACTATTTTCGGTTGGTTTCAAATTGGAATAGCTTTACAAATGAGCCAGCAAAAGTGGTAGATCAATACAAACACCTAGAGCTTCAAGCGTTGACAAAAACTTTGGCAAAATTTTTGAAATTAAAAATATAGAAGAGTTTTGGTACAAGGTTGGTACTTTAAAAAATAGTTTAGGTGATAACCTATACTTTGACCTTTACGAATTTGTTTGTAAAATTTTAACGTTGTCACACAGCAGCGCTTGCGCTGAGCAAGTTTTTTCAAAGCTTACGCTTATGAAAAATAAATTAACAAACCGTTTACAAAGGGAAACCTGCGAAAATATGTTAGCTTCCACAAATCTCATTGACTGTGATATAAGTGAGTGGGTTCCTGAAAACAACCTAATTAAAAAGTATAGAGAAACTTATTTAAAAAAACGAAACATTAATGTAATTTACATATCTTTTTAGGTATTTATTTTAACTTAAAACCTACATACATATTAATTTATGTAAAATGAAGTCTTTAAATTAGGTTTTTTTTTGTTTTTGTTATTTTTTAATGTATACTTCCTATCTAAGTGTTTAAATAAAGAAATTCAAAAAAATATCTAAATTGTTTTTCCTATAGTAAAAAAAAAAATAATATTTAGGTATGCGAGTTTTTCTTTCAATTGCGACTTTTTGTTCAAAAATGCGACTTTTTCAATGAATTCGAATTTGCGACTTTTTTTTGTAAAAGCGACTTTTTTCTGCGACTTTTTGAAAAATCCCAGGGGTAACCCTGCTACCAACCTACTCAATACGCAAGTGGAATCGAAAAATATGTACATCAACGAATGCCTATCATATCAAACAAGACGATTACTTAACACTGCAAAGTCGATGAAGGTGAACAAGGGGTATAAATATGTCTGGACGAAGAATGGGGCTATATATATGCGGAAGAAAGAGGGTGACAACTTTGTAAGAATAAACAGTGCTGTTGATTTAGAAAAAATATGAATGTTGTTAATCCAGTCCCAAATATAAGCTCAAATGCATGTGAATACCCAGTTGAAGATGTAGTTAGTTCTTGTTTTTGTTTACATCAAAATATACGTAGCTTAAGAAAAAATTTTTCTAGTCTATTAGTTCATGTTGAGTCTCTTATTAAATTACCGGTAGTAATAGTCTTGAGTGAGATTTGGGTGTATGATTTTGAACTTACTTTGTATAATATACCGGGATACTCTTTATTTGGCAATTGTAATAACTCATATTCTGCTGGTGGTGTTGCTGTGTATGTTAAGGATGGTTATGTGTGCAATTGCTCTAAATTAAATCTTTCTAGTGCTGATGCAATGAACCTAACGATTCCGTTCGATAATTTTAACTATACAATATTATGCATATATAGATTACATTGTTTTAGTAAAAAAAAATTCATTGAAGAGTTTAGCAATATAATTAAAACGATAAAGGCGAAAAATTTAATTGTTTTGGGAGATATTAATATTGATATACTCAATGATTTAGATAATGATTCCGAAAATTATTTGTTTACATTGGCTTCTAATGGTCTTAAGAGTCTTATTAACGAACCAACCCGCGTGACCGATTCCACTGAAAGTTGCATTGATCATATATTTTTAAGATCTCATAAGAATAATAAAAAAATATTTAGTGGTAGTGTCTATGATTTTAAACTTACTGATCACAGAATGACTGTGCTTAATTATTATTGTGATCATATTGGATCTAATAAATTGAAACCATCAGCTAATCAAATGAAATATAAAGTTAATTTTGAATTATTAAAAGAATGTTTGAAATACGAATTCTGGGATCCAGTTTATTTAAAAAGTGATCCCTCTTCTGCTTTTGATCAGTTTATAAATATTTTACAAAACCACATAAAATCGTGCTCCTTTTTATCAAGGCAAAACTTCAATAGTAAAAAATTTTTAAAGCCTTGGATGAATACTTATCTTCTTAATCAAATAAAAAAGAAGAACAAAATTAGCATGAAATGTAAGAAGCATCCAAAAAATAAAAAACTTAAAAAACATTACGAAAACGTAAGTAAAACTGTCTCTGAAAAGATAGAGGATACACGTAATAACTACTACTCTGGCCTGTTTACAAGAGCTGATGGGAATTTACGTGAAGAATGGAGAGTAGTTAACAACATTTTAGGGACTGAAAGAAATCGGATTGAAATTGCTAATATAGAAGTAAATGGAGTAACGATATCAGATTATTGCACAATTTCTAATAAATTCAATGAGTATTTCACAGAAATATCTGAAAAACTGAAACCTGTAACCGAAAGCTGTAATACTTGCAATTGCTCAAATTTTTCAGATTTCGAAGATATTCAAGTTAACAGCTTTGTTTAGAAGAGATAACTTCAAGAGAAATCTATAATGTAATTTTGGGCTTGAAAAATAAAAATTCTTGCACTACTGATGGTGTATCAAGTTCAGTTTTGAAACATATTGCCTTCTATGTAGTAGACGTCTTGTGCTTCTTATTCAACCAGAGTATTTATAGGGGTTGTTTTCCTGATCACCTTAAATGCGCGGAGGTTATACCACTTTTTAAAAAAGGATGCAGAAAAAAGATCTCAGATTACAGACCTATATCTCTCCTCTCGACTTTTTCTAAGATCTTTGAAAAGTTACTAAAAGTTCGTATTGTGTCGTTTTTAGATAAATGTAACTTCTTTTGTAGCAATCAATTCGGTTTTAGAAAAGGAATGTCAACTGAAGATGCTATATTGAGGGTTTGTAGCCATTTTTATGCTAGTCTTAACTATAATAAGTCAACCATAGGTCTATTTATTGACATGACAAAGGCATTTGACATGGTGGATCATGATCTATTGCTTAAAAAAATGTACAATGCTGGTTTTCGAGGTCATATTTTTCTGTGGCTTCAATCTTATTTAAAAGACAGAAAGCAGAGGGTAATTGTCAATGGATTTTTAAGTGAATCTAAACCTTTAAAAAACGGTGTACCACAGGGTTCTGTACTGGGCCCATTGTTTTTCCTTATTTACATCAACTCTCTCTTTCAACTTAAACTTAATGGTATTCCTACTGCCTTTGCTGACGATATCGCATTTACGTACGAAGGTCATAATTTATTTGAATGTATTGTAAATATCGAGGAAGATCTTGAAATCTTAAGATTGTGGTTTACCTCACATAAATTAATTATTAGTGAGAAAACTAAACTAATTTCTTTTAAATTATCCGGAAATAGCTTAGAAGAATATAACCTATTTTTTCACGCCTACGACTGTAATAAATTTTCATTACCTATTCACAATTGTGGTAGAGCAAATTTTAATTCTAACTTCAAGTGCTCAGAAAGATGTTTCAAAATTGAATCAGTTGATCACTTTAAATATCTTGGTGTTACGATCGATTTTAATATAAACTGGAAAATTCATATCCAAACGTTAAAAGTATACATGATGTTAGTCACACGTAAAATGTATCTCTTAAAAGAGTTTTGCTCTCGAAAAGTCCTAACTCGAATTTACTATGGGCTTGCTCATTCGAAGTTGCAATATGGGATCACTTGTTGGGGTGGTTCGTATGCTAATTCTCTTAGACCCTTACTGATAGCTCAAAAGCTCTCCGAGTGTCGTGGGGTGCGCATCTCATTTGAGTTAAGTATATTTTCAATAATGAACTGCACAGAGTGTTCAAAAAAAATACTAAAGAACGATCCATTGCGAATTTCGTGTAGTGATTGTAATTGGTCATTTCACGGTGCATGTGTCGGTCTACTTAAAGATGATATCGATTTTATGAAAACCACAAATAAATCATTCCGATGTAAAAAGTGCTTTGCAAAAAGACGTTCAACTATTCATCAGCCCGAACAAGTGCTAGGCAGTGTTGCGTTGCCAAACGTCAATTTAAATCAAGGCTCCTCGAGTAGTGACAATTTAGCTCAATATACTGACATGGCGCCAGCACAAGATAAAACTAGCACTGATAAATCTAATGTAGCCAACTTAGAAAACATAGGTGAAATTACCCTGCAAATGATCTACAAAAAAATCACAAATTTAGAAGCCGTTAATAAAGAATTTCTAGTTTCTCTATCAGCTTTAACAAAAGAAAATGAATTGCTTAAATCTAGAGTTCATCTTCTAGAAAATAGGTTACATTGGCAACAACAAAGTCAATTAGCTAACTGCATCGAAATCACGGGATTAAACGACATCAACGACAACAACTCCAAAAGCGTCGCACAAAAGATCTTCCGTGAAGCTATTGATGTTGAGGTGAATGATTGCGATATAAGCAAGTGCTATGTTAAAAAAAGGAGAGGCAGAGAGTCGAGCGAGAAAAAACAAGAGAGCAAACCAGTTTTATTCATAGAACTAGCTGATAAATATCTTAAACAGCGCATTATGAAAGAGAAGTCTAAAAATCATCAAAAAATCAAATCTTGGTGTGCAGGCAGCAGCAACAGCATCGGCAGTGGACAGGGGCGAGTTATTTACATTAATGATGCACTAACAAAGTACACTCATGCATTGTTGATGCAAGCGAAGGCGATTAGGAAGGAGAAATTATATAAATACGTATGGATAAAAAACAATAGAATTCTGATAAGAAAGATTGAAGGTAGTGATCCCATCTCAATAAGGTCTTTTGAAGACCTGAATAACATTTTATAATTTTTTTTCTTTTTAAACCTTTAATGAACTTTAACTTTGAATTAATTAGTGATGATGTTCCTACCTTTAATCTTTTGAACTCATATAATAATTGTGAACAATTTTTTCTTTCTAAAAACTATTGCTCTAACAAACTTTCTTTGATTCACCAGAATATCAGAAGCTTAAGAGAAAAATTTGCTTGCCTTGTTTCTCATTTAGATTCTTTTGCATGTATTCCCGACTTTTTATTTGTTTCTGAGATTTGGATATATAATTTTGAGATAAGTGATTATACTTTGCCTGGATTTAAATTTTTTGCTAAAACGAATGATGATTACTGTGCTGGCGGTGTGGGTTGTTTTGTGAAGGATTGTTATGAATGTGTTTCAACGGAAATTGATTTTTTGAGCGCCGACATTTTAAAACTGTCTTTTAAACTAGATCAAGAAGACATTGTTATTCTTTGCATCTATAGATTACATAAGTATAGTGCGTCGGTGTTTATGGATGAATTTTTTAACCTTTTGGATAGAGAAAATTCAAAGAACTTAATCATTTTAGGAGACATAAATATCGACATTTTGGAAAATTCTGATGCCGTTTCTGCTTATTTGTCGGTTCTTGCATCTCATGGCTTAGCTTCTTTTATTAACGAACAAACAAGGCCAGCGTCGGGGAAATGTTTAGATCATATTTATGGTCGATTTTCCAACTGCTCGTTAAGCTCAGTTGAAAAATGTGTTTTTGATCTAGGTATTACTGACCATGCGATGACAGGAATTTTAGTGAGTTGCCTTAGTAAATTCCGGACTTCATCTCCTGTTTTAAGTGTTGAAAAAACTGAAATCGATTTTTCCTTATTGAAAACAAAACTTTCTCATGAACGTTGGCAGTCAGTTTACTTGGAGGATAATATTTCGAAAGCCTATGATATTTTTATTGAAACTTTAAAAAAATATATTATTCAATGTAGTTATACTATAAATAAAAGATGTAAGCAAATAAAATTAAAACCGTGGATAAACAACTATATGTTAAAAAAAATTAATCTGAAAAATAAGTTAAGAATCAAATGTGCAAAACATCCACTTAACCAGAATTTAAAAAGACGATACGAAAAGATGTGTTCCAAACTTAGAAAAGAAGTTCCGCTTTGTAGAGAACGCTTTTATAGCAACCAATTCGATCTTGCTAGAGGAGATATTAAAAATGAATGGAAATTGGTAAACTGTATTCTTAACAAGCCTCCATCTTCCAAAAAGGATATTAGCATTAAAGTAGGCGAAAATATAGTATCTGATAAAAACATTATTGCAAGTACGTTTATTGATTATTTTGTCAATGCGACAAACTCCTTACAGTGTTCTTTTTCTTCTAACTGTACTTCTTGCAGTTCTGCAATTATTTGTGGTGATCCTTTAACCCAAAACTCGTTTTTCTTTGAACCCATAACTGGTTTAGAGCTCCTTAAATGTATTGGCAGTCTTAAAAATTCGGATTCTTGTGGTCCTGATGGAATTTCAATTAAGGTACTTAAAAATATTGCGTGCTTCGTAGTAGATGTATTAGCTTTTATATTTAATAGAAGCATATTCTCAGGAATTTTTCCTGAAGCATTGAAATGTGCTGATATTGTTCCAATCTTTAAAAAAGGTTCAGAGAAAGAAGTAAGTAATTACAGACCCATTTCGATTCTTTCTTCAATTAGTAAAATTTTTGAAAAAAGTATTAAAAAAAGACTCATTGATTTTTTAAATAAAAAACAATTTTTAAATCCACTGCAATTTGGTTTTCAGAAAAAAAAATCGACGGAAGATGCTCTTCTAAAATTTTGCTCTGATATCTTCAATAACCTAGATAAACAAAAGTTCACAGCTGGGCTCTACGTTGATATCACTAAAGCTTTTGATATGGTGAACCATGATATAATGGTAACTAAACTAGAAAATTTGGGTTTAAGAAGTTTTATGAGGGACTGGTTTAGATCCTATCTTAATAATAGACCACTGAGAGTTAAAATTGGCAATTTTAGGAGTGAATCTAAATTTACTAACATAGGGGTTCCACAAGGTTCAGTGCTGGGACCAATTTTGTTCCTAATATATATTAATTCTTTATTCAGCTTAAAACTGAAATCTAATGTTACTGCTTTTGCTGATGACATTGGTTGTGCATTTGGTGCTGATAGTCTCCTGGATCTCGTCTGTGAAATCAATTGGGATCTACACATGCTTAGGTCATGGTTCGCTGAACATAAGCTAGTCATAAGTGCAAAAACGAAAATTATGTTCTTTAGTCTTTCCCAACAGAACTCCTTGGAACCGGATATTTTCTTCCATGAGCCTGAATGCCTAAGATTCAAATTGAAAAGTTGCGATTGTATTTGTTATCCAACATCGATCACATACTCTCACAACTTCAAATGCAGTGATCATTGTTTTAAAATTGAGAAAGTTGATGTATTTCAATACCTTGGTCTCTTAATTGACTCTAAGATGTCTTTTAGTAATCACTCTGAGAATTTAAAAAAGTATTTCCGTTCCACACTTCGGCATTTTTTTTACCTCCAAAAAGTATGCTCACCTGATCTACTTAAAAAAATTTACTATGGAATTTTTCAATCGAAATTACAATATGGTGTAGCATGTTGGGGTGGAATACATTTTAACAAAATAAAACCGATTTTGACACTTCAAAAATACGTTATTAGAAAGTTAAGCAGAAAACATAGACTGCATCATAGTTTTCCATTATTCATGGGGTTGAAGATTCTTCCCGTAAGACACTTATATTGCTATAAAGTCCTTAAAACTTTTTTCAAGCGCTCAGGTAATTTAAATTTCAGAGTTTTGGACAGACATAACCTCCGTGGTAACATGCAATGTATGGTACCTGTTCCTAACTTCCGCACTACTGCCTTCCGTAATTTCTATTCTGTTATGTCTCCTCGTTTATTTAATAAACTTCCGATCATGATAAGATCACTTATATTACAAAATCGTTTTGAGAAACTTGTAAAGGGCTGGTTGTTTACTTTTCACTTTGATGAGTTGGAAAGAATGTTGTCTCCAGTTATATAAGACTTCAATATTTCTGGTCTTTCAAAGAGAGCTTGTTCTCTGTTCTTTATAACTTTTTGGTTTATCTTTTGGTTTGTATAATTGATTTGAATTTTTAACATTTCTTATTTTTCTTTTCATTTTGAAATGTACATTTTTCTTTAATAAGGGTCACCCCACCCACTTATTATTATTTGTTTTTTTTTGTTAAGCTTGAAGTGGCATTTAGCACTGTTTTTATTCTTAAAATATATAATGCCACTACTTTATTTCTATTAGTTATATACATTATTATAATATGAATTGTTGTATGTATCTTACCTTCTGAAGAAATAAATGTATTTATAAATCTAATCTAAAAAAAAAAGCACTTAATTAGAATAATTTACAAAAAGAATCGGTTAACTGAAAGTTTGCCTTTATTTAAAGATTTGCGAATTCTTCCAATGAGACATTTATACGTTTTTAAAGTTCTAAGAGAGTTTTTCAAACAAAGCGGTAACATTCCGAGTAGGAATTCTCAAATGTATAATTTACGAATAAATAATTTGAGATTAGTTAATGTTCCACTTGCTCATAAAACTCACTTTACACATTTTTATACATACACAGCTCCTTATCTTTTTAATAAATTGCCTATATGTATCAGAGAGACTTTTAGTTTTTCTTCTTTCAATAAAAAAGTCAAAGACTGGTTATTCACTCTGCATTACGATTACATTGAATCTTTTATCTAAAATTTTAAGCTTTTTTTCATTTTAAATTATTAATGTAGACCTTTTTGAACTTCTACGTATATAAATATGTATTAATTATTTCTTTGAATTGCTGAAAACATTTTCGTATTGTAAAATAACTTTTTTTTCTCAATTTTTTCTTTTTTTTTTTTCTTTATTATATTATTACTATGTAAACACTGATTGTCACCCCACATCAAATATTATTTGAATTATAAATTAAGCTTTTGATGTTTCATTCAACACTAACTTCCATAGTTACAGAATGAATACTATTATTCTATATATATTTCTATCATATAAGCTTTTGTAATATAGTTTTTAAGTATGAAATGAATAAATAAATTACTACTACTACTACTTTCATCAGCGCAGTTGTACAACTACTGTGTTTGGGTCGAAAACCAGAATGAATATTGTTTAAGAGGCTGTTACTCCGTACATAACTATTATGTAAGTTGAGTTTGCATTATACGTTCACAGACTTTTGACAGAAATGAAAGAATGGAAATCGGTCTGAATTCATCACATAAAGAATTTTTGGGATGGGTATAATTTTAGCCGATTTCTAATCTTGAGGACAAATTCCAGTAGTAAGAACAGTGTTGAAAATATGTGTTAAAAAGGGCAGCAACAAAGGCAAAATGGCTTTTTTTTGGAAAATATGGTTAATTCCATCCATCCCCACTGCATTAGATTTAACTGCAAGGAAATTTTTAACAACTTCATTCGTTACTCCTGAAAAAGAGAATGAGGAGAAGGAAAACAAGTCTTAAACTCGTAGGTCATCTCTTTCTATGACTGGGCTTGGTTCAAAGGAGATAAAAACTTTAGATTAAGTTCATTGCGGTCAATGTTGATTTGAATAACTGGACGTTGTTTTCCCATTCCAAATTCACGAAGGTTTTTCCAAAGTTTTCGGCCATCAGAACTTGTGCTAAGACGGGTGGAATAAAATTGATTTTTTGCAGTTCTAATTTCTAAAACAATTTTGTTACGCAAAATTTTGTAGGCTTTATAAAATTCTTCAGCCCGATATCGTATCCACCATCGGTAAGCTTGATCACGCTGGTAAATAAGATCTTTAATTTCATTGGTGAACCAGGGTTTCGGTATCGAAAGGGATCTTTTGGTTATAAGTGGGACATGGGTATCGAACAGGTTTATTAGGTTGTTAATCAAAAACTCAACTTGATCATCAGGTGAGGACATAAAGTAAATATTGTCCCAAGGAATACAGCGAATATGGTGTTCGAGTAATGATAAGTTAATGTTTTTAAAGTTCCGAACTTGAAAAGACAGAATGCGTGTTATATTCAGTACTAAAATCAAAAGTCAGAAAAATAAGATCGTTGCATGAACATATAGGAGCAGAAAGTTGGTCGTAGCATAACACTTTGTCAATATTATTAACAAAGAAAATATCCAGTAAAGTGCTTGAGGTTCTAGTAAAGTGAGTGGAAACTGAAGAGTTAACGGGATAAAGATCACAAGAACTCATTTCTTCACACAGACTTTTATCAAGCGACAAGCGTTCTCTTGTTCTCATCAAAATTTATAGCACAAACAAATCGTACCAGACACAGCGCATCCCTTTCCCACCGGGGTTATATTGTTTCTGTTCTACTTTTTTTTATTATATTTTGTCATTCGTAGAATTTCTGTGTGGATGGATGTTGTTTTTGTTTTTATATTTGCCTTTTCCTGTGTTCCTTTATTGGTTTTGGTGGCTGGTGTATGTAGCGGCGAATCCTTGGATGGTGTTTTTTTTTTTTATTTTGTTTTCTTGTGAGGGTATTGCACTTTTTGGTAAGAATTTTCTTGTTTGGATTTTGGCAATATCTTTTCGTTTTCAAGTGTATAGCTTGAACCAATTCAGTTGGCCAACGGTCGATTGCGCAGAGAGAGGATTTAAGAGAACAAAAATGGTGCGCAAGATATTTAATGAGTAAAGATTTTTCCTTAAATCTTACATTGCCTAACTCAACTTTGCTTTGATAAATAGTTAAGGGATTATTGTTTATTTCTATGTTTTATGATTTGTGGCTTAGCAACAGAAAGGTTCCGAGGGCGTTATGTTTATATTTATTTTATGGTGTTAGTGTTTATTTGATATATGTATTTATTATTTTTTGACCTGTTTGAATAATTTTTACCTACGAGTTTTTAAGAATTTATTTTACCCTAAAATAATTATTATAAATTTGTACTTCAGAAATAAATATAAAACATAATAATAAAATAAAAACAATATAAATAAGAATAATATAATATAAATAATAAATGTTTATTTACATATACTTAGTTTTAAGAACTAATGTCGCTTTCATAGTATCGTCACCTGGATTAATTATAATTGAATCCGAAATTGTGTCCCACGTCAGGTCGTGAGAAAAGTATTCGTCCTCAGTTCTTATGGCTTTTTCACGCACTTTTCGCCAGTCTTCAGCCTTTATGTTTGAAAATTCTTCCTCTGCTAATTTTTGAACATCCATATGATAGGGTGGTAAACGTAGAACCTCATGTCCAATGCCGTTAATGGTGATCTTATGCTTTGGGTTGTGTGTAGTTCGGTGTTCTTTTATTAGCTCATACAGTTCAAATTTCAACATCTGTATAGTATGCGGAATATTGTTTTCGGTTAGCCATTGTATCATCTCGGATTTCTTGCTAGCGCTGTGTTGAAACATTTAAAGGGTAATCATAATCCCTTGAGCGCGGGTAGATTATAAAAAAAAAGTAAAGCAGAAGTAATTTGTTTTTCTTCTAATTTATTGTGGTACGAGGCGTTGTCCATTACAATAACTGAAGGTTCTCCAAGTTATTCAAAACTTGTTCTTGGATCCATTTGCAGAAAGTTTCGAAGTTCATGTTCTCGTAATAGTCTCCCGTTTTCGTTTTTCACGAAACCTTTTCCACCACCTGCATGCGCCATTATCAGCCTCTGTCCCTTTGAAATTGGCGTCTTCAACCCACTGCTACTCTCATCAGTCTAAGCCCATAGCCTTGTATGTGAGCTATGAAAATAGCTTTCGTCCAAATAAATGATATCATATCCTTTTGTTCTGTATTCCCGGATTTTTCTCAGATACTTCACTCGCATGAGTTTTATATCATTTCTTTCACAGAGAAGTTTCCGGTTGTTTTGAGTTTTTTTTGTAGCTAAATCCGTTTCTTCTTAGAATCCTGTTGAGAGACGTAATACTTAAGTTAAATTCCAGATTTTCCTGTACTCGTTGTCTCAACATTTTTAAGGATATCATCATTTTTTCCTCCTGGTGGAAGTTGTGCATTATACGACGAATAGCTGCGATGTCAAATTCGTGTAGTCCAGTTTTCCACTTCGTATGCTGCACTTTTTACTTGCAACTTATAGGTACTATAAGGCAAGTTATGCATTCGTAAAAAAAATCGAACTCGAGATTTTGATCAAAGTTGACATTACGATGATAGCGAAGACCAAAAAAGTGGGTCTCGCAATTCTGTCTGTCTGTCGGTTCGACTACAGCCTAAACGGCTCGGCCGATTTTCTTCAAACTTGGTAGATATGGGTTTTAATTTTTTTCCCCCCGGACGTTTTTTTCTGTTTTTTTTTTTTTTTTTTAAGACCAAAAATAACGGTACCTGCCATACGATTTTTTTTCGAAATTTTATAAATATTTTTTTTTTCTCAACTGTCCCACAGAATTTAAAAAAAAAAATTTAAAAAATTTCATTTGGTTAAAACTTGCTAATGGTTGAAAAAATTTTTACAAAAAGCCCGCCCCCTGGGTCCATTTTTTTGTTTTTGATTTTCTCGAAAACGGTACAGCCGATTTAAATAATTTTTTTTTATGCCAAAGCTCCTCCAAAGTTTAAATATTATTACGAGGGTTCGGATTTCCATGCAAATGCTAATTTTTTAGGAAAACCTTAGAAGCAAGGCAACTTATTATGTATACGAATCAAGAAATTTCCTTTAAAATGACATTTAATCGTTAGTGCATATTTTTGCATATTTTACTATAAATGCATATTTTGCATTTTTTTGTGCATATTTTACTATAAATGCATATTTTTTATAATAAATTTATATTTTTAGAGTGCCTACCTATATTGTTCAAAACTAGGCAAAACTAAACTAGGCAGTAAAAAAAATATAAATTTTATGTCAGTGCAAACGAACCTTAAGACTATTATCTATTTCTTTTATTCATTTCAGTATCTTGAACCATATTCAAACACCACAATATAAAGCATTATTATAAACAAAGGTGCATATATGACGTTGACTAGATTGTGCCAGCAAAACATTGACATAAAAAAAATAAAGTCTGTGTATTTGAAACTGTATAAATGAGATCGAAATTTAAACGATCATCTTTCAAAAATGAAAGTGTGTGGGTATAATGTGGTAAAGGTTAAAGCGCGAAACAGTTTGAACCAGCAACAGCGGAAGCCATTGTTTTAGAACCAATGGCGCAAAATTTTAATTGAATTAGTACGATGCTAAAACTGTTTTAGTATGATACTTGGTTAAAAAAACGAATTTGCAAATTTTAATCGAATATAGCATTCTACTTTCTCTACCCTTTTATTAAAGTTAAAATCATCGAATACATACTTTATCTTTTTAGTATCGTGCTAGCTTCATATGACTCTATGACATTTGCAAACATCAAAAAAGGTTCGTGCACTTACTTTTTTACACGAAATGTCATTGTCTTAGGTGTGTTCAGAAGCAATTTATTAAGAAAATTCTTTAATACTATACTAGTTAGAAAATGTTTAAAATTAAGAATGAGTAAGTAAATTACTTTAAAGTTAACAAATTGTTAAGTAGTATCATACTTATACCTTAATAATAGGCTGTTAAAAATTTTGCGCCAATGTATTTTTATCGTTCAACACAAAATAGACCAGCACCAGAAACGTCGTTTGTTTGTTGCTGGTTACAATAACACAAAATGCAACAACAATAAGACGTATAAGTGTCAAAAAATTACAACACGATGCTGGTTTAATGTGTTTGAACAGTATTTGCTGGCCAGCGTGCTGTTGCTGTTGTTGGTTTAATCTGTTTCGTGCATAAAGCTTAATACTTATGCTGCTAAGTTTTTGAGTCTTATTTTTAACTTATTTTAAAAGATGAAGAAAATGTGTTTTTATATTGAATAAAAATTAAGTTGAATTGGTTTTAAGTGCATATTTTAAATGCATATTTTGCATTTTTAAGCGCATATTTTCAGATTTTAAGTGCATGAGAATCCGAAGCCTAATTATTACATATTCAAATTTTCAATTTTTAATTTTTTAGATTTAAAAAAAAAATCAAAATTTTTTTTTTGGAAACTCAATATTTCGAAAACCCCATGCTCGATTTTTTTCAAACTTGACAAATAAAAGTGGCGCGATAGATGTTTGCTCGCCTGTGAACCTCATGATCACAGGTTCGATCCCTGCCGTCGTCTATGTCGTTTTAATTCCATTAAAAACCATTTAAAAATTGTCATCAATGGGTTGCTGGTTTACTTATTACATGTTGTTCAGGCATAACACTAACAACATGTAATTGAGTTAAACTAGTATGCCCAACAAGGATGAACACGAATAAAATAATGTGAATTATAAGCGACATAGAAATAAGACACGGCATTCTCCGCTTTAGTACAGCCGCCATCCCTGGAGATAAAATATCTGAGACAACAACCTTCAGTCTCAGAACATCGTGCCACACATCTTTCCTATCCTTCTTTCTCTTCCTTAACTTCACGCCCGCGCTGTGTTCAAACATTTAAAGGGTAATCATAATCCCTTGAGCGCGTGTAGATTATATAAAAAAAAAGATTTGAGAAAAAAAATTGTTTTATCTAAAACTAACGGTATGGAAGGTATACAAATTTTAAAAAATGGTTTTCGAAAATCGTATTTTTCCCGAAAACGGTTCCGAGAATTTGCTAAAATTTTTTTCCTTTTGATTAATCTTTTCGATCTATAATTTTATAAAAAAAAAAAAAATTTTAAATCTAGATATTACTGACTGTACCTACCATAGAACGATTTTTTCGAATTTTGAATTTCTCATTATCGACATAACGGATTTTAATGAAATTTTTTATAAAGAAGATCCTAAAAAATTTAAAAAACATTGCATTTAAAAACTTAAGAAAAAATATTTTTTTTCAATTTTTAGAAAAAAAAAGTAATTTTTTTTTTGAAAAATTCGATATCTCAAGAACGGCTTAGTATTTTTTTTGGAAATTAGACTTTTATTCGTACAATAATAAAAACTTAAGGTTGGCATACCAAAATTTTTTCTTAAAAATGTTTTAAAAATTTTGTACATAAAAGCTTATTTTTTTAAGGAACCACTACAACGACTTATAATTTTTGTTCCTGCATAAATTCATATTTGCATAGCATTCTGTTTTTATCTCTTACTACTAAAAGAATTTAAAAAATTCATTTTATCCTTATGAACAGTTTTCTCTAATAACATTCGTTTTTTAAATTCCTAGTTTTTTACATAGGAGCAAGTTCGTGCGACCCAGTCGTGCATTTCATTTATTTGGTGACTGCACAACTCCTGTCTCTTCGTATTCCTTAATAATCCTTCTGATTGAACGTTCAGAAATTCCAGTAGTTTCCACTATATGCGTTGTTGCGTAACTCACAGGATTTTCAAGAAACGAATTCTTTGCTTCATCCAGAGTTTGTCATTATACAGGGTGTCGCACAGTCACCGCCCCAAATGAAAACCATGGTTTCCTGAGGTCATTTTAAGTTGAAAAACTTAAGAGGTCATTTTCTCGTTTTCGTCCCGTTTTCGAGTTATAACGGTTTTTATGATTTTTCCCTTAACTGGCTTTATCTTTGCCAAACTACGTCCGATTCGTAAGATTTTTTTTTATAACCTATCAAGAATTTATTACAGTTTTAGTTTGTCCAGAGACTTTTTTTTCTGCGGACAACCGTTTCTCAGCAATTTTGCATCAAACTCATTTTTTTTTGTTTTTTAAGTAGTTTTTTTCACTTTGATATCATTTTATTAAAAAAAAAACACGTTTTTTTCACTTATTATTAAAGCCCAGTTCATTTTCTTGAAAAAATTATTTTTTTTCCTTAAAAAGAATACTAAATGTAATTAACAAAATATAAACAAACTGAGTGAATTCAAAAAAAAATAATTTTTAAATACAAAATTAACTTTTTCTGAGCTATTGTGGTTAAGAAAAGGACAAATAGATAAAGTTGTCCCATTTCAGCGTATATTAATAACATTTCCAGATATTCTTGATTAGTGTAATCCATTGTTCGCAAATAATTGAAAAAAAACTACAACTTGAATAACAAATCCAAAATGGAGTATCAAGTGAAAAAACACGACGCGGACACTAGATCACACGAGAAAGACATTTACAACCTTCAAATCATAATGCAAATCTTTACTGTTTACATTAGTTAACGGCCTTACTACTCGTAATTAACTTTAAAGTTTACACCTAAAAATCGCATTGACGGCTCTATAGATTTTGTCCAAAATTTTTTTACAGGGGCTCCTATGAATTTAGAATAATATTGTATATACAAATATTCGAAACAATTTTTTTTTGAGTTTTTGAAAAAAAAAATTAATATATTTACAAACTTGGCAGAATTTTCTCTTATATTTATAAATGATACATATATAGAATTTTCCTTTTTGTTACCCGATAATTAACAAAAGTATGTACCCAATAACGTCGTTTTTTAAGAACATAGTTTTTATGCATTGCTGCAGGTAAAACGCGAACTGCAGATTGGGTCCTGCGAGAAAAACCCGCATGTGTGCATTGAACTATTGAGCAACCAGCTGCGGTACCGCGCGTTAAGAGAACGCATGTTTGCACCCACCGAGCCTAAAGCAAGTGGCGTTTTTTTGTCAACGGGTGTACAATGTACATGCATGAAATATTCGATATTGCATATATGGAATTAGGTATGTATGTGTATAGGTATTCAATATATTTTGTGTTGCTTTTCTTTCCGATAGGTAGGTAGATAGGTAATCTAATGGTGTAAGGCCAATATATTTTGGTATTTGGTATCGTTGCTGAAGGATTGTTTTGATTTAATTTTGTGTAGGTAGGTAATGGATGTATCCGAAACATAAGTTAGATAAGAACATGTTAATCCTGGTCAATGTTTAACATTATTACTGTAAGGTGAGTACGCACAAAGTAATGGATATGTCAAGTGAATGGCGCCAAAACATTATGTAGGTATCTAGTATAATCTTAATATGTATTTGAAATATACATTACATATGTATATATTATATATATATTTGTATATATTATATATATATTTGTATATATTATATATATATTATATATATATTATATATATATTATATATATATTATATATATATTATATATATATTATATATATATTATATATATATTATATATATATTATATATATATTATATATATATTATATATATATTATATATATATATTATATATATTATATATATATTATATATATATTATATATATTATATATATATTATATATATATTATATATATTATATATGTATATATTATATATATATTATATATATATTATATATATATTATATATATATTATATATATTATATATATATTATATATATATTATATATATAACGGGTGATTTTTTAAGAGCTTGAGAACTTTTAAAAAAAAAAAAAAACGCATAAAATTTGCAAAATCTCATCGATTCTTTATTTGAAACGTTAGATTGGTCCATGACATTTACTTTTTGAAGATAATTTCATTTAAATGTTGACCGCGGCTGCGTCTTAGGTGGTCCATTCGGAAAGTCCAATTTTGGGTAACTTTTTCGAGCATTTCGGCCGGAATAGCCCGAATTTCTTCGGAAATGTTGTCTTCCAAAGCTGGAATAGTTGCTGGCTTATTTGTGTAGACTTTAGACTTGACGTAGCCCCACAAAAAATAGTCTAAAGGCGTCAAATCGCACGATCTTGGTGGCCAACTTACCGGTCCATTCCTTGAGATGAATTGTTCTCCGAAGTTTTCCCTCAAAATGGCCATAGAATCGCGAGCTGTGTGGCATGTAGCGCCATCTTGTTGAAACCACATGTCAACCAAGTTCAGTTCTTCCATTTTTGGCAACAAAAAGTTTGTTAGCATTGAACGATAGCGATCGCCATTCACCGTAACGTTGCGTCCAACAGCATCTTTGAAAAAATACGGTCCAATGATTCCACCAGCGTACAAACCACCACACCAAACAGTGCATTTTTCGGGATGCATGGGCAGTTCTTGAACGGCTTCTGGTTGCTCTTCACTCCAAATGCGGCAATTTTGCTTATTTACGTAGCCATTCAACCAGAAATGAGCCTCATCGCTGAACAAAATTTGTCGATAAAAAAGCGGATTTTCTGCCAACTTTTCTAGGGCCCATTCACTGAAAATTCGACGTTGTGGCAGATTTTGGTAATAAAATTCAATGATTTGCAAGCGTTGCTCGTTAGTAAGTCTATTCATGATGAAATGTCAAAGCATACTGAGCATCTTTCTCTTTGACACCATGTCTGAAATCCCGCGTGATCTGTCAAATACTAATGCATGAAAATCCTAACCTCAAAAAAATCACCCGTTATTATATATATATTATACTATATATATTATACATATGAATTTATGCAAGAACAAAAATTATAAGTCGTTTTAGTGGTTTCTTAAAAAAAGCTTTTATATACAAAATTTTTAAATGATTTTTAAGAAAAAAATTTGGTACGCCAATTTAAAGTTTTTATCATTGTTCGAAAAATATTAAATTTAAAAAAAAAAAATTGAGCCGTTTCTAAGATATCGAATTTTCAAAAAAAGAAAAAAATAGATTATTTTTTTCAAAAATTCAAAAAATATTTGAAATGCAATGTGTTTTAGACTTTTTAGAAGCTTCTCTATAAAAAATTTCATTAAGAACCGTTATGTGGATAATGAGAAATTCAAAATTCGAAAAAATGGTTCTATGGTAGGTACAAGCTGTAATATCTTAATTTCAAAATTTGTTTTATTAAATTAAAGATCATAAAAATTAATTGAAAGAAAAAAAAATTTATCAAAATTCTAGGTGCCGTTTTCGAGAAAAATACGATTTTTGAAAACCATTTTTTAACATTTTTAAGGTAAAATGAAATTTTTTTCTCACATCTTGTGGATTATATGAAGAAACTTTTATTTATCAAGTGTAAAAAAAAATCTAGCATGGGATTTTCGAAATATTGAGTTTTGAAAAAAAAATTTTGAAGTTTTTTTTAAAAATCCAAAAAAAATTTTTTTGAAAATTTGAATAAACAATTCTATTTAAATTTTTGAAGAGCCTTCGCAAAAAAGAAATGATCAAAATCGGATGTACCGTTTTTGAGAAAATCAAAAACAAAAAAAATGGTTCCATGGGGGGTGGGGGTACCCTCAATAACCATTTTTCGGAAAATTTTTTTCAAGCATTATCTAGATTTAACTAAATGAAATTTTTTTGTGTTTTTAGTTTTTAAATCTGTCTAACAGTTTTTGAGAAAAAAAAATATTTATAAAATTTCGAAAAAAATTCGTATGGCAGGTACCGTTATTTTTGGTCTTAAAAAAAAAAAAAAAAAACGTGTGGGGGTAAACAATCAAAAGCCATATCTACCAAGTTTAAAGAAAATCGGCCGAGGCGTTTAGGCTGTAGTCGAAGCGACAGACAGACAGAATTGCCAGACCCACTTTTTTAGTCTTCGCTATCATCGTAATGTCAACTTTGATCAAAATCTCGAGTTCAATTTTTTTTACGAATCCATAACTTGCCTTATAGTACCTATAAGTCGCAAGTAAAAAGAGATACATACATATGTATCTACGTTTCAGTGAGATTCCAATTAATTATTTATTTATTTTAGTTGTTACTTAAATCAATAAATCATTAAAAAAAACTCTCTCTAACTCGAATTTTTCTAAAACTCCCTCTAACTCGAACTACTTTTGATATCCCGTGAAAGTTCGACTTAGAGAGAGTCGACTGTATAATATATATGTAATATATATGGAGGGCTCACAGCTGTACCGCACCAAGTCATTTTAAAAAAATCCAAAACCAACGCCAAAATTTCCGCAAACTTGACCTCGATTTAGAGCTGTAATGAACTATGTACTCGTATATGTATTTGCATAGCATTCTGTTTTCGTCTCTTACTAATAAAAGAATTTAAAAAATTAATTTGATCCTTATGAACAGTTTTCTCTAATAACATTCGTTTTTAAAATTCCTAGTCTATTACATAGGAGCAAGTTCGTGCGACCCAGTCGTGCATTTTATTTTTACTTAGATTCTTTCAAATAAAAAAAAACTAATTATGACACTCAAAAGCATAATCCGCACGTTCGCAAATATGCACATGTATTGCAATTGGAATCTCACCGCTATGTTCCCCTTTTCTTTTCCACTACACAGACCCACAATGATTTAAGAGAATTTCAGTAATACTGGAATGAAATTACAAGCTACAAGGTTAAGATATTAAACTGTAAGCTTTTCTAAGTTTTTAAATCATGAATATCTTGGCTCCCGTTAAATGAGCTTTTTTCTTAATAATCACGAAAAAGTCATTTTTAAACAACACAAAATTATTTTAACTTACTATAACTTTTTTTTCATTTGTTTAAACAAATGTTTTTTTTATAACATAATAGATAATGTTATTAGGAATAAATACATGTTTGATTTTTGTTTGTAGGAGATAGTGAAGCCAAGATATTCGCAAATGACCAAAAAATGACACAAAACACATTTTTACCAATAACTTTGGTAAAAAAAAGTTGTCATGCGGTGCAAATTTGGTTTTAAGCTTTTCTCATAAGCACCTATCGATCCATGAAAAAAAAATAGACCATGCCTCTCTGCGCGCAAGGTCAGGCCCTTTTTCATGACGCTTTGACTGGATTATTGATGTTTTAATAAAAATTACAAACAATAACGAGTTCCGATTTAAAGATTTTTTTTATTTTTTTTTTCGGCAAAAGAAAAAAAATTCGACTTAGAGGAAAGGAAAATAGGTCAATAATCAAGAGAATGTGTTCGAGTTAGAGGGAACTTCGACTTAGAGGAAAGGGAGTTCGACTTAGAAGATAGTTTTTGTATGGAAATTGAGGGGAATGCAAATATACGGCTAAAAAGTTCGAGTTAGAGGGAACTTCGACTTAGAGGGAGTTCGACTTAGAGGGAGTTCGACTTAGAGGGAGTTCGACTTAGAGGTTTTTTTTATAATGAAAGGTATCCAATAATTCTGCCATATCAGGCACATATCACAGAACTAATCATTGACTTCAATCACGAAACATCATTGCATGGTGAAAATCAGTTGCTTTTGCGTTTGACACGGTGTGAATATTGGGTTCCGAGACTGAAAAACCTAGTCAAAAAGGTTATTCGAAAATGCAAAACTTGTAGAATCCATAAGAAAGTCATGCGCCAGCAAATTATGGCAGCTCTTCCGCCAGAAAGAACAGAAATTTCATTGCCTTTTATAAACACTGGTGTGGATTTTGCTGGTCCTTTTACCCTCAAGTCCTTTACAGGTCGTTACTGCCGCTTATCAAAAGGATATGTGTGCCTATTTGTTTGTTTTTCTACAAAAGCAATTCATTTGGAAGCTACCACTGATCTGTCAAGTGAATCTTTCCTAGGAGCCTTAAGGGTAGGTGTCCATTGAAAAAATAGGTTAGACTTTTGCGCTAAACTGTATAACTTTCACAATTTTACGAATATTTCAATGAAATAAACGGTCATCGATTAGAAAAATGTTAGTCAATATACTTTTGCAGTTTTGAAAAAAATATAAAAATATTGTTTGCCTTAAAACTGCCACTCAAGTGGAAAAATCATACATTTTAGTAAGGTCCTTATTCAAATGATAGGGAAATTCCGAAAATATTACTTTTTTATTTTTTTTATATTTTTTTTTATAGAAACAACATATTCCCAAATCATGTATCGGTCTTCTTTTTTTATTCTGTTTTATTATTTATTCAAAAAAAAATATACAAAACTATGAAAAACGAAGGTAATTTGCATAGTGGTATGAATGCTCTACTGTATAAAACTTCATAAGTATAAAAGATAACGAAGTAAAATTCACTCTTATATAAAGCCAATAAGTATGTGCAATTACGTTAAAATTTTTTTTTATTTTTTTTTATTTTTTTTTTTATTTTTTTTTTATTTTTTTTTTTTTTTTTTTTTTATTTTTTTTTTATTTTTTTTTAATTTTTTTTTAATTTTTTTTTATTTTTTTTTTTATTTTTACAGTAACTTTTTACTAACAAAAGTCAAAAAATATACATTTTTTTTCAAATATTTTGTTCTCTACCCTGGGAAATTGAGAGTTATATTTTTTAATTTTTGGAAATAATTTTTTAATCAAAGATTTATATTCTCTGAACAGCGTATCGGTCTTAAAAATTTAATTAAACTCATCTAAAGTTCATAAAAATGCAATTCAATATGACAGTATTTGTAATGCATTTGCAAGAAAAGTATTGACAATACAGTTCTCACATATTTTTTTTATTTTTGTTTGATATTTTATTTACTAAATTCAAAAATACAAAATACTTTTTTCACTCAATATTTATTTAATTTTATTTTTATAAAAGAGGTCTATTTTGCATTTTTTAACAAAAAGTTCCTTTGCACACGCACACAAGTAAGTTTTCAGTTCACAAGAATGCCACTGCAATATCAGCGCTTTGAAAGAGAAGGTTTCGTATTCTCTGTGCAAAAGAATTTTGTCCGCCCATCCGCTCTCTTGATTCTTTTTTTTTTGTCTGGGCTCATTTAGTTTTTTATTCTTGTTTATGAGTTGTCATCTTGCATCTCGTGTTACAAGAACAGAAAAAAATAAAAAAAACGTGTGAGAAATGATTGTTTTTAGTAGGACATTGTCGGAGGTAGGGTGGAAAAATGTTCTTTGTGTATGTATAAAAAAGAATATAAGTAGGTTATCACACATTCGCTGTCATAAATTTTGTTTTTTTGAATTTTATTATTTGCGATCTATCATCATTCTACTGGTTTTTTTTTTTGTTTCTTCTATGGAAAGCCATTTTAGGTACACACATAGTAATAAATTGCGATGCATAGTGATCTTCATCTTTTTTTTTTATTTGCCAAAGGGTGTGTACATGATGGAAGAAAGGAAATCTGCGATGTTGTGTATAGAATAAGATACATATGCATATAAGTATCTACAATAGATTTTGTGTTGTTTTTTCCGATAGGTAGGTTCATAGGTAATGTAGAGGTGCAACGCCTTGTATTGATTTGGGTATCGTAAGGATTGTTTTGATTTAATTTTGCGTAAGTAGGTAATGGATGTATCAAAAATATATTAGATTAGTACATGTTAATCCTGTGAATGAACGCAAATTGCATTTCACTGTAAGCGAATACCCAACAACCAAGGGATATGGCAAGTGGATGGCGCCAAAATATTATGTACAATATTATGCAGGTATCTATTAATCTAAATACCTATGTACATATTTATATAAATAAGTTAAGAAGGAAAATTCGATCACTTTTTGTTTTCGGTGGTGACGTATTCCACTGGTTGAAGAATGGTGAAAGTATATAGAATGGGAAGTGCGCTTCTTTTATGTATGTTTGTTGGTTTTACATAGGAAGAGTTGTCTCCTTTATTTTAATATGTCATGGTGATAGATAATACTCTCGTTACAGTTATTTTCTGTTGTGTTTTTATTGTGCAAATCTATTTTGTACATACCTATAAATAGTTTTTTGCAACAACTGCCTCCAAAAACAAACAAAGGAAACAAAAAACTGAAGCAAAAAAAATTGATAAAAAGTGCAAATAGAAAATACATACGTATGTAATACCTACTTCGTTTTCATTAGGCCACATGATGTAATTTCGTTCAAAATTTCGAAATGAGATAATTTTTAAAAAAGGACAATAGGCAAATCTGGCCTAGTTCTAATAAGAACGACCTTTATATAATATACATATGTATGTTCATATATTCATTATCACTTAGTTTTTAATTTGTAAAAAAAAAACAAGTATTAGTTTTCCAATAATGTTGTTGGTGTCAAAATTAAAAAATGATATAAAAGTAAGAGCACATTTTTTGTTTTTTTTTTTTCGATGAAGATTTTGACATATTTGAAAAACCAATATTAAGTTCGTTTTTATTAAAGCTTAGCCGGTTATCTGCACATATCTGCCCATCAACATTTTTTTCTAACACGTTTTACTTACGACCACCAATTGTTATGTTGGTAGTTGACAAATTGTGAATAATTTCGAAATGACTAAATGAAATTCGTTTTTTTTTTTTTTTTGAATAAGATCAGTTTTTATATAAAATGCATTTTTAGTTTTTGCTTAATAAAATAGAAGCTTAAAATTAGTGTACTAGTATACAAAGTAAAATTAAAATACAATGATGTTATTGGAAATAAAATTGACAAACTTTTTCTACAAAATTTGTTTCAGTTAATGGGAACCAGTGGCACCATTTTACTTCAATTATAGTAGATCTAGTTTTTTTTTTCAAAATATTTAAAATCTACTTCTTACTTCGCACCATCAGCCAAATACTGAAATCTACCTCATTTTAAAAATCTCTGTTTCAACCTACTTCAATTTTACAAAAAAAAATCCAAATCTACTTCTTTTTCTCTATTTCACTCTAGGTAGTATTTTTTTTATATTAAACGCGCACTCAAGGTCAAGGGGTTATGAATAAAATCAAAATGTTAAACACAGTGCAAGAAATTAGGAAAGTAGGATTAGATGAGAAAGGAAATACCGATACACATTGGTTTTTAATGTCTGCACATTACAATGAGTGGGAAATATTGAGCCGCGTAAAGCATTCCAGATTCGTGTAGTGCGGCTAAAAAAGGAATCACTGTACTTGACAGTACGTCAGAAATTGGGCGAAAAAGATGAGCAGTCCTAGAAGTATGGGTATTACGGTTGAATTGTTTGAGGGGGAGAACGCAACTGGCTACTTTACTAGAGCACTGTTTATGAAAATTGCGGCGGTGCTCGAGAGATTCAAATGTTTCAATTAGACAACGGTCGCCTATAATTTTAAGAGCTCTCTTTTGAATTCTGTGCAAGAGACTAAGGAGGGTTTTTAGAGCACCTGCCTAGTGGGAATTGCACTCGAGATTTGGACGAATATAGGCCTTATACATAGATTACAGCCAGATTAGTAGGTGTAAAAAACTTCTTGCATCGGCGGAGAAAATCTAAACACTTAACGGCGTTTTTCGTTACGTCAAACATGTTATCACTTCACAAATGACGGTCTGTGATGCACATACCTAGAAGCTGTTCAGTCTCCTCGATGCAAGTGCCAAACAGCATTGAGTTTTCGAAGCTTTGAATTCTATACGTTTTTTGATTCCTCATTGCTATCAAGATCAGAATTTAATGAGCTTATAATACGCTGCCGTTGGTAGTCCACATCCGAAGGACAAGGATGTGAATCTAAAAACGAATATGAAAAGCTGAGGTTACTGTCGTCAGCAAAACAATTAATCGGAGCAACAGTTACAGACAAAAACTGTCAGAGACAAAACGGACCCCTGGGGCACACCAGTATTTATTTATTTATTTATTTATTTATTTATTTATTTATTCATCAAGCAGAGACACAGCTCTTAAAGACTACTTAGAACAATAGTAAATTTATATAAATAATAATAAATAAAACAAAACAAAAATAGAATGTTGAACGATCAAATACTTGACCGTCAACCGGAGATCTCTATTTATTCCTTTTATCGAAAGGATAGACAGATCTTGGTTGATGCGTTGACCTATTGTCAGCGATAGCGAAAAAAGCGAATTTAATTTGTATTAAAACCTTACTGCTTTATTTCCGATTACTTTATATCTTGTGTATAATTAATAAAATAACGAAGGACTTTTAATGGCTTACGAAAAAAGACCATAAAAGCGAGCGAAAACAACGACGAAAATTTTAGAATAAAAACGGCAAAGATTTTCCACTAAGGTTTGTGTAACAATCAGTACGAGTTTATTTCGTAGAGCGGTATTTATACAATTTTTCAGTAAAATTCAAAAGAGAGATTACGTTATATTTAACATTTAAAATTTAAAGCGAATTCAAATATATAAAAATTATGGCGAGTGGTATAATTTAAGCGCCAAGTTTAAAAATTAAAAATTGAAATTTTATAGTTACAAAAATGTGAACTAGAATCAAGATATTTACAAATTATTTAAAAACTAAAAAAAATTGACATTAACCACCGAAGTTTATTATTAATAACAATTTTTTTTTAAAACAGTCCCTACTTACCTATAAATTAAAATCAATAGCATTACAAACAGAATTAGCTTGTCTTAAACAGCGAGTTAAGGGTTCATTGATTCCATAATTGACCCTATGAAAGGGTACACAAAATAAACGATTATTACGTAATTCACGACAAGGAACATGAAAGCCAATCAACGAAAGCAAGTAAGGGCAATTGATTTTATAATTTATTAAATCTCTGACAAGCATTACACCGAAATAAATACGTCGTGATTCTAGGGATTGAATGCCCAATATCAGATTTGAAACCGTCCAACTACTTTTAGTAAACGGTCCGAAAGGTAATTTCTAATCCAACGAAGAAGAGATTCATCGAATTACAAAAAAAAGAATATCAAAACAATAAAAATACACAAGTAAGTAAGTTTAAAAGCATAGGAACTCAACACACTGATGTGTACACGAATCCTATGTATAAAAATTTCGCTTGCATATGTGTTTTTAATTTAAAATTAAACTATATTTAAATATAGTAATTTTAATCTTATTTTTTAAAAAAGAATGTTTTAATAATTAAATTAAATTAAATTTTTGTACACAATTTTCTTTAAAATTAAAAGAAATGTATTGACAATTTTAAGTATTTAAAAGTATACATTTAGGCAAACATTTGTCGTATACAATATTATTTCAAAATCAAAGAATCTGCGATGTAAAAATTTTGATCGAAATTGGAAGAGTCGCAAATGAAAAAGTAGAAAATAAAAAGAAGGTTCTATGACAGGTACCGATAATAACATTTATTTTTTACCAAAGTGTGGACTGCATTGTTGGTACAGTTATCTATACATAATTTAAAAAAAAGCATTAGAGCCGTTTTCAAAATAATTATAATATTTCATAATGGCTGTATGGATTGAACCGAGCTAAAGTAAAACAAACCATTTCAATTTCTCCTCTAGGCTGCAGATTGAGGTACAGAGTTGCAGATAGACGAAATCATTACTCTTTTGTGTTGTAATGTCAACTTATGAAAATTCCCAGTTCAAATTTGTCTAAAAGCAAGTAAAAAGTCAAACAAATGCAAAACTATGAAAATTGTTATCATTGTTTTTATTTTGATGATTAGGTACATAATATTCAGGAACAATAGATAATAAACGAACGGTTTGATCAACCAATTTCAAAATTGATAATCTGTTTGTTTAAAAAACAGTTCTCCACTTTTCTTAAATAAACGGTCAATTGTAAAAAGTCAATTATGTATCTCCATAAATTGTTTCAAAGAATCCATTATCTATAACGAATTTATTCATGTTTTCAAAACTGCCCAATTTACCTTTTATGTTGTCAATTTTTACATGTAAATTAGTAGTCAAAGACGGAACCACTTTTAAATCTGAAGCTATATTTTTTTGCACTTGTTAATTCTATTAAATCATAAATAATCTCAAGACAATGAAGCTCTTTAAAAAATAAAAATTTAAAATGTTTAACTATGGATATTTTTTATTTTTAGAAACTCTGAAACAAGAAAAAGAAATATTTAAAACGCTTTTGGTTTCATCCCAATACGACCACTTTTCGCAGAGTTACAGCCCTTTGAAAAAGACTCAAAAGAACATTTATAGGTATAGGTACATAGTTACCATTATTATTTTTGAAAGTGTATTAATTTACTTGGGTTAGGAAATTTAATAATTTTTTTAGTTGAGCAATTTTTGAATTGTGAACTTTTTCCTAAAATTAATTGTCTACGTTAAAAATAAATTATAAATATCAGAGCAAATTCCCCGGGTTCCTAATGTCTAAATCTGTGCTCCCTTTTCTTTATTTTTTAAAATATCGTGAAAAGTAAAAGTCCTAGAACCAACAGATTAACCTTGTATAAATACGCAAAGAATAAAAACGCTATCTACCTAAATGCAAAAAGTTTCAATACACCTGCAACCAAAAATAAAACAGAAAACAAACCGTCTATTATTGTGTCTAATTGTGAGCGCTGAATGCAAAAAACTAAATTTGCCTTTTCTAAACCTCAAACAATCACGATTCACGAAAAATTATTTTTTCTACCCAAAATACAAAAGGAAAAAAAACTTTCATTTATCTTATGCGCAATCCGAGTCAATTCAAAATCAAATGCTTGTGCGCTGCCTGTGCGGCTTGCCAGCTTGCCACTCGTGCCTTGTTCCCGTTTTCTGTTATTTTTTTTTTGATATTCTATTCCATCTTTCTCTATCTCTATGCGTGATGAGAAAAAAGAGGTATCCTGAAGAGACGAGACGAGGTAAATTTATTTTCTTAACACAAAAATTCTTAACTAAGAGAGCCATATTTGTGCACCAATACATGTACACGTTTTTACATGAGATTTGAGTTTGCTTCTGAGGTAGACCTACCCTTAAGTCGTTTCATTGCTCGTCGATGAATGCCAAAAACAATTTTCTCCGACAATGGAACTAATCTTGTTGGCGCTAGTAAGATAATTGCAGATGATTTTCAGTCTTTTATAAATTCACTTCCTTCTATCACTGCCGAAAAATATAAAGACTATAATTTGGAATGGAAGTTCATACCTCCCGGTGCACCGCACATGGGTGGTCTTTGGGAAGCTGGAATAAAAAGCTTTAAAAAGCATTTCAGAAAGATTGCAGCGGATCATAAGTACACATTTGAGGAGTTTACTACTCTTTTAGCAAAGATTGAAGCCTGCCTCAATTCTAGGCCAATTTCGTCAATTTCAGACAACTCAGAAGACATTCTACCTCTTACTCCAGGACACTTTCTCCGAGGTGGACCTCTCTTAGCTCCACCCCAACCAGACTTGACTGACTCTTCTCTCAGCTCTATAAACAGATGGAAAAAACTCACTATACTATATCAACAATTCTGCCTTAGATGGAAAAATGAATATCTAATGGAGCTTCAGAAGCGTCATAAGTGGAAACAACCCAAAGAGGATGTCAAGGAAGGTGATTTGGTGGTAGTGAAAAATGAAAATCTACCTCCAAATGAATGGCGCTTAGGTCGCATTATAAAGGTATATCGTGGTATTGATGAACGAGTTCGCGTTGCTGATATTCGAACACAGCACGGTATTATCACTCGTCCAATTGTTAAAATTTTTATTCTGCCCTTCGATTGATGAGCCTATTCATATTCCAAACTCACAGGAATTATATTTTTTTTTTTAAATATTTGTATAAATTTTCTTTTTAATGTTAAGGTAATGGTAATAGTAAACGATTTTTCTATTCCTTGCACTAATTTTATATTATAATACGTTCGTTTTACTGTAATTTGTTATTTGTTTATATAATTTATCTTAAGATCTTGGATATAACCAGTTGTTTAATTAAACATTAATTGCTTAAATATTTCTTAACATAATTCCATTAACTTTCAAAGTGCTACCTTCTTTTAATTTTTTACTTGCGATATAGGTAGATACTATAGGGCAAGTTCTGTATTTGAAAAAAAAATCGAACTCGAGATTTTGATCAAAGTTGACATTACGATGATAGCGAAGACGAATAAAGTGGGTCCGGCAATTCCGTCTGTCTGTCTGTCTGTCTGTCTGTCTGTCTGTCTGTCTGTCTGTCTGTCTGTCTGTCTGTCTGTCTGTCTGTCTGTCTGTCTGTCTGTCTGTCTGTCTGTCTGTCTGTCTGTCTGTCTGTCTGTATGTCTGTACCTCGATCTAGAGCCTAAGCCACTGGACCTATTTTCTTCAAACTCGGTAGTTATGGGTCTTCGGTGATTCCCTAGAGGGGGTATTGAAATTTTTTTTTAGCTCTAAAACTAACACCCATACACCCGTAATGAAAAATCTTATTTATCTCGAAAACGGCTCTAACGATTTTGATAAAAAAAATTAGGTGTGATATTATGGACATGGACTACGTTTTGGTAAAAAAAAAAATTTGGGGCAAAATGTTATTAACGGTACCTGTCATAGAACCGTTTTTTTGATTTTCGATTTTCTCATTAACGGCTCTAATGATTTTAACCAAAAATTTTCAGCAGGAGTCCCCCTAAGTTTAACCTTCCGACCACAACAGGGGTGCTATACCACCCCAGGCATTTTTATTTTAACTGTAATTTTGATTTTTCTTTATTCCTCTTTCTGTCGTTCTATGTATTTGTCGTTTAATATCTCAGGTATCATTTGCTGATGAGTAGTCCCCGCGATAAGTTATATTTTTTGAGTGCGAGGGCAAAAGGTATGCATTGGGGTTGTATATCACCCCATGTTGTGTTCCATGTATGTGAAAAGCTGAAGGAATAAAGGGGGTTGTAGGACACCCCATGGAGTCCAATGAAGGTAAGCCCCCTCCGAAACAGCAGAAGCAATCGCGATGTGCAATTTGTCCAAGGAAACAAGACCGGAAAAGCAAGCTTACGTGTCTTAAATGCAAATGTCTTGTATGCCCTGAACACAGAAAAGAGATATGCTTAAATTATACTTAACTTATTATTTCTTTGTAAATATATACATACATGTTTATTTATTAATGAATTAAGTTTTTTTTCTATTTTTGATAAAGTATATGAATTGTTGTGTTTGAATAAAAATTTTATGTTGTCCTCGAAAGTATTTTTTTTTAAATTTATTTCTGGCTGGGGTGTTCTGCCACCCCTGTTGTGGTGTATTTATATTTTAAATGTGTTGTGATCGGAAGGTTAAAATAATATTGTATATAAAAATATTCGAAAAATTATTTGTTGGGTTTTTTTGAAAAATTTTTTTTTTTGAAAAATCAATATCTTCAAAACCTATGAACGATTATTTTTTGAAATTATTTCCAAAAATCAATATTATTAAATACTTAAAATTCGCATCCCACATTTTTTTCTTTAAAAATTTTAAAGAAATTTCTTATATAAAAAATTTATTTATTTAATAATAAAACGATTTTTTAAAGTTTGTTTGCATAAATTCATACTTTTCTAGAAATCACACGGCAATTTCATGTTTTATATTTATAAAATGCATTTTAAATTCCAAAGTACTTTTACATAAGAGCAAGTTCGTGCGATCCAGTCGTGCATTTTATTAATTTTGCAACATGCGCTGTTGCAAGGCGGCCGGAAATGTTTACGTCAGACTCAAAGTTCATATAATTTGTTATTTTTTATTTATATCCAAAAACACTTTGATTCAAAATCACTTGTTCTTCAAATATTAATTTGATTAAGGGTGGCTATGGTTTTTATAGTTTTTTTGTTACTATGTTGATTATTATTTTTATGTGAAATAAATTCATTCTTTTGTCAAACATTTAATTGGAAACAACGTTTCGATATTATTTTTTTTCCTTGCGACTCCGTCGAAGGAATTTGTGAACCAGCGCAAACAGGGTCAATTCGCACCCGCACATATTATATACATATATATTATATATGTACATATATATTATATACATATATATTATATACATATGTATATATTATATACATATATATTATATACATATATATTATATACATATACTGCGAGTGTCAAAAGTGAGTAAACACCTAAATGATTTCTTGAGTTACATGGAATTGAAACCAAAAAATAAACAAAAATCGAATTCTAATAATACAAAATAAAAGTTTTATTTAATAGCAATTAATCAAAACCAAAATAAAATTTCAAAAAATTAAGTAATGCATTTTTTCCTAATAAAAACTAAAAATGCTCCATATTTTAAGCGTCAAAAGTAAGTAAACATCTGATATATCTTATATATATATATTATATAGTACCTTAAGTAAAAAACTGGGTATTTCATTTGACCACATTTGGACTTCATAACATGTCTTAGTCGGCGTGGCATGGAAACAACAATTTTATTTCTAACATCGTAGGATATTTTTGACAGTTCTTCAATTAAAGCCTTTTAAGGTCATCTTTGTTCTTGATAGCCCTTTTGTGAAATTTTCCGGTGTACATGATCCCATAATTGTTGTATGGGGCTTAGGTCCGGCAATTGGGGAGGCTGGTGGAGGTGCTTTGAAGTCCTATAAAGTATTAATTCTTTAAGGAACCGCGAGATACGCTTAGGACCATTGTCTTGCTAAGAGATCCAATTGCTAAGTATCCCTAAATTGCGTAAGGTCGATTGAAGGTTATTGCTTAGGACGTTTAGATAGTCTTCATTATTCATTGTAATTTCAATGAAAACAAGATTTCCGATCGAATATGCGGCCATACATCCCCACACCATCATGTTTTACTGTGCTCCTTATATTCTGTTTATGATGATTTCTTACATATTAACGGTACAATGCGATTTACCGAAATTTGTAGAAGCATTCCCGATAGAAACTAAAGAAGCGAATACTGTAGCAAAAGCAATAGTCGAGAAATTTATTCTTAAATATGGATGCTTTAAGAAACTAAAAACAGATAAAGGAACAGAATTTACAAATGAATTACTAAAGAATATTTACAAGCTTTTAAAGATAGAAAAGATAGTTTCCACACATTTTCACCATGAAACAATGGGATCAATAGAAAGAAATCATAGGGTATTTAATGAATATATAATGAGCGTAGGGGATAAAAATAACTGGGAAGAATGGTTACCATATTATACTTACTGTTATAACTCAACACCACACAGTAGCACTTTATATTCACCATTTGAACTAGTATTTGGAAAATTATGTACACTTGCATGTGAAGTAATAGAAAACAAAGACACAATTTATAATATTGATAATTACTTGAATGAATTTAAATGTAAATTAAGACATGCTCATGAACAAGCAAAAAACAACTTAATTAATGAAAAATATAAAAAACAGAATTTTCAAAAAAATGTTAATAGATAAAGTTTTATCGTAGGTGATTATGTACCATATATCTAAAAAATCAAAGAAAACGAAAATTTGACAAACCCTTTAGAGGACCATATAAAATAATATCACGAAACGGTGTAAACAGTACTATTCTGTTAGATGATAAGAATTATGAAATACATAATAATAATTTAATTAAAGCTAGAAATACAATCTTACAATAAATACCACACAACAATAAATAGCACATACCTAAATCCAAATATCATATACTTAACAAAAGACATGATATTTATTTAAATTTTAGAAATGTAAACAAATATCATTTTTTTTAAAGGGGAGGGATGTAATGTAATAACATTCATTCTTAAAGAGCCACAATCAAAACATTAACAATACCAAATGTAAACAGAGCCGCATAGTAAAATGCACTTTCATTGATACATTATACGTATAACCATAATATTGAATCATAATTTTGTTGTTCCCTTTGACCAACAAAATTGAGTGCAAAGACATCGTTTTGGTGACGATGCATTATGAGTGGCATAGAATGTATTTTATTACATTGCTCCAGAATGCAAAGTTATGAGTAATAAAATTGTTACAAATAATTTGTATATTAGAATATCAATGATAATAAGTGGGGATAGCCCAAATAATTTGTAAAATAATTTAGGTATAAATAGCTGTAAAAATTGTAAATAAAAATTAATTCCTAACTTGAAAAAGATTGAATTATTTAACTGCGGCTCCCTATCCATTGTTTGAAGCGAGCTGCGCTTTAATCAGCAATTTAGAGCGTGCTACGCAATATAGCAATAGGGCTTGCTAAAATACCCATAAAATATTACAACGGTAATCGATGGATAGGCAGAAACGGACCAATTCACTGACCTGCCAGATCTCCCAATCTCACTGTACTGGATTTTTTTGTGTGGGGACGAATGAAAGAAATCGTTTACTCATCTGAAATAACAACTTTAACTATACTCTGTCCAACAAAAATATGCAGTATGGGCAAGATAGGACGTTTGCCTCGCATTCTGGCTACAGTGGATTGCATAAATCTGTCCTTCATTAAAGCTCTCACAGGGTTGTCGTAGTATTGATATTAAATGGACCCTTTTTTTAAAGCTCTAAAATCAAAAGCACCTCAACACAAACCCAAGGAAAAAAAACTGAACAAGTTAGCAAATGAACAAGGGTAACTCTGAACGCACAACAATATTTAATAGGGGTTGAAATTGAATATCACCAACAGCCATAGGCCACAGCAATTCAGTGCACACTCAGATGTGCGGCTTATAGGACGTCGGGTCTGCGTCAGATGCAATCGAGAATATACGGGCGCACAAACACTTTTTATGGAGGAGTTCTTTCAATTTAGTATGGTGCAAAAATATAGCACGCTACTAATTTTGAAAAAGCTCTCGCATAAGACGTGTACTGCATATTTTTGTTGGATGAAGTATAAATTAGAACAACGTATTTCCGAAGGATCACTAAAAGTAAGACAAGAGTTATCGAGAATAAACATTCAAACTGAAATCCAAAAACGGGCTCTAGCGTGCATTTAAAATGCAGGAGGGCACTTATATGACTGTATTTGTGGGTACATAAAATAAAAAATTATTATGTACCATATTTCTGTTTACAGTTATCGAATTTTACCGCTTACTTCTTAAATGCTACTACCTTCACTTGTTATTTTGTCAAGCATGTTCTAGGCAAAACAAAAAAAATTAATCGCGGATCTTTGAACCATGGTAACGGTCAAAGCTAATAAACAATTTAAAATTTAAATAAAAATTTTTAAAATGGCGCGGAATAAATATTCCAATAAATTAAAAGAAAAAATAGTGTCCGGCTTTCAAAGCGATGAATCAATTACATTTATTAGCAATAAATATGGTATAAGCCATACGGTTATTTCTCGGATAATAGCTCGATTTCGTGCTCGGGGTAGTGTTCAAACAGTGCACAATGGTGGTAGACCTCGAAAAACCACGTCGCATTGCCATAAAAGAATAATGAGGTTAATCAAAAAGAACCCTTATATTACCCTAAAAAAAATAAAAAAAAAGAACTAGACTTATAAATCTCTTGTAGAACGATCTGGCGAAGAGCGGTTGATAGCAGCTGGAAAGCTCGTCGTTCTGTAAAAAAGGCCATTTATTTCGCTTAAAAAACAGACGTGCAAGACTAAACGCACCTTAGCTGGACTAGGGAAAAATGGAAGACGGTTCTATTCTCCGATGAATCGAAATTTAATTTAAAAGGGTCGGACAGATTTCGTACGGTACGAAGCCCGAAAGGTGAACGACTCAATCCTCGATTCACCAAGGCAACTTTGAAGCACTGTGGGGGGAACATTATTGTCTGGGGATGTTTTTCCAGTCAAGGGATCGGGCCACTTCATAAGATAAGTTGTGTAATGGATCGTTTCATGTACCAGGAAGGCCTTCAAAACGACATGCTTCCGTATGCGGAGGAGAATATGCCGTTGCGATGGATCTTCCAACATGACAACGATCCGAAACATACCGCTAAATTGGTGAAAGATTGGCTTAATGAAGGTAATATCATGGTTATAAAGTGGCCAGCGCAATCCCCTGATCTCAACCCAACGGAGAATCTATGGGAAA
This sequence comes from Chrysotoxum bicinctum, assembly GCA_911387755.1. Lineage (NCBI taxonomy): Eukaryota > Metazoa > Arthropoda > Insecta > Diptera > Syrphidae > Chrysotoxum > Chrysotoxum bicinctum. Next base: position 108,325,802 of record OU426988.1, read on the forward strand.
TGGTAGATTAGAGGATTGATCGAACGAAATGTAACAATTTTGACTCGCTACTTGACAACAAGTACAAACTGTCTGGGAAAACATCCCCATACAAATAATTGACAATCTCATTGCATCCATGCCTCGTCGATGTGATGCAATTATCAAAAATAATGTTTACGACACCAAATAGTAACATTAAAACTTTTTTTTTTATTTGTTTTGTATATGAAATCAAAAATGTGCTTTAGTTTTGTCGCGCTACTTTTTAATGAGTTTTGAACAATTTTTATTTTTTAGAAATATGTTAAGATTTAAAACCAAATTAAAAGCTGTAAAATATAGAATAATATGTTGTGATTAAGAAAAAATAAAAAATATAAAAGTATCACGAGTGTATTCACTTTTTATTCGTATGTTTCCAATGTGATATTTTTTCGTGCTTTAGTTTTGGCCGACACTGTATATTTTATAACACCTAAAATTATCTCAACCACTAGCAAAGAATTAAAAAACATATTGTTAAATAAATAACCCATGCCGGGTTCTTCTATAAGTTCAAAATTATTCAATGTGCACCCGAATTTTTTGCCGTGAATAAAAGATTTAAATCGACTATCTGCCTGTCCTGCCCTTCGGAACAAATCTGCAGTTCTTCACAGTGAGAGAACTTAGTCCTCGCTGCTCCAAATCATCAGTTTCAACGTTAGTTAAAATTGTCGTTCTTATTATTACTATAGCTGGTCCTGATTTGCCTTAAATTATTTCATTTCGAAATTTTCATCGAAATTACATCATTTGGCCTAATGAAAACGTAGTAGGTATTACATATTTTTTTTTTATAAATAAACGGCTTCTTTGTTTTTACAGTCATTTTACCTTTGTCGCAGCTTTGTTGTTTATAAAACATATGTATAGGTATGTGACGAACAGATTTTATAAAATTGACGAGAAACAAAAAATTAAACTGGATTTCTAAAGTTTTATGGTTTATATATAGGGTTCTTAGTAAAATAATTGCTATTATGTATAACTTTTATAAAATTGAAGAGAAACAAAAAATTAAACTGGTTTTCTAAAGTTTTATGGTTTATAGGGTTTTTAAGTTCACTAACAAAAATGTCATTAACTAGAGCTTCTAAATCATTACTAATAAATATTAAATCGAGTGTTCGTTAATTGGCATTTTTGTATACAATTTAATGTAAATCATAAGTAATTAAATCGCTACTATCAGGTGGTATATATGAAACAAAAATATAAATATTTATAAATGCAAAAGATTATTCAATTTTAACACATGTTTGTTCAATATTTTCATTAAATAAAGATATTGAAAGCTAACGAGCTTAGAACCCACCGATAAAAGAACGCCTCAACCTCTATTTTCACTTTCCGTATATCGATCTCTTCTGTTAACGTAATAATCACGAGGGCGGTCCGATAAGTACTTAGCCTGCAAAAGAAAAACAAAAAATTGGAAGAGTGGCGATTTATTTCTCAACATAGTCTCCTTTTAGCGCGATTCACTTGACCCAGCGATGCTCCAACTTCTTTAACCCATCCGAAAAACAGGTTTTCTCGAGGTCTGCAAAGTAGGCGGCGATGACCTCCTCACGATTCTGCTTATTGTCTGGAGTGAGCAAACGGTGCACCCATCACGCCGGGCTTTCTCATGCCAAAATTTTCATGGATGATATGACCCACGCGGTCTTTTGAGATGCTTACTCTTTCAGCTATATCGCGCACCTTTAATCGGCGGTCGGCCAATACGGGATCGTGGATTTTTGACACGTTATCCTCCGTGATAGCTATTTCCGGGGCACCTGTGCATGGCTCATCAAAAACCGATGTGCGACCACGTTGAAACTCGTTATACCAATTTTTTACGGTTGCCATCGAAGGAGAAGAGTCATTGTACAAAGCATCCAATCGCTCTTTGATTTTGCTGTGCGATTTCCCTTCCAAAAACACGAAGCGCTGGCTTCCACACGTGGTCAAAACAAAACTACGAGTCCGATTCGGCTGAAATTTTGACAGTAAGCGTCTAAGAGCATGTACTGTCCAACAAAAATTGTCAGCACAGAGAAGATAGGACGTTTACCTCTCACTCTGACTGCAGTAAAATCTCGTTAAGCTGTGAGAGAGAACAAATATTACAGGGTTTCCGTAGTGCCCATTATAGATTTCGAAAAAGCTCTGATAAATATTAATAGGGTTACCAACTTTTGATTTTAATTTGAAAGTTAAAAATGCGTTAGTATCAAAATTCCGTTTAAGAAAATTTCCAAATTATGCACATAATCCCGAATTCAAAAACCCCTTTGTGAAAATTAAGAGTAACATAAATTCAATTATGAAAAAATAATGAAAATACTCAGAAATTCAAGGTTTTTTTGTTCGAGGTTTTGAGTAAAAAAAGTTATGTATGTTGAACTAAATAATTATTTTTATCCACACAATCAACATAAACATAAATTCATTTTAGCATAATATAAATCAATACTATATTATAAAAATATCACACAAGCATAAGAAACATAAAATTAATTAATTCAGTATAATAAACAAAATATCACAATATATTATAAAATAAATATAAGTGACTTAAAAGAAATTCAATATAAACCAACACATAATGATTTAGTCTGACGAAGAGTAACTGCTGCTACTTTCGTCATTTAAATTTATTATCAAACTTTCCACTGCATCTTCTGAAAAAACATCCATCTCCAACATCTCCTGTTGATAGACCTTCGTTGAACGCTTGGCGAGGTGTTGTTACCGCCGGATCTATCCTCATTCAACCATGTCTCATCAGTGAAATATATTTTTTTATTTTGTTCTTGGAGTTTCTTAACTTCGCGCAAGTATCTTTTTCTCCATGTTATTATGTCATTTCGTTCTATTAAAACGTTCTTCCGCTGGTGTTTGGTGAACTTAAAGTCAAGATCTTTTCTTAAGATGGTATGTTTTTATTAAGCCTTACTTCGCACAAAATTTTGTCCAGCGTTGGAAGTTCGTTGTTAGAAAAAAAATGATGAACAATTTGCCTGATTGCACATTTGTCGCAGTCATCGGCCTTGCTTCTGAGACCAGATTTTTTTTTCTTTTTTCCTTTCGTCTTATTTTCATTCATTAGTCCGTAGACTGTTACAGAAAAAATTTCCGAAACTTGCTTTTCAAATGACCGTAAAATTTGTTGGTGGCTTCAACAATTTGTTTTTTTTTCTGCACTTAAATCCTTGGAAGAACTTGACGCCATTTTCGTTACTGTTTCACACAATATTCACAAATACACTATTTATAAACGATTTATAATTTAATAAAAGCACTTCTTTTTTTGGCACTGATTATAAAACACCGTATAAATAAACACTTTTTCAAAGAATATTTTTTTTATGAACAAAATCACCATGTATAATTACACCATGTATTATAAATAATTTTCACTTAAACTCACTTAATTTACGAAGAATAATAAATAAACTTCACTTACCGAAACAGCAAGCGACAACACCATTCCCATATTTGTTCTTCAAAAGCTTTTAACACATTCTGAAAGCTCCCAAACAAAATCCAAAGAAAAATCCACCATAATTTGCATTAACGTGGAAATGGTAACTCTGATAACAATGTGCTTATTTCCAATACATACGAAGAGAGTCGTTTGTGAACATTATCAGTTTGGCTTAGGCTGCGTATGGTGCAGGTCGTGGGGATGTACGCTCGTCGAAGCGTAATTACAACAACAATTTATGTGTAAGTCAGTGACTGACTAGCACCATTTGCAAGAAAAAAGCTCTCCCATAAGACGTGCACTGACAATTTTTGTTGGGCAGAGTATAGACGATAGTAAATTTCTCTTGCGATACTGGTACCATCGGTCGGTGAGGCTAAGTACGAGTAGCTATAGGACCGCCCTCATATTTATGTATGTATGTTAAAGAACTTCCTACAATTTTGAAACAATGGTCCTTACATTTATATGCTGATGATACCGAACTCTATCTAAGCTGGCTCTTGGGGATTATTGAAAAAAACTAATCTTATATTTATTATTTTCGTTTTTTTTTTTACAATTTGAACTATGAAAGCAAAAGAAAACTTACATATAAATGCTTTTAATTATGGCATACATACGTTATTTGCTTATCCAAGGGCGTAACTATGTAATTAGATGTTTTTAGGAAACTGAATTCTTCCACAATTATCTTGTTCACCGACATAATCTTATTCCTCTTAAAATATACAACAACTTCAACTGTATCAATTAAGTAGCTATTGTACAATTAATATTTAAGATTTTACCTTTTTTCAATCTTACATTGCAAGCTAGTCATCATTAAATAAATAATAATCCTTTTCTACGTTTTAGTTTCTTCGGATGTGAAAAATTATAATTTAATGGCCCAACAACTTTCAAGGACATCAGCTGATTCTGGCGGAGGGCAGGCTACATCAGGTTAGCTGACAAGATTATTTAAAATAAAACAAAATATTTAATGTAATATATCTATATATTCTGTAGGGTGTCCTATGAATATAATTAGCGATTTTGATTTATTTTTAATCTTTGCAACATTATTTTATCATTTTTAAGATGAGTTATCATCATTCCAATTACTTGTAATATAAGTTACCCCAAAAATAAATTGAACTAATAATTTGAAATTGAAATTGACAATAACGCTAATGGACGAGTTATTTAGTGTGCTTCTTTATAATGTACATGTATAATGGATAAGGGATAGAGATGAGTTCCTTATACAGAAAGAAAAGAATTAAGAAATCAAACTGGAAAAAAGAGATTAAAAATAAGTTGTTTTGTAGAATAAATATATTCTCAGTTTATTGAGAAAAGTCACTAAGTACATGTTAAAAAATTAATTGATTTGAATTTAAATTTTAACGTTACATTTTGTACTTCCAACCATACGTTGTATAAGTTGCCCTATGCAGTTTTCCCTTATTGGTTTTTTTTTTTACTATGAGCACAGATTTATATCCTTTCTATTTTTGTGTTCGGTTATCTCCCACTGCATATGCACATATGTACATACATACATATTTATATTGATGTTCAAGTACATGCAAAGTTAGCGGAATCCACTCTTCGGTTTTATAACTGCTTGAACATAGAAAGAGTGAATCCCGTTGCATAGAAAATATACCTACATAGGTACATACATATATGTTTTCGTTTCTGCATTTATGGCAATGGCAAAGGATTTTTTCGTTTGCCTAAATTAGTTAGAACTGATTTTCGATGTCTTTTGATAGCAACCACCGCGAGTAAAGATCCTCGCTGGAAGTAACTAGCCCTTTGTTTTTACTTAATAAGATTTAAATTGTAACATAAAAATAAAAAATGTGAAGCTTGCTTTTTTTTATTTAAATCTAAATCAGTACAATTTGATCTATTTAAATCTAATTTTGCTATTATCATAATCATTTTTACGTTATAAAATAAATTAAAATGACAAAAACTCTATAAAATATTTTCAATAAGTGCGGTGTTCTGATTTTTATTAAAATGAAACTTAGTGTCTTCTCCCTATACAACTAAATATACAGGGTGTCGGGTAATTTGTGTGCCAAACTTTGGGATGTGATTCTTGGTCAAAGTCTGATTTTCAACTTTGAAATCACTTTTTGACGATTTAAAAAAGGCTAACTTTGGTGTACCCTGACCCATGTTAAGGTCAATTTCTCTTTCAGTGCTAATGGTAGGGACCTCATTTTAGACTTTTATTTTAGTAGAAATACTAGCCTTTAAAACTACGTTTAAATTAAGCTGATATGTTTTTAGGGTTACCAGATATTCAATTTTAAATGGTGTTCAATTTTTTTTTGCCCGAGAAAAATTTTGATTTTGAGGTAAAGTTTTTTCAAAAAAATGCGTAATAAACATAAAGTTTTCTCATTTTTACCCGATGAAAAAAACAATAATAAAAAAAAAACTCATCAATAAGTGCATCCAGAAACCCATACATGTTATATACTTGGGAAAATCTAAAATAGGTAAAATTAAAAAAAAAAAAATGATTTTTTGTCCTGAGGTGTAAAGGGTTTAAATAAATAAATAATTTGTGTAGTTTTGAGTAATTTTTTATTTTATGTACGCACAAATACAGTCATTATAAGTGTTCAAAGTGCTCTCCTGCGTTTTAAATGTATGCTAGAGCCCGTTTTTGAATTTTTGATAACTCTTGTCTTATTTTTAGTGATCCTTTGGGAATAAGTTTTTCTAATTCAGTTAAAATTGTTATTTCAGATGAGTAAACGAATTCTTTCATTCGTCCTCATACAAAAAAATCCAGTACAGTGAGATCGGGAGATCTTGCAGGCCAGTGAATTGGTCCGTTTCTGAATATCTATTGATCACCGTATTGTTCATCCAGCCAATTCTTAACTTCACGAGCATAGTGGGCCGGAGCACCATTTTGTTGGAAATATGATGAAGCTAGTTGAAGCAGTGGAACATCCTTGAATAGGTCTAGTAGATTATTTTACAAGAACTCCAGATTAAGCCGGGGTGGTAATTTGAAAGGCCCGATTAATTTATTTCCAATTACATCTGCCCACATATTGACATTGAAACTGATCCAGTTTCTCGAAGCCTTCGAAAGGCATTTCCAAAAACATTTCGAGAAGGAAGTCGTCTGTTAGGATAAAATGTGACCCCTCCTCCCCCTCGTCCTATCGACCAATCGCACTTACGTCCCTTCTTTCCAAGGTCATGGAATCGCTGATAAATCATCAGCTCAAGAAATATCTCGAAGATCGAAAGCTTCTTAATGACCGGCAATACGGCTTTCGCAGCAATCGTTCCACTGGTGATCTGATGGCATATCTCACCGAAGAGTAGAACAGATCTTTACATTGTTTTGGAGAAAGTAAGATTATTGCGCTTGATATTTCTAAGGCACCAGGCTCTCTTATCGAAAATGCGTGCGTTTGGCATCAACGAAGCCCTTATTCTTTGGATTAGAAATAACCTTCTAGATCTAGATCGTTCAATACATGTTGTATTGGATGGTTTTAAGTCTGATCTTCACAAAATAAATGCTGGTGTTCCCCAAGGCTCCGTTTTGTCTCCGACTCTCTTCCTCATTTTTATAAATGATCTCTTGTCTGAAACTTCTAATCCACTTCATTGTTTTGCCGACGACTCCACTCTCAGCTTTTCATACTCGTTCCCAAACTCACGTCCATCTCCTTCGGAAGTGAATTTGCAACGGTACCGTATGATAAGTTCATTAAACTCCGATCTTTACAGCATTGTTAAATGGGGTACAAAAAACCGTGTGGAGTTTAATGCTTCGAAAACTCAATGCTGTCTATTGTCGTTGAAGCAAAATATACCCCCTATGCCATTGTCCTTAAATGGCACTTGCATCGAAGAAACCGAAAAGCTCTCAGTACTCGGTATGTGTGTTAACGACGATCTTCGTTGGAATGATCACATACTCGAGACCGCCAAGAATGCTGCTAAATGCTTAGGATTTCTATATCGATGTAAGAAATTTTTCACCCCTTCTGATCTGGTTACTATTTATAAGGCGTATATACGCCCAAAACTCGAGTATAACTCACACCTTTGGGCAGGCGCTGCTCAATCTTCTCTCCATTTATTAGATAGAATTCAAAACAGAGCGTTAAAACTGATTGGAAACAGAGCTATAATGGATTCATTCCCATCTCTTGAACACCGTCGGAATGTTTCATGTACTTTCTTGTTTTATCGCTTCTTTCACAAGCAATGCTCACACGAAGTAGCCAGTTGCATTCCTCCCCTTTATCAATTCACCCGTGATACCCGCTTCGCTAGGAAAGTTCATCAGTTCACCCTTGAGCCTAACTTTGGTCGTACCGTCAAATATAGAGATTCGTTTTTTTGTCGCACAACACGATTATGGAATAACTTACCCGGCACAGTTTTCTCTTGCCATTTCAATTTGCAAACATTCAAAACCAATGTTCATCGACACCTCCTTTCTCTCCCCTCCTAATTTCCCTCTCGCCCGTGCTGTGTTTAAAACATTATAAGGGTCTCGTAACATACCCTTAATCGCGAGTGTATTATAAAAAAAAAAAAAAAAGTTCCTGGTATATTCGTTCTGCTCTTTTTGATTTTCCATTGCACAACTCATACACGTCTGCGTATTCTTCTGTCGTAAATGAAGGCATTCCAAAAGCGCTCTTATCCAACTGACTTAACTCGATAATCTGATGAATGAATTTGGTTTTATTATTATTATTATTATTATTATTATTATTATTATTATTATGTTTATTTTTTCAACATATAAATTACAAACATTTAAATACAAAAAGATTTACAAGCATGGCTATAAAGCCTTCTGCCGAATTTGTTTTTCTGTTCTTTTATACCACTTATTTAAATCTCCATGAGAAGAGGTAAGGTAATTAGTGTTTCGACAGCAAGTCAAGTAAGCATAACTACACTTTTAATCATTTTCATGAGTGCACAGTTATAAAAATTACCTAAAAACTTGGAAAACCACCCCAATTGCCAAGTATTGCAGTAAAAGTAGGTAAAAAACTCAAAATTAGATTTTTTACTTGTTTTAGATTTTCCCAAGTATCATAAAATGTATGGGTTTTTAGGTGCACTTATTAATGAGCTTTTTTTTTGTTCATCAGGTAAAAATAAGAAAACTTTATGTTTATTACGCGTTTTTTGAAAAAAAAAAAATTACCTCAAAGTCAAAATTTTGCTCGGGCAAGAAAAATTGAACACCATTTAAAATTGAATATCTGGCAACCCTAAAAACATATCAGCTTAATTTAAACGTAGTTTTAAAGGCTGGTATTTCTACTAAAATAAAAATCTTAAATGAGGTCCCTACTATTAGTACTGAAAGAGAAATTGCCTTAACATGGGTACACCAAAGTTAGCCTTTTTTAAATCGTCTAAAAGTGATGTCAAAGTTGAAAATCAGACTTTACTGTAGAACAATTTTTTTATTAGAATATGACCAAGAATCACATCCCAAAGTTTGGCACACGAATTACCGGACACCCTGTATACACTTGCTAAAAATTAATACACAGCTTCACTAATGGCTCGAAGAGAAACTAAACTTCCAGAGGGGACCTGTGATGAAAAGCATTAGTGACAAAAGATATTCTTAGAGGATTTGCCATTTGTTGTTGCTGATGGATAGCTAATCCACAATTCCGACATGATTCCACACACACTATTTTAAGGGGTTCTACACGCACCTTCTTTTAAATGTATTTATTTGCCTTTTTAATGCCTTAATAGCAAAATAAAAATTAACAGAATGCATTCTTAACATTCTAGAATGAATAAAAAATAACAGAATGGTTTATCCGGAATATCCGGGAAAGCAAAGTGCTTATTTAGAATATTATTTATACATTTTTGCATATATTTTGGATGAATAAATAAATACATTTATGGTAAACTTTCCTATAATTCCATAATGTGATCGTTAAGAATGGTTTACAATTAAATAAGTACATTTTTATTAAAAACATGATGACGTTATTCAATTTGTAAAAAGGGTAGAGTTCATCGGACAACTTGTGTATTTGATTAAATAGTTTAATGTTTTTTATTTAAATATCCTAAATACAAATTTTAATTTTTACAATACATTTTTAGGGGGATCTAGTGGATCAGAAAAAAATGTATCAGCTTCATCAAGCACACCAGCAACAGCACCTCCTGACTCAGAAAGCGATGATAGTGAAGTTGGACGTTTGCAGGCACTTTTGGAGGCCAGGGGATTGCCACCGCATTTGTTTGGAGCGTTGGGACCTCGCATGACTCACATTCTTCACAGAACAATAGGGAACAGTAGTTCTTCAAAAGCCCATCAGCTTTTACAAGGGATTCAGTCCAATGATGAGAGTCAGCAGCTACAAGCTGTAATAGAAATGTGTCAGATGTTGGTTATGGGAAACGAAGATACTTTAGCAGGATTTCCAATAAAGCAAGTTGTTCCATCCCTAATAACATTACTACGCATGGAACATAACTTTGATATTATGAATAATGCATGTCGAGCTCTTTCTTACATGTTAGAAGCATTACCTCGATCATCTGGAACAGTAGTGGAAGCAGTGCCAGTATTTTTAGAAAAATTGAAAGTTATTCAATGCATGGATGTTGCCGAGCAAAGTCTTACAGCTTTGGAAATTTTATCTCGACGACATAACAAAGTCATACTTCAGGCAGGCGGTGTAGCGGCATGCCTTAAATTTTTGGATTTCTTTTCAATTAATGCACAAAGGGCTGCCCTTTCGACTACGGCTAACTGTTGCCTTAACTTAAACGCGGAAGAATTTCACTTTATATCAGAAAGTATGCCACTTCTTGCACAATTATTATCACAACAAGACAAAAAATGTGTTGATAGTGTTTGTACTGCGTTTAGCCGCTTGGTTGAGAGTTTCCAACACGATTCCTCGGGCTTAGAAGAAATCGCCAGTAAGGAACTACTTAAAAACTGCCAGCTTTTACTTGTTATGTCTCCATCACTTCTTAATACGGGCACATTCACCAGCGTCATACGAATGTTCAGTTTAATGTGTAACAGCTGTCCTAATTTAGCAATCGTCTTATTAAAAAATGATATTGCATCAACTATTCTTTATTTGCTAACAGGGTCAGTACAATCAATAGCCTCAAATGATGTTGAAATCGTTCCTCGTAGTCCACCAGAACTTTTTGAAATAACCTGTCTAATTGGTGAACTAATGCCCAGGTTACCTGCTGATGAAATTTTTGCTGTAGATGCTTTAATCGACCGTCCATTAATAAACACACAGGATGAAGTGCAATGGCAGTGGCGTGATGATCGGGGCACATGGCATTCATATTCCCCAATTGATTCCCGGCTGATAGATTCTGCACATATTAATTCTGATGATGAGATTAGCTTAAGTACTCATGGTCGAACGTACACTATTGATTTTCATTCAATGCAGCAAATTAACGATGAAACAGGCACGACTCGTCCCGTTCAGCGGAAACTTAATCAAAATTACGTTCCGATTTCATCCTCATCCATTTCATTACTAACTGGGCAAGATTTGTCAACAAGTGGTCCATCAATGCAAAGGATCAATTTCAATCAGACTCAAAAATGCAATGCCATGGCTTTTGAAGCTTCAAGTTTTCAAAATAAAAGAGCGGCAATTAACGCTCAATATGAAGAATGTGGTTTGGCGTCGAAATTTATAAAAAATCTTTTTAACGTACTGTACGAAGTTTACAGTTCATCAGCAGGTCCTAACGTACGTTACAAGTGTCTCCGAGCAATACTCAGAATGGTTTATTATGCCAGTCCCGATCTTCTTAAGGACATACTAAAGAAACAGCTAGTTTCTAGTCACATTGCAGGAATGATGGCGTCCAACGATTTGCGAATTGTAGTTGGTGCTCTACAGATGTCTGAAATTTTGATGCGAAAACTACCTGACATATTTGGTACCCATTTTAGAAGAGAAGGAGTACTTCATCAAATAAATCAATTGGCAGACCCAAATAGTGCTATTTGTAAAATGTCACCTTCTGTTCTTCCAAGTTCAAGCAGCACGCTTGTGACACATGCCACGACATCTACTCCGGAAGTTAACATTTATTCCATCAATAGTAACAGTTCTGCACCAAGCACATCAAGATCACATGGGTCTCGATTTAAGAATTCTTTGAGTAGTTCCAATCCCCAAAAAATGACAAAAGGTATATTATTACCATCTTCGACCTCACCTGAAATAAGTGCTGATTCTTTTGAAGTTACTTTAGCAGGAACCAGCACTGGATCAGAGCATTATCAAATTAACAATCCACACTACTTTAATAAGCAGCAAGATGGTTTGGCAAGTTCCCTGCCGGTCAACGAAAAATATTTTGTTTATTCTACTCCTACGTCTTATTCTTGTCATTATAATCATCAGCAGCAGCAACAACAAGAACATGGACGTTCATATTTCCAATCACATCGAAATACTGATATACTTTCGACGTCGGTTTCTTCAAATACATATAACTCATTTCTTGAAGAGCCTTCTAATTCTACACAACTGTCTTCCTCAGCAAGTGTGAGTTTTGCAATACAAAGTAAGGTGTCAGATATTATCAAACGGAACGTCCCTCCAAAGAGGAAGTCGCAGCTAGGTAGTAGATCTAAATCCAGACAGGACGACTCCGTTGTCCAAGATCTTATTAACCGGGCCACTGGTAAGTGTTATAGTATCAAAATTACTGGAAATATTAATATTTGATTCAATGAAGATGAAGATGAAAGAAAATATTTCGAAGCTAATTGTCAATTTTTATTCAGGGTGTCCACTAATTTGCCCAACATATTTTCGAATGTAAATTTTGGGTAACGGCATCGCTCAAAAGAAAAGTCAAAACACTATCTTTAGAACGATGTAACCTGGTTGAATGTTAGTAAGTGGCTATTTATGGATTTAAAACAGATTATTATTATTGTAAGAGAGCCTATTTTTTTATAATAATTTTATTCTAATTGTATGCGGATCTTAGACCATATTCATATAATATATGGATGTAAATATTAAGGGTGTCCCTTAATTCAAGGATATTTATAAATTAATTCGTTGGTTAATTTTAAGGAATAACTATATGCTGACATCATTTATCGGGGATTTACAAAAAGCTTACTTTATTCTACCCTGATCCGTGTTAACGAAAATTGCTCTCTAAATAATTTCAGTGTAGGTATAATGATTTTTTTCTTAAAATATACTCAAGAATTATATTCCAAAAATTCCTGGAATAACAAACTAATAATATATGTATATATATGGGCAAAAATCCGCATACAATTTAATTAAAATTATTAAAAAAAACACTAACAATAAACAATAGTCGCTCTTAAAATAATACACTATAGCTGTTTGAAATGCAGAATAAGTCATCGACTATTATTCGACCCGGTTGCATCGTTCTAACGATAGTGTTTTAATTTTTGATTTGTTTGATCCCGTTACCCAAACTTCTTAAGTGAACTGTACAGTTTCTTGTCCTCACATATTTTGTGTGCAAATTCAAACCAGCAAGTAGTTTAAATAAAGCTGTAGTGTCATATCCTCTGGGCCACGAACTATCAGCCAGGTTCCAAAAATCGAAATGAAATCAATTTCCAAATCGAGAGAATTTGTTTTCAGTGTTCTAAATTTCACTCGCTTTCATAATTTCGAAATCACTTTAAGTGAAATTGAAAACAGCCGTATCTGTCATTTCTCAGTTGGCAAACTATTTTGTTTGTGGTTGATAAAAGTAATTCTTATAAATATTGAATTGAGTGTTTTATTGCTTGCAGTGGCATAATATACAGGTAACAAGCTTGAATATCCAGAAGAACAATTGACGACTGCGTGTGTTGTTAAAATTTGTATCATACTTACTTTGGACTTGATAAACGTGCCTTTCCATCAGTGTCTCCAAATCAGTAAAACTTCAACTCCTGCATCGTTGTATCTGGCCGCGATCTTACGTTTTCTTGCCGAAGGAAATTTCCAAAGATCAGTTGAAAAAGACTTTGATATCGGTCTTCTTCGAAGTACTGTGTCAAAGATTTTGACTTGGAGAATAAAATGTTTCCAAGTTGAATTTAATTTGAACTGACCATTGAAGAGGCAAGAAATTCTAAACTTAATTTTTTGAAAAAATTTAATATTCCTGAAGTCATATAGCGAAACGATGAAGCGCAAATCAAGTTGTAACGCTATTTACTATAAAAAAGAAGATATTTTTCATATTTTTTGTGAACATTTTACAATAAATAATCAGTTCACACAACAAGATCTGATCACCTGAAACTCGAAATTTAGAACACGGAAATTCGCATCAATTTCACTTCGACAAACATGAAATCGATATCCGTTAAAGTGAATTGTAGAACACCAAATTATATTTTGTATTAATGTATTTCAAAGCCATTTCGAGTGAAAGTTAAATGCAGAACCTGGTTGTATGCCTTAGTGCAATCGTTTTAGTGTTTCGGATACCGATCCGCCATCCGTTTTTTTCTTAAAAGTGAGTGCTGGCGCTCACGGTTAAGATGTGTAAACATCAACGTTCGCGTGCCCAATTTTTATTTTATTTATTATATTGACCTTCAGTGAAAACCATAAATTAATGGAAACTGTATTTTCTCTATTAGTTTTTTTGCCTTTGGATAAATTTAAATCAAGCCTCTATTTTTCCTACAATTTGTCCCTTTCACTTATAGAATAGATAGAATAGAAATGTGTTTTTATTTATCAGTTTTAAGTGATCTTTGTTTTACATTTTTCACAATATTAAAGCATTGGCTTTTGCGGTCAGCCCGAAAAAAAAAGAGTATTCTCTAAACATAATTTAACTTTTACATACATTTCTGAATAAATAGCTAATTTAATTTTGTTTTATCTAATTTACATAGTTAAAGGTCATTATATCATGGAACTTATAATTTTATGATTAAGACACAATTTAAAAAGCTTCATTCAAAATCTGGTTTCTGTATCTTTGTGCGGATTGGACAAAGCTACTTAGAACATTCCAGTCTGATCCATTTAAAACTTCCACAGTTTCATTTAGGGTGAGGACGCTTTTTCCCCAATGCGCACATCGGATTGATGACAAAATTGGACAAATCGCTATGAAGTGGAGTACGTTTTCCGTCGCTCTGTGGTTGCAAAGAGTGCATTTTTTTATATTTATTTTATTTATATTTAATGGACAATAATTTAACCGAATAAGCTCCCCTCTGGTTGAGATGGTATTTAAAGAGTACTGATCGTGGAAATAGTTTTTGTCGCCTAGGTTGTGCTGCAGTATCTTGTACATACTTCGGGATTCACTGAGATGCGCCCTCTCCGTAAAGTTCTCGAAACTTTTCTGTTCTATTCGTTTCAACAATATTTGGAAATTTTTTTCCCAGGTCCTCCAATCTCTTTCTAATAGCTGGACGTTATGTAACAGCTCCAAACGTGACCATTCTTCGAAGAACTGTGACTTATCTTGTAGAAGTTGTCTCGCAATTACATTAGGTAGTCGATGATTTGGGAGAGCCATCACTTTAAGAGTATAATTGAAATGCATCTTCAGCGTAAAAGTATAAAGTTGTGAGACTCCAGTTTCCAAGTGCAGCATGTAGGTAGGAGTGTTTTCAGGAAGCCAAAATATTTTTTTAATGAAATATCTCAATAGTTTCTCTACTTCTTCATATTGAAGAAAACCCCATACTTGGCCTGCATAGCATAATATCGACCTCATCACAGCTTCGAAAAGTTTATATTTTGCACTTGGAGCCACATATTTCTTTCCTAGTACTCCCTTCCAATTACAGTTGATGGCTTTTTTCGATTCGGTTAGTTTTGCCTGCAGGTGCTTTTTAAAGGACAGTTTGGGTGTAATTATAACTCCGAGGTATTTATACTCATTTACCAAATCAAGTGTGACATTATCCCAGGTCCATCTCTCTTCTCTAGCATATCTACCTGTTCCATTTCGAAAGATCATTACTTTTGATTTGCTGGTATTAACTTTGAGGCTCCAAAGACTGCAATATAATTGCAGCTTATTTATCATCATTTGCAACATTTGTGGAGATTCAGCTAATATGACGATATCGTCCGCATGAATGAATGAATGAATGAATAAATTGGGGTATAAAAACACTGCGACCTAAAGATCTATTGTGTCCCCCATCTAGAACTGGATGAGGTTGGCTCATTATTACAGTTCTTCCTCCAAATCTGCTCCTCTGAGGAATCGAAGTATTTGGAGTATTTTAAGGGATGATAATTCGCTCTCCTTTATGTGGTGCTTGCCCAGATACCTGTGCCTTTGATGCACGAGTGCATCACATTTCCCCAGTATGTGGTCAGGTGTCTCTTCGTGAGTGTTGCAGAATCTGCAAGTCGCGTTGCTCAACAAGCCAAGGATGTTGAGGTGTCTTCTCAACCTACAGTGGCCAGTGAGAAGCCCCGTGATTTTCCTGAGGTTGTTCCTACTTAAGCTAATGCAGGTTAGAAAACGCTCTCGGTTGTAGTCCCCGAGTAGGAGTTTTGCCTGTCTTAGCTTAGGGAGTTCCTTCCAGATCTTTGATCTTTTTGTCTCCTCTTCTGTTTTGATTTTGTTTTTAATCACGTTTTCTCCTATTCCGCAGTAGGGCTCTGGCCCTGTAAGGGGTGTCGATGCACCTATTTTTGCTAAGGAGTCTGCCACTTCGTTGCCCTGGACACCAACGTGGCCTGGTACCCAATGAAGCGTGACAGTGTTATTCTTGCCCAGTTTATTAAGCTTAATCACGCTTTCCCAAACAAGTTTGGAGCTGATGGTGTAGGAGCTTAGTCCGCATACATTAATGCTTTGATGTTGACACCAGCAAATGTTATTCCTCCGGGGAGAGCCGATGGGATGTCATCCAGGAAAAGAGAGAATAGAAGCGGACTTAGCAGGCATCCTTGTTTGACTCCAGTGGATGATGGAAACCAGTTTGACACTTCGTTACCGTCCCATACAGCTGACATATTGTTTTCGTAAAGTTGTTTGAGCACAGTTAGCATTTTTGAGGATATTCCGAGGCAGCTTAATTTATAAAAAAGAGCGTTTCTATCGATTGAGTCGAAAGCCGCTTTGAAATCAATGAAAAATGCGTACAGCTTCTTCCTCTTGTCTAAAAAAGATCTGGCAATGCATGTTAAAGAGAAAATATGATTCACAGTCGAGTATTCTTTCCTGAAGCCTGCTTGGTACTCGCTGAGTAGTTTGTTTTGCTGTGTCCAGTTCGAGAGTCGATCAAGAATGACCCCGGTAAAGATTTTCAAGCTGGTATTCATAAATGATATGCCTCGATAATTATTTGGGTCATTTACATCACCCTTTTTGAACAAGGGGAAGATAATGTATTTACGAAAGCTTTCGGGTACTTCAGCGTTGTTAAATATATAATTGAAAGCAGTCGTTAGTTTCTCGAAAAACCTTTCAGTGGCGTTTATGAAAAATTCATACGGTACTCTGTCTTCACCTGGTGCCTTGTTGAGTTTGGATCTGTGTATCACCTCAGTAACTTCCTGCACTGAGAAAATACGGTCCAGACTTTCATTTACTATGTATGGGCTAGCGTATAGCAGTTGGTTTGAGCTTATCTGTGGCTTTAAAAGGCTTTCACTTATACTTAAATCCAAAAAAGTCTTAAAATATGATCTCTTTGAAAATAATGCAATTAATTAAAAAAAAAAACTAATTCATTCAGTTATAGTGTTGCCATAGCCATAACAAGCAATCTGTGATATTAGGTTAAAAATCTTTGTTTTGTCTAAATTTAGTCTTGTTAATTTATTAATGTTTAAATTTTCCAGTGTTAAAGTTTCCATATAGTATTAATGACAATTAATTATTTTATACATTAATATTTTATTTACAATAATCCACATCATATGTATAAAATATCTCTATAGCTGTACATAACGCTTCCCTCCAAAATACATGTATTTTTGGACTATGGCCCCGATTGCCGTTGTCGATTGCCAATCGAATCGAAACTTTTCGATTGTTTCGATTGGTTTTCATATTTTGTATTGTGTAACTCAATCGATCGAACAATGTACTATTGTGAATAAACCCACAGAATATTGCGAATATTTCAAATTTGACAGTTCTATGATGTGTTAGCTTTTGAAATCATTATTTGTTTTTTCTGGTTTTCTTTTTTTAATATAAATTAAAATACTTTATTTACATTTTAAAATGAGTGGAATTGAGTTATGGTTTAGCGATAGTAACACAGAAACCGACAATGCCCAAGAAAATTTTGAAATTACCAGAAAAAGAAGACATATCAGAGACATCTCTAATCCTTTGGAACTGTAAGAAACGATGTAAGATTTATGGAATATAGGTTTTTATTTGGTATTCACATACACATATTTGGTTTTTGAAATACTTTCGCTTATCCAAAAATGTGTCATTGGACTTCTAAGTTAAATTAACCAAATTTTATGTCAACAATAAGAAGCTCTTCGATTCCCAACAGAATAAAACTTGCTAGTACTTTGAGATGCTGTGCCCATGGATATTACCAAGTTATTGTTGGTAATTAATTTTGTATTGGCCTTGCACAATCCACAGTGTCTTTAGTGCTAAATTAAATGCTGGCAGTTCTAGAAACGCATATTTGCTCCAAATGGATTACTTTTAATTACTCTGAAGCAAAAAAACCTTGGGCTAGAATACATATTTGTGAAAAAGTGGAATACCAGCTGTGATAGGGTATATTGATGGTACACATTCATATATCAATATAGTGTCTCCAAAAAAAAAAAATTCAGCATGCATATTACACTCGTTAGCAAATTTCTCTCATTTAAGCTTTGCTTGGCTCTTAGCACAAACCATCTTCGCGATGTTCACATTTTTCTCCATCAATCTGACCAAAATTTCTTATTGCCTTTTGTTCGTTATCACTTTTGACCTTCATAAAATAAATATTTGAATGTTTTGTCCTTAAAATTAATTGAAAGAAACTAATGCGCCAGTTATACACATGCATAAGTAGCCATCATTTAAGCTTATCATTAACTTTTCAATCTTTAATTTAAAGACCGTGTTCACATTGGAATTGGACTTACTTCTCAGGCTTATTTATACGTCTGTGTAGTAGAGTTTCAAAGTAGAGTAATAAACCTATTAATTTCATTATTTTAATATTGTAAGAAAAAGAACGCACCATTGCACTAAAGGCGCTCCTGATCATATGTACTATATACTTTAAAAATGTTTAGTGCACCTACTTCCAACTATTTTATACAATAATTACAACAAGATTATAAGACATTATATTTAATTTTTTGTTTGTTTAAGGAATAGGAGCTAGCAGTAGCAGCAATAGCCGCTTTACTACAAACGCCAACCCCGAGAGTCCTCGACCTCGATTGAGCGGAAACACTACAAGTGGTACCAGTTCTAAATCATCTTTTTTGTCTTCTCTTAACCCAGCACGTTGGGGTCGTCAAGGATCTAACAATAGTTCTGCTGTCAAAGACTCAGCTCCTGCAAGTTGTGTTTCAGGGAATATGAATAAAAACATTTCAAATGTAAATCGAGTGGCAGCAGTTAATCGCGAGAAAGCCCGTCAATGGATACGTGAACAGGCAATTTCTTTCATTAAACGTTATACGGAACAAGAAATCTCTAAGTCTATTATATCCGGCTCCATTATATTATGTCGTTTATCTGGTGTCATAACAAATTTAGAAGGAAGTTACAGTCAGTGCTTAGAAGCGCTTCGAGAACTTAAAACAATACTAATGGAAAATGACATTTCTCCATTTGAAGTAAACCACTCGGGTTTAATAAAATCCATGTTGCACTTTATGGCTGCGGAAAATGGCTTAGTAAGTCGTGAGAAAAGACTTCGTGCTTTCTTGCATGAATTTGCGGGACTGCCTTTGGAAAGCGCTTTTAGTTCCAATATGATGCCCAATATCGAACCATCGGCATTCAGTGCGTTTGTTGCAAAACTTAACGGTTGCGTTACACAATTAGAACAGTTTCCAGTGAAAGTTCATGATTTTCCAACAGGAACTGGTGGCCATTCCAACATAAGTGCCCTAAAATTTTTCAATACACATCAACTTAAGGTAAGTTAATTTATGTTTTCTTAAAGATTTTTCGTTTACTATTCCAAACTCAAATTAGTGTAATTTGCAACGACATCCTGATTGTAACAATCTTCGGCAGTGGAAAGGAGGAATTGTTAAAATTGATCCTTTAGCTATGGTACAAGCAATTGAGAGGTACTTGGTATCAAGGGGATATGGCGGTATACGAGAAGAGTCAGACGATGATTCCGAAGAAGATATTGATGATAACGTAGCTGGAGTTGTAATGCCGCATAGCACATTTAAACATAAATTGCAATTTTTAATTGGGGATAATGTATTGCCCTACGCTATGACTGTTTACCAAGCTGTAAAACAATACTCTCCTTTAATTAATGATCAATCTGAAACTGACACTGAACCCGAAATATATTTAGGTAAGATATTATATTTTTGCAGTACATACATTAAATACATTAAATTATTACCTATTTCCAATTTCGAAACCATCGGGAAAATACTTAAAACCCTCAAATAAAATATAACATACATATACAAGGTCCCCAATCCCCCTATTTTTACTTGCGACTTAAGGCAAGTTATGCATTCGTTAAAAAAATCGAACTCGAGATTTTGATCAAAGTTGACATTACGATGATAGAGAACATGAAAAGAAGTGGGTCTCACAATTCGACTCTACCCCAAACTTGGCGGATTTCCTTTAAACTCGGTAGATAGCATTTTTAAATTTCCCCGGCCCCCACGTTTTCTCTTTTTTTCTTTTTTTTAAGACCAAAAAAAACGGTATAAAATATTTTTTTTTCTCAAAATCTGTTCCACAGATTTAAAAAAAACAAAAAGTTACATTAAGGTAAAGCTAGGTAACGGTTGAAAAAAATGTTTACTGATGGTATCCCCCAGAACCATTTTGTTTTTGATTTTTTTAAAAACGGTTCAACCGATTTTGATAATTTTTGTATGCTAAAGTTCTACAATGGTTTGCATAGTATTGTATATTCAAATAAAAAAAAATATTTTTTTTTTTGAAAACTCAATATTTCAAAAACCCCACGGTCAATCATTTTAAAACTTGACAGTTAATAGTTTTTTAATACAATCAACAAGATGTGCCAAAAAAAAATATTTTATCTAAAAACAGTGGTACCCACCATGCAAATGTTTTCGAATACTTCTTGAAAACGGTGCATAGAATTTTGAAAAAAAAAAAATTAAATTAACATATTTTACTTACTTTACCTACCATTTAATCATTTTTTCGAATTTTTAATTTCTCACATAACAGATTTTAATGAAATTTTTTATAAAGAAGCTTCTAAGAAGTTTAAAAAAATGTTGCATTTCAAAACTTACAAAAAAAAAAAAAAAAAAAAAAAAAACAATTTTTGTTTTTGACTACGGTATTTCAAAAATAAATTTCTGAGAAGTGTTTTACAAATATTGTCTATAAAAGCTTATTCTTTTAAGAATTTTTAAATTTTTTTTCTTGTATAAATCCATATTTGCGCATGCAAATGGCATGGTGGTTTTACTACTAAAAGAGTTTCAAAAATGAATTTTAGGAACAAATATCTCTGATAACATTATTTTTGAAATTTTTAACTTCCCATAGGGAGTTATTGTAATCGGTCCGATTTGTCAAATTGGAATTTTTGACATTTCTCGACGTTTCAAGGTCCCTAGAGGCTATATCAATCATTTTTAGAGAGATGTCTGTGTGTGTGTGTGTACGTACGTTCGTACATCCGTAAGTTCTTGTACCATTTTTCGTCGTCGATATCTCAAGAACGAGTAAAGATATCGACTTCAAATAAATTTTGTTTAATAGATAATAACTTCGAAAGAGGCTGAAAGGGCGTTTATTAAAATTCAGTGAGTAGTTTTTTCACTATAACGGTTTAAAAAAAAAAGTAAAAATTTTGGTTAGTTTCAAATATCTCACGAAAAAACAATGCTATTGACTTCAAATAAAATTTAATGTACTCATTATAAGGTCATACAGATTTGGTATGCATTTTGAAAAAAATGAACATACCGTTATTTTTTTAAATTAAAAAAACTGAAAAAAAAATTTCATAACCCAGATATTCTAAGAACAGAAAACAATTTGAAACTCAAAATAATTTTATTTTACGAAAAATAATATGTTTGACAACTGGTGAAAATTTCAAAAAAAAAAACAGCTTACAGTTTTTTTTACAAAAAATAAAAAACTATACAAAATTCTATTAAAAATTGGTAAAAATTGTTTTTCGACTCAAATTTCTCGAGAACTAGTAGTGATATTGACTTCTAATTTAGTTTATTTTATACATAGTATAATTTTGTACAATTGGTAAAATGTTGATAAATATTGAATTAATAGTTTTTTTTTAAATAAAAAAAATATTAAAAATTCTAGTGAAAACTAGTTAAAATTGTATTTCAAGTCGAATTTATTGGGAATGAACACCGAAAGTGCCTTCTTTAGTATGTTGTTTTAAAGGGTTTTCCAATAAGAGGTGTTATTTTGATATTCAAAGAAAAATGGCATTTTTGGAGATAAATGATCGGATGTTTATTTCATTATAAAGAGGAAGGTATGCCGTTAATAATGAAACACAACATCAGCCAAATGGCCGCCAAGACCACGCTTACAGGACCATATCCTTTTCATGAAATTTTCCATAACCAAATCGCAAAGTGGCTGATGAGGCCCATTTCCACCTCGGAGGCTACGTCAACAAGCAAAACTGTCGCATCTGGGGCTCAGAAAACCCAAGAGTTATTGTTGAAAAGCCTCTCCATCCTCAACGCGTGACTGTTTGGTGCCCAGCGTCGATTCAAGACCTCAAAGATGAAATTCGTGAGGCTATCGAGGACATATGGCAGCCACTTTGCGATTTGGTTATGGAAAATTTCATGAAAAGGATATGGTCCTGTAAGCGTGGTCTTGGCGGCCATTTGGCTGATGTTGTATTCCATTATTAACGGCATACCTTCCTCTTTATAATGAAATAAACATCCGACCATTTATCTCCAAAAATGCCATTTTTCTTTGAATATCAAAATAACACCTCTTATTGGAAAACCCTATATATGTATACTAAGCGACATTTCTAAAATTGTTCAGGAAACGAAAAAACGAAGAAAGTTCTAGTTGAATCATAGTGTGCTAAGAGACAATTTTGGTTAAACTAAGTGACATCTAACAAAATTTTTTGTTGCTCACGACAATGAGATCTTTATTAATGTCGCTTAGCATAATTTTTTTGGCGGATAATACAAATTTCAGGGGGCAACATTATTTTAATGAGAAAACATGGCAGTTGGTAAATTTTTTTATTTGTACTCTAGTTTCCTTTTCATGCATAATAGGTTGGCGAAACCCAGGCCAAAACGTGGCCCTTAACATATAGTATATTATTTCCTCATCAAAAAGTCATTTTCGAAAAAAGTGTCGCTTAGTACATTCTTACGGGAAGGTATCGACATAATACAATTATTAACATATGGTTAAATTTTGACAAGTATCGAATTGACAGTTTTAACAAAAATATAAAAAAAATCTACTAAAAAGTGGTAATATTTGTTTTTTCGACTAGAATATCTTGAGAACCAGCAATGATATTGACTTTGCCATTATTTAATTTTGTACATAAAACAATTTCTAACAAATGGTTTATATTTGACATATATCTAGTTTTAGAGCGGATATATTTTGTAAGTACCCTTCCATCAATAACCAAACCATATCTTTTATATTTGAATATTTCGTTTTTAATTTTTTTCCAATTAAAATGTTTGGAACCGAAATAATAAAGTAATTTCTATAATACGGATATAATACATAATTTTATAATTTTATTATCAACTTACAGCCCTATTAATAAGCACAAAATACAGGCGAAACAACTTTAACACGTATTTTAACTTATAATTCTTAATAATAAATGTGTGTTAGTCTTAAATGACGTTTGACAATGAGAGGATAATTTATCTCATCGATTTTGGTGATTAACGAGCGGATATCTTCAACTTGCTCGTCAAATTTGACAGAAATATTTTATTTAATAATACAAATTCCACTAAATATCCAAGTAATGCCTGCCATACGTTATTGTGTTAACTCACCTTGTCGCCAGAACTCCAATTTTCAGTCATTTTTTTTCTTTTCTCGCATATCTATTTTTTTACAAATTAATTTGAACTTTCACACAAAAATTAAATAACCGTTTAGAATTTGTTTGACAACAAAAATTATTTTGTATGTCTGAGGTGACATGCCGGCTTTCAATAATGGAAAAAGTACTAGAATATTTAGTAGAATTGAAGGAAGTGCTGCCAATTTTTCTTGTTATTCAGTGAATAGATAAAATAAAGCAACGATAGTTTTATTAATATTTTAATTTATCAGATGGATAATTTCATTATCCGTGTGCTGGAAAAAACGTGTGTTAACAAGCAAATTGTGTGCTTTTATTAATACGGCTGTTAGTTTTTAGAAGAATGTATGTACTGTACATACGTATATGAATAAGGTTGTTCAGTTGTACCCAAGTCCCACATATTCAAATTCCATTAATAGCTATGGTAAAATTGAAGAAAACGTCACAATATGATTTTATCTTTTTGTCCATGAAAAAGATGTAAAATTCTACTCAAGGTTTTCTTACCACAATGGGAAGTTATCAGTGTGGGTCGCACCCAGCCTCTTTTTATTCTTTTATATAAGAGTAATTTTTTTATCTTCGAATCTGAGTTCGACATTTTGGATGGAGGCCTCTTAAGAAGGGGTTCGACTTTTTCCTCACCAATAGCTTCAAAGTGTATGCTTACAAATACTAAATTGAGAATTCTATCATTTTCATTTTTAATATGGTAAGTTTGTTTTAAATTTATAGATAAAAGCAAATCTAAAGTCTCATATTCAATTTTAAAAATAACATTTGAAGGATGTAAACATTTTTCCTCATCCAAATAAATCCAACTGATTTTTGAAAGATTTAAATCTCCCAATATAACTAATAATTTTTTTGATTCAAGTAAAATACTTTTTTTTTATATTTTGCAAGTGTAAAGAATCATATAATAAAACGGGGAACATTTTTTTTGTGGTACACTTCGCGGCCCACAAAAACCGAAGGGGCATAAATTAAAATTACATACTAAACGAAAGCATTTTTTGCATAGATGTGCAGAATGCCAAAATTATTTAAATATACTACACCGACATTGCTTAAAACAATAAATAAAAATGCCCGGAAAACAAAAACAATTATAAATGTCAAATCGACTGACACTAGAGCTGTAGCGAATCGTATGTATTCGTTACTGAGTAACGGATATTCAATGAAATACCAAATAACGAAATGTTACTCACAAATCAGAGTCGTTACTCGCACGATGTCGTTACTTTTGTTTTGGCACAAATTCAGTATCCACAGGTACGACATACGGAATATGCGTAAAGCATACACACAAGATGAGCTCGAGTTGGACGTTCATACTTTTTGCACAATTTTAATGAGCAAAAAAATCGATTTTTCGTTAAAAAATTCAGATTTTGTAGATGTTTTTTAATCCATCTAGATCTCTCTCAGCCATCTTTCAATGGAATTTGACAGTTTATGCCTTGATTGATGGGTAATATACTATATTTTGACCTACTTAGAGTATTTCTTTCTAGATGCTTTCCAAAAGCCCTAAAATAACAAAAAAAAAAATTTAAAAAATTTAGATTTTTCTGAAGTTTTTCTATCAATTGACATTTGAGATTTTTTGTACGTCTTTTACAAAATAGACATGAAGCTTTATTTCCAAAATATAATAAAACGGCGAACATGTTTTTTGTGGTACACTTTTCGCGGCCCACAAAAACCGAAGGGGCATAAATTACATATTAAAGGAAGCATTTTTTGCATAGATATGTAAAATGCCAAAATTATTTAAATATACTACACAGAAATTGTTTAAAACAATAAATAAAAATTGCAAAAAATGCCCGGAAAACAAAAACAATTACAAATGTCAATCGATTGATACATACATAATTAGAAATGTCAAATCCAGAATATGAAAAATAAAAGCATTCAGCGAAAACCCAACGCCCGAAACATTAAGGTGGGTTCACAGTGGTTTTCACATTACACAAATCCGCCAACACGACAGAAGTTGATGAACATGTTGTTGTTGTTGAATGTGAACCTCCCTAAATGAAGAAATATTATCAATATAAATATTAGGCATGTGTTTGTTTAGTATTTGAGGTGAGCTCTTATAATAAAATTTTGAAACATTAAGCGTTAACTACAATCGGCACTTTTTGCAACAAGTGAAAAAGAATAAGCACATACACTAGCCACATCTGTTGCTGAAAAGAGCGTATAATTTACACCATACAATTTCAGTTCAGACATCTATCGGTGATTTTCTGAAAAAATGTATTCCATGTAATAGTGTTTTTAAAAAGTGAAAAAGTAAAAAGAACCATTTAAACCATCAAGCGTTAACTACAATTGGCAATTTTTGCAAAAAGTACAATAAGTAAAAAAATAAAAAAGAATACACACATACACTTGCGACATCTGTTGCTTTCAGTTTGGCGACATCTGTCGGTCATTTTCTGAAGCAATTTATTTAATGTATTAGTGTTTTCAAAAAGTGAAACATTTACTTTTTGTTTTTTTGAGATCGGAGATAAAATTTTAAATTGAGTTGGAAAAGGAGAGCAGTTTTTTTTTTTTAACATTGTCACTTTTCAAGTTCATTGCAGTTATGACTTTACAATAATAAGGGTAAAAAGTGTAAGCTCTGCGTATTTGTATAAGTCAATTATTTTCAAAACTTATTTACATTTGTCTGCACTTGAATTTTAAGTATTTGCGAAAAAAGAGAATACAAAATACTCGAAATGTATTTGTCAGGGAAAGAGAGAAGATATAAAATGCAGACGTGAGACGTCGCGTCGTCAAAAATGCGGACGAACATGACTTACGATACAAATTTAAATCTCCATGGCTGAATGCATTCCATGGGCTCAAACCTACCTCAATATCGGAACACTTCCATTTATGGAATTTTTTTGTTGACAATGGTGTTTATTTTGACATTCTCTTCGAAAAGATTCGAAAGAATAGAATTAAATGTCATTTTTGTGTCGTTTGAATTCTTCTGTCGAGTAAGCAACAAAACATGTATGTTTTTAATTATTTCATGGAAAATAAATTACTTTTATTAATTTTTCTGTTGTTTTATGTTTAAAGGTCGCATTCCAACTGCACAAACCGCGAACAAAAGGAAAAGTTAATCAAAATAGTGGAAGAAAATCCGGAGGTAGCAAAGGGTTTTTTTTACCACCCGCGTTGATACGGAAAGCATCCACTATCCACTCAACACCATCTTCATTTATAAACAACACAAATACCATATTTTTATTTTTTATTTATTATTTTATGGTTTTATCAAAGAAATTTAAAATTTTAAACAATAAACAAAACAATTACAACTAAACAAAGATTTCACTTTTTGGTTTTGACATTTCACAAACACTTCTCTTTTGTTTTCGATAAGTTAGTGTGACCAAGCGTATACGAAAAAAAAAAAATGAAAATTTAGAACGCGTCATGATCAACTTATTTTTTCAAGAATAGTTTCAAAACAGCTGAGTTGACACAAAAAATGTAATGAATATGTAGTTCTTTATGGTTAAACTTAACTTTATAATGAAAAAGTGTATTATTTATTTTGTTTCTTGATTCTTTATCCAACATCTATAAAATGTTTAGAAACAAAAAAAAATGTAAAACGGTCATACTAATTCAAATAGAAATATAGTAAATGTCAAACGGCTGACAATGAAAATGAATCTTTTTTGAAGTTCATTTTATGCTATCTTTCGCAAATGAATGTTATTCGTTCGAATCTCAAAATTAAGAAAGTTCATTCGAAGGAATAGAATCATTCTAACGAATAGACTATTCATGAGAATGTCAAAATAAGCATGAATAAACAGCCGGCGGATCGATGTGCAAACAAAAAAAGTTTCACAAAAGTATAGTAAATTGAATTTATTTTTTTGAAGTTAGCTATATTTCTTTAGGCGCGTTATGAAAAAATGATGAGAGTGAAATTAAAAAAAAAATGCACATGTATTTAACACAAAATTCACAGGTTGACGTCACGACGGCAACGACGCGTCGCGACGTGAGTTTGAGTCCCAATAGAATCATAAATATATGATGAGAGTGAAAGTTTTAGATGTAACACAAAATTCACAGGTTGACGTCACTCCGGCGACGTGGGTTCGATTCCAATATTATGGCCATAACAACAAGGACAATGACATGAAAGAATCGAAACAAAAATTGTTAATGTGTCAAAAATGTGTATAGGTTTGAAAGTTTGTTTACCATTAACTGTTTTCCTTTGGACTCCAGGATTGAGTGCTTATTAGGTACTTCTCATTGCATTTAACAATTTAAAAAAATCATGAATTCTCTGTCTTTTATTGAATGATAATGAATTAAATAAATAATCACTCGAATTTCGAGAGCTGGGTCGGCTAGTAAATAATTAAATCGCTACTAGGTCGCTTAAACGAAACAAAGATATACAATTTACTAAAGCAAAATACAATTCAACTTGAAAACATACTAATTGTTCAATGTTTTCATTAAATAAAGGTAATTGAAAGGTTATGAGCCTAGAACTTACAGATAAAAGAACGCCTCCACCCCTATATCACTTTCATCCAGAGATGGCAGAGATGCATGTTTTTTTGAAAAACTAAATTTACTACTTCTGCTACATAAAGTAGGTAGAAAATGTAGTTAAATGTAGTAAACGTAGTAAATGTAGTAGACGTAGAATTAACTGTCAAAATTGGCAAATTCATTTTAAATTCTCATAATTTTAGAAATGTGTCCGACTTTCTTTAATGCGGCGGGGAGAATTGTGATTTAAATAAATGGATTAAAATATATTAGAAAAAAAAAATATTAAATAAAATATAGCTACTCAAGGAAGAGGAGTGTTCTCTCAATGGTCATTTGTACACACTAAAGTCCGAAATGGAATAAGCTTAGAACATCCAAAATTTAATTGATATTTATTATTCCTTAAAAAATGATAGATAAAAATAAAACAGTTGAATAATAAATTTGTATGTGTTTTACTTAAATTGCGAATTTCATATTTCAACTCATTATTTGGTGCTTGAGTTTCTCTGATTTGACTTTTATTAAGTATTTATTAATTGCCATGTAGGCTAGTAAATTGTATGTTTTTATCTATCCATTTTTTTGAACAGTTTAATGTTTTACTGTTAATGTAATTCGTGTAACATATGTATGTAGGTAACAAATAAAACAAATCAAGCGTGTAGTTTGCCCAATAAGATTAGATTACCTGACGTAATTTACTCTGCCATCTCTGCTTTCATCATAACGATCTCTCCTGTGTACGTGGTAGTTAGTTTTAGTTTTTTTAAATTAAAATCGATCAAATGGACATGAATGATTATTTTTTAGTTTATATATTAAGCTTTATTTATATAACCGTTCTATATGTAAGGTTGAAATGTTTTCTTTTCTTTCTTAACTCGCAAAATTTTGTTTGTTCATTTTTGCAGAAAATGCAAACATATGGGCACATCAACATACAATACATTATCGGCTACTTGAAGAGCAGCATACATCAAGCGAATGGTGTAGTGGGATTAGTATGGATAAAGCTTCTACGACTTCAAAATCCACAACAGTTCTCTCGTCAAAAAGAAGTAGCAGTAAAAGCAATTCTAAATTTATAAGAAAGAAAACCGATTTCTGGCATGAAGGCGTGGCTCCCGAAATTGCATCTCCATTAAAACCATTTTTAGTAAAAGAGCTACCTACCGAAATAGTAAATGTACAAGACGCTTCAATCGATGCACTTTGCATGTTGCGCATTGTCCATGCATTAAATCGTAACTGGGAAAGTCTTTACGATTTTGTTGCACGGCAAAATATTATAAGCCAAGCCGAATTCATACATACAAAACTAACAGCTAAAGCTAATCGCCAACTTCAAGATCCACTTGTAATAATGACTGGAAATCTGCCACAATGGCTGCAACAAATACCCATGGCATGTCCATTCCTGTTTCCCTTTGAAACTAGACATCTTTTATTTTACGCAGTCTCATTTGATCGAGATAGAGCCCTACAACGCCTTTTAGACATGACTCCAGATTTAAATTCTGTTGAAACTTCAGAACGTGTTGCTCCTCGATTAGATCGACGTAAACGCACAATAGCTCGCGAAGAAATCTTAAAGCAAGCTGAAATCATCATACAAGATTTTGGCCATTCAAAAGCTTTGTTGGAAATTCAATATGAAAACGAAGTTGGTACTGGATTGGGTCCTACCCTGGAATTTTACGCACTTGTATCAGCTGAATTGAAACGCACTGAATTAGGGTTGTGGAATGGTAATAACAGCTATAAAACAACTTTATCTTCATTCGTGGACGTGGTAAAATCTAGATCAACACATAAAGAAAATCATAAGCAAAAAATAGGATCTCATAACGACGAAGTCAATTCAAAGGTAAAAACAAGAAGTGATGATACTTCGCGTAGTGTTTCATCAAGTATATCAGTTAGCAGAAATACGAGTGCGAATTCAAACGATTCAGTTGCTCCTAATATTGTAGAGACAGGACAGCGACAAAGCCCCCCAGAAGTAGAAAGTCTTGTTCAAACTGAAATACATAGAGTTCAAGACGTCTTAAAAGACACTAATTTAACAGCTGATGTGGACGTGCCTTATTATGTCGACGCAATTCATGGTTTATTTCCATTGCCTTTGGGAAAATCTTCTAAGCTTGCATATGTAACAAAAGTTAAATCAAAGTTTAAATTTTTGGGTAAACTAATGGCTAAAGCAGTAATGGATAGCAGAATGGTACGTATGGAATATATGTTAATATATTAAAGTAAAAGCAATGAAACTTGTATATGTAATTAGCTTGATTTGGCCTTTTCAACACCATTTTATCGATGGCTCTTAAATGAAGAAAACTCGATTGGACTGGTTGACTTAGCATGTGTTGCACCTGAAGTTCAGAAAACCTTGGTCCGATTAAAAGATGTTGTAAAAGATCGTGAACTGATTAAACAGGACCCAAACTTAGATTCTTTGCAAAAAACTGAAAAGGTATGTGTGATTGATGAATTTAAATCGGATTTGTTAATATTTAAAAAAAAAAATTTTAGATTGAATTGTTGAAATTAGATGGGTGCCTTATTACGGACCTAGGGCTTGATTTTGTGTTGCCTGGACATGCCAACATTGAGTTGAGACGTGGAGGACGAGACATACCTGTAACAATTCACAATCTACATCAATATATTTCTCTTGTTTCCCACTGGTTTCTTATTGAAGGCGTTCAAAAACAGTTCGAGTCCTTGCGAGAAGGTATTTGATCAATTTACATGTTCTATTTCTTCAATTGAATTATTAGCAAATACATATAGCTGATTTACTACAAGAGCGTCATAGCGTTCATGATCTTGTGTCAAATTTCCACAATGTTAATAGTTAGTTAGTTGAAAAAAACTTTATATTAAAAACTGTTTTAAAATTTACAATATGATAACCTTAAGTTTAATATAGTTTGGCTTATGGCCGTCTAACAGATTGATAATTTATTTAAGCTTAACTGTAGGTATAATTGTTTTATTTGTTCATTTTAAAAGTTTCGTTCGAGGATGCGTTGCCTATAGTTCAGTACATTAATTGTATATGTATTTGTATAAAGTTACCCAGACTAGTTTCCTGTTCAGGACATCCAAAGTACCTCACACGAAACTCCTTCAAAATGGGAAATCTGGCGACAAAGTGATACACATCTTCTCTCTCCTTGAGGTTGCAGAGGTCGCATAGAATCGGTAGCTCGGGTCGATGCTTCCGTAGGTGGCAGGATTTGATAAAACATTTCGAACAGCTTCATAATTTCGTCCTATTTTCTTTGCAATTTTCGGCATAGAATACCCTTCTGAGTGGTAGGCCTCAATTTTTGCTATTTCCGCCGCCGTTAACATTTTCTTTTTACCCATTTTCACTTTAAACACTCCGAAAATCTTTAATAACGTACACTCATTAACCAAATTTAATTTGTATTACCCAGCATTAAGAAACTAACTGAATTAATTCGTGCGTCTAATCAAGTGAACCGATTTATTTGAGCTTTTTTAGCACTAATGCGAAAAAAGAGATCAAATCAACCGTTAAGTGTCTCTCACTAATCTTGAATTTAGGTTTTTTTTCCAGAGAATTTAATAACCTTTTAAATGAATGCAATTGTTTCGTAGTTCATGAAGAAAAACAAAAAGAAAACTGCAATTTATTGAGAGAACAATGGGTGCGTCTAATCATGTGAACCGCACTGTATATGTATACACACAACGAACGAACTTGGATGTTGGATTATACTAAAAGGGTTGTATAGGCAATCGAAAGCAAACGTATCTTTAGAATCCAACTCACTGGTGGACGCCTTTTGGAAATGATGTTGTTAAATGGGTTTGATTCTTCTCTGTTTGATAAGGTTGCATGGTTTGATTTGGAAAAATTAGTTAAATATTCCATTGAAAAAGTGACCATTTTTGTTTGTACTGAATGCAATATCTATGTAACTCTATTATCTGTGATTCCAGTTTTCACAATAGTTCTCCAGCCGATTCATCATTTGCTGCATACCTTACACGGATTCAGAAAAAAAACGATATCATCCGCAAATATAAGACCAGGTATACGCATATTTCCAAAGTGAATTCTTCCTCCAATCTCTTCCACGATATCGTTTATAAATAGTATGAAGAGTAACGTGCTCAATATGCTTGTTAAACTCCCATTTGTGTTGAAAACTCTTCACCACCACCATCCCCTACGTAGGCCACGTTGTTTTCTTACATCGCTTTGAGTAAGCCAATAATTTTTCCCTATATACCCAACTTAAACAGCTAGTAAAAAAGAGCTTCACGGGCAATTGAATCGAATGCAGCGCGAAAATGGACGAGAAAAAAAGAAAAGTTTCTGTTTCCTTCTTTTGAAGCTCTCCGCAATATTTAACAGATTGAATATCTGGTCTAAAGCCGAATAACTTCTCCTAAATCCCACTTGAAATTCGTTAAGAATTTTCTTATCTTCAGTCCACCGTGTAAGTCTATTAAAAATTAAAGTACTAAAAAGCTTGACCGAAGAATTTAAAAACGAAATGCCTCTATAATTTTCAGGTGCGTCATAGGATCCTTTTTTGTGGGAATATTATTGACTTTTTGAAACTTTCTGGAACGTCTGCGCTTGCAAAAATTCTATTAAACTCTTCAGTCAATACAGACAGGAATTCTGGTGTGCTGTTTATATAAAACTCAACCGGGACTCGGTCATCCCTCGGTGCTTTTCCAATTTTAGATTTCTCAATAACACGATTTACTTCAGACATCGAAAATGGTGCATCGAGTATCTCATCCTCAGAATACGGAGCTGCGTAATGGGGAAGCAGTAAAAATTGTGGTGCGTTCAGCAAATTCATAAAATAGTCACGCAGTTCTGGAGCTCTCAGTGATGTATCAATGTAATTTGTCCTTCCGTTGATTGATTTTGTGGCTTTCCAAAACTCTGCCGAAGATCTTGACGAATTTAAAACGAGAATATTTTGTTTATGCAATTTCTTTCTTTTCTCGAAACAGAGTTGCTTAAAGTACTTATTGACTGCTGCGTACATGCTTTTGAAAAAAGGTGTGTTGTATGTCCTCAACAACTTTAAGAATGCGAACGACTTTTTTCTTTTTTTTTGGCACTCATCATCAAACCAACGCTGTTTGTAATTGTCGATTTTAGGGGTCCTTTTAGCGGTTGTTGGAACAGCCTCAATTATTATTTCGGTTAGCTCTCTCATTTGAAGCATATTGTGCGACCTGCATAAAGCAAGATTTTCGTTCAGATTGATCTAATAACACTAGTTTACATAAAAAAGTACCTCCAAAAAAAAGTATTTCCTAGACTAATTTTGACTCTCTGAACAAGAAAATGGCACTCATTTATTTTCCAAGGAAGCGTTTTCGAGATATGAGCCAAAAACCTGTTTTTTGCTCCTTTTCCATGTACAGTAAAAGCTCTACTTGCGGACAGCTCCAATAAGCGGACAAACTTCTTTTTCGAAAATCTCATACA
This sequence comes from Chrysotoxum bicinctum, assembly GCA_911387755.1. Lineage (NCBI taxonomy): Eukaryota > Metazoa > Arthropoda > Insecta > Diptera > Syrphidae > Chrysotoxum > Chrysotoxum bicinctum. The sequence continues at coordinate 108,359,618 of OU426988.1, forward strand.
AATAACTTTCCTATAAACGGACACTCTCATAAACGGACGCGTACAAGTTTTCTTGCCCATTTTAGGTAGAAAACCTCCCATACCCGGACACATTATTTTATTGAGGGATTATTTTTTCTCAAAAATGTAACGGAAAAGAATAGCAGATCTGTTCTAAGTACAGTTTATGTTAAATACGTAAGTAAATCTATAGAAAATCTCCGATAACCGGAAGCGAAGCTCTAATAACTGGACAGTGCGATGTTATGTTGAAAGGTTATTAGGGGATTTCCCGAGTTAGTTACTGGGGGTAGTTGGTGTAATTTTGAGAGGGTATGGTTCCCTTTTTTCATCGCGTTTCGTTTTTACACATGTCATTTCCTTTCCTTCAGCTACTCATTCATCACACTCAAAAGTTTTTTATATACCCTTAATATGTCAGAGACACAGTGTGAGCAATAGGAAAAAAGGGAGGGGTCAGAAAGGAGGTGTCGGTGTACATTGGTTTTGAATTTTTGAACATTGCAATGACTGGGAAAGACAGAGCGTGGTAAGGAATTCCACATTAGCGTAGTACGGCTGAAGAACGAATCTCTGTACTTCACAGTACGTCCGAAGTTGGGCTCAAGGGAAACTGATGGGCATTCCTAGAAGTGCGAATATTACGGTTGAATTGTTTAAGGGGAGGAATGCAGCTGGCTATTTCACTAGAGCATAGTCCGTTAAAATAACGGTAAAAAGCGTGAGGCAAGAAAAGTTGTAAAATTGTCAATGCATTGGGCAACAAAAACTTATTGGTTCGCGCTTTGGCAAAAAGGTTTGTTTTTTTTTTTCAGCCACGATATGACATATTTTATCTATGCAAAGTTTTTTAGATTTAATATTGGAAAAACACAAGAGAGATTTCAAGAAATAAAGAAGATGTTCGTGGAAAATGGCAAAGTAGATCGTAGATCCAATAATAATCAGAATTAATATGAAGTTAAAAAAAAGTTTTTTTTTATTGCTTTCCCTTAACCGGACAGTTCTCATAACCGGACAAAAATTGGGGGGCCATGAGTGTCCGCTTATTAGAGCTTTTACTGGATAAGCCTAATTCTCAATAACGGTCGAATTAATTAACATATACTTTATGTTTTTGAACAGATATTTTGTTTGTCTTTCCAAAAGTATACGACTTGTGTAAATCGGCCCTACAATCATCAAGAAAAAGCCGTTCAAAGTTTCAAAAAACACAATTTTCCGCCGTTTTTAGAAAACCGCTTGTTTTAAATACTTTTAAGATCTCAGGTGGAAGATATTGTATTTATAAAGCTAAAACGCACAAGATCAGTGAAATCGAATAATAAATGTGGAAGTTATGAAACAGTACGTGAAGGCAGACCATTTAATTTTTTTTTTTGTAAGTCTTCCCCCAGTTTCACAGTATAAGTTTAAACCCCACTTTTGGTTTAAGCTTCAGTTCAACAACAGTTTCATAGTCCTTGAACAGAGTTCATTCTGTAGTGTGAGTTAAACGACACTATTCTGCCGTTTTAACCTCAGGTTGACAACCCCTTCAAACATTTGAAAATAGAATTTTTTTTTTCATTTTGAAATTTGTTTTCCTGTTACAGGTCACAACTGAAACAAAGCAAACTTTAATTGATTGTTTTTTCTTTGATTCAGAGAAAAGAATTTACTTAAACTACGTTCAATGAAATGAATCAGATAAGACTGTGAAACCGGACGAGTTGAACTTCAAATTTAAACTCCAGTTCAGGTTCAGCAGAACTTAAGTTTAAACTCTCACTGTGAAACTGAGGGTTTGCAAAAGATCCCGAAAACAAAGGATTGACATATATATGAAAACAAAGTTTCCCAAGCTGTCAACCGAAAAAATTAAGGCGGCTATATTCGTTGGTCCACAGATAAAAAAATTGTTTAGTGACTCCGGGTTTTTGAATTGTCTAAAAATAAAATGCACGACTGGATCGCACGAACTTGCTCTTATGTATAAGTACTTTGGAATTTAAGATACATTTTTAAAAATATAAAACATGAATTTAAAATGAAATTGCCGTCTGATTTCTGGAAAAGTATGAATTTATGCAAACAAACTTTAAAAAACCGTTTTATTATTAAATAAATAAATTTTTTATATAAGAAATTTCTTTAAAATTTTTCAAGAAAAAAATGTGGGATGCGAATTTTAAGTACATATTTAATAATATTGATTTTAGGAAATAATTTCAAAATAAATCGTTCATAGGTTTTGAAGATATTGATTTTTCAAAAAAAAATTTTTTTCAAAAAAAAAACCCAACAAATAAATTTTCGAATATTTTTATATACAATATTATTTTAAACTTAAGAGGACTCCTGCTGAAAATTTTTGGTTAAAATCGTTACAGCCGTTAATGAGTAAGTCGAAAACAAAAAAAAAAACGGTTCTATGACAGGTACCGTTAATAACATTTTGCCCCAAATTTTTTTTTACCAAAACGTAGTCCATGTCCATAATATCACACCTAATTTTTTTTTTATCAAAATCGTTAGAGCCGTTTTCGAGATAAATAAGATTTTGCATTACGGGTGTATATAGAGCTAAAAAAAAAATTCGATTTCCAATCTTGGGATTCACTGAAGACCCATAACTACCGAGTTTGAAGAAAATAGGTCCAGTGGCTTAGGCTCTAGATCGAGGTACAGACATACAAACAGACAGACAGACGGAATTGCCGGACCCACTTTATTCGTCTTCGCTATCATCGTAATGTCAACTTTGATCAAAATCTCGAGTTCGATTTTTTTTTCAAATGCAGAACTTGCCCTATAGTACCTATGTATATCGCAAGTAAAAAATAGGAGAAAAGAGCATGGAATGCTTTTGAAGACGTATTTCATGGTTTATGGGAAACCACAGAAGTCTAAACTACCGTCAATTGATCGAAAAAATGATGCTATTCATTCCATGCTATTGGTGAGTATTTAGCAGATAAGTGTTTCAAAAACAAAGATTCTACCAGGACCTTACAATCATGGAAAAGAGGTATGAGGGCTTTTGGGACCAAGGGATGATGAGTGACTACTGCTGGATGCAGCTCCTCGAAGATTAAACGCCACATAAAAGAAGAAGTGTGAAGCAATACGTCATATTTTCAATAAAAATTATGAAAAAAAAAAACTGAAACGGTCTGCCTCCACGTACTATTTCATAACATCCACATTTATTATTCGATTTCATTGATCTTGTGCGTTTTAGCTTTGTAAAAACAATATCTTCCACCTGAGATCTTAAAAGTATTTTAAATATTTTTTTGTCTATCCTTACGGAATGACTTAAAACAAGCGATTTTCTAAAACGACGAAAAATTGTGTTTTTTGGAAACTTTGAACGGCTTTTTCTTGATGATTGCTGGGCCGATTTACATAAGTCGTATACTTTTGGAAAGACAAACAAAATATCTGTTCAAAAACATAACGTATATGTTAATTAGTTCGACCGTTATTGAGAATTAGTCTTATACATGGAAAAAGAGAAAAAAAAACAGGTTTTTTGCTCATATCTCGAAAACGCTTCTTTGGAAAAATAGATGCTTGCCATTTTCTTGTTCAGAGAGTCAAAATTAGTCTAGAAAATACTTTTTTTGGAGGTACTTTTTTTATGTAAACTAGTGTAATCTGCTACGATTTATCAATTTAAATTTCTTGTTAATGTTTTTGCTGTCATTTTTCTATGCGATGTTTTGTTTCGCTTCAGCGGCGTATTATTATTAATCGTTATCAAGCTTATAAAATAGCAAACATTTTATTTGACAAAAAATTACATATCTTAAATTTTGATAAATATTTTTTTTTCTTAATTACAGGGTTTGATATGGTTTTCTCTTGTCATCGGTTAAAAATATTTTACCCTGAAGAACTGGAAAATGTGTTTTGTGGATCAGGCAATCCAAACTATCAGCTATGGGATGTTAAAATGTTACAAGAATGTTGTAGAACTGATCATGGTTTTAATCAAGATTCTCAAGCAATAGAATTTTTGTTTGACATACTAGCATCTTATAACAGCGCTGAGCAGCGATTGTTCTTACAATTTGTTACCGGAAGTCCAAGGTTACCTACTGGTGGATTTAAATCGCTTACGCCACCTCTTACAATTGTTCGGAAAACGCTTGATCCTGATCAAAATCCAAATGATTATCTTCCTTCTGTGATGACTTGTGTAAATTACTTAAAATTACCTGAATATTCGAGTCGCGAGGTTATGAGGACTAAATTGAAGATTGCTGCTACTGAGGGAAGCATGTCTTTTCATCTGTCTTAAATAAAACATAATCCATACGCCAAAATACATAAATCTATCAAAGAAATATAACAAATGTGCGCTTGTGAAAATATACATAATACATACATACACCAATAACTTAATACATAAATGCGTTTTTTTTTTCGCCAAAGTATGGAACTCTGTTGGAGATAAAAGAAATTTTTATAAATTTTACAGTGTTTACTAAATTTATTTGTTTTTTTAATTATAATGGTTAATAGAGCAAAATATTTGTAAAAATAAAAGAAATAGTTTTAAATAACTGTAAGACTTACTTTTCTGTACTCGTAATATTAATAAATGTTAATCAGACAACTTTTGACATTAATAAACTGCCTATTTATCAATTATAAATCTGTATCCATCCTTGCCTTACTATGCCTTGTTTTGATCTTGTCTTTATTTGGAAACAAAATATTCACCCTTATTCCGATAGTCGTTTTACTAAAACGCCAGTAATACGACAAGGCTCTAGAAACGAAAATTGGAATTTTATTGAAACGACTATCGTTATAATGCTTCGAAAAATGAAGAACATAGAGAAAGCTGGGCCCTTATTATGAATTACGAAACGAACGGCAGAAAAAACGAAACTCGAAGAAACGAAAGTCATGGCGAAGAGCGATTACAAGATACGAAAATAGAAAGCAAAAAAAGTTGCCAGGCAAAAACGAAAAATGATAATTTTTAGCATTACTTGTAGGCCTAGAAGGTTAGAAATAACTTATTTTTATGTTTTTCACAATTTTATTTATTATTTACTTACATTTTTTTGCTCACTTACCAAAACAAAAACCAATCAAACAAAAATAAAAAAATAAATGACATTTGACAACTACCGCCAAAACGAAAGCTGAACGAGAGCTGAAGGCACTCGTAAATAAAAATACGAGTATCGTCATTTTTACGATTCTCGTTTTTCTTAATCGCAATTTGACGATTAAGTGCTACTGCAATCGTTTTTCCTAATCGCAATTTAACGAAGACGCCTTATTTTGAACGAGTATCGTTTTTCATAATCACCCCGATTACCGATGTCGTAAACGACAGCGAAATATACGACCTTACACGATCTGCATTCCATAAGTCGTTTCCAACTTTTGTCACTCGTTTTGTTGTCGTCTGTAAATGTCAAACGTCGTTGAACACTTTCTTTCTGCATTCTGTAAGACGAAAAAATACGACGACTAAGAAAAAAAAACCACGATATCTCTCGTTCAGAAATTTACACACGACAGAGACATAGAAGGTCGCAAAACTGCAAGTATTCTTGTTAAATAATTTATTTTATCGAATTTTTTTACGATAAATTAAACAAGTACATATTTGTCTAAATTTGTTGTACTATACTACATACTTAAATGTTGTAATTAACAAATGAAAACCAATTCCAGACGCTCGTAGATTTGAGGAAGAAGACGAGCAGTTAGGGTTTTTTTTGAGGGGGATACAAAAAACGTCCTCCAGTAAGAGATGGAGATGCTTGGCAAAATTTTTGAATCGCTTATTCTATAACGGCAAGCTTTCGCTATTAAACAAAAAAGAGCTACGCTTTCGAAGAAGCAGTGTGTACTCCAAGAAATAACCTTAAATTGTATCAATGAAAGTATAAACAAAGGAAGAAAAGAGGAATATAAGTCATACAAATTAAAGGAGCACACTGCTAGGAGAGACACAACACATCTTAAGATCCAAGAGGAAACACTTGTAATATATAAACACGGGATGGAAAGAAAAGAAACTAATAAATGTAATACATTTCAACACTTATCATTTTAATTACTTATTTATTTTCTAATAATTAAAAAAAAACTGCATTTGTTCATTAATTGAACATCGAGCAATAATATTGTACATATGTAGACCAGTGTTGGGACTTCTACCACTTAAGTGGTATTTCTACCACTTTTTGCTGTTCTTGAAAACCTACCACCTAAAATCTAATTCTACCACTTTTTGCAACTCAGATTTCACCTACTCGTATATTTCTACTTTACCATATATGTATGTACCATACGACCAAAATCACTCCTAAAATGTATCCCAAATATTAATCCAAATATTTTAACGATTGCATGTCATAATTTAAGTTTGGGCTCCGCTTATGCTGCTAAATGTATATCGTGGCAAACAGAAAAATCATTAAAGGAATATATAAATATGTATTTCTATTTTTGCCACAGCTCGAAAAAAAAAAACAAAAAGATTTCATTACTTTCCTAAAAGCACTTTGCGCTAATGAGCATCAAATTTTAAAGGGTTGCCAAACTCCTTCGCTTAAAAAGAATCAGAGCTTGTTTGATTTTTAAATATATACTGCACTCGTTTGAAGAACCTACTTCTAAGGCTTCACAAATGTCTCATTTTTTTAAAATAAAGGCAATTAAGTTTCTTGGAAATTTTTGTCAATAAATCTTAAAATTATAAATGAGTTGAGTTAAACAGAATATTTCAATCTGAGAACACAAAAATACACTTTTTGATCGAAAGTATGAATACTTAAAAAACTAAATATAAGGAAAAATTTGGTAGTCAGAAAATCTTAATATAAACACAAATGTAAGAAACCCTGAAAACTATTTACCATTTTCTCATTTGTATTTTGGCCTTTACTTTGAAAGGTACTCATTAGAAAATGACATTTAAGTTTTTGGTTTGGAACGAGTTTAAAATGAAATTGTATAATATGTATGTATGTGACTTTCTTCCAGATAATAATGTGATCTTTGAAACATAAAGAACCGAAATATTATTTCTTTTATTTTTGTATTTGAATTATTTTCAATAAATTTATTTTCAATATACGATTTGCTACATAAAAATGGCTTTTAATTTCTACCACTTTTTTGATAACCTTTCTACCACTCTTTAGCTTCTGCGAAGTCCCAACACTGACTTTCATTTGAATTTGACAGATGTTTGTTACTTTTTCATCGTTTTTAAATCTGTTACAAAATCATCGCGTCGAAGAAGTTATGGAATGCCATTTAAAAAACGAGACGACAGAGAAAACGAGAGACGTCGAAAAAACGAGACGACATAGGTAATTGGGGTGAATAACCCCCTGCTCTTTTCGTATTATTAAAACACAAAAATGTGGTCCTATTCTACTATTCGTTGGGGGAATGATTATTCACGGCCCTAACGAAGTAACCGCCGGAGCGGAACTTTCTCCGCAACGCATCCTTCATCGGAAATTCAATTTCGGTTCGTAGTAGCTTTCATCGGAAGAAATTTTACAGAAATCCAACGACGCATTGCGATGGATATAAATTTTAGACAGAGATGTGCTAATTAATGCGATATATTTTCGATAATTCTTATTATAAATAAATTCTTATTATAAATCCGTGAGAGAGTGTAATTTATTGTTTATAAAAAGTATTTTTTTCAATTATAATGCGCTAGCATTTTTAAGAAATGTAATTAGATGCACCGATTTTTGAATCAAAACTATCGAATAAAGTCCCCTACCTATTTACATACATGTTTTTTGTTTCCATTTAAAGTGTCGAAAAAATAATTGGCCCTATTGAGGTAACCGTCGGAGTGGAATTCTCTCCGATTTCCTACGAATCGGAGAACTTTTGCTTCGAAGTATTTCTCCGATCAGCAGATCGGAAATTCTGTCCGACGAAATTCAACGCATGGCAATTGTGTGCGATGCTTTGCGTTCAAGCACTTTTGATGGTCTTATTTCTGAAACATACAAACAAAATTTTTTCCGAAGTCCTCCGACAAGTTTTTGTTGCGGAAAGTGTTTTCTTTTTAAATAAATGAATGAATGAAAATTTTATTGAGACTTTAGGTATCATTTACATAGTTCTTTCATCTTATTCTATCTTTAAACATTATTATTTAGAGTTAAGCCTCGTGGCATGTCAATTTTTATGTGGAATATAGTGTTATTCTGCTCGTGCTCATGAGCGTTATATATTGCTTGAAACGGAAGTTTCTTTATTTATATACATATTTACAGTTTTACTAATACTAACTTAAAACTAAATATTGCGCACAGCGCGTTTATATCTTTTCTCTTTTTTTTTTGTTGTTTAGCGTTGATATTTCTTGTCTTTTTCTTGGGAATTGGAGCGAGGACGCTCTATATGTTAAGTTAAACAGTTATTTCACTAGAGGAGTGAAGGGGTGAAAAGTTGGACAGTTATGAGCGATGGCTCTATGCTGCTTACTTATATACATTTAGGATGTATGACAAAAGAACGATTACATTAATATCACGTGAACAAGATAATAAGTTGGGAGCGATGGCTCTGTATTTGAACAAATATAGATATACATTTAGGACGTATGAAGGAAAATACGAATACAAAAATTTCAAGTGTTTTGTATACACTAATATACATATACAGGGTGATTTGCATAAGGTGTGACAAAAAGCTAGGGCGTGTAGGTTGGACTTAGGCAAGAAAAAAATCGTATGGGAGGGGGGGTCTATTTCCCCCCGTTTAGGCGGGAGGGGCAATTTAAGAAAAAAATCACTTAAAACAGCAAAAAAATTATTAAAAAATAACGGTGATACCTACAGAGTAATGCTATAGCATTTTGAAAAGCCAGAAATACATTCTTTATCTTAATCAAAATTTTGAAAAAAGAAATGAAAAATTTTTTTTAAACAATTTTTTTTTCAAAATCTTACGTAATTAAGTATTATTTTTTTATTCAATAATCAATGATCTTATAAATTTTTGATCAGACACAAAAAACCGGATGTCAAAATGTTTTGTAGTTTTTTGAGAAAATCAAAAATAACAAAAACTACTTTTGTTCTAAGAAAAGCCTTTTATTTTAGTTTTTATACGTTTTTGGATTCTTAGGTGAATTTACGATTGAAAGGATTAACTTTCTTTTTACTATTTTTTTAATTATCGTCTTATAAACATACAATAATGTGACAAAGTACTGGATTAACCATATTTCACACACTTTTTCATTGAGAACACCTGCATGAGAGCATTGGATTAATATTGACCTGCCACTTTTTTATTATGGTGGGGTCGGCTTGGCTTAGGTGCATTTACGAAAGAAAGGATTAACTTTTTTTGTTATCAGTCTTATAAGCATACAATAACACATTTTTTCATTGAGAACACCTGCGTGAGAGGATTGGATTAATATTGATCTGCGAATGTTTTTTAAATAATGCAACGTTACACGCCCTAACTAGTGACAGAAAAGTGCAATTGCGAAATAAGAACAAGAATGTTCCTGAATCTTGAAATCAATTAAAATAAGAAATACATGCATATTTAGATAAAATACATAATTACTGTTTATTTAAATTTGTAACTATTTTTTAACTAAAGCTTATTACAAAAAATTATTTAAAACATTCGCAGGTTAATATTAATCCAATGCTCTCACGCAGGTGTTCTCAATGAAAAAATGTGTTAATCCAGTACTTTGTCACTTTATTGTATGATTATAAGACTGATAATAAAAAAATTTTACAAAAAAAGTTAATCCTTTTTTTCGTAAATGCACCTACGCCAAGCCGACCCCATCATAATAAAAAAGTGGCAGGTCAATTTTAAACCAATGCTCTCACACAGGTGTTCTCAATAAAAAATGTGTGAAATATGGTTAATCCAGTACTTTGTCATATTATTGTATGTTTGTAAGACGATAATTAAAAAAATAGTAAAAAGAAAGTTAATCCTTTCAATCGTAAATTCACCTAAGAATCCAAAAACGTATAAAAACTAAAATAAAAGGCTTTTCTTAGAACAAAAGTAGTTTTTGTTATTTTTAATTTTCTCAAAAACGACAAAACATTTTGACATCCGGTTTTTAGTGTTTGATCAAAAATTAATAAGAGCATTGAATATTGAATAAAAAAATAATACTTAATTACGTAAAATTTTGAAAAAAAATTGTTTGAAAAAAATTTTTTTATTTTTTTTTTTTTTCAAAATTTTGATTTTGAAAATTAATTTTTCAAAAACTATTCACTCGAACAACTTTATTTAAAAACAAAATTGAAGAATGTATTTCTGGCTTTTCAAAATGCTATAGCATTACTCTGTAGGTATCACCGTTATTTTTTAATAATTTTTTTTTCTGTTTTAAAAGATTTTTTTCTTAAATTGCCCCTCCCGCCTAAACGGGGGGAAATAGACCCCCCCCTCCCATACGATTTTTTTCTTGTCTAAGTCCAACCTACACGCCCTAGCTTTTTGTCACACCTTATGCAAATCACCCTGTATATGTTTGGAGTTTAAATTATATATGGAATGATATGAGTCTTTACCAAAGAAAGTGTCGATTTATATTAACAAGTATAAATTACATACTATAAGTTATCACATAACGATTTTGTACTGAGGTTTTGGTTTTAAAAGGTAACTTAATCACCCCTATCACAGAGTCCCTCGTAACAAATCCCCGAAAATTTTGTTACGCTACGAATACGAATAAATTTGCATCATAGGCCCCGAACGGAATCAAAAAAACATTTTCCTAATTTCGGAGTTTCAAAATCAGTTGATTTGCGTCAAAATGTGAAAAAATAAATAAATTTTCGTTGTTCATCTTTTGATTTGATTTTAATTTTTGCCGTTGCAATCTTTGTAATAAATGTAGAAAATACGCGAAGAAGACAAACACTAAAAATGAGATTCATTACGGAAGGATACCAATATTTATGTATTTGTATTTACTTTATTTGCCCTTCAAAAAATAAAAAATATAAACAAATTCACATTTAAACAATAATAAAAATTGTTTTTATATATTTTATTTGCATGTCCTTTATCTTCGTTCGCCTAATTTTATTTGTGTTTCGTTTTAAGTTGTGCTCCGATCAAAATATCTGTTCGTAGAAAAAACTGTCCAACTTCCTATTCATTCGGGGCTAGTGATACCATTATTCACGAACTCCGAATTTCGTAGCAAGTTTTTTTTAGTACGACGGGAGCGATGATACCTTTTTTCGGGGTTCGTACTACGAATCTATTACGACGGGGCCTGTGATAAGGCTGAATATAACTTATGCTATGAGTGCGAGTACCGCGCTCCTATTTAGTAGAAAACGTGAACTAAGTTGACTTTAGGGTTATACCTAGTTTAAGCGTTACGAGGTGTTAAAGTTGAAAGTGATCAAGGCGGAAACTGAAGTAGTAGTATAGAGTATATAAAATTAAAAGTTTGATTAGGGTTAGCCACGATTTTGGTTCTGGGAGACGGTGAGATAAAACTGTAGTGGTGCTATCTCACTTTGGTCTAGAACTAGTGAGGAGGCTCCAATAGGCGAGAGGTAGGTGACATTGTCCCAAGAGGACCCACTCTGAGAATCGAGCATTTCATCGATTAGGCTGTTGTCAACGCAATTTAGCTTGGATATGGAACTCTTCATGAGTAGGGTGACATATCTAAGAAACGGAATGGTGTTAGTTTCTTTGTGGAGGTATGAGTTGGAAAATCTTTTAGTTCGGTTTTCGAAGTTAATGTTGGCACTGAACCTTAATATTTTTCTTTCCAACATTTCCAGCTCTGCAGCTACAGTAGGGGAGATAGTAAACCAAATCGGGAAGGCATACGATATTATTGGTCTCACCAGTGTTTTGTAAAAGAGTAATTTTGTCTTCTTATTTAGGTTTTTATGTCGGAAGTGAAACTGTTATAACTTTAACAGATATGAAGTAAGTTATAATAAAGTTAAATGTATTTATTGTCATTTAAGAATATAAATGTATTTATAAAAGAAAATTGAATTAAATTAAATTAGGTTACAGTAGGTTCGCTCTGGTCACGACGGATGTTATAACTCAACTCATCTCTTCATTACAAAATGTCGACGTCAAATTATCCTCGTTCTGGTTCATATCATTTTTCTCCAGGGGTGTCAAATCCTCAGGGTGGTAACACCTCCCCTTTTAGATGGTGGTGAGTGAGGAGAATACCTCTTTGGTGCTCTACGTTTACGACCGGATCTTCTCTGACTTAGTGGAGTCCTTATAACTTCTGGCAAAGTCGAAGGATTATAGTTAATCTCAGGTACCTCTGAGCAGTGGCGGCTGTACCTTAAGTGCGCTCGTGCGCTGAACCACCAATTCAAAAGACTTAAAAATTACAAAATATTACTGCATCTTTATTTTTAGATTCCCATATTAATATTTATTTTTTAAACATATGTACGTACAAGAACACAAACAAGTAAAATTTCCAATTATGACGAAACAATGTAAGCGCTTTGCTTTACTATTAAGACCTGACTTACTTTCCTTGCAAGTAAAAATTCTCGTGCGCTTCGGCGAGCGCACGAGGACTGCTAATATAACTTGTATGAGTTACAAGCAAGTATCCCTGACGCGTGAGACAAAAGATATTTCATTGAAATGTACTAGGAATTAGCCTGCTCTCGTGCAGCGCACGAGAACCGAAGATTAACTACAGCAACCGATGTTTGACTAGAATGCGCTGCGCCTGCGAATATGTAATGTTGTTTCGCTCTATCCGTGACTGGTTAAATAGTGTAGGTTTGTAGGTGTTAGGTTAGTAATTGTTTTTTATTTTGGTTTTGGTTCGATTCTGTACTGTGTACAGTGTGTGGTGTGGGAAAAATTAACAGTGATTAGGTATATTAAAGACAGTAATAATTTTTTTTAAAATAAAGTTACGTGAATCCACGATTTGACGCATTTAAGTGAAAAAATAAAAAACATGATTCCTTGCTAAATGTAATAAGTGCGTCAGTTTTATACATGGTCGAAATTCTTCGAGCAATTATACAAAATAATAAGAAATCGACATATACATGTAAATTTTTGTTTTTTTGCGATTTATAATCTTAATACCTACTTAGTGAGCAAGTAAAGTGCACCACCTGTTCAACAACCCACCAGCCGCCACTGCCTCTGAGTCAAGACATCGTGATTGCGAACTTGCGGTGGAAGTGAGGTTGGACCTTGTGACTTCTGGACCAATTGAAGACTCTGAAACGATTGGAACCGGTTTTATGTTAAAGTCCTGTAAAAGGATTGAAATAGGCAATTGTGTTTCGGATGTTGATGATGTCTGTGTAGATGAACTTCGTGGACGAATTTGATTTGTATGTGCCCGAACTAACCTGTCTCTGGTGTTCACTTGAACGTTGTAGTTGACTGCTCCTACTCTCTCAATTATCTCACCTGAAATCCAGTTGCTTTTATGATAGCGGTATACCTTGACGAAAACAGAATCTCCTACTGCAAATGCTCTATGTTTTGCTCCATGATGGCGATTGAAATTTTGGTTTTGTTTTCCATTTTCGATTGGCTGCTTTATCTTTGGTTGCAATAGAAGATCCAACGATGTTCTAATTTTTCTCCTATATAATGCTTCTGCAGGTGAAGTTCTATTTGGTGTGTTGCAATTAGGAGTTGTCCTGTACATGAAGAGAAACTGTTGAAGAGCATCTTGCATGGTTACCTCCCCTTTGAGTTTTTGAAAAGATCGTTTTAGCGTGTCCACAAATCTTTCCGCTTGCCCATTTGATTGAGGGTGAAATGGTGCAGTTCGAACGTGACAAATACCAGCGGAATCACAGAAGCTTTTGAATTGATTACTGCAAAACTGTGTTCCATTGTCCGATACCAAGGTTTTGGGATAGCCGTGCCTTGAAAAAATTTCTTTTAAGATCTTAATTGTGGCAGTTGAGGTTGTAGATGAGGTTTCTACAATTTCAGGCCATTTGGAATGAGCGTCTATTACTAATAAGTAATACGCTTTCTGGATTGGGCCTGCGTAGTCAATATGAATACGCTCCCAAGGCTCCGCTGCGAGAGGCCATGACTGAAGTGTTGTTTTCACTGGTGACTTAGATGCTGATTGACATTTTGAACATTGCTTTACAAAATTCTCGATGTCTTTGTCAATTTGCGGCCAGTAAATGTATCCTCTAGCTATCGCCTTCATGTTCTGGATGCCTGGATGTCCTCGATGTACTTGGCGAAGTATTTTGATTCGAAAACACTCAGGAATCACTAGTCTATCTCCAAACATGATGCAGCTGTTGACGAGTGACAACGCCTCACGTCTATTGAAGTACTGAAGTTCGTTTGAAGATAGATACGATTTGTTTGGCCACTTTGATTTGATGAACTCACTTATTCGACTCAGTTCTGGATTGTTCAATGTTGCATTGCGAACCATGTCAAATGTAAGTGGCAGTTGCTGAATCGTATGACTGAGATCCGCAAAAGCTTCTTCTTCCACAGTACTACTTGCTATGACGTACTCTTCAGATGTAGGCCTTGGATGTTGGCGAATCAACCGTGATAAAACGTCTGCGTTTCCGAAGTCACTAGTAGATATGTATTGTATTGAAAAATCGTACCTGAGTAAAATAAGTGCCCAACGCTGCAACCTATTTGCTGTGTACACCGGAATTCCTTTCTTTGAACCAAAAATCGACAGAAGTGGTTTGTGATCTGTCTGAAGGATGAACTGACGCCCAAGCAGCATGCGGTGAAACTTTTTTACTGCAAATATGAGAGCCAGGCCCTCTTTTTCCACTTGGCTGTACTGCTGCTCCGTTGGAGTGAGAGTACGCGATGCATGTTGAATGGGTTTGATTGTACCGTCTTCAAATCGATGAGAAATGCATGCACCAATGCCGATATTGGACGCATCTGCAGCAACTATGATTGGTAGTTGTGGATCATAGTGCGTTAGGCCTAGATCTGACGAAAGAATGCTCTTGAAATTGTTGAAAGCATCTTGACATGCCTTTGTCCATGACCATTTACTGTCTTTTTTCAGTAGAGCGTGTAAAGGACCACTTAATTTACTGATATTTGGTATGAACTTGCCATAGTAATTTATGGCTCCCAAGAAGGACCTCAGCTGTGAAACATTTTGTGGTTCAGGCATCGAAATAATAGCGGCAGACTTTTCTGTATCTGGTTTGAGACCAGTGGACGTGATGATGTGACCCAAATATTTGAGCGAGGGCTGAAAAAATGAACATTTTTCTATTTTGATATGAAACCCATACTCACGTAGTCTTGTGAGAACTGCATTCAGTCTCTGAAGGTGCTCGTCTAATGTTTTTCCTGATACCAAAAGGTCGTCAATAAACGCTGAAACGCCTTCAAGTTGCGCTAGCATTGTGTCCATCACTTGTTGGAAACTACCTGGTGCTGCTTTTACTCCAGGAGGAAGCCTGTTGAATTTGTATAGACCTCTGTGGGTGTTGATGGTGAGGAATTTCTTGCTTTCTTCTTCCACTTCCACTTGAAGATATGCGTCTGACAAGTCAATGTGTGTGAAGAACTTGCCATCAGCATGCTTTACGAAAATGTCCTCAGGTAGCGGGAGTGGGTGCTGATGTGGTTGAAGAGCGTCATTCAAGCCTGTTGAGTAGTCTGGGCATATCCGTATATTTCCATTAGCTTTACGAACTGCTACTATGGGTGCAGCCCACTCAGAAAAATCTCTTGGCGTTATGACACCCAGTCGTTCCAATCTGTCCAGTTCTTCTTCGACTTGCTGAATGGCTGCATACGGTACTGGTCGTTTGGCTCGGAAAATTGGTGTGGCATTCTCCTTCAGATATAACTTAGGCTTAAATTTGGTGCAATGGCCTAGAGTTGCGGTGAAAATGTCAGAAAAGTCTTTTTTGATTTTCTGTATATGATTTTCCACAGAAAGTTTTGATGTTAACCGGATTGTTTTGCTGATGGTGTTAAATGGCTGATCCCATAGATGAAACTCATCTATCCAATCTATTCCAAATAGATTCAGATTTGGAAGTTCAGCTACTCGACAAGCCAATTTCAGTGTTTTGCTTTCCAGTGTAACATCTGCAATAAACGAACCAAGCATGTTTATTAATTTGCCCTGTGCATCAATTACCGACTCCTGATTATTTGCTGATGATAGTTCTGGACTTCCCAGCTGCTCCCATACACTCTTCGACAAAATTGTGACGTCAGCCGCTGTGTCCAGTTGAAGTTTAGCTGCGATTCCATTTATAATGACTTGAACGAATCTCCGATTTGACTTGCGAAGTGAGTTGACACAAACAACATTTGATTTTCGTTGCCTGTTATGGAATTTGGCATTTCGCTTAGAAGGTTGATTGGTTCTAGTCTTGGGAAAACAAGAACAGTATCCCTCTTTGTGACCAGTACGTTTGCACGATGAGCATTGGCGGTTCTTGAAGGGGCAGTCTACTGCAAAATGCATACCACCACATCCCCAGCATGGTGTACGTGGGAATGACTTGACTGTAGTACTGCTTGATGCACGATGATTGGGTGGAACATTGTTGTTCTGCTGAGTTTTCATCACCTGTTGCTTGCTGCCATAAGAAAGTGCATGTGCTTTGAATGGTGTATTTTCTAGCAATTGAGTGTCTTGCTTGAGTGCTGCCATCCTCTGACATTCCATTAGTAAGTTGGCTATTGTTATTTTGGACTCATCGCCTGTTTGCAACAGTGCAAGCAATCTCGATCTTACATCTGAGTCACATGAAGCGTGTAACCCTTTCACAAAAATCAAACACTTAAACTGTTCACTTGTTAGCTTTCCAAGTTGAAATTGTTCACAGTTCTTGTTGACTCTGCTTGCGTAGATCGTATAGTCTTCACAACTGCTTTTTGTGGTTTGCAAGCAGTGGAAGCGCAAGTTGAAAGTTGACTCCGACTGTCCAAATATACTGCTAAGCTTTTCGATTGTCGTATTAAAATCGAAACTAGCAGGTAAATTCGGTAAAATTAAATTTACATATCTGGAGTACTCTGCTGCACCCAACTTCCTAAGTAAAAGGCGTACTTTGGCGTCTTCCGTCAATGCCTTAGCATCCTTCTTAAATGTGGTGGAGTAACGCTGAAACCACTGAGAAAATGTGACGCCATTCTCTTCATCATAGTGAAATTCTTGAATATTTTTACCCAGCACTTCCATTGTGTATTCTGCGGATGCCCTTTCCGCTTTCAGTCCGAAAATATTTTCTGATAAGCGCTCCATAAGAGCAGATTGATTAGTCATCATCACTTGGAAAAATGAAATAAAATCCTGTGGAATCTGCGGTGGTGGTGGAAGCATTTGAAGGTTATGCTGAAGAGGATTTTGCTGTTGAGGTTGTTGCTGCGGAATTTGTTGCTGAGGTAGGGCTTGCTGTTGATGGACGCGTTGAGGAGGAAGTGGTTGAGCTGGAGGCTGAAGCAAAGGTATCTGTTGCGGAGGAGGCTGTTGCTGATGCCGATCTCTACTGTTCTCTGCCATGATGCGTGGTGATAGTTGATTTTTGATCGACTTTAATTCGAGTAATCCTCGTCGCCACTGTTATAACTTTAACAGATATGAAGTAAGTTATAATAAAGTTAAATGTATTTATTGTCATTTAAGAATATAAATGTATTTATAAAAGAAAATTGAATTAAATTAAATTAGGTTACAGTAGGTTCGCTCTGGTCACGACGGATGTTCCAACTCAACTCATCTCTTCATTACAAAATGTCGACGTCAAATTATCCTCGTTCTGGTTCATATCATTTTTCTCCAGGGGTGTCAAATCCTCAGGGTGGTAACAGAAACATAAGCATATTTGCTATTTTTTTACTTTTCTCCAGAGTAATTCTGGCATGATTGTTGAACTCAAATAAGTTGTTAAAGTTAACCCCAAGATATTTCATACTGTTTTTGGGTTGGATGGTTGTGTTGTTTATGGTGATTTTAATGTTTTTGCTTTCCCTAACAACCCCCACAGGGCCTTTGCCACTTGCATTTCTGAAGCAAATCATTTCAGTTTTTGGGACTTTAATTTTGATGCCCCAGTTCCTATAATACTCATTAATTAGAAGAATGTTTTTCTAGCGTTTTAGCCGCGGTGATTGGGAATTCGTGACTTGAGTAAACTATCGTGTCGTCTGCGTATAGCAGACCAGTAGAGGTAAACCTGAGCGTTGAACTTGTCGAGTTGTAGAAGCTGAGTAGGGTCAATGATTCTCGAGATGTTATCTCCAGATGAGTCCTGAAACCAAAGGACGCTCATCATCCTCTTACACATCCTTATATCCCTCCCTCTCCCACATTGGAAATGCGAAAAAGCTATCCAAAGTTACCAGCTCCTCTATCACCCTTAACGTCCTTCTTTTCAGAACGGTGCTTACTGTCTGATTCCCCGCCCACTCTCTCCTTTTCATATTTTTGCAAATTCCCAATTGGGCTGGATTCAAGGTGTTATACGACCCGTGCCGATGATCAGCCTGGCTGAGGGCCCAATCAAAAAACTAGCTCAGTCGCTAACGGAGTATCCGGATACCAGGCGACCTCCGGATTAACTAGCCTTATCTGCATATACGGATCTCTGTGCAGATGGACCACCCTTTCTCCGTTACTCGTGGGATCTTATGGAAAATTTAAATTCAAAAGATGGTGGAAAGTCCTGGTCTTTGAGACAGGCCAGCAGTGCGACTGAAAAGCCGTCTGCTGTTTCTCCGGCTTGCGCTGGAAGTAGTAGTACTGTGGATTCTCACAGTCCTATTGCCGAAAGCGAAAGCAGGAGTAAAATGGTAGAAATACCTCCTTCCAGTAACAGGGGGGCTGTGAAGCATGGCCCTTCTATTACTACTTCAGAGAGTAAACCTCTCTAAACTTCGACACCGCGGTTCAGTGGTAGTAAGACTGTGAAGCATGGTCCTGCTACCACTAAGGAGAGTAAACCTCCCCGCACTTCTTTGCCTCATTCGAGCGGTGGTAGGACTGTGAAGCATGGTCCCTCCACCTCTAACAACTCCACAAATCCTAAAGAAGGCCCTGGGGGGAGCGAGCGTAAGCCCAACCCTTCTAAGACATTCTACAAGGATATTCGCAATGCTAAGAGAATACTCAGGGTGTTTGGTGAACAATCTGGCGCCGGGGGGAACTCTCAGCATGATGCAAAAATCAAGTGGGCTAAAAGCTTTTTAGCTAATAATAGCGTCCAGGCCAGCGGAGACTCCACGTCGAAGCGTCAAAGGTCTATGGAGGGCACAATTTCAGTACCCAAACGCCCCAAAGTGCACAACATCAGCGCTCCATCACATCCCTGTGGAGGGAATAAGACCTTCAGTGATGTGGTTAAAAACAAAATCGTGGTCGCTATCATTGACGGGAACGACGTCGATAGCACGATCTCTGCGGAAAATTGGCAGGTGGTCAAGGGGAAGCTCCAGTTGAGCTTCATGAGTATCATGATGGAGAACCCGGGACCACCTCCAATCACAAACGATGGAGGCTGGCATCAAGGACATGTTAAGCTCATGGTTTGTGACGATCAGAGATCGTGTGATCTTCTATCGTTGGCCGTTAGCCGGTTAGGGGAAGTCTGGCCTGGTGCTAGGCTCGAGGTTGTTGCTAAGGAGAAAATCCCGTGCAGACCAAGAGCTCGCGCCATGGTTACAGCCGAACTCTCCAGCATGGATGTAATACTCCAAATGATCCAGCTATCGAACCTATCCCTTCCTACTCACAACTGGAAAGTTGCGAAACTGGAGGAGAAAAAGGGACCCTACAGAGGTGCAATTATTGTACTAAATAAGGAGTCCCTTGCTCCTCTGGCGCAGACCAAAGGTGTGATTAGGTTTGGGTTTGAGACCATCACACTGAAGGTGTACAAAAAGGACGCGGATGTTACTGGTGCATCCACTTCCTCCATAACAGTCGAAACTGCTGCTGCAGACCCTGGTGCATCTATCACCTTCCCATCACTGGAAGAGAAAGAGGCATCCAGGTCATCTTCGGCAATAGTGGAGACAATAAAAACAGTCAGCGACATGGAGATCGATGACCACAACAATGAAGATCTTCTGAGTGAGGACGCTCTTCTGGGCTCAACCTCGGAATCGGAAGACTCCAACGTCACCGTGTTGGAGGTTGATCGGGAGGGTTGTAGCAAAGATGCTGCGATTTCTTCAGATTAATCTCCAACACTCTATTAAGGCCTCGGCCTCCCTGCTTCTTCGTCTATCCAGCAGCGGAGAAGACATCGTCCTAATCCAAGAACCCTGGATTGTGAAATCCATCGTTCGGGGACTAAGGACTCCTAACTACTACTTGCTGTATGCATTAGATAAAGGTGAACCCAGATCTTGCATACTAGTTAAAAGTAGCCTAAATGTATTTTTACTACCTAATTTCAGTAATCGAGATGTAACCGTCGCAAGACTGGAAACAGCCAAAGGAACTCTCTGGCTGGCGTCGGCATATCTTGGCCATGACCACCTTGGCCCTCTCCCAGGAGACACTCTGAGGAGGCTTATCACTGATGCAGATAGGCAGAAGACTGACCTCATTATTGGAAGTGATGCTAACGCCCATCATACAGTGTGGGGTAGCACGAATATAAACGACAGAGGTGAGTCTCTTTTCGATTATATTTTGAACACTAACCTAACAATATGTAACGTTTGAAATGAACCCACATTTGTTACTAAAAACAGACAGGAAGTACTTGACATAACTCTTGTCTCAGATAAAATTTATCATACTATCACGAATTGGAAAGTATCAAATGATCATTCTTTCTCTGATCATAGGTACATACAATTCGAAATAATTAACGAACCTCCTAGCCAACCTTCCTTCCGTAACCATCGGAAAACAGATTGGCTTCTATATAGGGCAACTCTATTAAGGTCAATCAGACCTGAGTTATACAGCATACCCTACAACACTGAGGATCTTGATATTAAAGTCAATGACCTCACAGCAGCCCTCAACAAATCTCTGGAAACTGCCTGCCCTCTTATAAAAATAAGAGGTAAAAAGAAACCACACTGGTGGTACTCGGGGCTGGATCCACTAAGAAAGGAATGCAGGAAACTCTTTAATAGAGCGAAAACCTCCAGAGAAACTTCTGATTGGGATTCATATAAAGACTCCCTCAAGTTATATAAAAAAGAACTGAGGAAAACCAAGCGTATGTCCTGGAGAACTTTCTGTAACAATATAGAAGGCAACTCAGAGGCATCAAGGTTAAGAAAAATCCTCTCCAAAAATCCAGTAATGCCAAGTTGCCTAAAAAACAATGACGGTTCCTGGACAAACTCAAGCGAAGAATCGCTCAATCTGCTCCTGGATGTACATTTTCCAGACAGCTCTCCTTGCGTTAATAGCACTGATCCTAACAACATATTCAGTAGCATAACTCCTCCACAAGGTCTGATTACAGAGGAAAAATTAAAATGGGCAATAAACAGCTTCAATCCATACAAATCTCCTGGGCCAGATGGAATAATTCCAGCGGAATTACAGGAAAATTCCGATATTCTAATACCTGTAACAATACCATCATAATACTATGTACTATTTATATTAAACGGTAACACTTATTCTATGTACTATGTTATAAGACATACATATTATTTAATAAAATCAGTTGATTATCATCCGTCGTAGACTCGTCATTTATCTGGTATCACATGGTGTCAGAAGTTCCGCGTTTTTATCAAAAAGTAATTAATTCGCGATAATGGCTACAAATAACACATATAACACTTACGAATCCGGTATTAATATCAAACCTCCAAAACCATTAGAAGTAAACAGCAAAAACGTTGCTCTATCATGGAAAAAATGGTTCCAACAATATAAATGGTTTGAAACCGCGTCTCAGTTAAATAAAAAACCTGCTGAAATACAAGTTGCTACATTTATGTCTGTCTTAGGACCTGACGCTGTAGACATTTATAATTCCTTCACGCTTACTTCAGAAGAAAGCAAAAACTTAACAGTTCTTACATCTAAATTCGAAGAACATTTCGCCCCCAAAATAAGTATCACCTTTGAGAGATACGTCCTCAATAAAATGAACCAAAACGAAGAAGAGCCATTCGATGATTTTTTTACGCGTATAAAAAATCAGGCAAAAAAATGCGAGTTCGGTACGTTGTTAGATAGCTTAATACGTGATAAAATTGTTGTCAGCATCCATAGTGACGTCATTCGAGAAAAATTATTAGAAAAAGCAGAGGTATCATTAGATGATACAGTTAAGATTTGTAGGGCAAGTGAAATAGCGGCGAGTCAACTCAAAGAATTACATAGAAACGAAGAAACAGTACATGCAGTTACTAAATACAGAAAAAAATACGAGAAAACGAGGAAACCGATAAATAATCAAGTCGAAATAAATGAATTCTATTGTCGAAGGTGTGGAACTACTCACTCAAGAAAAAACTGCCCAGCATTCAACAAAATTTGCAACAAGTGTGGAAAAAAGGGCCACCTAGCTACGGTCTGTAAAACAAGAACAAAAAAACGAGACAGAAAAGTGCATGCAATTACAAATGATACAACAAGTGATAGCGAAGACAGTGATAATAATATGTTAGGAGCCAGGTTTCCACGGGGGACATCTTCGGTACACTAGAGGTGGCTACGGCACGCTTGCGGTTGCTCGGCTTCGCTCGTCGCTTGGGGTGGTTCTTGCCACCTCTTAGTGCACCTCCTGCTCAACTAAACACTAATTTTTAATCGTGCCTAAAGTTAGGATGGAAAAATGTGACACAAATCTAGAGACCCTGACGATATCTGAGAGAAAAGATAGTTTGGTGCTTCGATTTTAATAAAAAAATGAAAGAAGATTTAAAAAAAATAAAAAAAAAACTAACCTATCTAAACTAACTAACCTATTAAACTAAAAACCCATTACCAAAAAAAAAAATACTTTAAAAAAAAATAATAAAAAAAATGAAATAAAAGAAGTAAAAAAAAAATAACTAAATCCTAAACTAATCCTAAAAACTAATACCCTACACCTATATCCTATATCTAAAGCACCTCCTTCTCATCGCCCTCAGATACCGCCATACTGAATTTCAAACGTTCGTCTGATGTTAGTGACGAAGGTCTGGCCAACCCACCCAAGTATCAGAAAGATACTTCCTTCGCTATTTCCTTAGCCATGTTTTCAAGGGAAATAGCCCCTAATATAACCCAACTAGTCACGAGTTAGTCAGTAGAGAAAAGTCTGTTCGTGTCACGTCCTCAAACCATGATTACTTCTGGACGGCTTTACCAAGCCTCCACACACCTTTAGCTTTCGAAATTAGAATTCCATTTTCTTTTAAATTTCAGATTTCAAATTATAATTTTATTAAAATTTTTCATCCTAAAAAAATCAAAAATTAACAAAAAAATTAAACTCTCCCGTTCATTTCTTTTCCTCAATCCAAAAAAATCCAAAATTTAAACTTAAAACTAAAAAAAATTAATATATATGTATATATAAAATTTAGGAAATTAAAGAAAAGCGACTTTAAAGAGTTAAATCTTGGACCTTTGTGTCCACCAATAATTTACGACTCACCGTTTATCTTGTCCCTCGTCGTTCTGCCGGCAGCACGTAGAAGAAACAGGTGTGGGTTCGTGGGTACACTGTTTAAAATTTCTCTTTTCTCTTTAAGGTCACTTATCGCATTAAAATTCAAATAAAAAAATTTTAAATAACAAAAAAAAACAATCTGGAGAATCGAATTTTACACTTTTGGTTTGACTCTACTTTAAATACAAAAACTTTAATTCACTTTAATTTTCCTTTTAGCTTTTTCTTCGTTTTAAGTTTGTTCTTTCTTAATATTTCTTTTTCTTTTCTCTCCTCTTTATCCTTTTCTTTACAATTTCACAATTTTCTCTTCTTTCCTTGATGAAGCACCTTTTTCTCCTTTCACAAGATCCGTTTTGTTGACTCTGACCTCTATATGTATACTTAAATATACTTATAGAGTCCTTTATCTACTGCGGTCTTGTCCTCCAAAAGATTTTTCTTTGTTCTCCTGAACAAAGGAAGCCTTCTGCTCCTAAGGTGCCTTTACCAAAAATTACGGCAAGTAATAAAATTTCGGCAGAGGCCTAGGCTGCTATATATTTATGGATCTTTACAGATCAAAGAATTCAAGCCTAAACCTCTTAAAAAGAATCACACGTCAGGCTTTTGGATTTCGAATTTCAATTTCGTTCACATACCTCTGCTTTAAAATCCTATTGGAATCCAAAAAGTGAAAATTGCGAGAGTTTGTCTCGACGAACTTCTTCCTCAATTCGATTTTTTTTTTTTGATCCTAAGTATGCATATATTTAATATGTATATTTTTAAACAAATTCACTTCTCACTTTTAATTTACCTCTAATTTTGTTATTTATTTTATTTTTCTCCTTATGCGAGTTATTTCTCTTAAAAAAAATAAACTTTTTATTTTAAACTTATTTTTCGACAAATTTAAATTTAAATTTCAAATCGAAATAGCCGACAGTTAACACTTCTAAACTTTCCTTCAAATTCTCGAATATAACAATGACCATAAAATCCTCTGAGTTAGTTCCTGGTCCTTGTCTTATTACATAGGTAAATAGTTACCACTACATCTGAGTGAGATAACTATTTTCAACCCTTCAATCGAACAAAAAAATTCTAAAACATTAATATCTATCCTTATCATTATTGTTAATTCCCCCCTCATCTATAACCAAAAATTCCACACATACACATTCATACCTATCCCTTTTATATGTTTGTCTCTGTCCCTATCCTAACACTTAATTATATTTGAATATATATCTAATTATAATAAATCTAATCAATTTAATACTAATCTACTTATCTATTTATTATCACAGTAATATACATTTTTATATAAATTTCCCTACCTACCTTAACACTAAATACATTAACCTACACCTTAAGAAAATTCATTTTTGTTCATTATAATTCATTTGAAAACTCCGCGAAATCATTCTGCGCATGTGTCGTGGTATTATTTTGCCCCCCTTTACCTTTAGGTAAAAAGAGACAAAACCACTTTCCATGCGCAGAAGGGATCAGTATTATTAGTGAATTTCTATTAAAATTAAAAGAAATGTCAAATGTAAACAAAAAATCATGGCTGAATGTTCGTTCTTGCTGGTAAGTTTTTTTATTGTTACTATTTTTATCAATATTAGTGATAATAATTACTATTTTGTCTTTGCTTTTTTACTTTCAGCTAATCATGAATACTTTGGAATACAAAAAAGGTAAGTATCAGAAATCATAAGTGTGTAAATAGTGTTTGAAAGTCAATACGCAAAAGCATGTGGATTTTCAGACAATTTACACATTTGTTACTGTATGTACATAGGTATATTTTTCCTTAATACATTTGTTTTCTTTTTTCTTTATTTAATATATTAAATTTTGTTTATTTCTTTACAGAAAATTATAATGTTGAAGAGCAGAGGGAAAGCAAAAAAAAAAAAACAAAATTTCAAATCTTCCTGCGTGTGTGTGCTGTCGAGAGGAATTCAATTTCTTCGCCACACAGAATAACAGAAGGGAAACCCAAGATGGGAAAATACCTTGGTTTGTTTCTCTTCTTTGGATTGGCGGTACTCTTGGAGGATTTGATGCTTCCTCCAGGAGCATTAATTTAAACCAAAAAAAACGAAAATTTATTGTGGCAGTGTTGAAGTCTACTATCCGTCGTGCTTTCGGCGCGACGCTGTCATCGATGCGACACTGCCACCCACCATGAGCAACGACTTTAGGTAAGCTTTCTCCGTAACAGGCTCGCTGCAAGTGGCCGAGTGGTCGTGAGGCCACTTGAAGAGTAAAAAAAAAGGAGATAAGCATAATTAGTTCTTCTTTTTGGTCTCGTAGTGTGGCTGAGCCTACTACCTGAGAACTCATGTTCCTTTTGGTATTGTCGGGCATTTAGTTTCGTCTTTTTAACCTCTATTATTGCCTCTACTAATCTCTTGTTTTTCTGTTATTACTGTACAGTACAGAACACAAAAATTTTTCTAGAAATATAGCTTCATGAACCTAAATGATTATGAAAAAGTTTGCTATATTATTCCTTTTACTAAACATAATATACAATTACAAATAAATAATCCATATCAAAGTCAGGTATTTTAACTAACTAAAAAAATTATCACAGGTAATCACCAGGTACTTTAACTTAAAACTAATATCACTAACGTACTTCAGCTTAATAACTAATATCACAGATCTTAATACAGATAAACTATCTTTAAAAGAAAATCAGGTACTTTGACTATTTGATAAAAAAAATCACAGAAAACAAAAGCTATACTTATAAATAACTATTAAATAACCTAATAAAATGATATCACAGATGAGAGTTGTAATTATAAATACTTTAAATAAGTAAACTATAACTACATTAAATAATCACAGATAATAATTGTAAATAAGATAATCTAAAAAAAAAATATCACAGATAATAATTGCAAATATAAAACTCTAAAAAAAATATCACAGATAAAAGAAACTACACTAAAATTATAATTGCTTGCAAAGTCAAGTTAATATCACAGATGCTAAATGTAAATATAATTACTCTATAAATAAATACTCTAAAAATAAATAAACTAAATATACATAAGTAGACTATGTAAATAAATAAATATAAATATAAATAAATAAACTATATGTATACATAAATAAACTATGTAAATAAATGACTAGAAATAAATAAACTATAAATAAATAAACTATCTGAAGTACATATACTTAAACCTAATATCACAGTATAAGCAACATCATCTGAGTGCGTTATCATAAATTTTGTTTCGATTATACGTGGAGATCTTTTGCGTGATAGACTCCAACTTTTTCACCTTTCAAATTGCCTATCACATATAGAGAATTTCCTATTGTTTTTAAAATAATTGACTTTATAAATTTTTTTCCAAGTTTAGCATTATAATTTTCAATTGCATTGCTTTGCTTAAAATTTCGACGATAAACTATTTGACCTGGCTTATATTGAATAGGTTTACTTCTGGTATTATATACTTTGCTACTTTTTTGATGCGCGATTTTTAAATTCTCGAAGATTTTGGCTCTTATGAGTTCGAGCCTATCGTCTTTGTTTAAAATTTCAATTTTTGACTCTTTCACTACGCCTAATTTTCGAAGTAACTCATAAGATTTTCCATGTTGAATCATTGGAGTTCCGAAAACAGCGTAGTAAGGCTCAACTGTGATTGCATCGTGCGCAACACTTCGCAGTGAAAATGCAACGTTGCTCACATGTTGATCCCAGTGTTTTTGATCACTACCAAGGTAGGATCGAATTTTTGATAACACGGATTGGTTGACTCGTTCAGAGGCGTTCGCTTGTGGAGAATAAATCGCTGTTCTAACATGTTTTACTCCATAGTGTTTCAAGAAACTAGCGAACAGTTCCGAAACAAACTGTTTTCCGTTATCGGAATGAATGTATTCGGGGACACCAAATACATGAAATACATTTTCTTCTAAAAACTTGACTACCTCATATGATGTTGCTTTTCTAATTGGTTTTAAAAATACATATTTACTGAAATGGTCAAGACAAATGAATATGTGTGTGTTTCCATTTTTAGTACGTGGATAAGGGCCAAGAAAATCTATGTAAAGACGTTGAAACGGTCGTTCTGTCACAGTTTGTTGCCCCATCGGCGGCCGAGTAGTGGTGTTGACAGATTTGCTACACTTGCAAGTGTCGCATGACTTCACCCAGTTCTGAACATCGGTAGCCATCCCGGGCCAGAAGTACTTCTGCCTCAACTTGGATAGGGTTTTGTTAATACCACCGTGTCCAGAAGCTGGAGAGTCATGTGCGGCTTTTAAAAGCCCCTCGCACAACTCCTTAGGGACCCAAAGCTTCCATGCTCTGTCGTCTTGTACTGTGTCACCTGTTCTGATGTCAGTTCGTTTATAAACAAATCCGTCTGATATGCAAATATCTGGTAGTTTGTCCTGGTCTTTAAGTACTATTTTCTTTAGTTCAACATATTCCTCTGAAGAGAAATATGATGAAGTAAAGTCAACCTCTGGCGCTAAATCTTCAGTCGTGATCTCCTCCATATGGACTCGAGATAGAGTGTCAGGGACCACGTTTTGGACACCCTTTCTATGCTCGATCACGAAGTCGAAACCCTGTAGTTTAAAACTCCATCTGGCCAAACGTCCAGTCAGGTCTTTTTGAGTCATTAACCATTTCAAACTTGCGTGATCGGTGATGATAGTAAAGGGTAAACCCTCAACGTAGGCCCCGAACTTCTTAACCGATAAAACTGCCGCATAACACTCAAGTTCCGTAACGCTATAATTCCGTTGAGCAGAATTTAGCTTCTGGGACATGAATGCTATCGGTCGTTCATTTTTCTCATCATCCATCTGAAAGATCACACTCCCTACACCTGAGGTTGAAGCGTCACACTGTATATAAAAATGTTTTGAAAAGTCCGGATTTGTGAGTATGGGTGCTGTAACTAAACTTGTTTTGAGTAGTTGAAATGCCGTTATTGCCTCGTCAGTCATTTCGAATGTTTGTCCTTTTTTTAAGCAATCAGTCATCGGGGCTGCTATAGATGCATAGTTTGGTATGAAACGTCTATACCAACCAGTCATGCCTAGGAACCTACGGAGTTGTTTGGGGGTCTTAGGTACCGGAAAGTCCTCGACCGCCGATACTTTGTCCTTGTCTGTCCGTATACACCCGTCACCAACCACATATCCAAGATACTTTATTTCCTTAAAGCAAAATTTGCTTTTTTCGACATTTATTGTCAACCCAGCTTGTCGTAAGGCATAAGCCACTTCCTCCAGTACCTTCATATGGGTTTTGAAGTCTGCGGAGCAAATCAAGAGGTCATCGAGATAGACAAAGACATTCTGTCGAAGACGACCAGGAATGACTTTGTCCATTAACTTAGACATTCTCTGAGCGGCGTTACACAATCCAAACGGCATAACCGTGAACTGATATAACGGCCGCCCAGGGACTGTAAAAGCTGTCTTCTCTCTTGATTTGCTCTCCAGAGGAATTTGCCAGAAGGCATCCTTAAGATCGATACTGGAGATATATTTTGTATCTTGCAGCCGGCTTATGATTCCCTCAATATGTGGAAGTGGATATGCAAATTTCTTCGTTCTAGCATTTACTTTACGGGAATCGAGACACAGCCTATTTTTACCACTCTTTCTCACCAGAACAACTGGAGAGCTCCAAGCACTGTTACTCTCCTCTATTACACCCATTTCTAGCATTCTGTCTAGCTCTGTGTACAAGAGCTTTTGTACTACTGGCGAAATGGGGTAGTGTCTTTGTTTTATGGGAATTTGTTCGTCATCCACTTCTATGACATGCTCCTCGAGATTGGTTTTACCCAACCCGAGTACAGCAAAGGAGGGAAACAGTAGCTTGACACTCTCCAGCTGCTTTGCTTGATCTATTGACAGATCACGAAAAATTTGCTGCTCTTTCCCTGTCACTACAGGAACGTTAAGTTCACTAACTATATTTGGAGCTACTTTAAAAGTACTCCAAAAATCTACACCCAGATATAGTGGTCTCCATCTCCTGAGTTTTACCACCCCACGAGACATTGATTTTAAAACGGCCTTCTATTTTCTGATGATTTCCATCAGCTGTTTTAATATCGTTTTTCATTTTAGTTATTTTTATTTTCTTATCACTAATAAATTGTATTGCACCTTTCCCTAAACACGTAACGGATGCTCCACTATCTAATAAACCTAACATTTCCTCTCCTCCTAATTGCACTTTAGCGTATGGCCTGTTATCGTCTGATACTGATAGAATTGTCGCTTCTATTTTGTTTTTCATCCGTCTTAATATTGCATGTTTTTCCCTTAGCCTATAAATCTTAAAATAATTCCTACTTTTCGTTTTTGCAAGATCTATTTCCTCACCAAAAATTCTTCTTCTAGCCTCGTCATATTCAATCATCCTCTGGTGCAGACTTTTGTGAGGATTTCGCATTTCGTTTTGGTAAGTCTTGTCTTTTTCTATGTCAGTCTTTCTCTCCAATATTTGTATTCTTACAGGGTTTTCTTTGGATCTTCCGGGTGCGGCTTCGACGTCGACGGTTGGCTCCCGGATACCCCGCCGACCTTCGGATTTCCCTGACAAGCTGCACACCTAAAGGAAACACTACCTTCTCCACAGCTGAAGCATGTTAAGGTATGGAAAGTAGAAGGGCATACGCCCGAAGATTGTCTCACGTCTCTTACTACTTCCTTTCTCACATCTTGTTCCCTATACTTGTTCGCCTTTTCTCTATAGTCGAAATTTTTCCTCTCTGCTCTTCTCGTTTGAACTTCAGCTATTTCGAAGTCTTCCTCCTCTGACTCACTTGCTATTTTTCTCCTTCGAGAACACCCTTCTTCTTCGATTTCATTCACAAACCTTTTCGCTTTAAAATCTCTCAATGCTAAATGTTCCTCAGCTCTTTTGCATTCTTCTCTCAGCTGACGAATACTCTTAATTGAGCAACCAAAGATTAGCGTGCTTATTCTATTTTTCAAATTCTTCCTCACCATTGATATTAAGTCACTTTCATTTGGCCTATTTTGCATTTGCAACGTCAGGCCTCTGATATCTGCATAAAAATCATCAAATGTCTCGTGGGGTAGTTGTTTCCGATCCATTATTGATCTAAGGATCTCATGGTCACGTTTGTTATTTTTGAATTGTCGGAGAAGTTCAGTTTTTAAATCATAATAATTCAGGAGATCATCGCCTTGATTCTCCTCTAAGAACTGCCAATACCATCTCTCAGCAGAGGCAGTGACCAAATGGTGGAAATTTGCAAAGAGCTGGTCGTCAGTAAGTCCATTTTTCTTTTGTAATGTCTCCACTCGAAAAATAAAACTTTCAACCGACATAGTTTTTGACGTACCATCAAACTTAATTCCCCATTTATGAACATCAACCCTTCGATTGATATCCCTAAATGAGGAATGTTCATTTGACGGTTGGGATGTCGATTGACTATTTGACGAGTGGTTCGTTCGTCTGTGAGTCGGTCTTGTATGTGTTGTCTCTTGTTTAAAGTCCTGTAAGAAGTCACGTTCACGTCCGTTTCTTGCGTCTCTCTGACCTGTCATGGATTGCTCCAAACTACTCAACTTAGCATTCATTGTTTTCATATTCTTACCAAAAATCTTATACATTTCGGACAAGCCGTCCGCAAGAATGCTCAGTGTTTTCGTTTGGCTTTCCTTGACTGTCAGAGAGGCAACTTTTTGTATTTGTTCGTACAAGTCAAGTCCTGTCAATTCTGGTACATGTACTGTTTGGCTGTTTATTGTATTCGTTCTAATCCTGTCTCGGTTAAGTTGTTCTGTCTGTTGTGTTTCTTGTTCGAATTCTAGTTCTAGTCTTTCTTGTTCTAATTCGTTGTCTTGTTGTGTTAATCGTTCTCGTTCTAATCGTAAACGTTCTTGTTCAAAGTCGTAGTTGTGTGACGTATTAAGTCGTTCTTGTCCACTTGTATGTAAATCTTGTTGTTCGTAATCAGTATTGTCTTCTCCTTCTTCCAGTCCTCCTACAGTCTCGTGTTGTCTAACTACTTTGTCTTGAGTGTTTATATTTGGTAAGTTGTTGTTTGCTTCCTCAGTCCCAAGTAAGTCCATGCTTCGTATTATGTTAGTTATTTCCTGGTATGTCCTGTCTACGTTGTTGTTTTCGTTCAGAGTCGGTGGTATCGTACGAAGTTCTTCAGTCATACCAGCTTCTTCGTTTTCCACATTTAACCCACCCGTCTGACGTGTGACTCTTCTCTTCTTCACTTCTTCTCTAGGCTGCCTACCTTTCGGAATAGCTCCTGTTCCTTTCCTGCTCTCTGACATAGCCTATAGGTTACTTCTTGCACAAAAAAAATCAAAAATAAATCAAACAGGCAAACGAAAGAAAAACCAAAAATAAAACTTTAAGAAAATTTGTATGTATCAAAAAAAAATAAAAAAAAAAACTTTAAATTTAAAAAGAAACTAAACTAAAAAAAATGGAATTCAATAGTAAAAAAAAAACAAAAGAAAAATGCAAAAAAAATCAAAATTAAAATTTATAGAAATTTAAAAAGTAAAAAAAAAAATAATAATAAAAAAAAACGTATGAAAAATTAAGATTAAAAGTAAAAAAAAAGATGTATAAAAAGTAAAAAAAAATATATTAAAAATAAAAAAAAATAAAAATTAAGTTTAAAAGTAAAAAAAAAATATTAAAAAGTAAAAAAAAATATCAAAAGAAAGCTAAAAAAAAGTATCAAAATAAAAAATTTGATCAATGAATTTTAAAAACAAAAAAAAAATTGGATGTACTTTAAAATTTTTTTAATTGACGCTTAGGTGTGAGAAGACTGGTAAAGTTTCCTTTCCATCAGCAATCTGGTAGTCGTTGTTTTGTCCTTTTGTCTGTCTTGTGACTAGTGCGTTCGAAATTCAGCTTTTGTTTCAACCCATCTCTTCCCTACAACCACTACATATAACCTGGCGTGTAGCCTAATCTATGGTTAGCTATAGTTCCAAGATGAGCATCCACATGAACAAGGTTTTCGGATTTCTAGTCTCTACCTCACTAAGAATCCGGTTGTACCTGATTCTGTGGACAGCCAAGACTCAAAAATCTTCCAACCCCGTTCCACTTTTGGAGTTGTCACCGACCCCAAGCTACCTCACAAAAATCTCTGACTCTAAGCCTTGAGATTCGGATAGCCGCTTGTGATCCGTGACAAAACCAAAAGCTCTTAGTCTCTAGATTTGTGTATTCAAAAAAAAATTCTCAATAAAGCAAAAACAAGTCCAAGGTGATGACCTTTAATAAAAAAAATCACCCCCTTGGAGTTGCTTTAGTCTTTTAAACTAAAAGAATCTTTAGGTCTCGTTGGGCGCCATTGTTAGGAGCCAGGTTTCCACGGGGGACATCTTCGGTACACTAGAGGTGGCTACGGCACGCTTGCGGTTGCTCGGCTTCGCTCGTCGCTTGGGGTGGTTCTTGCCACCTCTTAGTGCACCTCCTGCTCAACTAAACACTAATTTTTAATCGTGCCTAAAGTTAGGATGGAAAAATGTGACACAAATCTAGAGACCCTGACGATATCTGAGAGAAAAGATAGTTTGGTGCTTCGATTTTAATAAAAAAATGAAAGAAGATTTAAAAAAAATAAAAAAAAACTAACCTATCTAAACTAACTAACCTATTAAACTAAAAACCCATTACCAAAAAAAAATACTTTAAAAAAAAATTATAAAAAAAATTAAATAAAAGAAGTAAAAAAAAATAACTAAATCCTAAACTAATCCTAAAAACTAATACCCTACACCTATATCCTATATCTAAAGCACCTCCTTCTCATCGCCCTCAGATACCGCCATACTGAATTTCAGACGTTCGTCTGATGTTAGTGACGAAGGTCTGGCCAACCCACCCAAGTATCAGAAAGATACTTCCTTCGCTATTTCCTTGGCCATGTTTTCAAGGGAAATAGCCCCTAATATAACCCAACTAGTCACGAGTTAGTCAGTAGAGAAAAGTCTGTTCGTGTCACGTCCTCAAACCATGATTACTTCTGGACGGCTTTACCAAGCCTCCACACACCTTTAGCTTTCGAAATTAGAATTCCATTTTCTTTTAAATTTCAGATTTCAAATTATAATTTTATTAAAATTTTTCATCCTAAAAAAATCAAAAATTAACAAAAAAATTAAACTCTCCCGTTCATTTCTTTTCCTCAATCCAAAAAAATCCAAAATTTAAACTTAAAACTAAAAAAAATTAATATATATGTATATATAAAATTTAGGAAATTAAAGAAAAGCGACTTTAAAGAGTTAAATCTTGGACCTTTGTGTCCACCAATAATTTACGACTCACCGTTTATCTTGTCCCTCGTCGTTCTGCCGGCAGCACGTAGAAGAAACAGGTGTGGGTTCGTGGGTACACTGTTTAAAATTTCTCTTTTCTCTTTAAGGTCACTTATCGCATTAAAATTCAAATAAAAAAATTTTAAATAACAAAAAAAAAAACAATCTGGAGAATCGAATTTTACACTTTTGGTTTGACTCTACTTTAAATACAAAAACTTTAATTCACTTTAATTTTCCTTTTAGCTTTTTCTTCGTTTTAAGTTTGTTCTTTCTTAATATTTCTTTTTCTTTTCTCTCCTCTTTATCCTTTTCTTTACAATTTCACAATTTTCTCTTCTTTCCTTGATGAAGCACATTTTTCTCCTTTCACAAGATCCGTTTTGTTGACTCTGACCTCTATATGTATACTTAAATATACTTATAGAGTCCTTTATCTACTGCGGTCTTGTCCTCCAAAAGATTTTTCTTTGTTCTCCTGAACAAAGGAAGCCTTCTGCTCCTAAGGTGCCTTTACCAAAAATTACGGCAAGTAATAAAATTTCGGCAGAGGCCTAGGCTGCTATATATTTATGGATCTTTACAGATCAAAGAATTCAAGCCTAAACCTCTTAAAAAGAATCACACGTCAGGCTTTTGGATTTCGAATTTCAATTTCGTTCACATACCTCTGCTTTAAAATCCTATTGGAATCCAAAAAGTGAAAATTGCGAGAGTTTGTCTCGACGAACTTCTTCCTCAATTCGATTTTTTTTGATCCTAAGTATGCATATATTTAATATATATATTTTTAAACAAATTCACTTCTCACTTTTAATTTACCTCTAATTTTGTTATTTATTTTATTTTTCTCTTTATGCGAGTTATTTCTCTTAAAAAAAATAAACTTTTTATTTTAAACTTATTTTTCGACAAATTTAAATTTAAATTTCAAATCGAAATAGCCGACAGTTAACACTTCTAAACTTTCCTTCAAATTCTCGAATATAACAATGACCATAAAATCCTCTGAGTTAGTTCCTGGTCCTTGTCTTATTACATAGGTAAATAGTTACCACTACATCTGAGTGAGATAACTATTTTCAACCCTTCAATCGAACAAAAAAATTCTAAAACATTAATATCTATCCTTATCATTATTGTTAATTCCCCCCTCATTTATAACCAAAAATTCCACACATACACATTCATACCTATCCCTTTTATATGTTTGTCTCTGTCCCTATCCTAACACTTAATTATATTTGAATATACATATATCTAATTATAATAAATCTAATCAATTTAATACTAATCTACTTATCTATTTATTATCACAGTAATATACCTTTTTATATAAATTTCCCTACCTACCTTAACACTAAATACATTTACCTACACCTTAAGAAAATTCATTTTTGTTCATTATAATTCATTTGAAAACTCCGCGAAATCATTCTGCGCATGTGTCGTGGTATTATTTTGCCCCCCTTTACCTTTAGGTAAAAAGAGACAAAACCACTTTCCATGCGCAGAAGGGATCAGTATTATTAGTGAATTTCTATTAAAATTAAAAGAAATGTCAAATGTAAACAAAAAATCATGGCTGAATGTTCGTTCTTGCTGGTAAGTTTTTTTATTGTTACTATTTTTATCAATATTAGTGATAATAATTACTATTTTGTCTTTGCTTTTTTACTTTCAGCTAATCATGAATACTTTGGAATACAAAAAAGGTAAGTATCAGAAATCATAAGTGTGTAAATAGTGTTTGAAAGTCAATACGCAAAAGCATGTGGATTTTCAGACAATTTACACATTTGTTACTGTATGTACATAGGTATATTTTTCCTTAATACATTTGTTTTCTTTTTTCTTTATTTAATATATTAAATTTTGTTTATTTCTTTACAGAAAATTATAATGTTGAAGAGCCTCCACTCAGAGGGAAAGCAAAAAAAAAAAAAACAAAATTTCAAATCTTCCTGCGTGTGTGTGCTGTCGAGAGGAATTCAATTTCTTCGCCACACAGAATAACAGAAGGGAAACCCAAGATGGGAAAATACCTTGGTTTGTTTCTCTTCTTGGGATTGGCGGTACTCTTGGAGGATTTGATGCTTCCTCCAGGAGCATTAATTAAAACCAAAAAAAAACGAAAATTTATTGTGGCAGTGTTGAAGTCTACTATCCGTCGTGCTTTCGGCGCGACGCTGTCATCGATGCGACACTGCCACCCACCATGAGCAACGACTTCAGGTAAGCTTTCTCCGTAACAAATAGTCTACTAGTACTATCAGTTGACACAAGCAAAGATGACAAGAATAATTACATGGAAGAGATAATAATAGAAAACAAAAAAGTAAATGTAAAACTAGACACGGGTGCCCAGTGCAACGTATTGCCGAAAAAAATTATCGATGAACTTAATAACGTTAAATTAAATCAATCTATCGTAGAAACAGCAGTCATTTGCATAAGACCAGAGCCAACATCGTTCCAGAAAAAGATATCATAATCGATCCAACTGCTGATAAGACAACAGCAACAACAAGTTCTGCAAGTGAAGCTCCAACGAACACCTTAGAGTCTATGCCTTATGTCACCAGGTCTGGAAGAACAGTGAAACCGGTTATAAGATACAATCCATGTAACTAAATTTCATATCTTTTGAACATTTTTTTTTTATAAAACTTTATTATTTTTTTTTTTGTTAAACTTTATATTTTTAACTTTTATTTTGAAAATTTTCGAAGAATTTAACGTTTATTTTGAAATATACAATGGAATTAGAATAACAAACGTTGAAAAAAAATAATACAAATAAATTAAAAAAAAAAAAATATGAAATATGAAATAAATAGTAAAAGTACAATAATTTGAAATATTTTATTAGTTATCTATTATCCGATTAGTATTGTAGTTATATTATGCTTTTCAAACTAAAATTATAAAAAGGGAGATGTAACAATACCATTATAATACTATGTACTATTTATATTAAACGGTAACACTTATTCTATGTACTATGTTATAAGACATACATATTTAATAAAATCAGTTGATTATCATCCGTCGTAGACTCGTCATTTATCTGGTATCACAATACCCATTCTGGTAAACATCTTAAATGGTTGTATCGCTCTGGCTCACATTCCTTTGTCATGGAGAGAAGTAAATGCTATTTTCATTCCCAAAGCTGGCAAACCTAGCCATGTTAATCCTAAAGATCTAAGACCTATAAGCCTTTCATCATTCCTTCTTAAAACATTTGAATGTCTGATTGAAATCCATTTGAGGGCAAGCATTGATAAGTCCTTACTATCCAATGCTCAACATGATTATTAATTCAAAACTGGGCGATTTTACTACTCGAAGGACTGTCAGTAGGGGTACGCCGCAAGGCGGGCGTCCTCTCTCCTCTCCTTTGGAACCTAGTCGTAAATAAACTACTAGTGATTCTTGAAGGGGAGGGGCACAGGGTGATTGCCTATGCGGACGATGTTGCGATAGCGATATCTGGTAAGCATCCTAATACTCTGAAGGAACTCCTGCAAAATGCTCTAAACAAGCTTACTAACTAGGCAGATCAATGTGGACTCGGTGTCAACCCCCACAAAACTGAACTTGTCCTATTTACCAGGAAATATAAAATCCCACACATAGACCCTCCCCTCATCAAAGGTATACCGCTTAAATTCTCAGACAAAGCAAAATATCTGGGTCTTATTTTGGACAAGAAATTAAGTTGGAAGCCCAATATCCAAGAGAGAGTCAACAAAGCCAACATAGCTCTTTTCTCTTGCAAAAAAGCCGTAGGCAACAAATGAGGTCTACAAACTCATATAACACACTGGCTATACATCTCAGTCATTAGACCGATACTTACATATGGAGTGAAAGTATGGTGGACTGCGCTGGAAACAGCAACAAACCGCGATAAGCTCAGCAAAGTCCAACGAACAGCCTGTTTAATCATGGGTGGAGCTCTCCGCTCAACTCCTTCTGCTGCACTTGATGTTCTTTTTCATCTCATACCGCTAGATATTTTTAGCAAACAATCGGCCGCTAACACAGCCATTCGACTTAAAGCCTCCTCGCAGTGGATCAATAATGATATTGGTCACTCTACTATACTGAACTCGTTCAGTAGTCTACCTAGTAACGTCGATTACACCACCCCTCATCCAAAATTTGATAAAAATTTTCAAGTATCCATCCCTTCCAGGTCTTCTTGGGAAAATGAGTCGTTTTTGATAGACGAAGCAATTCATTTCTATACAGATGGATCTAAAACCGATGACGGGGTCGGTGGAGGCGTATACTCCGAAAAATTAAATCTTTGTCTATCTTTTCGTCTTCCCAATCACTGTAGCGTGTTCCAGGCAGAGCTTTTAGCAATAAAAGAAGTCCTCTCTTGGCTGAAAGAAAACGTTATATCGACAACCGATATACGTATCTTCTCAGACAGTCAAGCTGCCTTAAAGTCACTGGACTCTGTCTCCATTAACTCACAAACAGCCCAAAATTGTCGATCATCTCTGGTGGAGATGTCAAAACAGTTTAACATTCACCTTACATGGGTGCCGGGGCATAGAGACATTCCAGGAAATTGTAAAGCTGACGAACTTGCAAAAAACGGAACAATATTACCTTTGTTGGATAGCAAATCTAACATCGGTATACCCCTAGCTACTTGTAAACTCATGCTAAAGCAAGATACCATAAAGAAAGCTAACCACAGGTGGACCAGCACCCCAACTTGCCGGTCTACTAAACTAATTTGGCCATTATTTGATGCTAAACGCTCAAAACAACTAATTTCTATTGGTAGATTGCATATTAGCTCCATTATAGGTGTCCTTACTGGGCACTGCTTAATAGGAAGACATGCTTCTCGTCTTGGAGTTCCTGCAAATGATTTTTGCAGAAGCTGCATGGATGAAGAAGAAGAAGAGGAGTCAATTCCCCACCTTCTATGCTCTTGTCCTGCCCTAGCGCAAAGACGTAGACTCCACTTGGGAGACTACTACTATAACGATCCTAGTGATCTAAATAATTCAGACATTCACTGTCTCAAACGCTTCATTATTAGCTCAAAATGGTTTAACGAGTAAGGGGGATTTTTGAAATCCTTGTGGTATCACAACGGACCAAATATTGGTCTAAGTGTGCTGACCTTTTCCGGTCAGCAGGCACTTTAACCTAACCTAACCTAAGGTTGTTTTTCCTGTATTGGTGAGGGAAGTCGTGAAGGAATATATTATTAAACAGTTGTGGGCCCAATATCGAACCTTTCGGGACTCCACTGTTGCACCCACGAGATTGAGATTTAGTTTTTTTTTTTTTTATTTGTTTTTTAAGTTTATTTTTATTTATTTTATTTATTTTTATTTACATAGAAAAATCTGCGAAGCCAGAAAGGCTTGTATTTGGATATAGAAAGTTCTGTTTGTGAGGAAGCTCTCTAGAATGTTCGTGATGAACCGCGGGAAGTTAAGTGAAACAATTTTGGCGATAAGCCCGTCTCTCCATACACAGTCGAACGTCTTTTCGACGTCAAGTGAGCATGCAACAGTACATAGTTTGTTCCTAAGTCCCAATACAATATCGTTTTGTAGTTTGAGGAGTGCGTGAACAGTGGAGTGACCAAGGCGGAAGCCAAACTGGTAATCCGAGATTGGATCGATTGGGCACTCAGATGGTAGCATCAGTTTATCCAGGATTATTCTTTCCAGGACTTTACCAACGTTTGAGAGTAACGAAATTGGTCTGAAGTTATTTAGGTCGTGAATATGCTGTTTTTTTTTTTTAAATGGGGAGAATCCTAGCTTCCTTCCAACATTTCGGAAAATAGCCGTTGTTGATAGAGTTGTTAAACACGATAGTTAAGAGCTAGATTAGAAAGTTTTTTTAATACAAAATTAGTGATTTCGTCCGGCCCTGACGATTTTTTGGGTTTGGTTTTGTTTATAATATTTATAACGTTTACACTATTCGTGACCATTTCAGAGAAAGGATTAAGCGAGTTGATTTCGGGACTAAAAAGAAAAATATGTTCAGGTTTCGATTGTCTGACTTCCCTTGCGGACGATGTAGCTAAGTTGCTGAAGTTCGGGTTAGAGTTAGGAACTCTCCTGGTATATGTTGGTAAAATGGTTTTTAAAGGCTGATACAATGTCCGCTTCGTTTGTTATTGTAATACTACGTTTTCACCAAGATTAAATCCGGGATTTAGGGCAAGAGATTTAAAATAACTCTTGAAGTGTTTTCACCAGAGAAAATGAGATTTAATTGACGTTTTCACTCTGTCTTGTCATTCAATTGTCAATTTGGACAAGAGTAAAAAAATTGCAATTGGAAAGTAAACAGGAAAAACAATTTGTGAGCAATAAAATAGTTTATTTTCAATAAACACTTTATAAAAATGAGTATTACAACTTTAAAACTATTGTTATTGTGATGTACTCAGAATGAAGGTTAGAAGCAAAGTGAAAGTATTTATTTCTGTCTTTCTTAAAATTGTTACAATTTCTCTTACTTATTACATATTTGTCTTACTGCTAGAATTCATAATTCATTATTGTACTTATTACAGGGTGACGCTTACATTCAGTACTTGACACCTCCCATCTTAAGTTGAACAATTATAAAAATAAAATTGTTAATTGAAATATGTATTGTGAAAAAAAAAATCTAAATTAATTATTATTATGTATTATATCCTTTTTTTTTAAACTTATTTCTCTTTATACAATAATTTATTTTTCAAGTTATGGTTTTTAATCTTCCGAAACAAAAAAAAATTTAAATTAATTGTTATTATAATTTATTTTTTTTTACAATAATATATAATATGTATTTCAATTCATGGTATTAACGGTTTTACAGCATTGCAAAATTAAAAAAAACTTTATAAAATATAAGCTATTATTGTAAATGCGATTAAAAGAATTGTTTATAATTTGTTCGATCAATTGGTCGTAAAGCTCTACTAGAACGTGGTACGGGAAGCGATGGCTCAGCGACCGTTTTTGGTGCTGCACTGGACACCGAGTCCGCCACCTCCATCATTGTTCGTTTCGTAGAGTCATCAGCCCTACCTTCGACCGATTCTTGTACCCCATTTGATGTGCCAGACATCATTTGGTTTAAATGTCTCTTAATTGTTTTTTTATTGCGAGTAAGAACACATGTGTAAGATCGTGAGCCAATACGTTTTTTAATTGTGGCTGGTTGCCAGCCATCTTTATTCGGATTTGAATAATCACGTACAAAGACATTTTCACCATCATCAAATTTAACGTTTCGTGAACCTTTAAAATTTTTAATGTTCGATAATTGGCTATCACAAATCTTTTCTCTCACCAACGGTGGTTTCATTAAACTAAACCGGTTTTTAAGCTCTTTACCGAGCAACAACTTTGCTGGAGATTCACCAGTGGTACAATGTTTTGCACATCTATAATCAAATAAAAACCGATTTAACATTAAGTCCATGTTCTTACTGCCACCCTTAGCGTTGGCATCGTTTAAGTTGGCTTGCAATGATTTTTTAAGTGTTTTCACGAAGTTCTCCGCTTGCCCATTGGTCGCCGGATGACCTGGAGCGGTCAAAATATGCCTAACGCCGTTATTTGACAAAAATTGTTGGAAATCCAACGAAATAAATTGCCTACCATTGTCACTTACCAAAGTGTCCACTAAGCCAAACCGGCAAAAGAGTTCTCGTAGTTTACTTATGGTAAAGGTCGATGTCATATCATGGGTTTTAAACACCTCGACCCATTTCGAATACGAATCGATGATAATTAAAAAATAAAATCCATTTATAGGTCCCGCAAAATCTATGTGGATTCGAGACCACGCTGATTCAGTAGGTGTCCATGGCATTAAAGAGCATTTTTCAGGACTCGGCTGAGTCAGCTTGCAAGAAACACAATTCAAAATCATTTGTTCGATATAGTGGTCAATCTTAGGCCACCAAACATATGACCTTGCTAATGCTTTGGTTTTTACTATGCCTAAATGGGAAAGATGTAATTCTTTTAACACCTCTTCGCGTAATTTAACGGGAATAACTGTTCGATATCCCCATAAAATACAGTTGTATTCAACCGATAATTCAGTTTTCTTATTCAGAAAAGGAGAAAATTCTTCGCCCGTTAAAGCATCCATAGTACCGTTATTAATGGCCTCTACCACCTTTGAAAGAACTGGGTCGCGTCTTGTTTCTTTTGCTATATTTTTAAAATCCAACTTTAACTGGTTGTCGGTTTCGATTAAATTTACATATGAAAACTCATTAGTTATTTTGCCTAATTCTCCTTGCGGAATTCGCGATAAATGATCGGCTTGATTGAGTTCTCCTTTGATATATTTAATAGAGTAGTCGAATCCAGACAAAATAAAGGCCCATCTCTGCAATCTTGCTGCAGCCATCACTGGTAAACCTCTATTCTCGCCAAAAATAGCTAAAAGTGGTTTATGATCAGATTCCAGCGTAAAATGAACACCCAATAAATATTGCTTTAATTTTGTGACACTATAAACAATAGCCAAAGCTTCCTTTTGAATCGTACTATAGCCTCTTTCCGTTTGTGAAAGCGCACGAGAAACAAATGCAATTGGTTTTTGAACACCATTTGCGAAAACATGCGACAACACACCGGCAACCGCTGAATTAGAAGCATCTGTTGATAAAATTATTGGAATTTTCGGATTAAAATGTGTTAAGACCTGGTCAGACGTTATGTCGAGCTTCAATAATTCGTAGGCTTCTTGGCATGTTTTAGACCACTGAAACTTCACATCCTTTTTTAATAAATTATATAATGGTGTCATTTTATGAGCAAAATTAGGAATAAACTTTGAATAATAATTGATCATTCCTACGAAAGCTCTCACTTCAGAAACACACTTCGGGACTGGGGCTTCTAAAACTGAAGCGATGCGATCTTTGTTTTTGCTCAAGCCGAAACGGTCGATGTTAAAGCCTAAATATGAAATTTTTTCTTTGAAGAACTCACATTTACTTTCATTTAGACGTAACCCGACCGAATTTAACTTTTCTAAAACCAGCTCTAGTGTTTTCATATGATCTTCGGTGGTCGCACCCGTTACCACAATATCATCTAAATAATTGGTTGTATTGGGAATACCTCGCAACAGAGTTTCAATTGTTTTCTGAAAAATAGCCGCAGCGGGTTTCACTCCAAATGGCAAACGTGTCATTTTGAACACCCCAACATGCGTGCTCCATGCACAAAGCAATTGCGAATCTTCGTCCAGCACCAACTGGTTGTAAGCATTCGATAAATCTAATTTTGTAAAATGATTTCCTTGAAGGGATGCAAATAATTCATTAATAAGAGGTAATGGATATTTTACATCACTCAAAAATTTATTGATTGTGGTCTTGTAATCTCCGCAGATACGGAGACCACCATTAGGTTTAACAATTGGCACTAAAGGTGTACCCCATTCGGCATTTTCAACTGGTATTAAAACTCCAGTTTTAACTAAATTATTTAATTGATTTTGAATCTC
Source organism: Chrysotoxum bicinctum (assembly GCA_911387755.1). Classification (NCBI taxonomy): domain Eukaryota; kingdom Metazoa; phylum Arthropoda; class Insecta; order Diptera; family Syrphidae; genus Chrysotoxum; species Chrysotoxum bicinctum. The sequence goes on from OU426988.1 coordinate 108,403,078, forward strand.
AATACGCCAAGCTAAAGGCACCGGCAGTGTTCCCAGGTTTTCGAACAAAAAATCCCCTTTTTTTGGCACCAAAACCTTATTTTTTCCCCTTTTTTTTCTCTGAAATCCCCTTTTTTTTCCCCGAAGAAAAAAACGAGTTTTTAATTGTTTTTCATATATTTTTTTATTTTTTATAAAAAAAAATTATTATAATCCATGAAAAATAACAAAAATAAAAAATAAACATAACAAAGTTATTCAGGACTAAAAACTGAATCACAAAAATAAAAAATATATTCTTTAATTATGATGTTAAAGTGGGAATTTTTGGTAAAATTCTTTTAGATGCAAATAAAAACAAATTATTTCTTCTTTCCCGACGTTTCGTCGATTTTCGCCACTTTTTCAAAGGTTTAATTTATAAATGTTTTTTGATTATTTTTAAATAAATGAATTAGTAATACACATTTTAGTAAATTAACATAGAAAACATTACTAAATAAACTATCATTTATTCATTTATTTAAAAATAATCCAAAAACATTTATAAATTAAACCCTTGAAAAAGTCGCGACAATCGACGAAATGTTGGGAAAGATGAAATAATTTGTCATATCACCACGCAATCATCACAATGTAACAAGCAACGTTGTCCGTTATCCTTTTGACAGTTTAAGTTTCTTTTCTATTTTGTATGCTCTTTCCTTTGTTATATGTACATTACATGTACATTAGTTATAAAATGTCAAAAGAATTAATAAGAAGTTGCATGTGCTGTTTTTTAGAGCATGTTGTTTTTTATATTTTCTAATTTGTTGTTTAGATTTGTAAATTTGTAAAGATTGTTTTTAATAAGATTATATTTTCCCCGTTTATGTTTGTTTTCCCCTTTTTTTTCCCCGTCCCCTTTTTTTCCCCTATTGGGATAAAAAATCGGCAAAAATGGTGGTTTTCCCCTCAACCTGGGAACACTGGGCACCGGACGTGGCTTACAAAAAATAGGCTTTGCATTATCGATCAAATTCAATTTAATTTTGTTCACATTATAAGTGCCTAGTTCGTTTTTAAAAACATTGCAAAATTTACTTTTAATCCGAGAAATTAAATCGTTTTGATTATGTTCATACTGAATTGAATTAATTTGTGATAACGTCATACCGAAGAGTTGCATAAAATCTCTACCCAAAATAGGTGGACTATTCGTGTTACTAACGATTAACCGTAACTCACGTGTTCGCTCACGATATTGAACAGTTGCTTTGAACTCACCCACAATTTGTATACTTTCTCCGTTATATGCACAAAATCGATCGACACAGGGCTTCAAAATCTTGCGGTTAAAATACTTATCAAAACTTGACAAAGACATGAGGGAGCAAGCAGCACCGGTATCCAACACAAATTCAAGCCAAACCTGATTTAGTTTTACAGCTTCAGTAAACGGTGTAGCCATCGCTTCTCCTGTAACACTGAAAATAGAAAAATACGAAAAATAATCCGAAGTTTTATTTACATCCTTATTTGAATAAAATTCATTGCTTAAATTATTTGATACTTCTACTAAATTTATTTGTTTGCTGCCACTACTGCTGCTGCTGCTGCATACGCTAGCCAAATGTCCCATTTTTCCGCACTTGTTGCAAATGCTCGATTTGTACTTGCATTTTTCACTAGGGTGATTCTTCCAGCCACAATGTGAGCACCGCTGTCTTGAACTTCCTTTCTCATTGCTGTTGTTGTTGTAGGAGTTATTTTTCTTGTTGCTGGTGCTCCGCTGACCACGTAGACTTTTTTTTGTCACAAAGTTAACATCTTTTTGCGATTGTTGCTGTGTAAGTAGCTTAACTTCTACTGCCATCGCCTTTTGTAACGCCTCGCTCAATCTTAAGTTCTCGGTTTCTTCGCATAAACGATCGAAGACCTTTCCATCAAAGCCCGTCACAAACTTATTGAGCACGAAGTCATCCAACTTTTGTCCGAATTTGCAGTTTTTAGCTAACTTCTTAAGACGTGCGAACCACTGTGATGCTGTTTCAGTTTCAGTCTTTTTTGCTTCTAAGAAATTTCGTCTCTCCCTAAAGACAATTACAGGTATTGAATATTGCGTGTCCAGCAATTCCTTTAATTCGGCGAAATTCTTTCTCGACGGCAAGATTGGATCGCATACATCTTTAAGCAAACCATATGCTTCTAATCCAATCGATTTAATTAAAATAGCCACTTTTATGTTATCGTCCGTGCACGAAATTTCCAGAAAATGTGAGTCTAATAGTTCACACCAATTTCCCCAGTTGTCGGTAAGTGGTCGGAATTCCCGAAAGGTACTTGATAACGTCGTTGCAGTTAACAAGCTTTCATTTTCAGTCATCTTGTCTTTTTTTTTTTTGTTGTCTGAGCTCACAATTGATTTAGTTTAAAATAAACTTTTTGTTAACACAAGATAAATGTACAATTACAAAAAAAAATTTTTTTTTTGGTTAAATTTTCCGAACACGTGGAATGCCACTCAACTGGACAATAAAAAAAATTGTTCGCTGATTATTATGTTCGTCTCCTCGTCGCCAATTTATGTGATGTACTCAGAATGAAGGTTAGAAGCAAAGTGAAAGTATTTATTTCTGTCTTTCTTAAAATTGTTACAATTTCTCTTACTTATTACATATTTGTCTTACTGCTAGAATTCATAATTCATTATTGTACTTATTACAGGGTGACGCTTACATTCAGTACTTGACAGTTATTACTTATTACACTATTTGATTCTGAAAAATGTCATGAAAGGGATAATTGGTGCATTGGATAGAAGAATCCATAGCTGTGTTGTTTTGGAAAAGTTATCCGTATTACAGCAGGATTTTATATGAATAACAAATACAACATCCGCAGTAGGATCACTGCCGATAAAAGGAGAAATGAAATCTTGCTGCGGATAGAGATTTGACGTTTATTCGAGTATCGGCAGTGATCCTACTGCGGATGTTGTGTTTGTTATTTATATAAAATCCCACTGTACTACGGATAACTTTTCCAAAAAAACACAGCTCATATTTATAGAAAAAAACGCCAGCAGTGCTTGAAAAACATTATGCTAGCCCACACTTCCATTAAGAGCTTTTCGTCTTCCGAGCCCCAGCTTTTGCGTGATTTTTTTTGTTTCTGGCATTTTCTGTAAGTTGTTTTGTTAATTAAAATAATTAGTTCTTTTTTGTATAAATACTTACATTTTGTCCTAAAAAGTGTCTGGCCTTTTAGAAAATAACCAAACACAACAAGTTCGACAGATATTTCTATTTTGTGTTGAATGAAGAAAGTGGGGTTTACATAGGTGAGTTCTACAAAAAAAGGTTTGTTTGTTTTGCAAATCCTCTGATTACAAGAAGATTTCAAGGAGATTTATTTTAAATCTTCATTTGATTTGATTTATATTTATATGGTAAATCTACGAGATTTAAAGGAGATTTATGGTAAATCCACCTAAATCCCGGATTTACTCTTGGTGAAAACGTATAGTAACGTTGTTAACAGAAACTTTGTTACACGTAATTTTCTTTTTGTTCCCTAGCATCCTGAATACCTCTTTAAATGCATGGGGGCCCGGAACGATTTTTTCCAGACGGTCACTAATTTGTTTGTTTAGCCATAGGTTAACTTTGTTCTTGATAATAATGTTTAACAAGGAAATCCTTGTTGAAAGCTCTTTGTAGGGAGCAGAGATCCTGTTGAGATATCTGTGAAAGATGACTTTCAGTTTTGTTTGCCATTGGTGTTTTATGTTCACCAATGTTCTGTATTCCGAGTGAAAGTGAATTGAAAACGAATTTCAATTTCACTTAAAATGAAAAGGCATGTTCTACATTCCGAGTGAATTCAATTCACTCCGAATTTATTTGTGAAATGTCAAAATCAGCTGAAAGACAATTTGCATCATTTATTAAAAGATTGTTTCTTGTGCATTACGAAAATAGATTCACTATTATTATTAATAAGTAAGTGGTAGAAGGGACGAAAATCAATAATAGAGAGTTTGTGGAAAAGTTTTACGTAGTAAAGCCATAATTTTAGATCTTCCAGAAGCAGCGTAAGTAAAAAATGGGGAATGAATTACCATGGTCATGTTTGAACTGTTTGTAGTTTCAAAAGAAGCTTCAGACTAAGCGAAGAGACATTTGTTTACATTTTTGAAATAAATCCCTTAATAAAATCGACTTCAATTCCCTTAACACAAAATTTCTTCTTTCTTATTTCATAAATTGCAACACAACTTTTTCTTGTCGGGAGCTCTTTTGTATTTTCTTGTAAACAACAATTTATCAATCAATCAAATCAAAATCAATCAATCAAAATTTCAAATCTTTACTTAAACGTTTATCAATTTCACCAAATAAAACTAAGTGAATTGAATTCACCGTAAAACGCTATGTATTCGAAATGTAGAACACGAATTTGCATCTCCGAAAACTCAATTCACAAACTTCATTTCGGGTGGAATTTAGAACACCAACATTTCACATTCGGAATGAATAAATCACAAGTCATTTTATGCGGAATGCAGAACATCAAAATTCACTTTTGTTGCTCGAATTCACAAAAGGTGAAATGCAGAACATGGGTGGTTGTATAGATTTTCTATCTCGGGCGGGAGATTTCTGTATTTTCTAATTGAGTGAGTGTATCTGGACGAGTTATTCTCGAGACAGGTAAGTAGCGCGGTGTTAAACTCAGAGATGTGTCGTCTATATCTGCGTTAGACAGGCAGTAGCTTTGAGGAGGCAGAATATCTCAGCGCGAGATCAAGATCAACTTTGAAAGTATTCCAATTGGTATTTTTGAAGGTATGTCTAGCTTAAGTAAAAGTGGACAAGGTTCTGTGAAGGTGGGAAGTTATTGTACGGTGAAGTTCGGATTTCGAAAATTTAGTAAGTGGTTAGAGATCAAATAGTGGTCCAGAAACGATTGGCCCCGAGCAAAGGTTGGGGTGTCTGAAGTGATGTTTGTAAGCGAAGGTGTACAGGATTAGTACCAGTTAATGAGGGTACCACCGTTAAGGTTCTGCCAGTTATCTCCCCATCTGGGGCTTTTGGCGTTTAGGTCTCCTCCAATGATGGCACCATCATAGGAAGCAGCAAGTGTTTCAATTTTGTTGAGCTCGGCAGTTAGTAATGTCGGTGTGCTACTTGTGGGGAAGTAGACCGAGCTGAGAAGGAAGTGCTTAGTTGTATATAAAGATGGTGGGAATGAGTGAAGAGTGAAAATTCACTATTTCGTAAAGAACGTTTTTCTTGACACATATTGCCACTCCCTGGAGTTCGTCGTTTCTAAGGACGTTGTAGTTGTCAATAACCACTTTGTGTCTACTGTTTAAGTGGGTTTCTTGAATGAAAGCCACTGTGCATTTGCTAGCTTAGAGAATTTTTGTAAGTTCTATTCTCCTAGCCTGATTTATTAAGGACGAAATGTTGAAATTTACAAATTTAATGATCATTATTGCGGACTGACGAGGAGCTCGTTGACCAACTCAAGATAAGCTACTCGCTTACTAACGAGTGATTGGAAGTTTCCTAGATTTGACATGAATTTTTCTATTTTTGAGATTAGCTGGTTCATCTCGATTCCGAAAAGATCTTTAGAAAGGTTTATGAAGTCGTTAAGGACACTTGTGCCGGTTGCACAGCCGGATGCTTTCGCGGAGGGAAAACTGCCAGAAGGGCCAGGACCCCGAGGAGTGCGCGATCCTGCAAGCTGATTGGCGTATGAAACCCCAGGAATTATAAAATTGCCAGCCGAGATAGCTTTGGAGAAGGCTTTTCCTTCGCTTTGTTTTTCTTTGGCTTCTCGCAGTTTTAGTTTTCTGCTGGCCTCGAATCGCTTGTAGGACACACATCCCTTGAAGTTGGCTGGGTGGTTCTCACCACAATTGACACAAGTGGCCAAGCTACCCTCTTGCTTAGTAACAGAGCAGTTGCCCGGCTTATGTAGGGCTGTGCACTTTACACACTTGTAGGTGCTTGCATAATTTTTCGCTAAGTGGTCGAACTTCTGGCACCGCCGGCATTGCAATGCGCCTTTATTGTCTCTGGGCTTCTCCCAATGAACTCTCGTATTAAAAAGATACCGGATTTTCAGTAGCTCCTCGGGACCCGTGCCCGGTTGGAGTCTGACTAAGAATAAATTGTAGCGAGTTTTGTTCGCTTTTGATCTTATGGTTTCGAAAATCGAGACTTTGTCAACGTTTGGAATTCGTTTAGAATTTCTGACTCAGAATAATCAAGAGTGAGCCCCCTCAAGACGACGTTAGCGGTTCGATCCTCCTTCAAAGTGAAGGAGTGCGCCTCAATATTGTTGGACCTCCTCAGGAGTTCCAGAAGATCACGGTGAACTTGGCTATTGTCAACGAAAAGTCTACTTAAATTACCACGATTAATCACTTTATAATTAAAAGGAACCGAATTTTCGCGGAAGTCTTTAATAAGTTTATTAATATTCACGTTTTTTAAAAAGATAGGAGGGCAGTACTTACCCCTCGAGCGCAAGGGCTCCGTTCCGTTGGTGCTGTCGTCACGTGGTGTTTTTTCAGTTCCAACGCTGGCTTCTTTTCTCCGAACATTGTTTTCGGTGTTAACTAGAGTATCATCTGTGTCTTGCTGCATACGGAGGTCGATTTGTGAGCTCCAATTGTTGGCTTGTGACGGGAGAACCTTCAGTCCAAGGCCCAGAATTGAAAATTGGTTTTTATTCTGCTGACTATTGCTCGCAGGACTGCAGCTGCGGCTTTTGCTTGCACAGGTACGTTTCCTGCTAGGAGTGAGCCACGTGTCGGCGTCGTCGACTTCTTCAGCATCCATTTCTTTTTCAGGAGCGTTCGGGGATAAGCTTGTGTTTGCGCTATTGCTTAATACAAGCTGTTGGTGGGCTGCATCAAGCTTTCTTTTCCCTGGTTTTTTCCCTTTGTCAAATTTGTACCTCATTTCGAGGTTCTGCTTCTTTCCTTCTCGCTGGTGAGACGTTTTGAGCACTTCGAGTTAGGAAAGTGATCCTATTTTTTCGGTGTGATCACTGCACCATCCGGCGTTAAATTTTGTTTTAAATTGTTAATAAAGTTCGCTTTTATTGTTGGTTACTGATATTTATACAAAAAGATTTGTTAAAACTCGAAAAAATTAAATTAAACTGTGTCACGTTTTAATTTTTTTTTTTGTTGGTTAGGTATCCAAATTATTTCTTTCTATTACACGTCTAGTCACTGTCAAGGGTAAAATCGAACTCCCTCTTTTTAAATAAATAGTTGATTAAAATGTAAGTAATAAAGAAATAAACTTTATTTTCGTTAACTTGTGTTACCAATTTATAATAGACTTATTGTTCTTAGGCAGAACGAAAAATTAAGTTCGCAACAATATGAGCGGATTACACCAAAAAGATACAAGAAATTCTGGCTGTGTTTTGGGAAGATATGCCCCAATCAGTTAAATTAATTGTGACCAAGACAAATGGATGTTTGGATGGAAAAAATTATGTTCGTGATCTTTTGCATTGTGCATTGATCCATTTCTGTTGATTAAAGTATAAGGCTGGTATTCACCAAGCGCTCTTAAACGGCTCTTAACTTTACGAGGCTCTTAACTTTACGAGGCTCGTAACTTGAAATTTCTTTGGGGTATCCACCAATGTAGTGTAAACTACCCCTTTTTAGTATTTAGTTATTGGCATTATAAGGTTGGCAAACCTGTTTTATAAAGTTTTGTTATATTGTCCCTCTGACTGATTTCCGTCCAGAAAATTAATATCTATTAATTAATCTCCTCCCGTTTTATTAAAGTGTATAATTAAATAGTTACCAAAAAAAAACACGTTGTTTTATTTTAACGATTAAGTGTCCACGAAAAGACACTACATTAGCGACGAGTTTGTATAAAGTAAAAATACCTACGCGATAAAAAAAAAAAAAAAAAACGAAAATGACACTCGAAAACGGGGGTCCGCCGAGCCAAACGACCACGTGGTGGGGAAGTCTTCCACAATTTCATTACGAACGAGACAACTGGACCATCTATAAGGAAAGGCTGGAGCAATTCTTCGTGGCGAAATATCCGATGATAGCAAAAACCGAGCAGCTTTACTCAGCTTTTGCGAGTCGAAGACTTACGACATTATTCACGATATCTGCAGCCCTAATGATCCTGGCAGCAAGACCTTTCAGGAATTGGTAACAATTTTCGACAACAATTTCACAGCTACAAAGATTGTCTACTGCGAGCGACAAGCATTTTTCGACGCAAAAAAGACCACCAACGAGACTGCACAAGAGTATGTAATACGCCTACGCATGCTTTCCAAATCTTGTGAGTTTGGGTCACGTTTAGACGTAATGCTCGTCGATAAGTTCGTCACTGGAATGACCGGACGTATATTTGATAGACTTTGCGAGGAATCATCTCTCACTCTGAACAAAGCTATCGAGATTGCAAAAAAATATGAGCTAAGGAGCGACAGTCATCACGCCGAACCAATAAATTTGGTGAAAACCGAATACAAGAAAAGGCAACAACATCAACGAACGCTACCTTTCAAGAATGACCACCTTCCATCGTCATCACGGGCGGTTAAGTCAAATCCAGAACAAAAATGTAAACACTGTGGCTTTAAAAATCATTACGACAAAGACTGCCGATACAAAAACATGAACTGCTTCAAGTGCGGACGAAAGGGCCGCATGGCATCTGTATGCAGAACCCAAAGAAGCAACACGATGGCAAAAATCAGCACGATCAACATTGAAGACAGTTGTTGCAGCAGTACGAGTGACAACGTTTATTCTGTAAAGTCCTGTAAGAACAAAGCATGTAAGCCTATATTAGAGAGGATAAAAGTTTTTTGTTGTGAGTTAAATTTTGAGATCGATACCGGAGCGGCAGTAACCGCCATTACATTCAATATATATACATCGCTTTTTTCCAAACAAAAACTTTTACCCGACTCTACAATTGTTCATGATTACAGAAGTAACATTTTGACTGTGGTAGGTGCTTTGTATGCTAAGATTAATTACAACGCAATTTGTAAAGTTTTCAAGTGTTTAATTAATAAAGAAGCAGAAGCACCGATCATAGGAAGAGATTTTCTTTATCATTTTGAAATCAAAGACATAAAAATTAATGCTTTTTATTCTGAAAGCGAAAAGCTAAACAATATTCTCTTAAAGTTTAATAATTTATTTTTAAAAGAATTTGGAAAATTAAAAAATGTAAAAATTAAATTAGATATTTGTCCCGATGCTAAGCCAAAATTTGTAAAGGCTCGCCAGATTCCATTTACATTCCTCTCAAGTGTTGAAGACCAATTAAGAAACCTGCAACGGCAAAATATAATTACGAAAACAGATTGTACTGAATGGGGTACACCGCTAGTACCTATTTTAAAAGAAAACGGAAAGATACGTACCTGCGCGGACTATAAAGTCACGATCAATCCTTATCTAAAGGATACGAATTATCCTCTTCCAAAGATTCACGACGTTTTAAATAAGTTGAGGGACGGTAAATTCTTTTCGAAAATAGATCTTGCGAGCGCGTATAATCAAATCGAGTTAGACGACGAATCTAAGAAACTGGTAACGTGGAGTACTCATTTGGGTAATTTTGTAATGAACCGTCTACCTTTCGGTATAAAACCTGCCACTGGTATTTTCCAAAGAGAAATCGAGAAGGTTCTAGGGGATGAAGACGGGGTTGTTAGTTTCTTGGACGATATTGTTGTATCAGCTCCCGATTTATCATCTCACAATGAAAGACTAGCCAAAACGTTTCAAAAACTTTTAGACGCCGGGTTACGTTTGAATAAAGAAAAATGTATTTTCGCGCAAAGTCGCATCGAATATCTCGGACACATTGTTTCCGACGAAGGGATTTTCAAAATTAATAAGAACGAAACGATAAAGAGCTTTCCGAAACCCAAAAATATTTCCGACGTACGTTCTTTCTGTGGTTTTGTGAATTACTTTGGAAAGTTTATTCCAAACCTTTCGACGAAGCTCTCTCCAATCTACGAGATTCTTAAAACAGAAAGTCCTTTTGTGTGGACGAAAGAAGCGGACAAGGCTTTCGATGCTGTAAAGCAAGAAATTATGTCCGAAACGGCCTTGGTACATTTTAACCCTGATTTGTCTTTGAAAACGGAAAGATACGTATCTGCGCGGACTATAAAGTCACGATCAATCCTTATCTAAAGGATACGAATTATCCTCTTCCAAAGATTCACGACGTTTTAAATAAGTTGAGGGACGGTAAATTCTTTTCGAAAATAGATCTTGCGAGCGCGTATAATCAAATCGAGTTAGACGACGAATCTAAGAAACTGGTAACGTGGAGTACTCATTTGGGTAATTTTGTAATGAACCGTCTACCTTTCGGTATAAAACCTGCCACTGGTATTTTCCAAAGAGAAATCGAGAAGGTTCTAGGGGATGAAGACGGGGTTGTTAGTTTCTTGGACGATATTGTTGTATCAGCTCCCGATTTATCATCTCACAATGAAAGACTAGCCAAAACGTTTCAAAAACTTTTAGACGCCGGGTTACGTTTGAATAAAGAAAAATGTATTTTCGCGCAAAGTCGCATCGAATATCTCGGACACATTGTTTCCGACGAAGGGATTTTCAAAATTAATAAGAACGAAACGATAAAGAGCTTTCCGAAACCCAAAAATATTTCCGACGTACGTTCTTTCTGTGGTTTTGTGAATTACTTTGGAAAGTTTATTCCAAACCTTTCGACGAAGCTCTCTCCAATCTACGAGATTCTTAAAACAGAAAGTCCTTTTGTGTGGACGAAAGAAGCGGACAAGGCTTTCGATGCTGTAAAGCAAGAAATTATGTCCGAAACGGCCTTGGTACATTTTAACCCTGATTTGTCTTTGATTTTGACGTGTGACGCTTCCAACGTAGGCATTGGTGCTATTTTAGCACACAAGTATCCCGACGGTGTAGAAAAGCCAATCGAGTGTGTATCACGTTTGTTATCCAAGTCAGAAAGGAATTACGGAGTGATAGAAAAAGAAGCATTGGCAATTATTTTTGCCACACGAAAGTTCTATCAATTTCTGATTGGAAGGCACTTCGAACTGGTTACAGACCACAAGCCATTTCTGGCTATTTTCGGTGAAAATCGGGGAATTCCGCAAATGTCTGCAAGTCGATTGCAACGATGGGCATTTCAATTATCAGCTTTTAATTACAGCGTACGGTACGTTAGATCGGAAAATAATTGCGCGGATGCTATTTCCCGGTATCCACTTCAAGTGGTGAACGATAAAAACGATAAAGCCGAATTAACTAAAGACGAAGAAAAAAACTATTTGTTTTTCGTCGGAGAAAACAAAAATCTAATTGTTGATGCATCAGCTGTCCAAAGAGAAACTGACAGGGATGTTGAGTTTTCAGAAATTAAGAAATGGCTGCGTTCGGGGGAATTTGAAAAATTAAAAAAATCACACGTTCAATGCGTTTTACACGAAACGATTTGAGTTAACCATCGAAAATGAGATTTTAATGTGGGGACATAGAGTTGTGGTTCCAAAATCTTTGAGGAACAATATTTTGAAACAAGTTCACCAATCTCATTTGGGTATGGTAAAAACAAAATCCCTTTTGCGGTCGTACGTCTGGTGGCCAAAAATCGATACCGACATAGAAAAGTTGATTGGTGGATGCCAAGCTTGCGCAAGTGTTTTACCGAGTCCTCCAAAACCGCAAACGATGATGTGGGAAATTCCAAAAGGTCCTTGGAAAAGAATCACTTAGATTTTTTTTGGTCCTTTAAAAGGTTTAAGATTTCTCGTAATTATTGATGCTTATACGAAATGGATCGAAGTTTTTTATACGAAGCATCCAAACACAGCTTTTGTTATACGATGTTTACGCTATGTTTTTTCTCGTTTTGGGATACCTGAGCAAATTGTATCTGACAACGGTAGTCAGTTTACTTCGGACGAATTTAAGACGTTTACCAGATTGCAGAATGTTAGGCAATGGCTTACGGCACCAGGGTATCCTGCAACAAACGGTGCAGCTGAAAACGCAGTTCGTACATTAAAAAATGCTATTAAAAGTCGAGAAGATGAAAAAGATATCGACATTGTCTTGTGCGATTTTTTGTTCGATTATCACCTTTCTAAGCACTGTGCTACTGGTATAACTCCCGCGTCTTCTATGCTAGCGTTTACACCTAAGTGTAAGTTGGATTTTTTGAATCCAAAAAACATTTATGTTCGTAAAAATGATAAATATTTTGAAAGAAACAGAAAAGATCGTTTCTTTAAAACCGGGGATGAAGTTATGATCCGTAACTACAATTTATATACCAACAAAACTCAGTGGTCAAAAGCGATTATTGATAAAGTCTTAGGGCCAAGAATGTACTTATGCAAAATGAATACTGGCAAGTTTATAAAAAGGCACATCGATCAAATCGAAAATTTATTGATTTTAAGACATCAGATAAGAAAAATTTATGTAAACAATAAAAGAGAAAAATGATATATTTCAAAAATAAAAATATTGTAAGAAATAACATAAATGTAATCCCAGATGCACTATCTGAAGGAATAAAACTGCAAAACAGATCTAATATCAAAAGACCTGCAAGATATATGTAAAAACATCTTTTGTAAGGGGGGCGTATGTAGTGTAAACTACCCCTTTTTAGTATTTAGTTATTAGCATTATTTATAAGGTTGGCAAACCTGTTTTATAAAGTTTTGTTATATTGTCCCTCTGACTGATTTCCGTCCAGAAAATTGATATTAATTAATCTCCTCCCGTTTTATTAAAGTGTATAATTAAATAGTTACCAAAAAAAAACACGTTGTTTTATTTTAACGATTAAGTGTCCACGAAAAGACACCACAACCAACCACTCACAAGTGTTTTTCCAAGTTCGAAAATGAGAGCCACTCTCTCTTGTTCAGGCATACCCAAACTGTGTAATGTTGTGGAATGTTGATCTTGACAGCAAATGTCAATGCGTGCGTGGCCATTGACATATTATATATGGACTGCTAGTCGTATAATATTTCCATACAAAAGTTAAAATGAAAGTGGTTCAACCACTCCTTATCGATAGTATAGCTCTTGGTGCAAAAGTGGCAAAAGTAAATAACTATTCTCAAAGCCATCTCTTGTCAAGTGCGGTTTTTTTGCCATAGAAACTATGGACATCTATTATTATTACTTATTACAAACAGAGCCATCTGCTTAAATTCAAATTTATATTTTGACGTCTGACGTTTGTGTTCCATTATTGTTTCTAATTTATAAAAAAAAAAACATTTTCAAAGAAAGAAATACAAAAATCGTGAAATATTATATAGAATGGCGAGAGAAACATTGCTGACGCATCGGCTTTAAAGTGTTTTGTGCGTCGCAAAGAGGAAGCATATTCATTGGCCATACATGCAGGATGCAGAGTCTTAAAGTGCCGAATTCATGTGGGTGCCGGTCTTCCAAAAGATTTCGAAAGATCGTCTTGTGGCAAATGTTTTCCGATTTCAAACCAAATCTATCTGCTCATATGTCGGTCCTAGCAGTTGGTGAACGCATTCATACGAAATATTGCTTGAGTTCCAAAAAAAACAGTTTCAATGTGAGAATTATTAAATTATTATCACGGATCCAAATTTAATGTAGAATGTCGAGCTTTAATCTTGCTACTTGTATATAACTGGTTCTAAGCCGCCTCTACACTATGCGGGTTTTGGAGTCCGTCGCGATTCGTAATGGAATCGTAGAAACAACCGGACTCTAAGAAGCTGAAGTTGTTGCCGTCCATTATATTTTGGTGGCAGCGAATGGTTCGCTTCGAGTGCGTTCATTGGACAGGAACGCTTGCAAGAGCGCCATGACAAACCTTGAACTGGTCGAATATAACCGAAAACTCCTCCATTAGGATGTCAACTTCTTAGACTGTACGACGTAGAACTTCTCTGGACTCAGCGTCAGCATGATTATCTCAACTACGAGGATTAAAAACAATAAAACAAAAGCGCATGTTTATGACTCACGAAAAGATGACTCCAAATTTTAGACGACGTTACGAGAATCAAGTAATTAATCCTTTCAGCTTTCAGCTTTTAGGTTTTATTTTTGTTTTGTTTATTCGTTTTGAAGGTTAATCAACAAGTGACAAGGGCTCTCTGCTATTTGAAAAATTAACATTTTATAAGCCTTGTGGAATAACTAACAACACAAGAAGATACAAAGAAATAAACTGAACTGGAACTGAATATTGTGATAGAAAGGTTTGCCTAAAATTCTTATTACTTTATTTCAACTTCTTTTAAGTTAAATAAATTTACTTTTTCATTTTGCACTTCCTAAATAAAGACGTTAAATATCAACAATTGATGAATTCATTAAAAAAAAAAATAAAACTTCGATTGTGGCCTTGTACATTATCACCAATTCTTATGAACGTGTGCTGCTGTTTGTGGTTTGGATTTTAATGTAGTCAATGTGCATGCAACGGGCCTGATTAAGCACTCTAGTGACGTCGTGCTTTCGAACCATTACGTCAAACAGCATCGCAATCTCGTTATAATCCATACCGCTCTTCATAATCGGCGTGCGATGTTGCAGCAAAACAGTGAGGCATACAAATATGAGGAATGGATGGCCTCCGCCAAGTTTACTAGGCGGTGGTAAGAGGTTGCTGTTGGTCGCCGAGGGCTTTGAGAATGTGATATCAGCTGTTGTGGCTTCTTCGACTTCTAGGTCGGGGCATTTTGATTGTGCTTCTAAAAGTAGTGTTGGTGCAGGTGTTGTACTGCCTGAAGCAGCGTTTGCTTCAATAAAAGGATTCAAATTATTATCAATTAATGGAATAAGTTTTTCGTTATTGGTAAAGTCGGTGCCAAACTGAAAAATTTCTTCTTTATACTGCTGCACTGCGGAAGGTAGAGCAGGTGCTTTATTCGGATCAATTATTTCATTAAAATTGCATTTAGAGTTGTTGGAAATCTGATGTAGGGGATTCTCCAACACAAAAACATCTGATCTTGTGCTACTGCATGTGCTGATGCGCTGAGCAGCATCCGAATTTCGGGTATCACGTTCTCTACGTCATAGAATCAACTCGTTTATATCGGGACATGTTATTATTTCATCCTCTTTAAGATCCTCAACCAAATCCATCGAATCCCTATCGAGTTTTTCGTATTCAATGTCTGAAGATATTGGGGGCGGTTCAACTATAACCGTTGATGGGCCAAAGACGGTCTAAATTTTCCATTTCGAGTCGAAGTTCACATGTCATTGCCGTTGTCATTGGATAATATTCTTGATCCTAAATGTCATCAGGAGCAGTGGCGGCTGGTGGGTTGTTGAACAGGTGGTGCACTTTACTTGCCCACTAAGTAGGTATTAAGATTAGAAATCGCAAAAAAACAAAAATTTACATGTATATGTCGATTTTTTATTATTTTGTATAATTGCTCCAAGAATTTCGACCATGTATAAAACTGACACACTTATTACATTTAGCAAGGAATCATGTTTTTTATTTTTTCACTTAAATGCGTCAAATCGTGGATTCACGTAACTTTATTTTAAAAAAAATTATTACTGTCTTTAATATACCTAATCACTGTTAATTTTATCCCACACCACTCACTGTACACAGTACAAAATCGAACCAACACCAAAATAAAAAACAATTACTAACCTAACACCTACAAACCTACACTATTTAACCAGTCACGGATAGAGCGAAACAACATTACATATTCGCAGGCGCAGCGCATTCTAGTCAAACATCGGTTGCTGTAGTTAATCTTCGGTTCTCGTGCGCTGCACGAGAGCAGGCTAATTCTCCATATATTTCAATGAAATATCTTTTGTCTCACGCGTCAGGGATATTAGCTTGTAACTCATACAAGTTATATTAGCAGTCCTCGTGCGCTCGCCGAAGCGCACGAGAATTTTTACTTGCAAGGAAAGTAAGTCTTAATAGTAAAGCAAAGCGCTTACATTGTTTCGTCATAATTGGAAATTTTACTTGTTTGTGTTCTTGTACGTATGTTTAAAAAATAAATATTAATATGGGAATCTAAAAATAAAGATGCAGTAATATTTTGTAATTTTTAAATCTTTTGAATTGGTGGTTCAGCGCACGAGCGCACTTAAGGTACAGCCGCCACTGATCAGGAGTAATATTTGGATCGTTAGCTATACGATGTGGAAATTCTTGAAAATCGCTTTTTAAATCGAGTTGCAATTTAACTGCAGAACGTGACGGCGAAACGGAAGAATTATGAGCAGCCGGATCACTCCAGGTTTCTGCTGTAGAAGAATCGGAATCCTCTACAGAGGAAATTTCTCTAGTTAGCTTTAAGAGCGGATTTATAGACGAATTATCGTTTCGTATCGCAGCTTGTTGATCAATTGGATTAATTGGTGAATGCTTTTCCGACATCATGCGACTTCGATTAATCGATGATAAATTTAAGAATTCATTGAAATTCTTTATCAGTTTTTGCTGCCCTCGATTAGGTTTTTCAGTCTCATTTTCATTTATAGCTGTCGACTTGGATCTTTCGAGTTTGTGAGAACCTCCAACTCCGGCCCTCTTATTAGCGACAATTTTTTCGGTTAGTTCCTTAAAATGACCACCACCAACTCTCTTTCCTCCCTGTTCCCCCCCACTGGCACTCGTTTACAGCTTTGCAATGATATTGCTAACAGCATTGTAGTTGAAGAAAATATTTTTATTTTGCCGTCATCACTGGATGTGTCGGGACCATCAAGAAAGGCATTTGTAGAACCGAAAGCAACAACTGGTATAGCAAGTACATCTTCATTTTCGTTCTGCTTCACAGCGTCCTCCTTAAACGGATTTGTCGGATGAAAAACAAAGTCTTCTTCATCTTCACATTCACCATGAACATCGTCAACAATTATAGCTGCCACCTCCTCAGATTCCACAGACGTTTCTCTGAATTTATCAAAGTTCCTAAACTCAGCCGGAGGAAGTTTGTGTTCATTTTCATTCATGTGCTCCATTAACATCATCATTTTCGACTCGTCCAAACTCTGATGAGCTTTGGAAACGTTACGATTCTTACGTGAACTCCTCGATGAAATGTTGTCGTCCATGCTTTGGTTTAGGCGCTTTGTACCGCCCAGGAGAATTCGTATGCGAAGTCGAGAGATTCTGCGACGAGCAAGTTGCGCTAAGCGACACAGACAAACTCTGACGACGCAAGGCGCAAATTTTTGTGTACGGGTTTTCACTAAGTTTTGCAATAATATACGATGGACTAGAAGGTGGCGGTTCCTCTGGCAAAACCGGTTCGAATTCCTTCTCATAGAGCGCCAATTCTCCATTGAACCTCAAGCATACGCAAAGCATCTTCGAATGGAAACTCACGTTTCAGTTCTAACAGCAGCCAACGATAGCAGAAGAGCAAATCGTCTGCCTGTTGCAGCTTTCGATACTCATAGAATTCTGGATCGGAGAAATTTAAAGCCTCTGTAAGATGAGCGAACTTCTGCGTCATTGCAATGCGATCAAGCATAAAATTCACCCTCACTCGCGACATGATGGCGCAGAAGCAGATGTACGCTTGGGCCTCATCGTTCATGGTAACCAACAGAGGGGATGCGATGTCCGACATTCCCTGGCAATAGCTCACCGACGGGTGATTAAGGGCGTAAGTGATCAGAATGTTGAAGAGCGATGCTATGTTCTGGTAATCATCGCTGCCAGCGTAGAAGGGATACAACTGGTCTGATCGAAGAACATTCTTCTTCAGTTCACTGTCGACGCAGCATCGCTTTATCGCAGTCTTTCAGGTGTCTCGTTTGGATACACATTCAGGATGTGCTTCCAGACGACACGTCTCAGACTAGGGTCGATGCCGCCCAAAAAAATAACTTTACGCAACTCATCCTGACGGAGAATCTGACCGACCGGGTCGAGAGACATTCGGAACTCGCTGTCGGAAAGTGGAGGATGAGGTGGAAGCTGAGACAACGATTCATCGTTCATGTTGAATGCCTTCTGCACAATCTAAAACGTTTTTCCATTTGATTCATTATCAACCCCGGCAACTTGGTCTGCATGTTCTGAACGTACTTCTGGCTCATACCAATAGATTGCTGAATAGGTTGCATTATCTCTCGCGGCCCCGATCCGAAAGTAGCTGGTGGAGTCTCGGCCTCCCATGGTTCCGTCGCGGTCTGAATGGATAGATTGTAGATACGAAGGAACGCTGCATCCAAATCCCAATCGGACAATACTGCCAAATAGATTTCATTGCCAGCCGGGTCGAAGGCTTTATATTTGATAGAGAAGTCCGACTTGATATCAAACGCTTTGGCTAGAATGTTGTACAGCACATCGAGTGATGTGATTTATGAGTCGACGCTGAACTTTCTTCATTCGGGTGGAAGATTTGGTTCACATTTCTTGACTTTAACACGGACAGCTTCTCTAGTGTATGAATAGATGCTGGCCATTTTGGAGTTGAGAAGTTAGCTTCTTATTTTAAAACGAACTTTTTAAAGTTTAGCTTCATGTTTTTATTTATAATTTGATGAAACCTAATTTTTTGAGTGGGCAGGCAGACACCACACAGGCGACGACATATCTTCAAAATATCAAAATCAATCAAATAAGTATAGGTAAGCATAAATACATTACATAACTATTTGTATCTGTGTCAGTAGAATATTACTGTATTATAGTTACTTAAATGATTACCTGCTTGAAGGCAAAGTGACGGATCCAAAAGTACATCAGTTATTCTTTGCTGACGATGGAGCCATCATAAGTGAAGACCCGATATCCCTACAACGAGCACTTGGCGTATGGGTGGATGTTCTAGAAGGAAGTGGGTACCGCATAAGCGCGAAAAAGACAGAATACCTATGCTGCCCATTTTCTGATCCACACAGGCCTATTCCAGACATTTATTTGAATGGAGTAGTGCTTCCCAAGTGTGAAAAGTTTAAATATCTGGGGTCTATGATAAATAACGAAGCTACTTGTGATGACGATATCAATCATCGCGTAAGCGTAGGGTGGATGAAGTGGCGGGAAAATTCTGCTATCTTCTGTGACCGAAAAATGCCCCCTAAGCTGAAAGGAAAGCTCTACACTTCAGTTGTGCGTCCAGCACTCACATACGGTTCACAATGTTGGACAATGTACAAAAAGTATGAGAGTAAGCTAACGGCAGCTGAGATGAAGATGCTTCGTATGACAGCAGAAGTTACAAAGCTTGATCGAATTAGAAGTACGAAGATCCGAGGAAGCCTTCATGTTAAGAATACCATTTTCCAAAAAATTGAACACGACCGACTCAGTTGGTATTGCCATGTTCAAAGGAGAGATCCTGAGAACCCCGTCAAAAAGGCAATATCATACAACGTTCCAATTCGGAATAAAAAGAAAGGTAGGCCTAAACACTCCTGGTACAAACAAATGCAAAAACACCAGCATTCAGTTGGCCTCAGAAATGGAACAATACAAAACCGGGAGGCTTGCCGCCGATTTCTGAGGTCAACCCGGCGAACCCCACAGGCGGATCACTAGTGTTAAGCAGATACGTGGGAGAGTTATGATCCCCTCGACATCGAGATCATAACAGCGCCGAATCAAAGGAAGAAGAAGAAGAAGATAGTTACTTAAATGTTTGAAAATTAATTAAAAAGAAAGCTTCATTAACTGGGACAATATATTGTGAAGCCGGATATCGCTATCTCGTCCAAAAAAAACAAATATGTATGTAATTTGTAGTTACTCCATTTAATCTTGAAAATCCCACTTAAACCAAAAAGAAGAAATTCAAAGAAGATTTTCAGATTTGAAATAATTTTATTTATTATATAAAATTTGCAAACAGAAGAAAACTAAATCTATTACTATATGTTGAATTGGGCAGTTAAGTTCACGGCTACAAAGTTGTTCCACTCAAAACGCCAACTCTTGGGTCAATGGGCAATATTTCTAGATGCACCTTGGCACACTTTTGCCCACTCCAAAACCCATTGAAGGAAAATATATTCGTACGGTGGTGCAATGTGGACATATGAATCTTAAATAAAAAAAAATATAGATAGATCAAATAAATAATAGATAAGCATGCTATCTCCAACCTACCCGCTCAATAATAATTCAATAATTCGAAGAATATTAATGTTTGTCGTTTTGCAGAATGTTATTTCTCATCGTCCAAGGCAACTCGTTAAGGTGTAGTGGCAATAGTTCCTGCATCACATTGTAATAATTGCTCCATCCCATTTGATTTTTTTCATGCATACCATAACATTTGTGTTCATTGGATTATCTATAGTGGCAAAATTAGTAAGAATTAAAACACAATTGTATCATATATAAATAATTAATACCTTGTGGAGTATCGATAATCCAATAATCCAAATCATCTCACTTCACAAGTGTGAGGTATTGTTTTATTACCATTGTCTTTTTGGACCTCGCCAACAAAGCATTACGATTTATTAAAGGAATCCAATAGACATTGGATTAGATTTCGTCCTGGGAGATTACGTCTTAAAATTGGTACTTCTGTGTTCCAGACTAGTATTTTCTGGCGAATGTAGAGCTATTAGTGCTTGAGTGGCTTCTTCAGCTATGTACATCAGACCATTTATAAGTTCCAGTACTGAACTCTGTAATTCGTGTGCGTCTTTTCACTGCGTATGAAAAATAACAAAACTATTTCCAAGATTATTATACTATTATATTAATTATTCTACTTTCAAAAGTAGAATTAGCTTGAATCAAACGTATAATTAAAATTCAAAATTCAATGCCGAAAATCTATTTTACGTAAACAAAAAACAAGACAAGCAACAAATCAAATTGTCAAAAGTTACACCATGTTTTCCGCGTTTGCACCAAGAGAGCTAGTAACGCTTGGTTGTACAGGATGAACCATCGTGAAGTTGGGCTCTGGCAGTCCATGTATAATAAGTCAATGTGCGTGGCACACATCTAAGCGAACAAACTTTCGAAGAGAGCGCTCGTAAGTTAGGAGTGGTCGGGACCACTCCTAACTTTTGAGAGCGCTCGTAGATCTTCACTAATATTGCTTGGTGAATAGGTTTATGAGCTTCTTAAGTTATGAGCGCTCGGTGAATAGATTTGTGTTTCAAAAATTTTTTTTTTTCAATTTATTCTTTCTTTGACCTGTCAAATGAAAACAAAAAACATATGTATGGAAATAGGGAGGGGAGTTTGTTCGATAAATTTGATTTAAAAATCGGTGTATTTAATTAGATTTCTTAAAAACGCTAGCGCATTACAACTGAAAAAAAAACTTTGTATAAACAATAAATAACATTTTCTCACCCATTTGTCATGGGTTAAAATGCTTATTGTGTTTATTTTATAAAAAATATCGAAAATGTATCGCTTTTTCGATATATCGGTTAATTAGTACATCTCTGTTTGAAAATTATATCCATCGCATGGGGGGTGGCCGTGGCGCGATGGTTGTGTGCTCGCCTGTCAACTTCAGTATCGCAGGTTCGATCCCTGCCGTCGTCTTTAATTCCATTAAAACCTTCTAAAAATTGTCATCAATGGGTTGCTGGTTTACTCATTACATGTTGTTTAGGCATAACACTAACAACATGTGATTGAGTTAAACTAGTATGCCCAACAAGGGTGAAAAACGAATAAAATAATGCGAATTATAAGGGACATAGAAATAAGGCACGGCAATTCTCCGCTTTAGTTCAGCCGCTATCCCTGGAGATAAAAAGTCTGAGACAACCACCTTCAGTTTCAGAACATCGTGCCACACATCTTTCCTATCCTTCTTTCTCTTCCGTAACTTCACGCCCGCGCTGTGTTAAAACATTGAGCGTGATTTGAAAAAAAAAAAAAAATCGCAATGCGTCGGTACATTTCTGTAAAATTTCTTCCGATGAAAGCTACTTCGCACAGAAATTGAATCTCCGACGAAGGATACGTTGCGGAGAAAGTTCCGCTCCGACGGTTACCTCGGTAGGGCCGAATAAGTTGAAAAAAAAAACTTTTGAAACACAATCGGCTCTAATTTATATAGTATATATAGTATATTTTATTCAAATTTCATGATTATTAAAATTGCAGAGACGTCATTGAAAAATTGAATTTTTTTGTTGAAAATGCCCATTAAAATAGGTATGTCCTATGGGACATTTCAGGTGAGACAAAATACCAACCTATTTCGAAAAATGAGTACCTCACACAAATTCATTTTAAATTCGTATCCTACCCATCACTATAAATTACAATGACAACCTGAATAGTTTTTTGAGGTTAGAGTTGATCATTGAAAAAAAAACTGACACATGATAATAGAAACGACCAAAACCGGATAGGTAACATTTACTGTCAAAGTAAAAAAAAACTACGTGAATCGACCAGGGTTGGCCGAATCAACTACATGCCTAATTTACTACAATTTGTTACGTCTGCTACATACGTAGTTAGTTCATAAAAAAATAGAATAATGGAAACCAACAATTTTGCACATTTATGATCTGAATCTTATGAAGGTTTGTAAAGAAAAACTGAAAATGTTTCATTTAACATAAGGATGAAGAATTGTAGGAATTATACATGATTGATTGGAAGTTTATTTTTGGAGACAAACCATTTTCTTTGGCATAATCAAAGGATTTGGATTGTGAACACATGACTTAAAGATATTTTTTAGTGCTGAATTTACTGTACAAGGTACATACATATAAATAATTTTCATTTCTCTATTGATATAAATATTACCTACTAAAAAACTTTTCAAAAATAATAAAAACCAAGAACTGGTAGATATATTGAAACTTGAAACGGTTTATTCTTAAGCGCAGCACTCGTATTGAAGAGAGCTCCAGAACGATTATTTTCCATTTTAATTGGAGTAAATCCACTTTCAGGCCAATAATTATGTAGCTTTTGACCAGCCATTTTCACTTCGCTTATTAAAAATGAATAAGCCCAACTAACATACTCTCCAGAGCTTAACTCTTGAAATCTGAAAAAAAAAACTCCCATACAACTCTCTTATATCCTATTGCTATACCTAAGTATTAATATCTTGTTATGAAGCTGAACTAAGTTTCATAACATTTTTATTTTAAGAGGTAAACACTTTTTCAGCTTAAGACTAGGGGCCCACATTCAATTTTTAGTTTCGCAACTGCTTGGTTAGTTGCTCGAAGGGGTCGCTGTCTCACTTTCTGTAAGTTAAGGATACAGCTGTATGCTGTCAATTTGTGTTTACCTTCTCCTAGCACATCGTTCTCCGTCACATGTGATATGAAGCAGTCAGTAAATTTTCAGTCTTGTTTGCAAAAAACCGCATATCAATAAGCTTTGTGACTGTTTTAATTCTTTACAAATTATACGTAAAAATAAGATCAAACTTTAAAGTGACTGTTAATTGCTATTTTGTAATCAAAATATTAAAGTTCCCTACTTGAAGGCGAATAGCTTCCCCACAATGTGACCAATACAATGGATTTACCAAGGATGGCGACTACAATCGGGAGATCTTTCAACATCTGGACTGCAGTATGGTAATTTAGCCTCGATTAAGAGAGATGAACAGCAGAATGATTTTTCCGACATCAGCGATCCATTCCCTGCAAGTGGTTTGTGTCACCTTTGTAATGAGGTAAAGATTAAGGAACTGGCACAATTCCAACCGAAAAACGAGTCCAAATTCGAAGACGAAATCAAGGTGTAATGAGTTTTAGTTGGATTTAAAAAAATAAATTTGTAGAAATATTTAGCTTGAAAAAGTTTTAGTGTTTATTTGGTGATTTAGGCCGGTATTCACCGAGCGCTCATAACTTAAGAAGCTCATAAACCTATTCACCAAGCAATATTAGTGAAGATCTACGAGCGCTCTTAAAAGTTAGGAGTGGTCCCGACCACTCCCAAACTTACGAGCGCTCTCTTCGAAAGTTTGTTCGAAAATTCGAAAACTAAACAAACTGTACGTCAAAGTTTTGTCATCATTGTTTTTTTTCTATTGTCTGTCATTCGGTGGAACTTTTATAAAAATTAATTAAGAATAATAAATAAATGTATTAAATTCAATTGAAATTAACAAACTCAAATTTCCGGTCTTCGGTATCCGTCGCGAGTACACAGGTTCCTTATAACCTTATTAAATATTTTCTTTAAAAGATTTTGTTTTATAGTGAAAATGTGAATTTGTGTTTTCATCTAACTTAAATAATTAAAACTTATTAAAACAAAAGAACAAACAATAATTAATAGTAAAAAAAGAAACTACATCGACTGGTCCTGGTTTGTTTAAAATCAGTCACGAAAATTAATTCGACCGACGGCGAGTGCAAAACCAAATACAGTTATCGTCACCAGCAACGCACCCCAAGCAAAACACGAAATTGACCGAAGGATTCTCACTGCCAGCATACCGATCCGAAAGAGAAAGACTTCCTTTACTGGACGCTATGCTCTTAGGAGGTGCTTGGATTCGCCCTCAAGAAAAGTTATTTCTAGATTTATAAAACGGTAAGCGATGCCGAGTTAACGTTTAAAAGCCTTTTCTTGGCATTCATTTTTCAGTAGCTCTGATGTATAGATTCTCAAAGTCACCATTCAAGACTAAAGGCCTGGTCAAACGGAACGCGGTCCGACGGGACGGTCAATACTTTCCTGTAGCCTTAAGAACGCGACGGAAGAAATTTATTTGTAAATTTTTACAGATTCCGCCGGACCGCGCTCTGTTTGACCAGGCCGTGACATATCCATACAAATCAGACTGCGGATTGGATTGTGGTTTGGATGTTGGGCATCGTTCATGTCAAGTGACGCCGGCATGTTAGAATCGACAACTTCTAAACATCAACGGAGTTCTATATATATCTACCAGGAACAAACTCGATCGAAAATATCTCTCCAAAGAAGTTCGGCCTGTCAATACTTCGATTCCGGAGAAACCCACAGGGGAACGAGCTATTTTCGTTCGGGGAACCAAATACCTTTTGGACAGGAGCACGAAGCAATCCACTACCCAAATGAAGTCGCTTAGACGTGCCACGCACGCATTTGACTCGAATCCATGTGAGCAATGCCAAGTAGAAGAGTATCCATTTGCTGTCAAGAAGATTCGTCAAGACGTACATTCCTTGCCCCATTTTCCAAAGAGTGGGGACGTGTGCTTCCTTCCAATTTCAACACTCCCATACGGCCAACCCCACCACGCAAATCGGCAGATTAACATACCTCCATTATCAGAGAGACGTGGGTCATATACCCTATCAATATCTGACGCGCTCGAGTATGTACATGTAAGTGTTTTTTTTTTATTTTTTTAACACCTCTAGGCGCTCCCCCACCGATGAAAAGGTATACTCTTCTAACATTTTTTTCTCCCTATCATCAAATCTGCAAAATCCAATAGGTTTCCACCACTTTCGAGTAAATCCACATTTAGCATCGTGGGCTCCCCTAGTAAAAATTATTTGTTATTTCTCTTGTTTAGAAAAATATGGTATAGTCAACTATTAAAAAATAAAATTCGTGACTGTCTGAATAATAAGATTAATTTTTCTGTTTGATACACCATAACTTCCCCCTCTAACTCCTAAAAAGAACACCCTAACATGTGAAATATTTTCATAAACTCTTGATTCTTAATTCTCATGGTACGTTTTCATCAAGTTTCATGATGGTACGATTTTTTTTCTTTTTTCGAAAGACTTTTTGTACTAAAATAATACTAATCTTCAAATATATTAATAAACTATGTATAATTTTATTAAATTAAAAGATCATTATAATTTGTTGCATATGGTATCATTAAATTTAAAAAAAAATTGTCAATTATAAATTGTCTTGCTGAGAAGTCTGACTCTTCCCCAAAAACGATCTCCACGGGATCGGCTCCCAGAACAACTTCAACTTCTGGAGGTGGAACAACTCTGTCCTTTAGTAAGTTGTGTAACACTGCTGTTGCTACTATTATTATTACGCTCGTATCGTGTTCTTAGTTCTAAATAAACAAAAATATAATAAATATAATCTTAGTTGTCTATTATGTTTTATATATTTTACTTGTTCCAAGTGCCGGAAATCTTCTTTTCCATACACCGATCGCTTGCTCCACAATTCTCCTTGTGCGAATAAAAGAATGATTAAAATTTCTTTCGCGTTGTGTGGATGGGTTTGCTAAAGGAGTAATTATATATTTTTTACAAGCATAGCCTCCATCACCAATGAGAATGCCATCTAGAAATTCTCCTGCTTCTAGTCGAGCTTTTATTTTTGAAAAGTTAAAAACCATTTGGTCGTGAGTCGAGCCAGGCCAACTAAATTAAGAATGAATTTTTAGATTTGAATTTGAATTTTGTTTTTTAAACTTTACCGTGCAACAATATCGCAAATGCGCATGTTGGCATCGACAACAATTTGCGTGTTAATGGAAAAAAAACCCTTACGACAGCGAAACTGTTCAGCCAATGTTCCACCAGTGGATTCAATTGGTATATGAGTACCTTTAATTCAAGTGATGATAGAAAAATAGTTGAAAATCTTTCTTAGGACTTTGATTTGCTTTTAATTTTAATAGATTGTTTTTAACACACTACACATTTATTTTTACCATCTATAGCACCAATTATATTGGGAATTCCTCCCATTTCATAAAATCCTTCCTTCGATCTATGGATATTTTCTATTGAAGGAAATTTTATTTCTTCTCTTGCCAGTTCCGCTATTGCTTTGGATACTCGAAGTATTATTCTTGATGCTGTAGGTTGGGATATCCCAAAAAGGTCACCTACAACAATTTGAAAACTTGCTGTTGCATAAAACCTTAAAGCAATGAGGATCTGTTCACGTGCAGGCACTGGATTGTTTTTTTTGTTGCTGTATGCAAGTCTGCTACCAATTCGATGTGTCAAGTTCTCAACCATCGCTTTAGGAAGTCGAAATCTTCTCTCAAATTCTTCGTCGTCATACAGCTGGAACATATCAACCTAATTAAAAATCTTCTTGGGCTTTCTCTCTGTCATCCCCGCAATGAACTCCAAAAAATTGTTCTCATCCGAACTGGTTTCTGAAGAAGATGAGCTTGAACTTGAAGTGTCCATAAGCACGTCCATTATTAAAAAATATATTTAAGAAAAAACTTTTCGAATAAACACGGAAAATATTTACAATTTTTTTTTTTTAATTTGTAGGACAGGGAATTTTTGTTGGTATTAAACGGAATAAAATCTTATGTGATCCCTTGAGTGGAAGAAAAAGGCAGAAAATTGTCTACACTATGGAATTTATCATCATTATTCTTTCAAACGATTTCTTTTGTAAATCTTTGATTTGTTTTCTTTTATTTTATTAGTGTGTTTATTTCATTGTATGAGTGAACTGCATTTTAAAACAAAGAAGACAAAGAACTAATTATTAGACATGTATGCGTGTTTCATACTTGAAAAGACTTCCTTAAAGAGCAGAACCGAATTTCGTTTAACGTAGACACCTGCCAATTAAAGGCTTAATTCCACGGCGGGCCTACCCACACTGACGGAATCAGATTTAGCGCTGACCAACGCCCTGAGTAGTACAAGACCACCCAGTAGCAATTCTGTTAACATGTTGGGGCATGTCACACACCTTGCTGGGGAGCGAGGTCTATCTAGCACCTCTTGAATCCAAGCAGAACTTGAAAACCATATGCTTCCGCGATTTGGAGCAACCACAGCCACCACGATACTCCCACAAGGGGGCCTACCTCATAGATAGTCTGAAGTAGAGGGGTCAAGCATCTTGCGACACAAGAAACCGCCCCTACCTCCTGGGCACTATCTCCCGTGGTACCAGAATATAGCTTCCGGTGGAGCTTCGCGACCGTGAAGGTCACTTCTAGATGAGTTCCACAAAACTCGAGGCCTAGCAACCTCAGATGCACACACCAAGGCAGAAGCTAATAACCAAGCATGTACACCCACACCCCTACCTATGCTCCTCTGAATACCTGAACCTCCCGCCGAGATCAGATGGAGACAAGCACCACCCGAGTCGGTCAACACAGCACACCAGTTCACCCACCTGAAACAAGTGGCATACGCAAACGATACCTGTGGACAACCCTACCTAAGAGTCAGCTAGAACCAAAAGCAAAAACAGCCAAAACTACTACAAGGACACATAACAACCACCACCAGCTTGAATTGGTAGGAACGCGCACGAGTCGCATGTCGCTGTGTACCCCAGAGCAGACAAGGCGCACATGCTAGGCACCCCCAGCTCCGGACACCCCACCGCGGGTCATGCCCCAATGCCACCAAGTCAACGACTCGGGACAAAGGGCGCAAACACCACAGATGGTGGTGCAGGGAGTGGGCCCATGACCAGCGATGAGTGAGTCAGGATGAGACCCGTGAAGGCCCCTGTCCCGCCCAAACATCCCAAGCAACACATAAACTCTTGGAGAGTACTTCAATAAATGTATCAGCTCTTTACAAGCTGTTAGTTCAATCTTCTTAATACCATTTCACTTTATGACCTCCTAATTTGCTCTTTAAAATGTTCTTTTTGTTATAGTATAATTAAATGCTCTTTAAAACATCTTTGAGATAATCATGACAAATGTCACCATATTGACTCTCTATGTACCCTCTATAAAACCTCTTTAAAAGGAGTAGTTTTAAAATGCTAAAAGAGGTTTTCATTTTAATCTTTCGAATACATCTTGAAGATATTCTGTGGAAGTTTTCACTAAAACGTATTAATGAAAGCTTAACATCAAGAATTACTACTTTCCTCTTTGGTTGAAAAAATGTTTTGTTTCGCCTAACAATTGTGAATTCTGAAACCAAGCGAAAATCTTTTTTTCTCTCTTCTGTTTAAAGAAAACAACTCAGCTATTTAGTTGAATGTGCGCGCCATTGCATATGATTATATTTAGCAAAAAATAAGCAAAACTGCACAACTGTTTGTTTGCTTATAGAAAACAGATGAACTATTTGGTTGAATGTTCGCGAAGGTGCGTATAATTATATGTTACACAAAATAGCGAACTAATTTTAGGCAATCGTTTAGTTTGTGTCAAAACACAAACTTTTTAGTTGCTCGTAACAAACAGTTGTAAAACTAAAAGTTGAATGTGCGCGCCTAGCCTAATTGTTGTGAATTTGTTATCTTTTTCTTTTACTCTTTGCTTACACTTTGTTTGCTCTTTTTTTCTTTGAATTTGACTGATTGTAAACAGCTATATTCTTCCTTTACTCTTTGTTTACACTTTTTTCACTCTTTGCTTTGACTTGCAGTTTCGATATCTTATTGTGAAGTGCTTAAGATATTTTAAAGAGTTCTTATTAAATGGATGGCGTATCTGTATAAAATACATATATTTTGTAAAGGGTGACATTGTTAAACGTATATTGAAGATAAAATTATTATTTACTAGATTTTTATGTTTTATCGTTTACTATACGAAGTCATCAGTTTCTAAAGAAGGAAATGTTGTTATTTGAAGAACTTTGGCAGAATATAAAAAAAAATGTTCAAATAAAATTCAAATAAAATTGATAATGGGTATTATTTTGATTATGTATAATATCAAATTTTCTGAATTTTCAGTAATTCTTTAGTCGGTTGACAGTTGAACTCAATATTTTGTATCTTGATAGAATGTTGACGCAACAATAAAATGTCACGTAAGCATATCTTTCTTACAGATTTTTAATCTTTCACTTTGTGAAATAAAAATTAAGGAATGACATATATTTTCACTTATTTTCATATAGTATGTCTTTTTGTATCTTTTCTCTGTAATATGTATAAAACCTGTCAACTTACATTTAAATTTAAAAAAAAAAAAATGCAATAAAAATCCGGAATTATTCTTCAAACAATTATTATGTTTCTTCGTGTTTTGTAGTATAAAGGAGATCTTAGCATCACCATATACAATAAAAAAGTTGATTTAATTTTATTTCATACAAAATTCTAAAGACGTAAGTGCTAATATGTCGCTCAGTTTGTAAACCTTTTGGGTTGTATTTATTTGCTGAAATTATTTTACATTTTAAAAATTATTCAGATCGAACAAAAAAAAAAGACCTTTCATAAAATAAAGCACCCTGTAGGTAGGAATACCTTCGATACATACACATACATGAATCGGCCATATCTATTGCATACTTAAATGTCATTTCTTTTTTTATTCTGAGGGCATTTTATTACGTATTATAACAATATTTTTCTGAATATTTCTTTGTAAATACTATTCTATTTGAAGGCGCGTTAATTTCAAGTAGGGTAGAGTATGCGGTTTCAAATTAAATCTTCTCTCGCAAATCAAAACACACAATCATAAAAAGGGTATAAATGAATAGCGTAAATCCAGTCATAAATTATTGAAGGAAAGAATTCGCCATGTTTGTGTATTTATATTAGTCAATCCATTTTATTTGAATTGCATTAAATTTGTATTTGCGTGAAAGAGAAAGACATTTTTTATACGTTTTTCTTCTTCGCAGTTCAATCTTTCTACTCAAAAATATAAACATCTTGAAAACCACTTGAAAGTGTCTTTATAGATTAATCAAAAAATGATCTTTATGAAGTCTTACAAATACTTTACTTAGAACTCTTTGTTCAATACAATAGACTCCTCCCCTTTAGGCCTTTTTGGGTATTACAGACCTCTTTAAGATTGTTCAAAGAGTTGAAAACACTTGGAAAATAACTTTTCAAGATATCTGTAAGAGGCAATTGTGTTGCTTGGGATCCCCAGCCATGGTTATAGGACGGACGGTGAGTGAGTCAGGATAAGACCTGGGTAGGCCCCTGTCCCGCCCAAACACTCGCCGGTCCCAGACCAAGGGGTTGCGGGCATGAAAGCCCAACCTAACAGCACACCCCGCCCCCCCAAAGCCCACAGCCGCGACCCACACTAGCCCCAGATTGACATTCAGGCGATCAGCCTGTCTCCCAAGCCAACACAGTCTCCAGGCATTTGCCCGTCAACCATGCCGACAAGGAATCCAGTCCCGCCAACGAACACCAATACTGGGTGAACCCAGTGATCACTCACCCCTTCAGCCCTCCGAATAAACCATCTGAAGTCAAACCTACGAAGCGCTGACAAGGTTGCCAGGGTAACGTCGATATCGCTATGGCCGTTCGGGGTATCGAAGGTATACAGGTCACTCGGCTCATTGAGGACAGAAATACCGTTCGCAACAATCCAATCGCTAAGCAAATCACCCCTGTGGGCCCTGTGAGACTCCGAAGTGTTATTCGTCATCTTACTGAACCACACAGGAGAAACCGCATTAGCGTCGATGCCAAAAACAGCAGCCCCACCCCCAATAATACCCAGTAACCTGTCAAGGTAGTTTAGGTACGGTTCAATGTCGGAGCCGAACCTGAAGTAGAGACTGCATAAATACAGCCTACCAAAGCCGCCCACGACACTGACACACACCCCCCAATCAGAACGATCAACTAAGCAGCACACGGTATCTACGTCGTTCACAACAATGGCAGCGCCACCACCACTGTCAGCAAACGTACGCATATGCGCAGGCAGTCCCCTCACCTGTCCTTCGACAAGATACGGTTCCTGCAACAGCGCGAAGCTACACCGAGTGCTGCACAGTAACTGCCCTAACTCTGACATTGCTGCCCGGGCATTCTGGCAGTTAAATTGTAGTAATTTAACCTCCATTTTAATGCCTGGCACTCACTCTTACCACTGCCGCCGCATAGACAGGACAGTCCATGCTAAGCATAAAATGACCAGCCGGGTTCCCCAAGAAGTCGCAATCGCGACAATGGATCGCATTACAGCAATCCCTCTTGGAGTGACCGGACTCACCACAACGCCAACACACGGACTGCTTCTGCTTACACTTGTATGCGAAGTGGTCCAGACTGAGACACCGGTTGCACCAATTCACCAGTGATTTCTCCCTCACCGGAAACGAGAAATGCTTAATATAGCACCGCCCGTCCCCTCGGAGCAAACCAGCGGCTCTTGGGCTGCATTCAAGCACGACGTTAAGTCTACCCTCACCCGCCTTCCACGAAGTGCAGAGAGTCACTTCCCTGGGAAAATCCTCCTTGCTGAGCTTACACAAGTTAAACTTATGCAGCTCAGACATGAAGTCCTCAGGGGCAATCCTCTTCTCCACCCCATGAACCACGAGTGGAACACCCTTACCGGTTTCTGCCGATAGACCAACCTCCTCGAGCTTCTTGTGCCCGATAAAAGGATTGCGTTCAGCAATAGACGGTGTCCGAACCAGCACACTGCCCTGCCTACCAGTCTGCACTGTGTGCACCCTGACACCCACAGCAGGCACCAGCTCTTCCACCACCCTCTTCATGATGTCTCCAATGGATTCACCACTCTTTCCCCTAACCACAACCGACCAAGTCTCGATTGGCTTGACCGGCTCAACATCAGGTAATTTAACCTGGGCCTTACCTGCCAAGTCCACCGATACCCTGGCCGAGTTGGCGACCTGCGCGAACGAAGGTCTTTCTCCTACCGCTAAACCTACAGGGACACCCAACGACTGCACCGAAGTAGCTGAGGGCCCCTTCGATGCACTCGCCTTTTCCCTACCCAAGGAACTACCACCTTCCAATTTACCCCTGAGCCTCTCGTTAGCGCCTGACAGCCCCAATATGAGCTCCTCATACTTTGCCGTCAACTCCACAACCCTAGCACCAACCTCAGGAAAGTCTCCTATAAGGCCTACCAAACCTGCCTTTATCTTAGCACACCGCGCCATGACATTGGCAAGACTCAGACTATCGTCCAAAGCCCCACCTGTGCCAGACGAGGCGGCCGGCCCACCCACTACTGATACACCCTTCTTCTTCTTCTGAGGAGCCGAAGTACTAACAGCAGCACCCGAGGAGCGCTTGTCCAGTGCCGACGAAGTTCCAGCCACAGATCTTGGAGGATCCACGACCGGAGGCTCCGCCACCACCACTGGAGCACCCAACGGAGCACCACCGCCAGCAACCACAGAGGAACTCCTACCCATGGCAGATGAAGGCCTAGCTACGGGCCTCGGAGAAGCCATGACCAGAGCCTCCACAGCCCTGGGAGCACCCAGAGCAGATGAAGGCCTAGCCACAGTCCTAGGAGACGCCACCACCAGAGACTCCACCGCCCCAGGAGCACCCACTGCAGCACCACTTGTGGAAGCAGAAGCCACCACCGAAGGAGCACCAACCGACGAGGTTCCAGCTACGGATCTTGGAGGAACCGCAGGTAGGAACTCTGCCACCCCAGGAGCACCCCTCGGAGACGACGTTCCACCAGCCACGGCCAGCGGAGCCCCAGAACAAGAGGGTCCTTCATTGTACACATTATGATTCCGAAGATCAGTAAGCTCCACGACAAGCTTCTTCGGGCATTGGGAATCAGAGGACGAGTCCACCTTGGACCTATCACCCCTCTTCCTTGCTGCCTTGACCGATACCACAACGCTCTCCGTCTCCATGGCAGAGTCATCCACCGTAGAGGACGCAGGCGAAGTAGCAGCCGATTGAGAGCCACTTCTCGCAGGCCTACCTCTCTTCTTCCTCTTAATAACTACCTTATCCACTTTAGGTGACACAACCTTGAGGTACTTAGATCTCTCGGTTGGCTGCTTGAACTCTGAGTGGAACTCACTCATCTCGCTTTCGCAATCTGAGGTGAGACCACCCAGTTCCCTATCCTTATCCATCCTAAGACACTAACCTAGCCTAGTAATAATACTATAAACTAGCACTCACCAGTACTCTCTGCTACTCTGCTTCTCTCTCACTACACTCACTTCCTAACTAACCTACTCTCCTAAACTGAGTCCCGCACTCTCAGCACTATCTATACTACCTATGCTACTACCTATTCTACCACTAGAGGAGCACTTACCGAACACGTCCGATCACTTCGGAAGACACAGGTCAGAAAAACAACTACAAGAAAATCGTATGTATGTCCCTCTCCTGCAAATTTCAATCTATTCGCATTCATTTTTGTCACGTACGCCAAACAATAAGCGCAAAAACCGGATTATAAAAACAGGAAAAAAGTATTAACAAAACCAAAACAAAATAAAGTCAAAAATAAAATGGACAAGACTTCTTCAGTTACAAGATCAACAAATATAACAGCAAACGATAAAGAACGGCTCTTCCACATAGTAATAAAAAATGTGTCAATAGTGGAATCGAAAAAGACCGACGCTGTCAGTGTTTTGGAAAAAAATCAGTGCTGGGAGTCCATCGCGAACGAATTTAATGCTTCCAGCAATTACAAGAGAACTGCAAAACAATTGCGCACCTGTTACCAGAACGCAGAATCAGCCCTTAAAAAGGATCTAACGTCAGACAAAGTCGAAGTATACAAAACAGGTGGAGGTTCCTTTAGAAAAAAAACGGACGAAAATCACCCTCTTATGAACATAGTCCTTAAAGAGACTACACCGTTCAACAATGAGTTCCATAGCAGCAATGATTATTTCGATGAGGTATGTAAAATAGCTAAAATAGATATATCGTCGCTGTAGATCGAATACCTCGTAACCCAGAAAAAACCGATTTTTAGG
Source organism: Chrysotoxum bicinctum (assembly GCA_911387755.1). NCBI lineage: Eukaryota > Metazoa > Arthropoda > Insecta > Diptera > Syrphidae > Chrysotoxum > Chrysotoxum bicinctum. The sequence goes on from OU426988.1 coordinate 108,437,654, forward strand.
TAATGATGCAATTATATTGTGAAAAAAATTCCGGATCTAATGAAAAATATCCTGTGAACCTAAAAACTATAATTGCAGAGCCACGCGCATAATTAACAACACGTCTCTCATTGGCTCTCATTGATTTGATAATAAGTTTTTTGTCTCACCTGAAAAATCGACTTTTATGGGTTATGAGGTATTCGATCTACAGCGACGATATGTAAATATGTATGTATACCGTCTTCACTGTAGTTGTAATACTTCGTAATCCCAGGAAAAAAGTTATTTTTGAATCTTATAGTAAAAAAAAAAGTTTAGAATCTAATAGATAAAGTTTCGAGAGCCCTGCAGCTGTAGCCTGCAGCTATGAAAATATTTATATGGTGCTTTCGATACTCAAAACAAAAAAGACTTTTTCCCGCGGTTACCTACAATGTATTAGAACTAGTGACGAAACGTTATTTTTGAACATAATAATTCTTATAAATATTTTCCGTTCAACAGCATCTATCCGACAGCTTCATGGAAGATGAAAACCTCGAAATTACAACATCTTTAAATGCCAGAGGGTCTACTACACCACCACCTCTGCAAAGTATTGAAATTCAACCTATAGAAATTAATATGGAAGAATATGGACGACCTACAACTTCCCAGCAGTCTTGTGCCACTGCTTCATCGCGGCCAAAAAAAAGAACATACAAAGAATTTGTTCAAACAATGTTAACAGAGTTTGGTGATTTAAAGAAAGCTAATTACAAGACAGCTGCTGAAAAAAATTCAGCCAAAACAGAATATTATAAAATTAAAACTGAAGCTCTAAAAAAAAACCTAACTCAAAACGAGAATGTTAATACTGGTATGTGTTTTTCAAAAATGTATGCTATTTTATATTAACTGCTTTTTTTTACAGAAACTTAATCCTACCAGATTTTGCCAAAGACCTTGATTAAGTGTTTATACCTATTTATTTATGTTATTGTAGTTTGTATTCGTTAACTACAGTGGATCAAAAAAGAAATCGGACATACAAGTTTTGTCTCTTTAAATCACAAAATAAAATTGATGAAGGTTTGAAAATAGCGTATTTCTGCATTTATACATAGTTCTTACTATAAACTCTGGATATTTAGCAAAAATTACAGTTTTATTAACAAATTGTCATCGAAATTTAATTTAAAAGAAAATAATCGCAAATTTAATATCAAAAAAGAAATCGGACACTCTGTGTTATACTCATTTTTTTGTTTTTAACGGGACAAATATAACACTTTTAGGTTTTTTAAAATACCGTTACATATGTCAGATGTTTATTTGATTTGAATTTAATGCGTTATTATTAATAAGGTCAAAATGGAAGAACAATGTTGATACACAACGATAGAAGTACGAAAAATAGTGATACAAAAATTTTAAAAAGGTAACTCTGTACGTGCTATTGCAGAAATTGTAAAAAGAAGCAATTCTACGATAGGAGACATCATAAAAAAATTCAAAACAACAAAATCTGTTGAAAATTTACAAAAATCTTGAAGACCAAAAAAGTTTACTACAGTCGATGAACGTTGGATATTGTAATAAGTTAAAAAAAAAACAAATAAGTGCACCAAAGTTGACGGGCGTAGGTAAGGAACCGAATCAAGAGAAATAAAGTTGAAAAGGAGCTACCAAAAGACGGATTTCTCATTCTAGAATCGTGTTTTGTTCTCTGTTTTATTAAATTTACTCGTCAGAGAGAAAACACGATTCCAGAATGACAAATCCGTCTTTTGGTAGCTCCTTTTCAACTTTTTCTCTTGATTCGGTTTTTCTTGTTGATAAAAGGTTTTTTTCTTGCCACTCTTCCATGAAAATTACTTTTTCGCAGCACTGTTTTTACGGTTTCAGGGTTAACATCTTATTGCCAGTATTTCCTTACCTCCGCCGTCAACTTTGGTGCACCTATTTGGGGTTTATTTTTTAACTTATTACAATATCCAACGTTCATCGCATGCTGTAAACTTTTTTGGTCTTCCAGATTTTTGTAAATTTTCAACAGATTTTGTTGTTTTGAATCTTTTTATGATGTCTCCTACCGTAGATTTGCTTCTTTTTACAATTTCTGCAATAGCAAGTACAGAGGTACCTTTTTAAAAATGGTTTATCACTATTTTTCGGACTTCTATCGTTGTATCTCAACATTGCTCTTCCATTTGGACCTTATTAATAATAACGCATTAAATTCAAGTCGAATAAACATCTGACATATGTAACGGTATTTTAAAAAACCTAAAAGTGTTATATTTGTGCCGTTAAAAACAAAAAAATGAGTATAACACAGAGTGTCCGATTTCTTTTTTGATATTAAATTTGCGATTATTTTCTTTTATATTGAATTTCGATGACAATTTGTAAAACTGTAATTTTTGCTAAATATCCAAAGTTTATAGTAAAAACTATGTATAAATGCAGAAATACGTTATTTTCAAACCTTCATCAATTTTATTTTGTGATTTAAAGAGAAAAAACTTGTATGTCCGATTTCTTTTTTCTTTATAATGAATTGAGATAGTTTAATATTGTTCCTTTTTGTTACTTACTCATTATTTAATTTTGTTTCTTTTTGTTACTTACTCATTATTTAATTTTGTTTCTTTTTGTTACTTACTCATTAGTCATTATTAAACTAGGTAATTGCTTACCTCTTAAAGAGCTTTTCAATAAATGCATAAATACGTATGTACATACATGCAAATTGTTGTCATTTCTTGTTACCCGGAAAATAAATAGATAAGATATTAGGTGCGTTTTATTATCGACCAAGATCCATATTGATATGATTGAGAAGTGTACTTAAGAAATTTAGGAACTTTATTTATAATTCAACGACTTAAAAGATAATGGTTAATTTAACAATTTCTGGTTTCTTTTATATAATATTTTGCGCGGGAAATAAATCTTCATTTCGCGCCATAAATATTTGACATGTATTATATAAAAAGTATTTATGTACATACATATTTTGACATATTGTCTTTAATTGAATTTGCATGTGCAATTATATGATAATAAGTATAGGGTGCATCAATTACCCCTTCGTTTAAGTTGGAACAAAACGAACAGTCTTGAATCTGGGGCGAGTTGATCTCCTTGGTGTTGGCATATTTAGTTCTGGATCTGATGAATGTGAAGGACCCGTTTCCGGTTCTTTTGAAATAACAGGTGTATCAGAAGATGATTGGTGTTGATCTCCTGACAAGTCAACTATTTGAGGATTGGAGTCCGGGTTAATGAAAACATCCTCATCACAAGTGTTGTTCTGTTGTTGGTTTGGACTTTGGAAAGAAATATTATTAGAAGGAGAATAATCAGAACTTGCCTGTCTTAAATCCATAGATTCTCGCGGGCGACAAGAAATGTCGGTGTTCCTCTCTGTTTGTGCATTGGCTCTTAACTGGTTTTGGTGACGTCTGCATAGTCCTTGATCTGTTTCTATTTGGTACATCCTTCTTCCCAGAATTTTTGTGATTCGTCCTGGAACCCACTTCTCTTCTTTAAGGTACTGCCGAACAAAAACAGATTGACCCTTATGGAAATTTGGTTGATTTGACTTTATAACTCTTTTCGGTTCGGGAATCATAGCAGAAAGTAAAGTTCGATGTGGGCGTCCGTGAAGTCTTTCAGCTGGAGATATTCCCATTTCGTCCGGGGTGGTTCGAAAAGTGGATAAGAATGTGACGAGTGCGTCGTCGTCTTTAGGACTTCCAGCCATGATTTTAAGAAAAGCTGTCTTAAAAGTTCTCACCATCCTCTCGGCCAACCCATTGGACTCGGGGTTGAATGGAGCTGATGTCATATGACGAACTGAAATATTTTGACAGAACTGCTGGAACTCTTTAGAGGTAAATTGTGTGCCATTGTCAGACACAATGACCTTAGGTAGTCCCTCTAAAGCGAATATGGAACGCAAAGCGTGAATGGTGGCATTTGAAGTAGTTGAGGACATTCGAATGACAAAAGGAAATTTTGACTTGGAATCCACCACGATCAACCACATAGACTTCTGAAAGGGACCAGCAAAATCTATGTGAATGCGCTCCCATACATTCTCTGATGTCGTCCAACTGGTGTATTCTTTTGGCGAGTGGCTGGCATTCGATTGGCAGGCATTGCATTTGGCGACCGTTGACACAATGATGTCATCAATCTTGGGCCACCAACAGTATCGACGGGCCATTTGTTTCATCCGAGTAACTCCCCAGTGACCTTGATGTAGAAGTGTTAGTACCTTTGGCTGAAGTGCGGCGGGTATGACCACTCTTGGACTTTGGCTGTGAAAGAGAAGAATGTTAGCAGACACACTTAGACAAAACCTTCTACGAAAATAAGGTAATAAATTATTTTGAGTTGCAGGTAAACGTGCTGGCCAACCCTGCTGTATATATTCAATGACTTTTTGAATATCTGAATCATTGTTTGAAAATTTAGCAATGACATCTGAATTGATAGGAAAATCTTCTAAAGCTGAAATACTTTCATCCACCTGATGACAAGATTCTTCTGACTTATCAAATTCTTCGTCAGGACCTACAGGCAATCGTGATAAGCAATCGGCATTTCCATGCTTTGTTGTTGGACGATAACGAATTGTGTAGGTGTACCCCATAAGAAAAATTGCCCAGCGTTGTAACCTTTGTATAGTCATATGCGGCAATTTTTTACTAGGGCTGAAAATTGTTACTAACGGCTGGTGATCTGTTATAAGCTCAAATTGACGACCATACAAATATTGTTGAAATTTAGTTACGCCGAAGATTATCGATAGGGCCTCCTTTTCGATCTGGCTATAACCTTTTTGAGACGCATCCAATGTTTTTGAGGCGAACGCTATTGGTTTTTTTGTACCATCTGCGTAAATGTGTGAAATGACTGCTCCAATGCCGTGTGAAGAAGCATCGGTGGCCAAAGTGATGGGTAGATCATCTTGAAAATGTGTTAACCGTGATACATTCAGGATTTTTTCTTTGAAGAGCTTGAAAGAATTTTGTTGGTCCTTTCCCCACTTGAAAACTTCGTCTTTGGCTCTTAGTTTGTTGAGCGGTGCAGCTATTTGGGCAAAATTATCTATAAATTTGTTGTAATAATTTAGCTTACCAATAAAAGCTTCCAGGTCCTTTAAATTTTTTGGCTCAGGCAAATCGACAATAGCCTTGACACGGGTTTCTGATGGACGTATGCCTGTTGCATCAATGATATGACCAAGGTATTCCACCTCAGTCTTCGCAAACTGACATTTGGCTAGTCGACATCGCAGGCCATGATTTTCTAATTTTTCTAGGAAAATCTTGAGGTTATTTAAATGTTCTTCATTTGTGCGTCCAGAAACAATAACATCGTCTAGGTACGAGACGCAGAAATCCAAGTTCGCAGTTAATTGATCCATATAACGCTGAAAAATACCTGTGGAGCTAGAAGTACCAAAAGGTAACCTCTGATATTCAAATAATCCAAATTCGGTACTTATTACACAAACTTTCTTAGATTCTTTGTCCAGAGGAATCTGGAGATAAGCATCGGACAAATCAATTTTCGTGAAGTATTGCCCCCCTTGCAATTTCTGGAAAAGTTCTTCAATGCGTGGAACTGGATGGCGATCGATTTCCAAGTATGGGTTTATCGTGATCTTAAAATCTCCACATATGCGTAAAGTTCCATTTGGCTTTTTTACCACAACAATGGGTGCGGCCCATTGGCTCGATTCGATGGGACGTAAAATGTCCAATTTACGCAAACGTTCCAGCTCCAGATTGACAGCTTCTTTTTGAGCGAACGGCACCGGGCGGTATTTAAAATATTTAGGTTGGCAATTTGATTTCATTGTAAGATGTGCTTCATAAAATTGACTACATCCTAATTCAGATCTGAATACAGCTTCATGTTGCTTGCATAGTGACATTGCGTCCTTCAAAAGCTGGTCTTTAGAATTAAATCCAATTTGTAACACTGAATCAGAATTTGCACACTGAATATGTAAACCAAATGCTTGGAACCAATCCATGCCCATGACGTTTGCGCCATACTCATTATTACAAATTAAAAGCGGCAAAGATTTTGTTTTTGTTTTCCACTGTACACTGACGTTTAGTACACCTCTCACTGGCACAGTAATGTTTCCATAAGCTTTAAGTGATCGTGACGAAGGCTCACAATGTGGGCTGCCAAGTCTGTAGTACCCATCGAGACCAATAAGTGAGCATGTGGCACCGGTGTCTAGCTGAAAAGTTAAAGGGCACTGATTAATATGAAGCAAAATGAATATTTTGTTTTTCTTGACATCGTGCTCTAAATGTGCAGAGGACACAGTTTCAACTCCGAAATTGTGTATTACGTTTTCGTCTTCTATTTCGTTGATAGCATGCGCAGATTCTGTCTGCTTTTGCTGATAGTTTTGATAAGATCGATTACAGTGACGTCGATTGGCACCTGTGCTTCTTGAACGTCTACTATGGTTTTTTGATTGATAACGTTGTTGTGATTTCGGTGAGTGAGTAGCTTCTGATTGTTTTGCAGATAAACAAACACTACGTATGTGACCACGTCGTTGACAAAAATCGCAAATTGAATCAATGTGCTTGCACTGATCTCTAGAGTGCTGAGTGAAACAATTTGGGCACGATTTTCTAACTCTAACATTATTTTCATGAGACTTACTTGTGGATTTATAAGAATTTGAGCCTTTAATGAGATTAACTTCTGAAGTCGTTGTCGGATGGGAAGTACTGCTTCCCTTTAGTATGTTTGTAGCTTGTTGTGTTGATTCGTGAGCTGTGGTCAGTTCCTCTATTTCTTCCAATGAGGGGTTCTTTTTTTGCGTTGCAGCAAGACGAACAGCGTCGTGAGGTGTGTAAAAGACGATCATGTCTCTTATCATGTTATCAGCATATGATGTGTTGCAATCAGATTTAGGACAGACAAAGGCGCAGTCCCTTGCAAGACCTCTCAAATCGGCAATCCATTCTGCATACGATTGGCCTGGGAGCATCTTTTGTTTCAAGAACTTACATCTCGAAGCAAGGACGTGCAGTTTGGATTCGAAATGTTTGGTTAGTTTCGTAGAAAGGTCTTTGAATGTGAGTCTACTTACATCTTCAGTTCCTACCAACTTTCTGAGCAGATCGTTGGTTTGGGTCCCACATGTTGATAGAAAATGTGCCTTCTTTAAGTTGTCATCGTCCAAAGAGTTTGCGGTGAAATGCTGCTGCAGTTGGAAAAGGTAACTTTCCCAAGATTCCTTTTCGTGATCAAATGCATGGAACTGGGGTATTGTGGGTTTACTGCTCGATGGGCAATTATTCACCAAGCGCTCCAATGAAGCTTGGTTGTTAATTAACATTTGTTCCATCCACTGTTTTTGCGAGTTAAGAATTTCTCTCAACGCTGCCTCCATTTTTAAATACTCGTCGCCACTTGATATGATTGAGAAGTGTACTTAAGAAATTTAGGAACTTTATTTATAATTCAACGACTTAAAAGATAATGGTTAATTTAACAATTTCTGGTTTCTTTTATATAATATTTTGCGCGGGAAATAAATCTTCATTTCGCGCCATAAATATTTGACATGTATTATATAAAAAGTATTTATGTACATACATATTTTGACATATTGTCTTTAATTGAATTTGCATGTGCAATTATATGATAATAAGTATAGGGTGCATCACATATGGATATCAATTTGATAATAAAACGATCCAGATACTAAAAAAATTATAAAAAAAATCTTCATACAAGTAATTTTTTTTGTTGAGAATGAGAAAATTACTTTAGATAGAAAATTTTTGAAATTATGTTTTGAATTTAAAACAGGACCAGCGTCATCAATTATAGCAGCACTATCAACCGATTCCGACTCAACAACAATCATTGTACTATACATCAGAAATGCATCAGAATTCTACCGTTGTCCAGTATGCTACTCCTCCGCAACAGCAACCACAACAATCGCATCAGCATCAACATATTCAACCACAGCAGACACGTTCACCTGGGGTGCCAGCACGTATCTTCATACAATCGAGTGTAGTCGCTACAATCAAAAACAGGCAGTTTGTTATTTAGTTCAATCGATTCGAAAATAATCAACTGATCATAATAGGGCACTAGGTACCTGTTCTCGATTGTATCGATAAAACTCGATTGTATAAATTTACGTGCGAAAGCCCCTGCACAACCCACTCAGCAGCACACAAATACTATGGCTATTCAACAGCAGCACGTTCAAATGCAACAGCCACGACTAGTTCCTCATCCAAGGCCTATCGTTTCGGCCACTCAACAGCCATCGCAGAATGTTACCTTCGATCAAGTTCCAACAGGACAGAATGTAACTATTCAACAACCGCAAGGGGTGAGTTAAATTTTTAAAATAAATTAAGAATGGTTGAGGCGTGAGGGGTTATGATGAAGGAAATTCGAGATAATTTAAAGTAAATAAATAGTTATGTGTATAAAATAAACCACTATTTTACCAACAGGTTATCTCGTCGCAACTAAGCAGAATAATTCGTGCCAAAATTCCAAGAGGTGGTCAGGCTCCTCGTGGAAATGGACCACGTGCAGCAACATCAATTGGAACAAGCACAACTGATCCAGTTAAGATACCAAAATCACAAGCAAAAGCGAAGTGTATCTGTTTCATCTGGATCCCAATCTGCAGCCACAAACTTCAACATACATACAAATTTCTTACAAAACCGAAGGAAACTTAGCAGCGTTTTTGGCGATGTCGAATAGGTATATGGGGGTCATTCCACACAAGGTGGTGTTCATGCGCATACCGAGATCTGAGAGCTGTTCAGCTTACTCAGTAGTCTTTATTGGTTAATTAATACACAAGTGCAATTTAATTTTTAAAAACATTAATTTCATTTCATTCGGGAATCTCGATACCAGTTAAGCTTAATGATTTTCTTAAGTGGGTATGACTTTGTGTAATTATTAAAAAGCACCCTAAAATTGTACATTAGAAAGAACAGCAAATTTGTAATAAAGCTTTGAAATAATACGTTTTCTCAATGTACCTACATCATGTTCAACACAAATACAATTAGTTACAATAGTAATAAAAAGAAAAATTAAACACCACATGTTATACAATAAACTTTGTGCCATCAAGTCTGAGTAATTCCCGTCTCCAGACAATCTTTTGAAAACAACACCAACAACTAGTTATAGATATGTACTTCTATTGTCACTTGCTTTGATGATGATGCATAAGTCGGCTGCCGAACACTGGGCGTGGGCCAATCCGATAAAAAAAAAACAATAAAACAAGAAAATTGAAAGGGAACTACAAAAAATGAGCCGAAGAAAAATAACTGCTGTGCCTGCACCTTGCCTTGCAAGCGGCAGTTATTGGTAGTGAAGCAGCCAAAAACACAACAAAAATAATTCGTTCATTTTCTCCTCGCCGAGCTGGAAGGGTTTCCCAAATCTTAAAGGGGGGCTTTAATTGTTGTTGTTGAAGGCATTTTATTTTTAGTTGACTTTTAAATTATTTATGTATGTCATTAGATTGTTAACACTGAAAATTAATTGCCGAAGGTGAGGTTGGCGGCGGCAGAAGGAGTCAACCTCTGTCCTAATTGAATTAAAACAATTCAATTTGCTAGCGGACTTTATAAGGAGACACTTTTTATTCAGTTTTCAATGTGAAAAAGGAGGAAAAATCTGCCTCGAGCGTGACACAGAGATGAGAAGAAAAACACCACCAACTGCAACGACGGACGTATACGACGTCATGTAATTGCGAAACATTTTCTTTAGCTGAGATTGGCTGATTTTGCCTTTCGTGGAGATCATTGGTGATTTTAATGTCACCAGCACAGAAGACAACGAAATTCTTCACAGGTGGCGACAGTATTGTGACGGACTTCTAAACGAACAATTTCCAAGGCTATACTTTCCAATAGCTTCACCTAACTTAAGCGAAGTATCCGACGTCACAGTCGAAGAAGTTAGTGAGGCGGTAAAATACTCCAAAAAGGGAAAAGCTGTTGGCCCAGACGAAATACCCTCAGAGTTTTGGAAAAAGATGGGAGACATCGGGTTTAGATGGCTCATGATTCTTGTCTCCAAACTTATACGAGGTGATCGCATGCCTAATCAATGGAGGGAAAGTTACCTTCTTCCAATTTATAAAGGAAAGGGTGATACTCGAAGCTGTGATAATTACCGTTCGATTAAGCTGATGTCACACACCATGAAGATCGTTGAGCGAGTCTTGGGTAGCCGACTGCAAAAAATAATTAGGCTATCTGATGACCAGTGCGGGTTTGTCGGGGGTAAGTCAACCACGGATGCAATCCAGAGTATAAGAATAATTATGGAAAAACATCGGGATTCTTTGGAGGATTTGCATGTCGTATTGGTTGATTTTGAAAAAGCATTCGATCGGCAACCACGAGATCTAATATGGGTGGCCCTCAGGCAACGAGGAGTTCCAGAAACCTATGTGCGGATAATTATAGACATGTATGATGGAGCAGTTACTAAAGTAAGATGCGCAGCTGGAGTCACCGAAGAATTCGAAATCATAGTAGGTGTACACCAGGGAAGTGTCTTGAGTCCCCTGCTCTTTATTACAGTTCTTGATTACCTGCTTGAAGGCAAAGTGACGGATCCAAAAGTACATCAGTTATTCTTTGCTGACGATGGAGCCATCATAAGTGAAGACCCGATATCCCTACAACGAGCACTTGACGTATGGGTGGATGTTCTAGAAGGAAGTGGGTACCGCATAAGCGCGAAAAAGACAGAATACCTATGCTGCCCATTTTCTGATCCACACAGGCCTATTCCAGACATTTATTTGAATGGAGTAGTGCTTCCCAAGTGTGAAAAGTTCAAATATCTGGGGTCTATGATAAATAACGAAGCTACTTGTGATGACGATATCAATCATCGCGTAAGCGTAGGGTGGATGAAATGGCGGGAAAATTCTGCTATCTTCTGTGAACAAAAAGTATGAGAGTAAGGTAACGGCAGCTGAGATGAAGATGCTTCGTATGACAGCAGGAGTTACAAAGCTTGATCGAATTAGAAGTACAAAGATCCGAGGAAGCCTTCATGTTAAGAATACCATTTCCCAAAAAATTGAACACGACCGACTCAGTTGGTATTGCCATATTCAAAGGAGAGATCCTGAGAACCCCGTCAAAAAGGCAATATCATACAACGTTCCAATTCGGAATAAAAAGAAAGGTAGGCCTAAACACTCCTGGTACAAACAAATGCAAAAACACCAGCATTCAGTTGGCCTCAGAAATGGAACAATACAAAACCGGGAGGCTTGCCACCGATTTCTGAGGTCAACCCGGCGAACCCCACAGGCGGATCACTAGTGTGAAGCAGATACGTGGGAGAGTTATGATCCTGTTGGATTTTATTATTAATAGTTCAACACTTTAATTTATTAATGAAACAACTTTATTGTATTGTAACTTATAATGGCGCGTCTAGCCAGAATCTTTATTCAAAAAGGAATTAATATAAAAGAAAAAGGAAAACGAGAAAGATAATTGTTAAAAAGAGAGAGAGAAATATATAATAAAGATTGAAAGAAAGTAAAGATACAAAATCTATTTAACCCGTGTTGCCGATGCGGTTCATCAATAGTATCAACACCCCCTCTCAACAAGGGTTATTCTTCATCATTTAAAATACCAAATCCTTTGATACATTTACGATGAGATGGTCCAAAAAGGCTCTTCGTCAGGACGTCAGCAATCATTTCATTAGTTGGAATATATTCGACGTCTATTTCACCTCGCTGGAAAACTTCTCTGATGAAATGGTGTCGAATGTCCACATGCTTGGTTCTGGAATGAAAAGTTGGATTTTTCATAAGTTTTTGTGCTCCCTGGTTATCACAATAAACGGTTGTAGGTTTTTCATCTTCATTAAGTAAGCCAAGTTCTTTCAGGAGATTTCGCAGATAAATAGTTTCCTTAGCTGCTTCGGTTAGTGCCATGTATTCGGCTTCTGTACTTGATAAGGCGACGGATTTCTGCTTCCTTGATTCCCAAGTTACAGCTGCGTTGGCCAGTTTGAAAACAAATCCTGTGTACGATTTTCGATCGTCAATGTTACCACCCCAATCTGAATCGACATATCCGATTAATTGTGGTCTATTGGATTTTTTGTATACTAGCCCAAGATTTTGAGTACCTCGCAAGTATCTTAAGACCCGTTTTGCAGCTTTACAATGCTCCTTTCCGGGATCAGCGTTGTATTGGCTTAGCACACTAACTGTATGTGCGATGTCCGGACGTGTTGAGACGGCAAGATACATCAGTGACCCAATCAATGATGTATAAGGTGTATTCGCCATCTCTGATTTTTCTTCTTCAGTCTTTGGTCCCATCTGCTTGCTTAGTTTTACGTTTCCATCTAATGGGGTTGCCATAACTTTTGACTCGCCCATACCATAATCAATTAAAATGTTTTTAATGTATTTGGATTGATTCATTGTCACAATATTTTTAGAAACATCTTGCTTAAATTCAATTCCAAGACAATAATGTAATTTACCAAGGTCCTTCATTTTGAATTTTTGCGACATGTGCGTCTTTAATCTTTGATATGCTTCTACGTTATTGGTTCCGATTATTAGATCGTCTACATAAATGACCACGACCATATATGTGTCTTGAGTTTCCATTAAGTATATACACTTCTCGGTATTCAACGGCTTCAATCCAAGTTCCAAAAGTTCTTGCTCCAATTTTAAGTACCATCTTCGTCCAGATTGTTTAAGGCCATATAGAGCCTTCTTGAGCGAACAAACAAGATTTTCTTCCCCAGACTTTACAAAACCTTCAGCCTGTTCCATAAATAGTTCCTCTTCCAGGTCTCCATTTATGTACGCCATCTCGACATCTAGCTGGAATAGTTCTAAAACGAGCTCTGCTGCAAGCGCCATGAGAATCCGTATCGAGCTCTGCCTCGCCACTGGCGCAAAAGTCTCTTGAAAATCAATGCCTGGCTGTTGTGAGCAGCCTTTTGCAACTAATCTCGCTTTATGTCTTTCGACACTCCCATCAGCGTTGAATTTTGTTCTCAGAACCCATCTGCAGCCTATAACTTTTTTGTTCTTTGGGCGTTCAACAAGTTCCCAAGCCTTTGTATCACGAAGAGCATTAAACTCTAATTCCATTGCAGCTCTCCACTCGTATGCACTTGAACTTTCCATAGCTTCTTTTACTGTTGGGTTGATCAGGACGCTCGCTACATTTACTTCTTCTGCCAGGTCAGCTTCATTCTTCATTTTCGCTTCCACCTTTCTGAATAATTTACGGGGTCTGCCCCTTCTGCCAGTCCTTTCAAATGTTGGCCTTCCAGGCCCCCTCTTAAGTGGAGTTTCATCGATGTCAGAGTGAGAATTTTTACTTTCAGCTTCGTTGATATCTTCACTTCCAGGTTCAAAAAATGTTTGCTCTTCGCCTTTGCTGTCATTTTGATCGATTTTGTCAGTTTGTTTTTCGTTTTTAATAATTTTTTTTTCAGTATCTGCCGGTTTTTCTGTTACAACTTCGAATTCAAAAAATTCTTTTGAATTTTCCACAGCTTCAATACAATTGGACTGCTCGATAAATTTGACGTCTCTGCTTATAATTACTCTTTTAGCAGCTGGATCCCATAGACGATAAGCTTTTGAAGTGTTTGAATATCCGATGAATATGCATTCCGTTGACCTTGGTTCAAATTTGCCTTTGCCTGGTTTTTTGTTGAGGGCAAATGCTTTACAGCCAAATGTTTTGAAATGTGAAACGTCTGGCTTATATCCATACCTCACTTCAAACGGCGTCTTGTTGTCAAGTTTCTTCGTTGGACATCGGTTTCTTATATACGCAGCAGTTGCAATAGCTTCACCCCAGAAGCTAGGTGGAACTTTTGATTGCAGCATCATACATCTCGCCATTTCTACTAGCGTTCTGTTCATCCTCTCTGCAATACCGTTTTGTTGAGGTGTATACACTACTGTATGTTCTCTTCTGATTCCTGCTTGTAAAATGAACTCGGTGAAATCCTGCCCACAATATTCCAGGCCGTTGTCTGTCCGTAAGGTTTTTATTTTAAGTTCTGTCTGGTTTTCAATTAAGTTCTTGTAATTCATAAACGATTCCTTAACATTGCTTTTTGTTTTCAGGAAATACAAGTCTACAAATCTTGATTTGTCGTCTATAAATGTTGCGAAGAACGAAGCTCCCAAAATTGTTTTGGTTCTCATTGGCCCACACACGTCCGAATGAACTAACTCAATTAATTTTGTGGTTCTCGTGTGTGATTCTTTAGGAAATGATTCAGCACTCTGCTTACCCCGTATGCAAACTTCGCATGTAGATAACTGACCAGCAGCCAAATGTGGGATTCCTTTTGCCATTCCTTCAGAGATGATCTTTTTGAGATCTTTTTCATTGAGATGTCCATAACGCTGATGCCATTGGTCAAGATGGTTTGGTTTGTCGCTAACAGCTGGTGTTGACTCTGCACAGGATTCGATGAAGTAGAGATCTCCTTTCCTCGCTGCTGTTATGATGGTTTCATTTTTATTGTTTTTGAAAACCGCTTCGTTTGCATCAAATTTGATCGTGTATCCATTCGAGACTGCCTTGGAGATGGATAACAGATTTGTTTTTAACTCTGGAACGTATAGGACGTTGTTCAGTCGTATGGTTTTTGTACTATTTTCGTAATGAACATTTATCCTTACTGTTCCCCTTCCAAGTATATCTGTGGTCTTGTCAACAGCAAGCCTGACAGTCTGATTTTCAACTTTAGTCATATTAATAAATTTACTCTTATCTAGACACATGTGCGATGTAGCCCCACTATCTATACACCAATCAGCCGTTGAATTAAGACCTGCCTGAAGAGCTATTCCAAAAGATACCCCTTCTGTTGGGTCTGGAATACAGTTTTTGTTCGAAATCTTGCTACATTCGGATTTGATTTTGGCATGAACTTTATCAGCAACAGCTACAAATGCATCTTCTTCGGCATTGGACACACTCTGCTTGGTTGGTTTGTTTTTTCCCTTACTCCAACAATCTGCCGCTTTATGGCCAGGCTTTTTGCAGAAATTGCATTTATATAACTTCTTGTTACTACTGCTAATATTCTTGACTGGGTTGCTACTTGTCTGCGTTTCGTTTTTACGTTGAAAGTATCTATTTTGCTTTCCATATTTAGCATAAAAAGCATCTGCGTCTTGTTGTTGTTGTCTCACTTGGGTATTTTTTTTCTTTCCTAGCATTGGATTCTTCGAGGAGTTTTATTTTTAATGCTTCAGGTGTTGGCAAATCGTCTCTTGCCTCTATAGCGCACCTAAAGTTTTCGTAGCTCTCTGGTATGCTATAGAGCAACAATATAGTGAGCAGATCTTCAGCTATGCCTATTTCCATTTCAGCAAGCTTATCGATCGTGCCGAAAAAGTTATTAAGATGGTCCATCATACTTTCACCGTCTCTCATTTTGGTGAACAACAATTGCTTCAACAAAGTGGCTTTTCGCGCCGGTCCTTTTGAGTGGTAAACTTGTTCGAGTTTTACCCAGACGTTATTCGCTGTGCAGCAATGTTTAATGTGACACAATTCAGATGGCGACATAGATAAAATAATGTCTGCCCTTGTTTTTTGATCGGCAACAACCCAATTATTAATTTCTCCTATATTACTTACGACGCCAGCCTCTATTACTTCTTCGGGTTTTTGATTTGTTCCGTTAACATATTCCCAATGATCATTTTTTATTAAAATAGCACACATTTGGAGTTTCCAAGTGTCGAAATTGTCTTTTTGTAATTTTTCAATATGCATAATGCTCCCCGCCATTTTTAATTTCTAGATTTTCATAGAAGCAATTGCGTATCTACTATTTCTTTCGAAATTGATTCGAATTCACAAATTCACGTTTAGGGAGTTTTTATTTTGCTGTGCAGTTAGGGTTCTGGGCCCATAACCTGTTGGATTTTATTATTAATAGTTCAACACTTTAATTTATTAATGAAACAACTTTTTAACTTATAATGGCGCGTCTAGCCAGGATCTTTATTCAAAAAGGAATGAATATAAAAGAAAAAGGAAAACGAGAAAGATAATTGTTAAAAAGAGAGAGAGAAATATATAATAAAGATTGAAAGAAAGTAAAGATACAAAATCTATTTAACCCGTGTTGCCGATGCGGTTCATCAATAGTATCAACAGATCCCCTCGACATCGAGATCATAACAGCGCCGAAACAAAGGAAGAAAAAAAAAAATGTCACCAGCACCATAAACCAACATTTCCATGGTTCTTTCTGGTCCAAGGTTAGTTCTCATCACATCCAATCTTTTTGCAGCCGAAATGTTAATGGCCAATGCTTGAGCTGCACGAACAAATCCAGCTTTTGGATTTAAAAAAAACTAAATGCTGCCACTTTTGATTGAGTAGATAGTCTTTATTTATTTATAATAAATTAGGTATTCAAACAAAAAAATTATACACTTTATAAACAACGTCAAAGGGTTATTGTTGTTAATATTTTTTTTCCTTTCTTGTTTGACACGTCAACTGTCATTCAAGTCCGAAAACAGTTTGATTTCACAGTTTGGGTATGCCTGAACAAGAGAGAGTGGCTCTCATTTTCGAACTTCGAAAAACACTTGCGAGTGGTTGGTGAATACCCCACAGAAATTTCAAGTTAAGAGCCTCGTAAAGTTAAGAGCCGTTTAGGAGCGCTCGGTGAATACCGGCCTTAATGATACAAAAATATTGAATAATAAAATGTTTTTTTGTTTGTTAATTTGTATGCTATTCTTTTGTTCTAACTTAGTATCTTCCCGCAAGGCAATCAATCCTGCCAAAAACTTTTTTTTGGTTGCCGCTGTCAAAAAACTTTGTTTTGCACAGATTTGAGCAGCGCCCCCTATGATAGTCACGCATTTGGAATAGAAACGAGCCCTCCATATTATATATACTCAAAGATAAAAACCCTAAAAGAATTTGAGTTTAATACCTCCTATACATTGACTTACTATATATGGACTGCTAGTCGCTCATTTTTTTCATACAAATCCTCAAAAAAAGTGGTTCCACTTTTAAGGTTCTCTTTAACGAAAATACGCGATCAAAAGATGTCATTTAAAAAAAGGAACTACAGTATTCCCCGCTTAACACCCCGACTCCACAAGATATCTGTCTCTCCAAGTCAATGTCTGATATCTCTATCTCTACATTTTCTTATTGCTTCGCTGGGCAAATTATGTCATGATTTTTCATTTCTATCCCTACTGCACGGGATGTGTTTTGTGCGGACAACAGAAATTAGCAAAACGTAAAACTAACAAAAATTATATATATTTGCAAAGAAAAGAATGCGCATCTACCTAAAGTATAAATAAATAACACCAAACATAACTTAACGCACGAACAAATGAATAACATGACACATTAATGTATTTACTTACAAAATAAAAAAAAAGTATTTGCCGACGGAGTACCAACCAAATGAGAAGACACGAAATAATGAGACAAAAGTACGAAAAAAAACCATCTGTCAAATTTCATATCAGACATCTATATCAAGACAAAACCGCTGACATAGATCGCTGACATCCTATCATAAGAGGAAATATCGCGTCTCCATTGGAGATTTCATATCATGATGAGCATCCTGAGAGAATTTATCTCCTGTGGAATCGGGGTGTAATTGCACTGACCATTTTGTCAGATTTTTCGGTCAATTATCCGGGTGGTTCAATTAACAAAACCCGCTTAATTGACTGACCTGTTCAATTAAATGAAACCCGTATAATTGCACGAGTCGGTCAACTAAAAATTAAAATATTCTTCCCAGAAATTTACTATGAACATTTCATTTTCAACTTACGAAAACTTTGAAAAAACTGAAAAAGAATACACACACAAAAATATTTGAACACGTTTTATTTAAAAAAATAAGCATACATACTAGGGTGGGTCAAAAAAATCAATTATCTTTTTTTTTTGGATCCGACACATGAAAACAAGTTCCTAGGTACCTCTAGAAAGTACTTACCAAATAATAGCTCTTAATATTGACGGGAAGATTATGCTCATCATAGTTTTCCATTTTCAATTTAGTATCATATAAAAATGGTCATATCTTATCAACAATAGATCGTTTAACCAATCGCATAGTCAATATTTATAGGAAATTGAACGCTCTACAAAAATGGTCTTATATACTTTTTTCATTAATCCAACCATTTAAAAGATATTCAACGTCAAAGATTGAAGTATTTTAAGGAAAATAACTTTTTTGTTTTGAATTTTGTAACTTAATAAAAAATAATTATTGTCAAATAAGTTTCAATTATTTCTATAGGAAATTGAACGCTATACAAAAAAGATCTCTGTAGTTAATCGATTACTCTAGCCATTCAAAAGATATTCGCAGTAGAATTCCAATGCCTACTGATTTTAGTAGTTTTTCAATAAATATTCCCAATTTACCCAGTTAATTTTTGAATTTTAAGATAGTTCATGTTCTATTTCAGGAAAAGAAGGTTTTTATTTAAGAAATATAATTTAACATGTCAGCAGAAAAAAAAAACTCTATTTCACCATATGGAATTTTATAATTTAATAAGTATTGATACAAAATGATTCAAATTTGAACTAGTTTTCATGTGTCGGATCCAAAAAAAAAAAGATACTTGATTTTTTTGACCCACCCTAATACATACATAATTAAAACTATGAAACAGAAATAAATTATTCTTAAAAAAAAGTTACTGTTAGCTTCGAAAAGGATAAAAAAAATAAAAAAATACAATAGTAGGTATGTACCTCAAAAGGCTGATAATGGTTATTTGAATACATTGGTTTGAAAAAATTTGTGATTTGATTGATTTTTTTGTTTTGAACAATGTCTTCTTGTTTTTCAGCTCAACTGTAAATTTATTTAGTGGTAAGAAGTATAAACGTAGAATTGCAATGTCCTGAAGAATTTCGAAAGTCGATGGTAATATGGCTTCAACTTCTTCTTTTTCTTTAACCATTGTACTTAATTATGTTGTCTATGACCACGATATCATTTTCCGGCTGCTCTTCATCTTGAATAATACCTGTCTTTTATAAAACCACTTCAGACGTATGTAGGTTAAGTAATAAAATATTTTTTAATATTTGTGTCATTAAAATTTATTGTACGTCCAATTATCCGAAAAATGTCCATATATTTTTTTTTTCGGGTGCATATTTTAAAGTTCAATTAACCGAGTAATTCAATTAAGCGGGGTTCAATTAACCATCTAAAAAGCTATGCTACTAATACGGGAAATTTTGCAATGCAAATTTTTCGGTCAATTAAGCGGGATGTTCAATTAAGCGAGGTGCAACTAAGTGGGGATTACTGTATTGATACAAAATGATTCAAATTTGAACCGGCGTATACTTAGCAGCGACATATCACCGATTTCAAAAATTTTTATTCCTATAATTAGGTGAGAATTTGGTGAAATTTGGTGAATCGATATTATAATTTGGTGAATCATAGTTTAAAAGTTATTAACAATTTAAGGTTTCGCGTATAGTTAGCAGGTGATGAAAACAAAAGTAGTCTTTATTGGTATCTATCGATGGGGAATGGTGTTGCGAATTTAGTGAGCCAACTCTCGAATTTAGTGAACAAGTATTTCAATAAATAATTAACAAAATGTTAAAACTATGACAGTTCTATAAACAATTGCAATTCGTAACGTAACGTGGTACATTAGAACACAAAACTAGCCCATGTAATCAAAATTCTGTCCCAATTATGTCAGCTGTCAAAAATGTCAGCTGATGCTGTCAATCTCTATTTATCGAATTTGTTCTTTCCTTAAGCGGAATACACAAGCCTTGAATCTCGCGTGGCGTGTTGCTTAATTGATTTTGTCAATATTAATGTTATACACGCTCCTTATTAAACAAATTTGTTTAAATTTTTGAGATTCTCCAACACAGAAGTTGGTGACAAGTTGATAAGATTTTGTAAAAATTAGTTTTAAATTTTTAGCAATAAACAAGGACCAATTTTAACTGAAAAATAAAATATTAATTCTATTCAATTTGGTTTATTGTATTTATTATTGAAAATGCTGTTGAAGATGTTGTTTTAACATACTATTGTATTAATAATTGTATGTTTTGAGAGTTTTTTTTTGAGTTGATTTACCCTTGTGCTAAAATCTAAAATAATAGCTAATAGTTTGAAAATGTGCTTTTAGGTTTGTTAAATAAAAATTTTAAGTAATTTAAAATGATTCGTTAAATTCATCAAGCTGACATTTTTCTACTAAAAGAAATTGTAGGATTACGAAACTAAATCAATTTGAAATTTCCGTTTGCGCGAAAAAAAATGATTTTTTCTTCGAAATCTGAATTTATGCCAAGTAAAACTACCTATGCGATTTTGTAAATTTTTCACATTTGTGCTATTTTTAATCAAAATTATTTTTTTATATAATCATAATAAGGATTAGATTAGATGACTCAGTGTAAGTTTTTACTTTCGTCATACAGGTAGGCAAGCTATGCGTTCGTTAAAAAAAGATCGAACTCGAGATTTTGATCGGACTTGACATTATGATGATAGGGAAGACGAAAAAAGAAGTCCTCACAATTCTGGTGGTCTGTCTGTCTATTCGACTACAGCCTTAAACGGCTAAGTCGATTTTCTTTAAGCTTGGTAGATAGCATTTTTCCCGGAGGTTTTTTCTTTTGTAATAGCAAAAATAACCTTATCTGCCATACGAATTTTTCAAGCCTGATAAAATACTAAATATAATAAAACAAACTGAAAAATGGTTATTCATTGTAGGGGTAAACCATTTTTTTTTTGTTTTTGAGTTTCTCAAAAACGCTACAACCTATTTTTATCAAAAGTATAGTATTGTGTATTTAAATTAAAAAAAAACTTTACAATTATAACTTTTTCATACAGTCTACAAGAAGAAGACAACAAAAATTTATGTTATCTAAAAATAACGGTACCCACCATTGAAATTTTATAAAATGGTTTTCGAAAATCGTATATTTTTCTCGAAAAGGGCACCTAGAATTTTGATTTTTTTCTTTTCTTAATTATTTTCCATAAAAGTATAACGGATTTACATGAAATTTTTTTATAGAGAAGCTTCTAAAAAACATTGCTTTTCAAAATTAAAAAAAATAAATATTTTTTGAATTTTAAAACAAAAAAAAAATATTTTTTTTTAAATTCGATACAAAATAAGTCTTGAAATCTTACTTTTATTTGTACCCTTTTAAAAATTTAATGTTGGCGTTTCAAAATTTTACTTAATGTTGTTTTAAGAATTATCAAAAACAAAAACGCTGCAGATTTATACTCGTAATTTTGGTTCTTGTATAAACAAATATTTGTTTCAGAAAACACATGTCATCATGTTTTTAGCTCTAACTACTATATGAGTTGTTTCAGTAATTTAAAAAATGAATTTTATGGTTATAAACATTTTTCGATAGCAACATTCATTTTTAAAATATTTGATTTTTCACATACATAAGAACAAGTAGGTGCGATCCAGTCAGGCAGTTTATTTATTTTTTTCATTCAACAAAAGTTGTTCTCTTTTACCGATTCAATTTGGTATGAACATATTTGAAGAAGTGTAATAAATCCATTAAAAATACCAATGGTATTTATACAAACATATCGTCGCCTGAGTTCTATCTTGTTCAAAAGACCATTTTTGGCGAAATTGAGTTAGAAATGCAGTTTTTATAAATCGAACATGCTCTTTCGAATGGCGTACTCCATTTTTTTCTATCTCTTTTAGTTTTTAAGTTATGAAGAACTATTTTGTTCAATAAACCACTTTATCAAATATTTTGAGTGTCTTTTTTATTCAATCAACCACTGCTTTTTGTTTTTATATGAAATTGAACAATTTTATATTACTTAAAAAAAAAACTACCATGTATTTCTTTGTTGTTCAATATCCATATCTAATCCATTTAGTTTTGTATGTCATTGAACAAAATCCTATTAAAAAAAGTTATGCGGACGGAAAACCGCATTTTTGTTCAATATCACTGCACTGTAATGTACCACACAAAATTAATACTGATATAACATTGGAAGCTGTAAGCACAATGTGATGTTAGCGAAAAGATGGAGCGTAATCTTCAAACGCTTTTAAGGTATTTTGAGAAACCCTTTTATCTTTAGACAGTTTTTGAATACAATATTTGTCGCTTACAGTATGATAAATCCAGCTCATCCAGGATCTGGTATTTCAGAATTCTATGATTCAGAGTTCTAATATAGCTCCTTTATCTAAAGAAGTCATTTCAGTACCTTCATTGGAAAATGTAGTACCAGCAGAAGGTTCCGTTTCATCTAAACAAACTACATGCTTTACACCAAGAGAAGCCCTGGATTGAGTAAAAAAAAATCGAAAACCATTTTTGTGGAAACAAAATATACAAAAACGGATGGGTCAAGGTGGTAAGCAATATTTAAATGACATCCGCTTACAACGTTAGTTGCAGTCATAAATGTTTCACCAAGTTTTCTTATGATGAACGTGTGAAAATATTTGATTCATTTTGGACCTTAAGGCTAGGCGCGCACATTCAATTTTTAGCTGCACAACTGTTTGGTTGTTTATAGAAAACATATAATTATATGTTACACAAAATAGCGAACTCATTTTAGGCAATCGTTTAGTTTGTGTCAAAACACAAACTATTTAGTTGCTCGACCCAAGCAGTTGCGAAACTAAAAATTGAATTTGCGCGCCTAGCTTAAAAGAGTCTGAAAAAGCACAGTTTTATTCCAAATTTGTGATAAGATCGGAACCAAAGTGAAAGAGAGTAGCTAAAGTAATTTCAAGAAAAAAGTTTACTTTCAATGTAGACAAATACAATATCGACAATCTGGGGCCTGTTTCTCAGATCATACACATCATACGTTGTATGATATTGACAGTTCTGCTGTATGATTTCTGTTTCTCAATTTTGTTGTATGATCCACTGTCATACAACAATGTATGACTGAAGATTACACTGGAAATATTGGAATGATTCTGTTTCTCAGAAATGTGTCATTTACATCATACAGAAAATTTACCTATAAATGATCATACATTTAATACAGCACAAAATTCTGTTGTAAAGTGGCTGCTGCATGTAACATGTAGCAACATTGTTTTCATCAGTCAATGCTGGGGAAACAAAATTTATTTGAGAAGTTCTCTGGCTCGACATTCACAAAACATGGTAGAGCCTGTAGGGCATAAAGAGAGGTAGTTTCATTGGGGTTGTCTTATGGGCTTGCATTATGCCGATTTCATGATAATGGATTCCATTTTCAAGCTAATGAAGGGTGAACAATATTTGTTGCAAAGCTGACAAGGCTTCGTTGCAATTAGTGCATTCACAATTGATCTTCCCAATTTTTCCACTAAAAATGTTTGGCAATCTAAATTAACAGGTTCTTTTATTATTTTAAGGCGTCATCTGACACGTATGTATATTAATTTCAACTAGTTCCAACACGTCTTCACCAAAAATTGAGCTTTATATTAACCTCACACTCTCAAATCATAATGAAATGTCAGAATCATACACATCATACAACAAAGCAAATGTCATACAACACTTTCAATGAAATCTGAGAAACAGAATAATGTGTATGTTGTATAAAATGTATGATGTGTATGACCTGAGAAACAGGCCCTTGACCTTCTTTCAATGCATTACAAATAAAATCATAATGGCACAAAATTTAAGTTGAATTATTACGATGTTAAATCTGTTTTAGTATGAAACTAGGTTTAAACAACGATTTTTATGAAAAAATAATAAGAAACCAATAACAATAAAACTCAGTGGCGCAAAATTTTAAACAGCCTTTTATTAAGGTATTAGTATGATAATTCTTAACGATTTGCTAACTTTAAAGTAGTTTACTAACTCATTCTTAATTCTTACAATTTTGTAACTATTATCGTGCTAAGGTAATTTTCTTAATAAATTGTACATAAAACAATGAAAGTTCGTGCAAAGAACTATGTCCTTGTGTGGCGTTTGTAAATAGCACGATACTAAAAAAATAATATAGGTATTCGACGATTTTAGTATCATACTAAAACAGCTTTAGCATCGTACTAATTTAATTAAAATTTTGCGCCAGTTTGTTTAAAACAATGACAAAATTTAAATTAAAAATTGTATGTAAAATAAATAATGTATTTATTTGAAAAAAGGAGGGTAAAAAGTGAATTCAAAAAAATCTTTAACAAATTTTTAATTTCATTACATACCGAGCAGCAGCAATATTTTTTCTGATCACCCATTATGTTCTAGTGCTTAACTCAAGGAATGAGTTAGAATTTTTTGTTCAATTTTCATAGTATTTTCGTAGTTTCATGATTTAATTATTAAGTGCTTCTATTTTGTTCAATATTTAGCTTTTTTGTTCAATATCCACCAATTTAATCAACTTGTTTACAGCCCATACAACGTTGTTCAATATCCAAAATGACATCTCACTTGATTTTATTTTTTAACTATTTTGGGATTCAATAAAACCTAGATTTATAAATCATTTTGCAAACAAAAATTATTGAGTTTAATGGAGAAAAAAACTCCACAGTACTTCCTTTCAAGTTTAAGTAAAAATTTTGCTTCTGAAGTTAAAAAAACGTTTTCCCAACATTTTCCAAAATGGACTTTGAACAAGATAGAACTCAGGTGACGATATATTTATATGTTGCCTTTAAAGCTCAACGGAATAATCACTTAAAAAGAAAGACTCAGCAAAATGCTCAATTTAGAAAATCGATTTTTGTACGCACTCATCCTTAGAAAAACTTTTCTATGACTAACGAATTACTAAAACTTAAAGGCTATAAAATAATTATTTGAACCGTATTTTTTTTTATTAATTTTTATTTATTTTTCAAGCTAAACACAAGATTTTTTGATGCTTTACAATTTTAAATTTGTATGCAGCTCTAGAAGTCTTCTTAATTCCACAAAGCTTTTGATGGAAAAACGGAAAGTTTCGTAAACATCTGAATTATAAAAATGTTAGATGATTGCTGCAGAAAAAAAGAAATAAAAACTTTGAGTTAGTTAAAGCGCATAATGTTTGTCAAAGAATATTTTTTTACATAATGTACAAACTTAAAAAACAAAAATGTTTTTGGGATTTTTGTTTATTTTCTTGTTGAAAATTCAACATTTAAAAAACGACTTACTGCAGGAATTAATGTATGTATCCATACAAATATTTTCAAAACTGTTTAAACATACACGTAGGTATACAAAAATTATTTGAAAACAAGTTTTAACCATTTTTAAAACAGCTTCCGATAGTAGTTGTATATATTACATATTTTAATTTTATAAGCCTTAAAGACGGAGAGAGCTAGAAGAGAAAGTAATTAAGATCAAATTTTGTATCTTGGTCTTCAAATTTAACAAACTAATCAAGTTACCAACATGCAACTCAGATGATTGTACAACCATCAAGCACACATAATCGAATACTCGGGAGACTCTCTTTTATTTATCTGCCCTTACCCTATGTATAATGCGTTTACCTAAAATTTTTTAAACCATATATAAATCGAACTTAAGCTTGGCAGATTAATTGGAATGCACCGAAACGCATAGGTAAATACGCGAAAGAAACATCGAAAGTAAAGTTAAGTATTCTTTAACGGCTATCGAACGAAAATTGGGCGCAGGAAGTGGCTTTATATTTAAGACAATCGGTGTAGTTGTGAGCTGGGCATGTCGCAATTTAACTTTCGTGGCACTCTCGTACTCTTATCTTATCTACGGAAGCAGAATTAATCGCTGTGGGGGGCTATCAAAATGATGCAAAAGTTGCTGATGTGCATCATTTTTAATGAACCTGCTATAATATAAGTATACGGAAATACAAGTTGCTTAAGTTTATACATGAATAACATTTTTAAAATATAACTTAATCACATCCATACAAGTTACCATTTGGTAATGGACTTTCTCAATATACAGACCGTGCTCTGCAAATCTTGACCGACAGAATCTATGTTATCCGGTTAACTTACAAAACCATTAGGATCTGGAAAACAAAATGCTTTGTGAAAGATGAAGTTGGACTTAAATTCTTTTATATCACGCCGTATACTTCGCGCGTTCACTTTGATTTTTAAACACCACATGAAATATGCCTAAAATACCACTGGGCGATTTTACTACTCGAAGAACTGTCAGTAGAGGTACGCCGCAAGGCGGTGTCCTCTCTCCTCTCCTCTGGAACCTAGTCTGGTAAGCATCAGAACACTCTGAAGGAACTCCTTTATGCTTTAAACAATCTTACTACCTGGCAGATCAATGTGGACTCGGTGTCAACCCCCACAAAACTGAACTTGTCCTATTTATCAGGAAATATAAAATCCCACACATTTACCCTCCCTACATCAAAGGTATACCGCTTAAATTTTTAGACAAAGCAAAATATCTGGGTCTTATTTTGGACAAGAAATTAAGCTGGAAGCCCAATATCCAAGAGAGAATCAACAAAGCCAACATAGCTCTATTCTCTTGCAAAAAAGCCGTAGGTAACAAATGGGGTCTACAAACTCATATTACACACTAGCTACACATCTCAGTCATTAGACCGATACTTACATATAGAGTAACAGTATGGTGGACTGCGCTGGAAATAGCAACAAACCGCAATAAGCTCAGCAAAGTCCAACGAACAGCCTGCTTTAATCGTGGGTGGAGCTCTCCGCTCAACTCCCTCCGCTGCACTTGATGTTCTGTTTCATCTCATACCGCTATATATCTTTAGCAAACAATCGGCCGCTAGCACAGCCATTTGGCTTAAAGCCTCCTCGCAGTGGATCAATAACGATATTGGCCACTCCACTATACTGAACTCGTTCAGATCCCTACCTAGTAACGTCGATTACACCACCCCTCATCCAAAATTTAATAAAAACTTTCAAGTGTCCATCCCTTCCAGATCTACCTGTGAAAATGAGTCCCTGTTGGTAGACGAAGCGATTCATTTCTACACAGATGGATCTAAAACCTATGACGGAGTCGTGGAGGCGTATACTCCGAAACATTAAATCTTTGTCTATCTTTTCGTCTTCCCAATCACTGTAGCGTGTTCCAGGCAGAACTTCTAGCAATAAAAGAAGTCCTCTCTTGGCTCAAAGAAAACGACTACTGATATACGTATTTTTCAAGACAATCAAGCTGCCATAAAGTCACTGGACTCTGTCTCCATTAACTAACTAACAGCTCAAAATTGTCGATCATCTCTGGTGGAGATGTCAAAACAGTTGAACATTAACCTTATATGGGTGCCGGGGCATAAAGATATTCGAGGAAATTGTAAAGCCGACGAACTTACAAAAAACGGAACAATCTTACCTTTGTTGGATAGCAAATCTAACATCGGTTGGAAGACGGGAGAGAAAGGAGGTGTCGATGAACATTGGTTTTGAATGTTTGCAGATTGAAAAGACAAGGGAAAACTGTGCCGGGTAAGTGTTATAATTTATAAAGAAAGAGACAAAAACGACTTCTATGAAGTATAAAAAGCGACTGACTTTATTATATGTATATAAGTAAAAGTAAGTTAAATAAATTCAATATATTTTAGTACAAAATGTATGTGGGAGCCAGCATTGCCAATAATGTATAAGTAATTCAAAATTAATTCAGTATTCTCAACACTCCCACTTTTCAATTAATTAATAATTCAAAACATAATAAGCATTATTCATTTACTTGAAACTCCAATCAGAGAACGAAAATTTTCAAATTTATCTTTACTTAGTGCTTTAGTAAATATATCTGCTTTTTGAAATTCAGAAGGTACATAATTAATTTTAAAATCTCCTTTTTCATAACGCTCTCGGATAAAATGGTAACGGACGTCGATATGTTTGGTTCGTTTATGAAATTCCGGTTTTTTAACAAGTCTGATAGCTCCCTGATTATCCATGTTCAAACTTGTTTCGCCAACATCACCTGAAACCAATTCCAAAATTAGTTGTTGAAGCCAAACCATTTCTTTCACTGCCTGTGAAGCCGCGACGTACTCAGACTCCGTAGTGGACAGAGAAACACACTTTTGTCTTTGTGATGACCAAGACACGGGACCATTAGCGATGATGAAAATGAAGCCAGTTGTCGAACGTCGAGTTACAGGATCGCCTGCATAATCAGCATCACTGAAACAGACTAAATCAAAATTGTTTCCTTTTTTAAAAGTTATACCCATAGTCCTAGTTCCGTTTATGTACTTTAAGATTCGTTTCACTGCATTTATATGCATCTGGGTTGGTGAATCCAAGTACCGAGACACAACTCCCACTGCATATGCAATGTCCGGACGAGTAGCGATTGCCAGATACATGAGGCACCCCACAGCCTCTCTGTATGGAAATTTGACGCCTCCTAAAGACAAACGTTCTGCATGCGAACAAGTTTCAGCTGGAGTTGATACTGGTTTGCTAAATTCCATACTGAATCTTTTAAGAACACTTTTAGCATATCTTTCTTGAGTGACAAAAAAAACTACCATCTGTTTTCTTTGCCAGTTCCATACCTAAGAACACCTCTGCATCTAACAATGTTATTTCAAACTGCTTCTTTAAAAAATTAACCAACTTCATAGCATCTTGTTTATCTCTCGCCGCAATCAATCCATCGTCAATGTATATCGCAAGTATTATGCGCTTTCTTACATCCCCTGAGATGAAAACACACGGATCCATTTCACTAGGTTTAAGATTGAAGTTTTTCAAAACGTCAGTGAACTTCTTGTTCCAGCACCGAGAGGCTTGTTTTAAGCCATATAAGCTCTTTCGAAGCCTACAAACCCTCCCAGATCCGTCATTGAAGCCTTGAGGTTGCTCCATATAAATCTCCTCACTTAGTTCTCCGTTTAAAAAAGCTGTCTTCACATCAAATTGCGTGAGGCTTAGTCCTTCGTTAGCTGCAATAGCAAAAATGATGCGAATTGAGGTAAATTTGGCCACAGGACTGAACGTCTCCCCGTAGTCAACACCCTCTTCTTGACAAAAGCCCCTGATTACCAATCTGGCCTTATATTTTTGTGCTCCATTCAAGCCTATGCTTTTGAGCTTATATACCCACTTATTGTCAATGGGTTTCCTTTTTTCTGGACACTTGACCAAATCCCATGTGCGATTTTTGTAGAGACTATCCATCTCATCTGCCATTGCTTCCTGCCAATGAGCTGCATCATCACAGGCAATTGCATGACGATAGCTGTTTGGTTCCCCCTGCACAAGAAAAGCATGTCTTTGTAAAATATTACACATACCTGAATAGTCTACAACGTCCAAGGTACGCAAACGTTCTTTCAACGGAAGGGTACGATTACCACCATCCTCATCATCATCATCTTCACCTGCAGATCGAAAAGCATCATCACTTCCACATGCACCTTCATCTTCGAAATCTGGAATACATTCACTTCTATGGGTTTCGTCATTCTTCGAATCGACATCCGAAATTGGTAAAACCGCTGCTATTTCTGTTTCTTCATGTATGTCATTCTGTCTCAACATGACCTGAGGTTCATTCTCTTCCCTTTCTCTGAACGTCACATCCCTTACAATATCTACTTTCCTAGCCGAAGGTAACCATACTCTGTATCCTTTGGTGTTCTCAGCATAGCCCATAAATATACCCTTTTCTGCCTTTTTATCCCACTTTCTTCGTTTTTGTTTGGGTACATGTACAAACGCTTCGATGCCAAACACTTTAAAATCTTGAATTCTAGGTTTTCTTTCCCACCACAATTCATAGGGATTTTTACCTTTCACAGAACTAGTGCCTGTCCGATTAAGCACATACACGGCTGTATTAACTGCTTCCGCCCAGAATTTCGTATCTAAATTCTTTCCATGCAACATCGTCCTTGCTGCTTCGACTACAGTTCTGTTTTCCCTTTCAGCAGAACCATTTTGTTCTGGAGTATAAGGAACAGTAGTCTCGTGAAGAATGCCGTGCCTCGCTAAGAGAGACTTTACACCTTCATTTATAAACTCACAGCCATTGTCCGTTCGAATTTTCTTTATTGGACACCGAATTTCACATCTTGCCCGATCAATAAACTGCTCAATCGAGTTGCAAACTTCCGACTTATGCTTTAAAAAGAATACCATCTTATAATGCGAAAAATGGTCCTTGAATAGAACGTAGTATTTAGCTCCACCTAAAGAAGTTTCCTCCATAGGACCACATACATCAATATGTACAAGCTGTCCTGGTTGATTTGCTACAAAATCACTCCTTGGAAAGGGCAACCTATGTTGTTTTCCGAAAATGCAGGAATCACATGAGAAGTTTGCATCGTCCTCAAAAACTATCCCTTCCTTTTTTAACTGACTACGTATATGGCCTTCATTTTGATGAGCCATCCGTTCATGCCACAATTTAAGTGACAAAGCTTGATTAACTGCCATATTAACCATTTTTCCAGCTTCACCTTGCACTTTAATACACATTTCGAATAATTGATTTTTTCGTTCTCCCACTGCTGCAACAGTACCATCTTTAGCCACAAATTCACATCGCATACTATCAGAAGTAAACTTCAAACCTTTGTCCAATGCACGACTTTGTGAAAACAAATGGACAGATATCTTTGGCACATAAAGCACATTCAAAAGATGTTTTTCGTTCCAATTTTTACCATCTGAAGCCAGGATATTAATATCACCGATGCCCATCGCATAAATTTGCTCTCCACTTCCTATCCTTATCCCAATAGGATCCGAAAAACTTCGATAGTTTACAAACCACTTCTTTTCATATGTCATATGATCGCTCGCCCCTGAATCAAGATACCATCGATTATAAATTTTCCCATCGTTGAGCATTAGTGCGTTTGAGTTCGATTCGCCTACCCTCTGTTCCTCACTTCTAGTTCCAGTCCATGTTTGTCTGTCATTAGCATTTACCCTTTGCAGCTCACCGCCAGTTCCAGTCTTCACTTCACCCACGATCTTCAAACAATTGCTAATAAGTGCGTCACCCCTTAGCACTTCACTTCTACTTCCAGTCCACACATTATTATGCACGCTTCCTCGCTGCTCCACATTTCTACTTCCAGTCATACCTTTATCAGCGATACTCGAAGAGCTAGAAACCAATGCGTTTCCCCTTACCACACTACTTCCACCACTTCCACCTTTTCTCTGCTCTGCAATCTTTTTTGGACAGTCTCTTTTCCAATGTCCATACTCATTGCAAGTAAAACACTTACCAGGCTTAGAATTTTTGTCTCTATGCCTTTGCCCTTTTTTCTTGGCGATTAATGCGGTTGTATTGGTTGTATTAAGAGTATGAGATGACATTCGCGCTTCTTCCATTACTAGTCGTGACGTCAAATTTTCAAGAGTTTGCTCTTCTTTGGCCGACGACTCCCACGCACAAAAAAAATGTTTGAAACTGACTGGAAGAGTCATTAATATTTTTGTTATAACCATACTCTCTGATACTTTCTCTCCAACATCTCTTAGTTGCCGAACGATGTTCTCCAACTTTGAAATGTGTGTTGCGACGTCATCACTCTGATCTTTTGTGAAGCTGTAGAATCTTTGAAGTAACATGTGGACATTAGCTTTCGATGATTGTTCATACACCGCCCCCAGCTTTGTCCACATTTCCCTTGCATTTGTGCAATTAACAATATGCCTAAGTGGAGTTGAACCAATGCTTGTAGCAATGATTCTTTGAGCCTTGCTATCCGATCGCATCCACGTACTTGCACGATCGTTAAACGCTTCCTCTTCCTCCTTTTGTGCCCGGACAGGAAAAGTGCTCAACCCATTCACATGATCAAAAAGACCTGATGCGTTTAACAAAATCGTCACTTGGAACTTCCATACTGCGTATTGCTCAGAATTTTGCAATTTTTCCACTTTAAAGAGCTCACTCTCCATTTTCTCTTTTCTTATTTAAAATGTACCAACGATCGTTATATCGTTACTTAAGGTTTCCCAAAAAAATCGTACCAAAAAAAATTTTAATAACCAAGGTAACCTTTAACTTTAACCTTATCAAAATTTAATTTCTAGCGTGTTCTGGGCCCATAACCTGTTATAATTTATAAAGAAAGAGACAAAAACGACTTCTATGAAGTATAAAAAGCGACTGACTTTATTATATGTATATAAGTAAAAGTAAGTTAAATAAATTCAATATATTTTAGTACAAAATGTATGTGGGAGCCAGCATTGCCAATAATGTATAAGTAATTCAAAATTAATTCAGTATTCTCAACAGTAAGTTATTCCATAATCGCGTTGTGCGACTAAAAAACGAATCTCTATATATGACGGTACGACCGAAGTTAGGCTCAAGGGTGAACTGATGAGCATTTCTAGGGAAGCGCGTATCACGGGTGAATTGATAAAGGGCAGGAATGCAACTGGCTACTTCGAGTGAACATTGCTTGTGAAAGAATCGATAAAACAAGGAAATACATGAAACATTCCGTCGGTGTTCAAGAGATGGGAATGAATCCATGATAGCTCTGTTTCCAATCAGTTTTAACGCCCTGTTCTGAATTCTGTCGAATAAATGGAGAGAATATTTTGCTGTGCCTGCCAAAACGCGTGAGTTATACTCGAGTTTCGGACGTATAAGCGCCTTATATGTAAATGGTAGCCAGATCAGAAGGAGTGAAAAATTTCTTACAGCGATATAGAAATCCTTAGCATTAAGCAGCATTCTTGGCGGTCAAACTTGTCAAACTTTTTTAAATTGCAGCTGGACGTCTTCTGTTCCTAGGATCTATAATAATAAATAACTACTTAAAATAAAACACAATCTAAACTCAAAATTTTATAATTAGTTATTTTCATTCCTTTGATATTTGTTCTGTTTTCTGTAGGAAGAAAGAGAAACTACATTTCTTTTTCTAATTGTTTTTGACATAGAATAGATGACAATAATTGGGACACTGTGACAGCTACTAATAATAATTATACAAAGGTTACATGAGCTTGTATTTATGTTACATTATGAAAGCAGTGATCTATTTGCGAATCTTGATAGCGAATATATTATTCAACTTTTTTTATATATTTTATTATTAACTTGAATTGTTAAAAAGTAATGAACTATGATTCAACGACTGCTGAAATATTTTCACAATATTTTTAGAGTATATTTGAGTTGGAGACCTGAATTTGAGAATTTGGTGAATCATACTTTGTAAGTTATAAACAGTTTTTCCATTTTAGTACGCATTTTCACTCGGAGAGTCTCGCTCGAGTAGTTAATTGTTTATAACTTTTTAACTAAGATTCACCAAATTCTGAAATTTGTCCACAGTCTTCCTAGAGTATGTTTGAGTTCGAATACTGAATTCCAGAATTTGGTGAATCATACTTTTAAAGTTAAAAAAGTTTTTTTTCAGGTCGGTACGTATTTTCACTCGGAGAGTCTCGCTTGAGTAATTAATTGTTTATAACTTTTTAACTAAGATTCACCAAATTCTGAAATTTGTCCATAATCTAACTAGTGTATATATGAGTTTGAGGACTGAATTCAAGAATTTGGTGAATCATACTTTTAAAGTTAAAAAAGTTTTTTTTTTCAGGTCGGTACGCATTTTCACTCGGAGAGTCTCGCTTGAGTAATTAATTGTTTATAACTTTTTAACTAAGATTCACCAAATTCTGAAATTTGTCCATAATCTTACTAGTGTATATATGAGTATGAGGACTGAATTTCATAATTTGGTGAATCATACTTTTAAAGTTAAAAAAGTTTTTTTTTTCAGGTCGGTACGCATTTTCACTCAGAGAGTCTCGCTCGAGTAATAAATTGTTTATAACTTTTTAACTAAGATTCACCAAATTCTGAAATTTGTCCATAATCTTACTAGTGTATATATGAGTTTAAATACTGAATTCCAGAATTTGGTGAATCATACTTTTAAAGTTAAAGAAGTTTTTTCAGGTCGGTACGCATTTTCACTCGGAGAGTCTCGCTCGAGTAATAAATTGTTTATAACTTTTTAACTAAGATTCACCAAATTCTGAAATTTGTCCATAATCTTACTAGTATATATATGAGTTTGAGGACTGAATTCCATAATTTGGTGAATCATACTTTTAAAGTTAAAAAAGTTTTTTCAGGTCGGTACGCATTTTCACTCGGAGAGTCTCGCTCGAGTAATAAATTGTTTATAACTTTTTAACTAAGATTCACCAAATTCTGAAATTTGTCCACAATCTTTCTAGAGTATGTTTGAGTTCGAATACTGAATTCCAGAATTTGGTGAATCATACTTTTAAAGTTAAGAAAGTTTTTTCAGGTCGGTACGCATTTTCACTCGGAGAGTCTCGCTCGAGTAATTAATTGTTTATAACTTTTTAACTAAGATTCACCAAATTCTGAAATTTGTCCATAATCTTACTAGTATATATATGAGTTTGAGGACTGAATTCCATTATTTGGTGAATCATACTTTTAAAGTTAAAAAAGTTTTTTCAGGTCGGTACGCATTTTCACTCGGAGAGTCTCGCTCGAGTAATAAATTGTTTATAACTTTTTAACTAAGATTCACCAAATTCTGAAATTTGTCCATAATCTTACTAGTGTATATATGAGTTTGAGGACTGAATTCCATTATTTGGTGAATCATACTTTTAAAGTTAAAAAAGTTTTTTCAGGTCGGTACGCATTTTCACTCGGAGAGTCTCGCTCGAGTAATAAATTGTTTATAACTTTTTAACTAAGATTCACCAAATTCTGAAATTTGTCCATAATCTTACTAGTATATATATGAGTTTGAGGACTGAATTCCATTATTTGGTGAATCATACTTTTAAAGTTAAAAAAGTTTTTTCAGGTCGGTACGCATTTTCACTCGGAGAGTCTCGCTCGAGTAATAAATTGTTTATAACTTTTTAACTAAGATTCACCAAATTCTGAAATTTGTCCATAATCTTACTAGTATATATAACCCGTTCCTCGATCACTGACTATAATTAGCGGTAGCCCAAAATAAGATGTAAGTTCATTGAGTGTCCGAATAACTGGTTGAGTTTTTGTTGACCTCACTGCTTTCACAACAAGATACTTAGTAAATGCATCAGAAATAGCTAAAACGTATGAATTTCCTTGTCGACTCTTAACAAACGGTCCCAAGTGATCAATATGAAGAGTTTTAAAAGGAATAGGATCTACATTCCA
Source organism: Chrysotoxum bicinctum (assembly GCA_911387755.1). NCBI lineage: Eukaryota > Metazoa > Arthropoda > Insecta > Diptera > Syrphidae > Chrysotoxum > Chrysotoxum bicinctum. The sequence goes on from OU426988.1 coordinate 108,472,909, forward strand.
AACACATAATTCACCTAAAGGTTTCCCTCCCACGCCTTTGTTATACGCACACGATAAACAAGATGATATATATTGCTTTACGTATCTTCGCATTCGATGAAACCAAAAATGCTTCAATATTCGCTGCATTGTTTTGTTAATTCCAAAATGTCCACCTTCATCATGACAATACTGCACCACTCGCCATCTAATATTTCTAGGAATTACAAGTTTCTTTTCACCATCAATTAGTCGATATAATCTTCCATCAATAATAGTAAAGTCCTCTCGCAGATGTTCTTGAGATGTTGTTCCGCATTCTGATGAAAGGATCTCCTTAATATTGATTAATTTCTATCATACTGTTGCATCGATGCGAACCAATCCTCCTTACTAATATCAATACGACTAATACTTCCTCTTACAATTTCAGGTTCCTTTGATGGCAAAGAAGGTGCTCGACTCATTGCATCCACATGTCTCATACGGTCAGCAGTACGATGTTCCAAAGTAAAATCATACTCCTGGAGCTTTAGCCACCATCTGGCAATTTTAGGCAGAAGCTCCTTCTGAAGTTTAGTTGTTGTTATTGCAGAGCAGTCAGTTATCACTTTAAAGGGCTTTCCAAGCAAATAAACCTTAAAACGTTCCAGCGTTTCTACTATGGCTAGTACCTCTAGCTCATAACTGTGATACTTCCTTTCGTCATTACTACATTTCCGACTAAAATAGAAAACAGGATGATAATTTTTCCCATCGGTGGTTTGCATCAATGTTCCCGCTAGTCCTATTGAACTTGCATCGGTATGGACTTCATGCTTAGCTGAAGGATCATAAATAGCCAAAACGGGTTCTGAAGATAATGCTTCCCTGAGAGCATCGAAAGCATCCGTCTGCGCTTTGTCCATAAAAAATTTGACGTCCTTCTTTAGTAGGTCAGATAACGGCTGTGCAATTATTGAATATTCCTTAACGAATTTTCTAAAAAATCCTGTCAATCCAAGAAATCGTCTTACATCATGAACGTTCTTTAATTCCGGAAAATCTTTTATGGAAGTAAGCTTTCCCTCTCCAGGAAGTATAGTATCATCTCTCACACGATGTCCCAAAAATTGTATCTCCTTTGCTAAGAATACACATTTACTTTTCCTTAGAGTAAACCCGCTTTCATTTGCAATACTCAAAAACTTTTCAAGTCGTTCAAGACCTTCGCTTACTGTTTTGCTGACAATCACTACATCATCCATAAATGCAAATGCTTCTCCTCTTTCCATTCGAGCTACAAGTGCATCCATCGCCTTTTGAAATTCCAACGGAGCATCTGCCAAACCATATGGTACACGATTGTATTCATACAGACCCTCGTCCGTAACAAATGCTGTGAATTTCTTCGAAGCCTCTTCTATTTCAATTTGGTGGTACCCCGATAACATGTCAACTACAGTAAAGTAACGGTTACCTGCCAGTCGCGCTAACATCTCATCCACCACAGGCATTCGAGTTGGATGTTTAACAGTAATGGAATTCAGCTTTCTAAAATCGACACAAAGTCGGAACTCACCATTCTTTTTACCCACAAGAACCACAGGTGAGGAATAAGGGGAATTGCTCTGACGAATAATATCAAAATCGAGAAGGTTGCCTACAATAGCCTTAACAGCCTCACGCCTTGCAAAAGGGATCTTATATGGTTTCAGTTGGAATGGAATATCAGTCGTTAGTTCGATCTTCATTTGCATAAAATTACATTTTCCCAAATTCTCCATTGATTCTGCAAAGCAATGAGAATATGCAGAAAGAATACTATCTAAGTGTTCGCGTTCATCAAAACTAAGATCATCGCCTAATTGTGCTGGTTTTTGTTCAACTCTGCATTTGCCCTCTTCTATGATGACTCGATTATCCTTGTGACAAAGAACATCGGTGCCCAAAAGGATGTCATTGTTGAGTAATTCATCTTCAACAAGGTACAAATCGGCCCTGTACTTCAATTCATCTAGCTTCAACTCACAGTTTATTTTTGAGAGACACCTGTACTCTCCCCCTGCAAATCCCTTCAGACTAATACCTACGCATGGTAAAACAATAGCTAATTTTTCGGCAATTGATTTTCTTATCAGTGACCTTGTGCTACCAGGATCAATAATCGAAGTTACCTCAGCTGAATCATTTATAATTACGTTTTTCAAAATTACACCTTCCTGCTGTTCAGCCAACGAATCGATTTTATTAATACTGCCTGAATTATTCTTAAAACAATTTGCTGCTACATGTCCCATACGATTGCATTTTGGACATCTGTCTCTTCTCTGCGGTTTAGTACAATTTACTGATATAATGCCCTGCCTCGTTACAATTAAAGCATCGAAAATTAGCTTTTTGACTACGCTGAGGTATAACTTGACGTTCCGGAACATATCTTTGTTCAGCAACAGATGCAGGTGCGACATATTTATAATCGTACGCTCGAATTGATTTCAATAAATCGGTCAAAGATGGAAAATAATGACCTGACAATGCATGTTGCATTTTTGCATCACCTAAACCTCGAACTATGTACCTAATTATTGCATTATCTTGCAACCCTGCCTTTCGTCCCATAGCAACCATTTGATAATAATAATGTTCGGGAATCTGACTCTTCCCACGGTGACAACTTGCCATTTCCAGATGAATATCAGCCTCATTAACGTCATTTGGAAAATCAGACAAAAATCGCTGCGTAAAATGATTCCATGTTATAAATATTTCAGGCAATCCATCAATCCATAATTTTGCGGCGCCTTTCATCTTTGCTGGTACAGCCAACAAAAGAATTTTCTCTGGCCACTGATATGCCTCTCTTAAATTTGCAATACGTTTAATAAATTGCTCAGAATTTAAAGATTTCTTATCCAAGGGATCAAATTCAGGCAGAATATCAATGACATCACGAATATTAGGTAATGAAGTTTGTACATACCTGATTTCATTTTGATATGGATCGTGGTTTGATGTTAAATGTTCTTCATGCTGATGTTCATTCGGCAGCTCAGATCGTTGAGAATAATATGCTGTGGTCTGCGATGTTGGTATGAACTCTGGTGCTCTACCAAATCCATAGTGTGGAACTGAATTAAAACCACTACCAACTCCAGATAAGTTTACGCCGAACTGGTGTCTCGGTGTTTGGTATCCTGCTAAAGAAGACTGCACATAACTGGATGGATGATTGTTATAGTGAACGTTGTGCGGTTGCGCAAAGGTATAAACTGGTGCCGGTGCTACAGCGGTGAGTGAAAAACTTATTGGTTTGGAAGCAGATGTTGTGAAAGCAGGAACAGTCTGTCCCATCGGCGTCTGAATCGGAGACGAATTGGACAACGGAGGCTGTTTCTTTCCGGACATCTGTTCAATCATCGTTTGGAGATCATCGAGTCGACTACTCAATCCATTGAAATCCAAATTTCCTTGTGGGGTTCCACAATGATTTCGTATACGTTTCTCCAAGTCAATCTTTTTCCCTGTTGTAGCAAGACCAAGCTCCTTGCATTTTTCTTTTAATTCTTTTACTGTTTTTGTATCCATTTTATATCGTTGGATTTTAGTAATCCCACTTCTGATATTGTCAAATAAAACTCTAAACAATTAAATTTTATTGTAATTCTTCTTCGTTTTATTTCGATAGCCGAGAACAGAATATAAAATCAGAGACCACTCACATCAGAGACCAGACTAGATGTTACACGTGCCGCCAATAAAAACATAATTTAAAAGGTTCGTCGCACTTTGCACCGAACCTCATTTCCGTTATACTTACAGATATACCTACTTTGCATTTTTTCCACGGAATCAGTTAACATATTTTTCTTTCCAAATATCATTTCACAGAACTGTTCCAAATATCATTTCACAGAATTATTTTATTTCATTTATGCAACTCTGCAACACAAATCAATTTTTCCATAGAATGTAATTTTTGCAAGCGTTACATATTTCATATACATTGCTAGGTTTAATGCTTTATTAAAACACATTGTTACTTTAGTCTTAAGATAGATTCGATTAAAGATTATTTTTTTATTCAAAATAAGATTTATTCATTTTTAACTGGCGCAGTCGGTAGGATACGGTATATTGTTATTTTAAGATAAATATACAGTAGTACGTATCAACGTTTCAACCGTGAACCAAAAAGAAAAAAAAATTACAGTTAGTGATCAAGTATACACGGGCGTACCCATAATAAATTTGCGCGACACCTAATGAACTAAAAAGAACAATTAAATCCGAACACGAAAAGTGCGTGTACATTCTAACGTGTGCTAAAAGTAATCGCTAAGTTAAAACAACAAATATAAAATCAAAAAGGAAGAAAAAAAAAATAAATCTAACAAGAAAAACTAAAAACTTTTTAACAAAAAAAAAAAAAAAAGAGGAGGAATAAACAACTTTAACTTTTAATCAACAACAGCAGCAAATAACTACAACTTGAGAAGGACAATCCTAAACAACTTTAACTTTTAATCATCAACAGCAGCAAATAACTACAACTTGAGAAGGACAATCCTAAACAACTTTAACTTTTAATCAACAACAGCAGCAAATAACTAAGGTCTGACTATATATATGTATTTTTTTTTATTATTATTATTTTACGTACATTTATATTTGAATACTTAATTTGAAATAATGAATAAACCCTCGTGTAGAATGTTATAATATGTCTGAAAGTGGTTCTTCGGTAGAAGATATTTCAAAACAATTAGAACAAGCTAAACAGAAAAGTGATCAGATTTCGGAGATATTAGGAAATTTTTTTTCAGAAAGTAACCAAGGAAACATGTTGACTGTAAACATTGACCCCCTTAAATATATATCTAAGCTCCCCGATTTCAATGGAGATTTTAGGGACCTACAAAATTTCATAGACTTAGTCGATAAAATTCACCCGATCTTAACAAATTATGACGAATTATCCCAAAGCATTTTCTCGGATTATTTAAAGTCCAAACTAAAAGGAAGAGCTAGGGAAGTCATCGAAATTAACGTTTATATTACTTCATGGACCGAAATAAAAGCGGCCCTAATTAATAATTTTGGAGATAGGTTAACTCTCGAAGAATTATTCGATGAGTTGAGAGCAGTTAAATTTAAAACTAACAGTATAGACTTTTTTAATGATATAAAATCAATATTAAGACGGCTCAATGTTAAAACAAAGCAAATCTTCGAAAATTCGGAAAATACTTCAGGTTTAATTAATTCCAATATAGAAAACAACAAGTTGTCAGCTTTGGTAATTTTTAAAAATAAAATGCCTGAGCCCATGCGCTCACTACTATGTTGTAGGAACCCAACCGATTTAGAAGGCGCAATCAACATCTTATACGAATGTGGATACGCACATTATAACCCGTTCAACAAAGCTACACATACACACTTACAATCACATAACAATAACGGACCGTTGAAATCCAATACATTTCGGCAATCTAAGCAATCTGACAATTCAAATGGTAGAACTTCATTCGATCAATATCGATCAAATAATACTAGAACACCATCGCAATCAAGACCACCTAACAATCATTATGGATCGTATCATCCTAATACGTCGTGGCAATCTAGACCACCTAATAACAATCAGTACGTCAAACCTCCATTCGATCACTACAGATCAACGGGTACAAATAATAACAACATTAACAATTATAATAACCATGCTAATAATCAGAACCACAACAATAATCAAAATCCTTTTAGAAATAACAATAATTATGAACCTATGGAAATAGGATTAACACAAAAAAGAAATAGAAGGAACGGCAATAATAGATATAATAGAAATAGTAACAATTTTTCAAACAACTACACTCAAAGCTATTTGACAGAAGCTGAAAATTTTCACTCAGTAGCCTCGGATGCAAGTTACCTTATATAACAATGGCATCAAAGGGAAGACCTTTGAAATTTATAGTTGACACGGGCGCAACCCACTCAATTATTAATCCAAATATATGTCATCCTAAGTGGCATACTACTCTACCCGAACCCATAAGCCTAAAAACACTTAGTCATAATGTCACAATAAAAGAAAAAGTACAGATCCCTTTATTTAGTGAATTAGGTGATAGTAACGAAAGAATAGAATTCTTTATTTGTCAGTTTCACAACGAGTTCGACGGTTTGATAGGAAACAACATTCTGTCTCCTTTGAAAGCACACATAGATTATGAAAATAATTTGTTGAAAACCGGAGATAAAATAATAACACTCCATTTTAACAGAAATAGTGATGCGGAAATTAAATTAATTGATGTAGATATACCTGTACAACAAAAACAAGGAATAGGATATATAAAGGAAACAATATTAGGAAACAGATTAAGAGTAGAGGAAGGAATTTACAACATAGACAATTATGTCATGTTTGCAAAGGCAGAAAAAGTTGGAAGCAACACAGATTTGATCCCCTTTGAAGATAAAGTGGACATTGAAAGCGTAGATTTCAATAATTTCAACATAATAGAAGAACAAACAGAAGGTATATCGTTATTAGAACAAATAAGAATTAATCATTTAAACAGTGAAGAAGAAAGAGAGTTAATAAAATTAATAAAACAATACCATGATATTTTTTCGAAGAAAACACATTTACATTTACAAGTGAAATATAACATACAATAAGAACAACAGACAATGTTCCCATACAGAGTAAGAATTATAGATATCCTTTTATACACAAGGAAGAATTTAAAAGACAGATTAACGAAATGTTAGATAATAATATCATTCGTCACAGCAACTCGCCTTACTCGGCTCCTATATGGATCGGCCCTAAGAAGGTTGACGCCAGTGGGAAACCGAAATGGAGGTTAGTGATTGACTACAGAAAGCTCAATCAAGTGACAGTTGATGACAAATACCCAATCCCGAACATTGACGATATATTAGACAAGCTTGGCAGATGCAAATATTTTACCACACTCGATTTCATCAGATTGAAATTCACGAAGCTGACGTTCATAAAACCGCTTTTAGTATTGAGAATGGACATTACGAGTTTCTCAGAATGCCATTCGGACTAAAAACAGCACCAGCCACATTTCAGAGGCTCATGAACAATGTTTTAGGAGATTATATTAATAAAATCTGTCTCGTTTATGTCGACGACATAATCGTCTTCTCGACTTCGCTTCAAGAACACATCGTATCTCTGACAAAGATTTTTAAACGATTAAGGGAAGCCAACTTAAAAATACAACTTGACAAATCGGAATTTCTCAAGAAAGAAACCGAATTTCTTGGTCATGTTGTCACACCCGATGGTATAAAACCAGACCCAAAAAAAATACTATGTGTACAAAATTACCCCATTCCAAAAACTATAAAAGAAATTAGACAATTTTTAGGTTTAACCGGTTATTACAGAAAATTTATCAGAGACTACTCAAAAATCGCAAAACCGATGACACTATATCTTAAAAAAGATGCAAAAATAAATATTTCCGATCCTGAATATAACAAATCATTCGAGACACTTAAAACTCTCATAGTAAACGACCCAATTTTAGTTTATCCAAATTTTTCGAAAACTTTTACCTTGACTACGGACGCAAGCAATTTTGCGATAGGCGCAGTTCTATCACATCCGATTTCATTTGCAAGTCGAACCCTAAACGAACATGAAATTAATTACAGCACAATTGAAAAAGAACTCCTTGCCATTGTGTGGGCAACCAACCAGGCCTTATTTATTTGGCAGAAAGTTCATTATCGAAACAGACCATAAACCTTTAACTTGGTTATTTTCAATAAAGGAACCGAATTCGAAGCTTATCCGTTGGAGATTGAAGTTATCCGAATTTGACTATGAAATCAAATATAAAAAAGGCACCACCAATAGTAATGCCGATGCCGTTTCACGTATTCCCCAAACGGAAGTAAATTTAATTGATAACAATTGCATTCCCATAAGTGAATCATGTATTAACATTTTCAAAAACCAATTCATAATCAGAAAATCTAAATCAGGAGCTACTCGAATGAACAATTTAAAAGTATTCGATAGGAATAGATGTACAGTACATACAAAAAGCCTAGACGAACAGTCAGCCATAGTATTGCTAAAAAATCATTTTAAGCCTGATGCTTTGAATGCAATACTCATTGAGGATGATCAATTTTATAAAATCATTGAAAAAGTTTTTCAAGAACATTTTTCAAACAATATTAAATTTAGAATTATTCGGTGCTTCAAACTGTTAGAAGATGTAACAGATGAAACCAAACTAGTAGATATAATAGAATTCAAAGTGTTATAAATGTCTAAAAGTCATATCCGATTTGTTTTTTTCTAACATGTGATTTATGTGGCAAAGACTCCCATTTGGACTGCTGCAATATTAGCAAAATAGACATGAAACTTATAAAATCTAATAAGAATTTATTTTTTAAATGTGATAAGTGCTTGCATATTCCACTGCAAATATGTATCAACAAAATGAGAGATCTCTCAGTGTATTTATTGGAAGATTCTCAGAGTGCAGTTGGGAGTTGCACAAATACTAATCCAAATCCGCCAAAATTGGATACGAGTCGTCATGTTCGTGATAAGACTCGTGCTCAGAGAATCTCCAAAGTTAGTGAGACTGAAAAACGGGTTTCGATTACTGCTGGAAGGAAGATTGCTCTTGCGGGAACATCCACTCCCCAAGATCGCAATTCTTTAAAAAATAAAATTCTAACTAAAAATTCTCTTTCTCCCGCTAAATCATTTCTCACTCCTACACAAACAAAATCAACTCCAAATTCTACCGTCAGGAGCCAGATTAATACCGATGCTTGCAATGAGATCGGTTTGGTGTCTCTTTCTACCACATCAGATGTTGATGAAAAAAATGTTGATGCTAAATCTACCCAAGCTACTGATGTTGATTTCAATGATGCGATCGAAGGTGATGCTGTTGCTGCTGCTGGTGGCGAAAATGGATGTGAAGCAATTGGTGAAAATGATGATGCTGCTGAAATACGAGTTGCTGAAACACGTGTTGATGTTGAAAGGGTTGAAGTTGCTAAAGATGTTGCTGTTGTTGTTGTTGATGCTAAAGTTGCTGATAGTGTTGTTGTTAATGGTGTCGAAGTTGATACTGCCGACGCTCCTGCAGCTGTTGCTGGACACATTGGATTTTCTGGTAAGCACAACCAAAAACAAAAACAGCTGGTAGGCAGCGATGTTAACGCTGTCGCATCGCTTCCATCTGTACCTAGGCTTCGATTTATTCACATCTCTCGATTAATGAATACAGTCACTGAAAAAGATGTTATAGATTTTGTTGCACACAAACTAAATTTGCCATCAAATAGTTTGGTTTGTTCTAAATTAATTAAAAAAGATGCGGATGTTTCATCGTTCCATTTCATAAATTTTAAACTTGGGGTCCCTGCGGGATCTTTTCATGATGTGCTTCGAGAGTCTATATGGCCAATAGGAGTTCAAATTAAACAATTTATAAGCCGTTCAAAAAACGATCTTGGCAAAACACTGGAGGTCGCAAAAACATAAACAACAATTTTCCTGCTTCTGAAACCAATACCTACTTTTCTATGTATTATCATAATGTTGGAGGTATGAGAACAAAGTCTCATGAATTTTTTACTGCTGCTGCTGACTGTTCTTATGACGTTATTGCCCTGACAGAAACATGGTTAAACGAAAAAATTTTCACTAGTGAATATTTCAATTCTGATTTCAACGTTTTTCGTAAAGATCGTTGTTACGAACGGACTGGCCAAAATAGAGGTGGCGGTGTTTTATTAGCTGTAAAATCTATTTACTTAAGTAAAGAAATTAATTTATCTCAAGATTCTGTTGAACAAATTTGTGTACGTGTAGATTTACCTATTCACTCCAATCTTGAAATGATTCATGTGTACTTTTTTGTTTCTTATATTCCACCTTTATCGCAATATGAAATTTATGACACTCATATCAAGAATATTACAAATATTGTTAAAAATATCGATGAAAATTGTTATTTCGTAATCGATGGAGATTTTAATTTGCCTAACGTAAAATGGTTGTTCTCAAATGATGAAAAAAGAATGTTTCCTGTTAATGTCACCAAAGATTTTGAATATAATGTGATTGATAATATAACTGCTTTAAATATGTACCAAATTAATAATATTCCTAATTCTTTAGGACGTATTTTAGATCTTATTTATATTGATAGTAATTTTGAAGCTCAATTAAATGAATCAAGTTTTAAATTATTGGAAAATAGTATTCATCACAATGCACTTGAGATTGTATTTAACTTTTCTGTTTTAAATGAATCAAAATTATCTAATATTGTTCAAAAGTATGACTTTAAAAATGCGAATTATGTGTCAATGAATATTTACTTAGAAACTATTGATTGGCAGCCAATTTTTAAGTGCTCAAATCTGGAGCTAGCTTTTACTATGTTTCGGAACATTCTAGAAAAAATTATTTCAAATTTCGTCCCTTTAAAACAAGTTAAAAATTCTAAGAAACCTGTTTGGTTTAATAAAAGTTTGTCCAGACTTAAAAATGTCATGAATAAATTGCATAAAAAGAGTAAAATTTTTGCTTCATTTCGTGAGCAATTCAGACAGGTAAGGAGAGAGTATGAATTTTTGAGAAAATTTATTTATAAGCAGTACATTTGCTCTCTTGAATCGAACATTAAAAAAAATCCGAAATGTTTTTGGTCATTTTTAAATACTAAACGTAAATCGCTTGGGATTCCATCTAACGTTTCATACAAAGGGGTAGCCTCAGATAATTTGAATGTTATTTGCAATAATTTCGCATCATTTTTTCAGTCAAATTTTATTGACTTGAAATTAAATTATGATAATCTGGAAAACTCACCTTCAGTTGTTGACGTTGGTAGTCTATATTTATCTGAAGACGATATACTAGCAGTTTTATCCTCTCTTGATGAGAATTTTTCCGTTGCTCCAGACAACATTCCGCCAATTCTTTTGAAGGCTTGTAGATTTAAACTTGCGGTTCCATTGTGTTTTATATTCAATATGTCTTTAAATCAAGGTGTATTTTTGGATACGTGGAAATATTCATTTATTACTCCTCTGCATAAATCCGGTTCAAAAAGTGCTGTTGAGAACTACAGACCTATTGCAAAACTTCAGTTGATCCCTAAAGTTTTCGAAGCAATAGTGAAAAACAAACTGTACTTTTTAGTTCAAAATCATATATCTCAGCACCAACACGGTTTTATGAGTGGAAGGTCGACATCGACAAACTTATCGATTTTTACCAGCTATTGCCTTGATCATATGGAAAAACATTTTCAAATTGACACCATCTACACAGATTTTTCAAAGGCTTTTGATCGCGTTCAACATAATGTACTAATAAAGAAACTTGAAATGTTTGGTTTTCATTCTGTGCTGCTTAGTTGGATTAAAAGTTATTTAGAGGACAGAAAACAATATGTCAAAATTGGTTGCGAGTTATCTAAGGAAATAGTGAACTTCTCAGGTGTACCTCAGGGTAATCACCTTGGACCGTTACTGTTTATTATTTTTATTAATGACTTGCCCAGCCTCCTCTCTTTTTCAAGATGCCTTTTGTATGCTGATGATCTTAAAGTTTTTAGCTGCATAAAATCGTTATCTGATGCAAATAATGTCCAAGCTGATCTAAATAAAATTCTTCAATGGTGTAAGATGAATGGACTCTTTCTTAACAATAACAAATGTAGTGTTATTACTTATTCAAAAGTACTGAATCCTTTCTGTTTTGAATACAAGCTTGATAGCCACTCTTTACAAAGAGTAGATTATCAGAAGGATCTCGGAGTGATTTTCGACTCGAAAATAAATTTTTCGCTTCACATCGATCATATAATTTCTAGAGCAAACTCGATGTTCGGTTTTATAGTCAGAAATTCAAAATGTTTCGAGGATCCTTATACAATTAAAACTCTTTACACGAGTATTGTAAGACCGTTGCTGGAGTATTGTAGCGTTATATGGAATCCTTCCACTAAGTCAAGTATCCTTCGTATAGAAAAAGTTCAAAAAAGATTTACTAAGTTTGCCTTACGTAAAACTTTTGGTTCTTTAAGTGTTCCATGTTATGAAAGCAGATGTGTTCTCATCGACCTAAAACCTCTCATTTTGAGAAGAAAATTAAATTCTGTACTCTTTGCTTATGATGTTCTCAATTCTATTATTGATTGTCCAGTGCTGTTGTCAATGTTTAATATGTATGCACCTGCTCGTAGTTTGCGACCAAGAAATGGTGATTTTTTATATGTTCCATATCATAGTACAAGTTATGCTAGGCACAGTCCAATCACTAATGCGTGCATTGATTTTAATGAATTTGATTATGCAATTGATTTTAATATGAATAGAAATGAAATTAAAAGAAAATTGATAAGCTTATTGCAAACACTATAACGTATATTTAACTTAATTAATTAATTTATCTTTTTAAAATTGTATATACATGTATTGAAAGTTAATTTTAATGGGTAGTCTTCATAAAGTCTTGTAACTTGAATGACGGTAATAAATAAATAAATAAATAAATAAATAGAGAAAGAACATTTAAGAAACAACCATAGAGGTATAACAGAAATATACAAAGAAGTAAAACTAAATTATTTCAACCCAAAACTACTAAAACGAATAACGCAGTATATAAACAATTGCGATGTATGTAATATTGAAAAATACGTTAGGAACCCTACCAAACCGTTATATAAAATTACAGAAACTCCCTTAAAACCCCACGAAGTTATACATGTAGACGTGTTTTACAGCTTAGAAAAGTCATTATTTTTAACTATAATAGATAAATTCACAAAACATGCTTGGGCAAGTAAAATTTCCAGTAGAACTTGGATTGAATTTAAGAGAGCCCTCTCTTACTATTTTAGTCAATTTGGATATGTAAGGACAATTAAAGTAGATAACGAACTAGGTTTTAAAGCAATTCCAATGAAAGAATACCTAGAAAATTGTAACGTAGAAATCCATTACACATCTAATAGTAATCAAACATCAAACTCTGACATTGAAAGACTACACAACACAATTAACGAACACATTCGACTTTTAAAACATAACGAAACAACTAAAGACGATACAGTCGAAGAAAAACTTTTAAAGATTATAACGTATTACAATAACACGATTCATTCCACAACCAATCGAAAACCCATCGATTTTGTTAATGGTAAAATACACCAAGACGAATATAAAGACATCCATGACATTATTTCTAAGAAAAAACAGAGAGTCATAGACAAACTAAACAAAAACCGAAAGGACGACATCCTGGAAAGTGGAAAGAATTTTATTAAGGAAGTTAGAGGAGGGAAAAACCACTCAAAATATCGAAAACTAAATACACACAAAATAGACGAAGACCATGTTATTGATTCGCAGAATCAAAACAAATATTATAGAACTCATATTAAATCAAGAAAAAAATACCAAACATGGACTTACCAACAGTTATGAACGAAATATAACGCATAATTTATTTACAGGATATAAAGATGACACTACCTTGGAATACGTTACTCGTATTACTTACATTACTGACGATAGCTAAAACTCAGGACATTCAACTTGCTGACCTTAATAGTAATAACGGATATGTTACTATAAACTTAGGACAGGCAAAAATATTTAAAAATTATATTAAAGTACTTCATATAATTAATGTAACAGAATTTGAGATTACTAAACAACATATTCATAGTAACATTTTAAAATTAGAAGACAAGACAGAATTGTTAGGACCCATGTTTACGACTATCAATCAAAATCTTCTACTATTAAAAGCAAAGATTGAAAACTTAAAACCCCATTACAAAACCAAGAGAGCACTCATGAACATTTTAGGTACAGGATTAAAATACATAGCTGGCACCATGGATCAAGAAGATGAAATCCAAATTAAAGAGAAACTTGAACAATTGAGTTCGGAAAGTAAAAAACTTATAAATGAAAATAATAAACAGGTTGTCATAAATAACTTAATAACAGATCAAATTGCTAACATTACCAACCACATTAAGAAACAGCAACAATCCATTGAAACATATTTGAACACATATAATCAAGAACTTATAGGAAAAGTACAAACAATTGAAACCGAACTAGAAGTCATGCAATATTTATATCAAATAAACAATGATATTTTACTCCTCAGAAATCACATCGATGATATAGAACAAATCTTATTTTCCAGTAAATTAGGAATCTTAACGAGAAATATTCTGAGTCAAGAAGAATTAGCTTTAGTTCCAGATTTAGAAAACTTAGCCGAAATTAAATTAACAGTTACAACCTACAAAGACCAGATCATTATTGTATTACTATTACCACAAATATCTGATCACAGATTTTCACAAATACGTATAGAACCACTTTCAGATAAAGAGAACATGACGGTGATGTTTAAAATTAAGGACGTCCTGATGGATGAAGATAACAATATTTTTGAATTTCCTGTTAAAGAAATCTCGTTGAAATATCTGATGAACATTGTATTCAACAAATATTGCAATCTAAAGAAGCAATTTGTAATAAAATCAAATCAAACATAACAGAAATAAAAGAAATAACAACAGGCATTATTTTGTTAAGAAATATTAAAGAAAGCCACATTATACAGAATTGTAATAAGCAAGATATAAGATTAAAAGGAAACTACTTAATTAAATTAAAAAATTGTAAGTTAAGCATACAAAATAAAACATATCAAAACTTTGTAAAAACTATTCATGATAAATTTGTAGTGCCAAATTTCATTACTAAAATAAGTGACAATAAAACTATACCATATTTGAATCTCGATGAATTATACCTTAAGCACATTGAAAATAGAGAAATAATAAAAAACATTTCAAAAAATAATAGAACTTTCATGCTCGTATTCACCGAGCGCTCCTAAACGGCTCTTAACTTTACGAGGCTCTTAACTTGAAATTTCTGTGGGGTATTCACCAACCACTCGCAAGTGTTTTTCGAAGTTCGAAAATGAGAGCCACTCTCTCTTGTTCAGGCATACCCAAACTGTGAAATGTTGTGTATTGTTGGTCTTGACAGCAAATGGATACTCTTCTACTTGGCATTGCTCACATGGATTCGAGTCAAATGCGTGCGTGGCACACGCACAAGCGAACAAACTTTCGAAGAGAGCGCTCGTAAGTTAGGAGTGGTCGGGACCACTCCTAACTTTTAAGAGGGCTCGTAGATCTTCACTAATATTGCTTGGTGAATACGTTTATGAGCTTCTTAAGTTATGAGCGCTCGGTGAATACCGGCCTCAATGTTTCATCATTAAGTACAAACATTTTTGTAATACTATTTGCATTTATTGTAATAACAATTCTTATGAAAAAAATGCAAAGTAAATCCATTGTAGAAATTTCGCCGGAGCCTCAATCTAACGGTGGGGGTGTTACACGTGCCGCCAATAAAAACATAATTTAAAAGGTTCGTCGCACTTTGCACCGAACCTCATTTCCGTTATACTTACAGATATACCTACTTTGCATTTTTTCCACGGAATCAGTTAACATATTTTTCTTTCCAAATATCATTTCACAGAACTGTTCCAAATATCATTTCACAGAATTATTTTATTTCATTTATGCAACTCTGCAACACAAATCAATTTTTCCATAGAATGTAATTTTTGCAAGCGTTACATATTTCATATACATTGCTAGGTTTAATGCTTTATTAAAACACATTGTTACTTTAGTCTTAAGATAGATTCGATTCAATAAAGATTATTTTTTTATTCAAAATAAGATTTATTCATTTTTAACTACTAGACTCGTCGTTATTTTAAAAAAGAGTTTGACATATATATTTCTCGCTGAAGGCGACATCTCGTTGTGATTATAAAATATAAATCTAATGGCCAGTACACATGGCAGTAGTGCCATGTTCATAAAGATGACTTGACAACTTATTTGTCAGCTCATTGAAAGATAATTGTCAGACATTGTAAGATCTTACAATATTGTAAGATCTTCCAATCATGTACACTTAGCTTTATGCTTATGTTTGTTGATTTTCAAATGTTTTTTGTCTTTTTTCTTTACACTGTAGGTTACACTACCTTACCATAAAAAGCCATCTACTTGCCAGAGACAGAACTAATTTTTGGATCCTTGAAATAGATCCAGATCTTTGAGTATATATAGTTTTGTTCAGTGAATAAAAGTTTAGAGTAGAACAGAGCAGAGTAGAGCAGAACAGAGCAGAGCAGAACAGCTTCCATGAGAAATGTCAGACAAGTAAGAACAGTCAGTTATCTGTTCTACCTTTCTCTAACTAAAAAGCGAGGGCAAGAAATCTTGTTCTAAGCTGTTCCAAACTGTTCCAGACAGACTCATTGAACAGCAAATCAGAACAGTTTAGAACAGAAAATTTCTCATTGAACAGCATAAAGGTGTACTTTTCTGTTCCAAACTGCTCTAAACTGTTCGGAACAGCGTCACTGAACAGAACTTATAATATGGATGGTTCGTTCCTATCCTTAATGCATTGTAGTACTGACAGTTTTGATAGGGGTCGCTGTCTCACTTTCTGTAAGTTAAGGATACAGTTGTATGCTGTCAATTTTGTATTTACTTTCTCCTCGCACATCGTCGCATGTGATATGAAGCACTTGGTAAATTTTTAGTCTTGTTTGCAAAAAATCGAAAAAAACGGATATCAATAAGCTTTGTGAATGTTTTAATTCTTTACAAATTATACGTAAAAATAAGATCAAACTTTAAAGTGACTGTTCATTGCTGGTTTTTCAATCAAAATAGTTACGTTTCCTACTTGGAGGCGAATAGCTTCCCCACAATGTCATCAATACAATGTATTTACCAAGGATGGCGACTACAATCGGGACATCTATCAACAGCTGGACTGCAGTAATTTACCCTCGACTAAAATAGATGAACAGCAGAATGTTCGCTGCAAGCGGCTTGTGTCACCTTTGTAATGAGATAAAGATTGAGAAACTGGCACAATTCGAACCGAAAAACGAGTCCAAATTCGAAGACGAACTCAAGGTGTGTTGAGTCTTAGTTGGATTTTTAAAAATAAATTTGTAGAAATATTTAGCTTGAAAAAGTTTTAGTGTTTATTTGGTTGTTTAATGATTCGAAAATATTAAATAATAAAATGTTTTTAACTTCCCATAGGGAGTTATTGTAATCGGTCCGATTTGTCAAATTGGAATTTTTGACATTTCTCGACGTTTCAATATATATATCAATCATTTTTAGAGAGATGTCTGTGTGTGTGTGTACGTACGTGAGTACGTTCGTACGTCCGTACGTTCTGGTACCATTTTTCGTCGTCGATATCTCAAGAACGAGTAAAGATATCGACTTAAAATAAATTTTGTTTAATAGATAATAACTTCGAAAGAGACTGAAAGGGCGTTTATTAAAATTCAGTGAGTAGTTTTTTCACTATAACGGTTTGAAAAAAAAGTAAAAATTTTGGTTAGTTTCAAATATCTCACGAAAAAATAATGCTATTGATTTCAAACAAAATTTAATGTACTCATTATAAGGTCATACAGATTTGGTATGAATTTGGAAGAAAATGAACATACCGTTATTTTTTTAAATACAAAAAACTGAAAAAAAAAATTTCATAACCCAGATATTCTAAGAACGGAAAACAATTTGAAACTCAAAATTATTTTATTTTACGAAAAATAACGTGTTTGACAACTGGTGAAAATTTCAAAAAAAAATCAGTTTACAGTTTTTTTTTACAAAAAATAAAAAACTATATAAAATTCTAGATTTAAGGCTATTTTTATCGTGGTTCTGAGACATTTTAATGAAAGAACAATTTTCGGACTTACCGCGATTATTAATTATATTTTAATCAAATTTGTATTTGATTTTTCCCGACGTAGACTTGTAGACTAACCGAACATATAAGAGCCATACAAAAGAACGAAGTAACAAAATCGGCAATATGTGAACATTTAGCTTATAATGAGGATCATTTTATACGTTTCGATAAAGCTAAATCAATCTCCACAGAAAGATTTTATGTCCCCAGGATAGTACGAGAGGCAATCGAAATAAAAATGCACTCAAACTTCAACCGAGACCAAAGTTTTAATCTCTCTGGGACATGGGATCCTCTGATACACAGATTAAAGCTTGATAGAATCCAGGCTAAAAACAAAAACAAACACACAAATCAAAACAATCTGCCAGCTGATGCTGTTAGCTTTGCCTGCTCACAAGAGTATATTAATTCACAACAACAATCAATGCAGTTGCAACAACATGTACCATCTCAACTGCAAGCACAAACGCACCGGTACAATCTACGAGCAAGAACAAGAGAAGAATAAAACAACAACTACCTACAAGCCATCAGTCAAACCCGTGAGCACGACAAGTGAAACCCTGTCGAAACATCGGGAAAAATCAAATACAAATTTGATTAAAATATAATTAATAATCGCGGTAAGTCCGAAAATTGTTCTTTCATTATATAAAATTCTATTGAAAATTGGTAAAAATTGTTTTTCGACTCAAATTTCTCGAGAACTAGTAGTTATATTGACTTCTAATTTAGTTTATTTTATACATAGTATAATATTGTACAATTAGTAAAATGTTGACAAATATTGAATCAATAGTTAAATAAAAAAACTATTGAAAATTCTAGTGAAAACTAGTTAAAATTGTATTTCAAGTCGAATTTCTTGGGAATGAACACCGATAGTGCCTTCTAGGCCGGTATTCACCGAGCGCTCATAACTTAAGAAGCTCATAAACGTATTCACCAAGCAATATTAGTGAAGATCTACGAGCGCTCTTAAAAGTTAGGAGTGGTCCCGACCACTCCTAACTTACGAGCGCTCTCTTCGAAAATTTGTTCGCTTGTGCGTGTGCCACGCACGCATTTGACTCGAATCCATGTGAGCAATGCCAAGTAGAAGAGTATCCATTTGCTGTCAAGACCAACATTACACAACATTTCACAGTTTGGGTATGCCTGAACAAGAGAGAGTGGCTCTCATTTTCGAACTTCGAAAAACACTTGCGAGTGGTTGGTGAATACCGCACAGAAATTTCAAGTTAAGAGCCTCGTAAAGTTAAGAGCCGTTTAGGAGCGCTCGGTGAATACGAACCCTAAAGTATGTTGTTTTATACATCGATACCTTCCCGTAAGAATGTATATAAAGCGACATTTCTAAAATTGTTCAGGAAACGAAAAAACCGAAGAAAGTTCTAGTTGAATCATAGTGTGCTAAGAGACAATTTTGATTAAACTAACTGACATCTAACAAAATTTTTTATTGCTTAGCATAAGGGGTATTCATGTAAGCGCGGAAAACCCTCGTAAACCTCGTAAACCAGATAATTTTATCTCCGCAGAAACGAGCTGTCAAAATTTGTATGGGAAAAAGTTTCTGCAAATCGCATAAAATTATCTCACAAATTTGCTGCGGAAAGTGCAGAAATAAACCTCGTAAACTAAAGAAGTATAGATTCTGACTTTTAATTTGACATTTCACAAAATATTTCCCACATTTACGCAAGTATTTCTTATGGGGTGTTCATGAAAACATGCTGCGGAAAGTTCTATCTTTCTACAAAGCGGAAAATTATCTCGTTACATGAATACCCTTATAATTTTTTTGGCGGATAATACAAATTTCAGGGGGCAACATTATTTTAATGAGAAAACATCTTAAAAAAATGTTTGTTTGAATTTTACAGCTAAAGTTTGTTTCGCTGAAAATTTGGTTATTTGAAAAAAACTAAATATAAAGTTTTCAAGACCACAAATGGGAAGTTATCAGTGTGGGTCGCACCCAGCCTCTTTTTTTGTTTGTTAATTTGTATGCTATTCTTTTGTTCTAACTTAGTATCTTCCCGCAAGGCAATCAATCCTGCCAAAAAATTTTTTTTTGGTTGCCGCTGTCAAATAACTTTGTCTTACACAAATTTGAGTAGCGCCTCCTATGATAGTCACGCCTTTGGAATAGAAACGAGCCCTCCATATTATATATACTCAAAGATCCAGATATAGAACAGGATGCCAAATTGTTTTTGTAGTAAATGTAAGAAATTAATCCAGATCCATATTGACACAAGGAGTCACGGCACCTGGTAGTCAGCGCGTGAACCGCAACCAATGGCGAGTAAAAGTGTAGTAAAGTACCTTGGCATCTGGTTGGATCAGTGTTTGTATTTCGACAGACATATAAATGCTGCTCTGAACAGGGCTAGGGGAGCCTTTGCCCTGACGAAACGGTTGTTTTACAGCAGCCGGCTTGACAGCAGAGTGAAGGTGATTTGCTACATGGCCCTCATACGGCCGATGATTGCCTATGGGTGCCCGGTGTGGTTCAACGTTGCCCCATCTCAAATGGAAAAGATTCGGGTGTTTGAGAGGCAGTGTCTTAGACGTTGCCTTGGATTACACAGAACACCAGAGTCGGAGTACAAACATTATTATTCCAACGAGGTTCTATACAACGGGGCCAACATTAACAGAATTGATAATTTTTTGATAAAGCTGATTCGGGGTCACATTGCAAGAGCGATGTCCTCGACTAACAACCTAATTTTTGGGGCTTACTACCC
This sequence comes from Chrysotoxum bicinctum, assembly GCA_911387755.1. NCBI lineage: Eukaryota > Metazoa > Arthropoda > Insecta > Diptera > Syrphidae > Chrysotoxum > Chrysotoxum bicinctum. Next base: position 108,493,527 of record OU426988.1, read on the forward strand.
AAACAACGATTATTATGAGAGTGTACGTATAAGCGGCTTTATCCCACCCGATGCATTTCTCTACTTAGACAGTCGAGGGCTGATCCAGGATAGAATGGCGATTCCGCTAATCTACCACGTCAGCCGGAGGACTGTGGATAGGCGGCTCCTTTATAGTCGAGACGTCCTCGCACAAGATGGAGCAGAGCGCCTTCGGTTCAGTAGGACTGTGTCCGATCGGGACCGGAGGGACAGGGTGAGACAGGAGAACCTGTTTTGGTGGTTGTGCAATAATGATAGGGAAAGTTGACAAGGACTTTTGTATGTCTTGGCCGACTTACATAGATTTAAGTGTACGTTTTAGGTAGGGACAGTCGGGGTGGCACCAAAAAAAAAAAAAAAAAAAAAAAATTGCTGCTGTGGCTATTCTAGTTTTTTAAGTAGTTTAGGTTTATTTTAAGTAGTCTTAGGTAGTTTTAATTAGTTTTACTGTAGTTTGTAAGTTTTATATATAAAATTTAAAAAACAAGTTCAGAATCCGAGTTTTTTACATTTTCTCGAGAAAACAAAAAAATTGATATACATAATTTAAATTAAAAATAGTCTTTAGGCCGAAAGGTAGTAAAATTAAGATACAGTTTAGCTTAGAGCGCCCGCATAGGGCCAGTAAGTTAGTTATAACATCATCATCATCGGCTCGACAACCGGGTTCCGGTCCTGGCCTCTTTCAACAAGTCTCTCCACCTATCCCGGTCTCTAGCCGACGCCATCCTGTTGCGCACCCCAAGGCTTCGGGCGTCCTGGTCTACGCCATCTCTCCAGCGCAAGCATGGTCTACCACGCTGCCGTCTACCATAGAATGTACCACAAAGAACTTTCCGAGCAGGCTCCTCTTCGCTCATGCGAGCTAGGTGCCCTGCCCACCGGAGTCTACCGAGCTTAATTTTTGTCACGATATCTGCTTCTAGGTAGATTGCGTACAATTCATGATTGTACCGTCTCCGGAATCGCCCTTCCTCACATATGGGGCCAACAATTCTCCTTAAGACTTTTCTCTCGAACGCAGCTAAGAGGTCGGAGTGCCTTTTGCTAAGCACCCAAGTCTCGGATCCATATGTGAGTACTGGCAGGACCATGGTCCTGTACAGCAGTAGTTTTGAAGTTATGGTGAGATTTCTGGATTTGAAAAGCTTTGACAGACTATAGTAGGCTCTGTTGGATTTGAGAAGCCGCCCGCGTATTTCTTCTTCTATATTGTTATCGGCTGCTACTATTGACCCAAGGTATTTAAAGGATTGCACCACTTCAAATTCGTGCTCCGCAACCTTGATTGTTTGACCAACTGTTCCTCTCGCATTCGACGCCACCATATACTTTGTTTTACCTTCACTAATGTGCAGCCCCAGATTTTGTGCCGCCTGCTCGATCTGGATGAAGGAATCGTGTACAGCTTGTTCGGATCTTCCGATGATGTCAATGTCGTCTGCGTAAGCTAGTAACTGGCTGGACCTGTTGACGATGGTCCCTCTTGTTGCCGTGCCAGAGTCACGGATTGCTTTCTCCAACGCCAGGTTGAAGAGGAGGCAGGCCAAACCGTCCCCTTGTCGGAGTCCATTAAAGATTTTGATTGGTCTGGATAGCAATCCGGCTATTTTTACTTGGCTTGTTACGTTGGTCATGGTCAACCTACATAATCGTGTCAATTTATTTGGGATGCCGAATTCTCTCATGGCTTTGTAAAGTTCTACCCTGGCTATGCTATCATAGGCGGCCTTAAAGTCTATAAACAGATGGTATGTTGGGATGTTAAATTCTAGACATTTTTCCATCGCCTGCCTAAGGGTAAAGATCTGATCAGTTGTTGATTTGCCTGGAATGAAACCACACTGATATTGTCCGATGACGGTTTTAGCGTATGGGGTTATCCGGTCTTGTAGGATAGAGGAGAGTATCTTATAGGCGGTACTCAACAACGTGATACCTCTATAATTGCTGGACGTTGTGACATCTCCCTTCTTATGTATGGGGCATATTATGCCTTTTCGCCAGTCTTCTGGCATTTCTTCTTGCTCCTATACGTGCACTATAATATAAGTTAGTTATAAGCTATTGGATAATTAGGCTAGTTTTTTATGTCTAGCTTTAAGATAGTTTTAAGATTAAAAAAAAAAAAAAAAAAAAAAAAAAAAAAAAAAAAAAAAAAAAAAAAAAAAAAATCAGCGCGTGAACCTTCAATCGGAGATAAATTTTTTTCGGTTTGACGTTCAATGTATTTCCCTTAAGAAAAAAGCAAAAAATGGTCGGAAAAACAATTTAACTAATCAAATTTATGTGAACCGGTATGCATTTTATGATTTTAAAAGAATAGCAATATGTGTTAATTTCTAAATCAGGTTAAAAATATAGTAAGAAACTTAATTAGTCTTTTGTAATTTGTCTTCCAAAATCGTAAACATATCGTATGTGAATGACAGATGAAACAATTTTTTTAAAGAATCAATTTGTATGGTCTTCTTTGACTAGCCGTATTTTAGTCTCAAGATAGAATATTTGTCCTTAAATCAATTATTATCTATTTAATTAAAAATAAAACAAACATAAAACCCCTGTTTGGCCTGGCCAATTCTAAGTCAGCAATTTGTTTAAGTGTAATTAAATTACTAAACAAAAAAAAACAAATGTAACACAAAAAACAATAAAGCTTACTAATACTACTTCTAATAATTTTTCAATTCAATTCGGTCGGTGTACGTGGTTTAGTGTTTTCATGTTTTGTGAAATTTTTTATTTTTTCTTGTAAACAAGTTTCTATGATAAAAAAGGCAAATTAAAAATCAGGAAAATGTAAGAAACTTTTATATTCATGTGTATCCATTTTTTTTAAGTATTTGTTGTTGTTTTCTTGCAATTTCTTTACTTGTTTTGAGTACAAATTGCACAGTATTAATTATGTTTTTGATATATTTTCCACCTGATTTAGAAATAAACACATATGTATTATTATTCTGTTAAAATCATAATATTGATACCCGTTCATATAAAATTAATTAGTAAAATTTATGTTTTTCGAGCCTCTTTTTGCTTTTTTCTCATAGGAAATACATTGAACAACAAAGCGTAAAAAAATTTATCTGCATTTGTCAGTACACACCCTGACTTCCAGGTGGTGTGGAAAGCAACTTACCAGGTGCCAATAGATCCGTAGATAATAAAACGCACCTATTGAGTTCATATGGAAGTATAGGCAAGGCATAGAAAAATAATTTATTTTGTTATTTTTTTCTGGTCGTTGCCATGACGAAAACATCTAATTTTGCTAACTCACTCCCCATATTGTTATCAGAATCAATACAATAGCCGCGTTTTATTATCGCCAATGATCCAAATAGATTTACCATCGAAAATAAAACCATACGCATCATAGTGACATTTGTGTTGTATGCTCACCTCTCTTTTCCTTACACTTGTTGATTTTCAAATGTTTCTTGTCTTTTTTCTTTACACTGTAGCTTATAGTACCTTACCATAAAAAGCCATCTTCTCACCAGAGTAAGAACTAATTTTTGGACCTTTGAAATAGTCTAGATCAGCCATACTCAACGTTTTTTTTAAATGGGCCACAACCACGTTTCTGTTACGACACTTCGGGCCACAATCAAAATGTATGTACATGTATATTTTGCGTAAATAATAACACATATTTTAAAAATTTTGTATTTATTTTAAAAGAAATAGTTTTAATGCGATTTTTGATATTGGGAACACGGTTTCAAAACTTTGTTAAGATCTGGCTTGTTGCTGCATGCCAAACTTATGACATCATCCAAATGGGAGTCCGTTAGTTTGTTTCGGTACATATTTTTGGCATATTTCATTCGCGAAAACGATGATTCGCAAACGAATGTAGATCCAAATAATGTTAAAAGAATTTGGGCACTTCTTTGCACGAATTTATATTTTTCGGGAACAATGCTCCAAAATTCCAAGTATTCCCGTTTTTCCCTTTTTTCTTTGAACAGAACTTCAAGGTTGGAATCATTTTTGAAATCAATGAACTCATCGAATAACTTTGCTTGGTCTTGATTTAAAGCAGAAGCCAGCTGTGAGATAGTCGCTGTTTCCAGATGCCAAGGGTTTTCGACAAGCATTAAACATTTTTTTATTTTTCTTAAATCATGAAATCTTTTTTCAAATTCTTTTGACAGTGATGTTATGTAATTTAAAATTTTAGAGCAGTTTTCTTCAGAGTCGGAAAATTTTGATATTGTTTATTTTGTATTTATTTTGTATACTTAGTTTTTCTTCAAAAGAAAATATTTTACTCGCCATCTGTGAGATTAAGTTATTTGGACCTTGTAAATTCCGGTTGAGGTTATTCAGTTTTTCGGTGATATCGCAAAGAAATGCTAAAAGACACAACCATTCATCATCTTGCAATTCTGAGTAAACTTTCTTATTTTGTTGTAAAAAGAGGATTATTTCGTGGCGTAAGGAAAAAACCTTTCCAAAACTCTTCCTCTGCTAAACCATCGCACCGAGGTATGCAAAAGAACGTCACCATACTCACTTACTAGTTCTTCTAAAAGGCTTTTAAATTTCCTGCGGTTCAATTCTCTCGCTCGTATATAATTCACAATATCAATAACAATCTTCATCACAGCTTCGATTTTTAGATTGACGACACGTGCCGCCAAGTTCTCTTGATGAATAATGCAGTGAAATGTAATTAAATTAAATAATGTATCCATTTTCGGATCCAGTCATGGAAGGACACCCATCCGTACATACACTACTATTTTTGTATGTCAATTTCATTGTGCTCTAAAAATTTTGAAATAGTATCAATGTAATCTACACCTCGGGTTTGACCTTTCATTGAAAGGAATTTGAAAAAGTCTTCAATGATTATATTCTGTTCCGTGCAATATCTAACAAACATCGAGCATTGAGATGTTGCCGAAATATCGGTGCTGGAATCGAAAGCGAAGCTAAAAAACTTACAGTTCTTAACATTATCTATTAATGAATATATTTCGAAATATCTTCAATTCGTCTCACACATGTTAAATCGGACAGCTGTAGTTTTTTTTATTTCAGACAGTATTTGTTTCTTGTTGCTAAACTTATCAAAAAGTATATCGGCAGCACTTACAAAACATTGTTTTACAATTTCTGCATCGGTAAATGGTTTCATGTGCTTACCAAGAGTATAATAAATTTCATAAGATGCCTTAGTTACCGCAGAGTCTTGGAATAAGGCGACGGACATAACATTTTGTTGCTGTTGTAATGACCTTTAACTTTGAAGAAACTCCTGCCATTATTTATACGGTTTTTTCTTGCTTGTCTGTTGAATAGATATCTACGAAAGTATATTTTGCTCACGCTATTCTGGAATCGCGAGATATTTAAGGTAGTTGCCAAGGATTTTATTAAATCATGCAGCGGGCCAGCTTTTATAAGCTCGAGGGCCGCATGCGGCCCGCGGGCCGCAGGTTGAGTATAGCTGGTCTAGATAGACAACAGGATCACAAATTGTTTTTGTAATACAATGTTAAAAATTAATCCAAATCCGGATTCACATAGAACCGTACCTACATATTAAAACGGTATATACATACGTTCCACATTAACTCACCATTCATATATTTGATGACATCAGCGTCACGCAACATCTTTACAACGATATATAAAAAACGTCTCATAATAGTACTATAGATTTCATATACAATGCCCATAAACACAAAATTTACAGTCCGATTCTGCCGTTGTGAGGGGTCACAAGTCACAAGCTCGTGTGACTTGATTCCTTGTGAGCATAGTTGCGACTCGATAACATTATTGGAATTCTTGGATAGTCCTCACAAGAAAACTCACAACGAAATTCAACACAGCATGGTGAGACATGTAGTGTCATTGATGGATTTTACCCCTTCGGGTAGGGGTTCAAAGAATATACCCGAGGTAGGCATGCCTGTCGTAAGAGGCGACTAAAATCCACCCTCCGTATACCGAGTGTAAAGTATACAAAATATGCAATGAACAAAACGGAAAGATATAGTACCCCAGGTGGCAGTCCAGATACACTGGAAAATCCACCCTCTTCGGAGGTCGGCTCTACGGATTCTGGGGAGAGCCAATTATTGCATTTGATAAACCCTTTCTTAAGAAAACCAAGGGTTAATCGATCACCACCAACTAGATCGAATGTCTCCGGGAAAAAGAGTCCCCCGGTAACGCCAGCGAGCGTAAAAATCGACTCAGCGAAATCAAAAAGCCTTGCGGAGGACAATAATGAACTTCGAACAAAGCTTGAAGTAATGGAGAAACTCTACCAAGAGTTGAAAAAAGAAATTGATCTTCTGCGTGAAGAGAACATGATGTTGAAAACCTCACATCTTCAAAACAGAAACGCTAGTCCACCACCTCCAAATATTTGTCAATATGAAACTGACGAAGAAGAGCTAGCTCGTGAAACGGAAGGAATACAGAGAAGACCTACCAAAAAACGTAAGGCTGGCTCCTCACCTGAGGTCATCCAGCCAAAAGTTAAAACGAGACAACCTCAAGGGAAGAAACTACCAGTTAAGATAAGTCCTCCACCACCTATTAACATCGTTGGTCAATCGGACTATAGTAAATTGCTACCAATTCTTAAAGAAACGTTGCAAACGAATTTTAAGGTTACCTCGCTACATAATAATACGTGGAAAATCAATGTAAATGATTCTGATGGTTACCGGACACTGTCTAAGAAATTAAATACCGAAAAGATCGAATGGTATACTTTCTCTAATAAATCAGATAGGCCAATACGTGTTGTAGCTAGAGGTCTTCATCCTTCGTGTACAAAAGAGGACGTTATAAATGACCTTAAAGAAAAAGGCTTAAAGATTCTGGATGCAACAAACATTATCAAGAAAGAGAAACAAAAATCGCAAGAGAATAAAAATGAGTATGTCAGACGTGGACTTCCTCTTTTTATGCTAAGCTTTGACAAAGCAGAAAATCTTGAGAGTATTTACAACATCAAAACAATACTGAATATGGTAATTAAAATAGAACCTCTGCGTAAAAGCACTCGATTGATTCCCCAATGTAAGCGTTGTCAAGGTTTTAATCACACGCAAACCTTCTGTCGAAAAGATCCTCGTTGCGTTAAATGTGCGGGGAAACATTCATCAGACGAATGCCGTCTTGACAAGCAATCTCCAGCAACTTGTGTCAACTGCAAGGAAAACCATCCTGCAAACTATCGAGGATGCGAAGTTGCTAAAGAAATTCAAAAAAGGCGTGATACACTGAAGAAGAGTGTACGGCCGAAACAAAAACCAAACAAAGATAAACCTAAAACAAGCCAAATTAATTTAATTGACAAAAGGGCTAGTAAGTCTATCAACGAAAACACGAAACCCAATGAAACTAAAGATATAAACGAAAAATCCAAACCAAGTACTACGAATACGTATGCCCACGTGGTATCAGGGTTTAGTAAGTCTATCAAAGGGAAAATGAAACCCAAGGAAACTAAACCTCAAAACGCAAAACCCAAACCAAGTCATACAAAAACGTATGCCAAAGTGGAGTCACAAAACCAGGAACAAAGTACAAACATACCTGACCCAGTTTCCCAAGTGTTTTCTTTGATTCTTGCCAGACTTGAAGAGCAAAGCAGGACGAATAAACTTATATTTGAAAAATTAAGCATGCTTGAGCCTAAGACTCATACATCTCAGAATAAATTATGAAAATGGATGAGCTGTTTAAAATTTTTACATGGAATGCGAATGGATTATCATCAAAAATAGATGAATTAGAAATTATTCTACAAAATGAAAAAATTGACATATGCTTGATTACCGAAACTCATTTAAAAAAAGACTGCTATGTAAAAATTAAAGGATTCTGTGCTTATCATGCATTTCATCCATCTGACAGAGCAAGAGGTGGATCCTCTCTATTTATTAAGGATACTATCGAACATTCAATTAGAACTATAATTGAGATCGATATAATGCAAATAAGTTCAGTAACTATTAAATTTAGAAACTCACACTATAGTGTTGCGTCAATCTACTGTCCTCCTAGAAGTAAAATTGCGAAAAACGACTTTATAGATCTATTTGAAGTTCTCGGGCCGAAATTTATAATTGGTGGCGACTTCAATTCGAAACACACTTTCTGGGGATCAAGGTGCATCTCAACTAAAGGTAGGCAGCTTTTCGAAGCTTGTATGGCATCTTGTGTTGATTTTTTCTCGACAGGTAAACCAACATACTGGCCAACTGATAGAGCGAAAACGCCAGACCTTGTAGACTTCTTTATCGCAAAAGGACTAGATAAAATTTACACGAAAATCGAGGAAAACTTTGACCTTTCCACCGATCATTCTCCAGTCATATTGACAGTAAGTGGAAAGCTAGTCAAAAAGGAAAGAGCTCCATTTTTATGTAACAACAAAACTAACTGGGATAAATTCAGAGAACATTGCGAAAACAATATTGCGCTTAATATATCTTTGAAAACGCCTTTAGAGCTAGAAGATGAAGTCGATATATTTATTAAAGTCATACAAGAAGCTGCATGGAAAAACACTCCACACAACTTTAGAGATCCAATTAGAAGCCCAGATACAATTTCACCGGAAATAAAAGATCTGCTTCGCGAAAAAAGAACTGTTCGGAAAAGATGGCATCAATCACGAGCACCCCAGGACAAAACCATCTTAAACCGCCTCTCGAATGAGCTCAAGTATGCTATCCGCGAATCAAAAAATCGGAAGATCTCTACCTATCTTGAAAGTCTGACCGCAGAAAAAAATACGAATTATTCATTGTGGAAAGCTATAAAAGATGTTAAAAAGCCGCAAATACATTCAGCACCAATCAGACAAAATAATGGTGAATGGGCTAAGTCCGATAGAGAAAAAGCCGATTTATTTGCTGAACATCTAGAGGAAACCTTTAAACCTTTTGATGGTCAGGCGTTGATAAATGAACATGGTGATATCCAATGGCCATCTGAAAACTTTCATATTCGGAATATCACGTTATCGGAACTTTATCAAGCTATTAAAAATCTTAAAAATAATAAAGCTCCTGGGTACGACCTAATAAATGCTCGCGTGCTTAAAGAACTACCCAGAAAAGCAGCAATTAAACTTCAGCACCTTATGAATGCGGCATTAAGGCTTTCATACGTTCCACGCCAATGGAAAGTCGCAGAAGTTTTAATGGTTCCAAAACCGGGAAAGTCTCCGAACGAAAAGAAATCTTATAGACCGATTTCCCTCTTGCCACTGATCTCGAAGGTATTTGAGAAAATCTTATTAAAGCGACTGCTTCCTATTATCGAAGAAAAGCGGCTTATTCCTGACCATCAATTTGGTTTCCGAAAAAGCCACTCAACAATTGATCAGGTGTACAGGATAACCAATGAAATTGAGAAATCACTAGAGAGAAAAAATGTTTGTTCAAGCGCATTTCTAGACGTCTCTCAAGCCTTCGACAAGGTCTGGCACGATGGCCTTAAGTTTAAACTAAGACAGGTCTTTCCGGATCAAATATATTATATTCTTGAGTCGTACCTCGAAGATAGGCTATTTCGAGTTAAGCAAGGGAGGGAATATTCGGATTTTAAGGAAATCAATGCTGGTGTTCCCCAGGGAAGTGTTCTCGGTCCGATTCTATTCGTACTATACACTAGCGATATTCCTCAAGAAGAAGATACCATAATAGGTACGTTTGCAGACGATACGGCTATACTTGCAACATCCGATTCAGTTGAATCTGCAACCGGGAAGCTCCAACGAGCTCTAGATAAAATTTCGGTATGGACTAAGAAATGGCGAATTGTTCTTAATGAGTCCAAATCAACACATGTTAATTTTACTTACAAAAAAATTACCAATCTGCCCACCTACATTAATTCGGTGCAAATACCATATGCTAATGAAGCAAAGTACCTAGGAATGACACTAGACGCTAAGCTTAAATGGAAAACTCACGTTAAAAAGAAACGAGATCAACTTGAAAATAAATTACGTGAAATGAATTGGCTTATTGGAAGATATTCCAAACTCAGCATCTACAATAAATTGCTTATCTATAAGCAAGTGATAAAACCAGTATGGACGTACGGTATACAACTTTGGGGTTGTACTAAACCAAGCAATAGACAAATACTACAATCTTTTCAGAGCAAAGTTCTCAGAGAAATCGTTAATGCTCCGTGGTACATTAGAAACAGTGATTTACACAGAGACTTACGATTGCCAACTGTTGAAGATGAAATAGCAGTTTTCGCTGGAAAGCTACGAACTCACTTAAATAACCATAGCAATAGAATTATTCAACAAACAATTGATGAGACAAACCTTGTGCGCCGACTTCAAAGAACGAGACCGTTCGACCTAGCGCCATAAGGATTATCCGCTTTCAAATGTGGTATCCGCAGGTCCTCTCAGTGGGGAGCTTCCTGCCAAACGTGATTATAATATAATGAAATTAAAACTACTTGATAAGGTAACTTAGTTGTAGTCGCAAGAATAAAAGGGAGGTGTTTTTTAGTGAGTAAAAATCTCACACTACTATGAGTACCGGGCTCATAGTGTCTATGAAGATTCTTCACCTACCCACGAAAAAAAAAAAAAAAAAAAAAAAAAAATTGATGGATCAGCTGATTATTCAAGACAAAAAATATTTTAACTTTGACCGTAGACATTTATTTAAAATTTCAAAATGCAAGGTAACATATTACATAAAAATTTGTTAGAAAAAAATTAAAATATTTTTATTTGCAAAACACCCAGGCATACATTCCTCATTCGCTGATGGAAATCGAAGCACATTTTGTTTTACTTGGACTATAAGCTTACAAAAATATAGGTTACGTTTCTGCAAACTGTGGCTTGACTCAAAGGAATTGTGTAGTTATTTCCTTATAAACCATGTCCCAGAAACTGAAAGAAACTGTCCAAAAACAAATTAATAAAAATACAATAGAATTAAACTTCTTTTTTTGTTTACACTCACAAATCTATAAAAGCGAATTGCAAATTTTGTTCACAACATAATATCGAATGTCGAAACTCAAATAATATATTAGTTGTGACTTGCTCTGATGGAGATCACAATTTCGATTAATCTTGTGACTCTCACAAGTTGTGACTGTATGGCAGAATATGAAAAAGTAACAAAATCGATTTCACCTCTTCTTGTGACTTGTAAGGTAATAGCTTTGAGTATATATAATATGGAGGGCTCGTTTCTATTCCAAATGCGTGACTATCATAGGGGGCGCTACTCAAATTTGTGTAAGACAAAGTTATTGCCGAGTACTTCATATCACATGTGACGGAGAACTATATGCGAGGAGAAGGTAAGCACAAATCGGAGGATACGGCTGTATCCTTAACTTACAGAAGTGAGACAGCGACCCCTATCACAACTTCAAGTACTACAATGCATTAGGGATAGGAACGAGCCCTCCATATTATATATACTCAAAGGGTAATAGTGAGGTTGGGCAGAATCGGGCTGTAAATGTTGTTGAAACAGCTGTATGGCATATGCCTCCGTCCTGCTGAAAGTAATTTATCTTAATTTATTTGTGTCTAAGCTTTGGCTTCCGGCGAGAATTCTATCAAAATTTATGAATATGAAATTCCGTTTTTATTAGAGAAACATTTTCTTTAAGGAAATATCGTATTATGTATATTATTTTAAGTATAAATATTGTAAGATTAAAAAGTCCAATTGACAACTAAACAATTGGAAGCACGAGTGCAAATTTTACAATTTATGGAACAATAAAATACAATTTTTTTCTTTAGTTTAACTGTAATAATTGTAAGAAAAACTTAGAACTAAGTCACCAACTTTTCCTTCAAAAAGTGTGAGCCTTCTTTACTTGTGCTTTATTGTGTTATAACAAAGTCTCTACTATTCTTTTAAGTTTAAAATTTTCAACGCTCAGGCGGACTTATTGCTTTGAACTCTCTCTTGGTAGAAGATACATGGAGCCATCTGACTGCTGTTGTAAACTGAAGTTTGATGGTGAACACGGGTTTCCTTCAGCGTCTCGCAGAAACTATAAAAAAATGTAACTGTTAAAATGTTTGTTGCCAATGAAAAAAATATTGTTATTTGAAGCAAATTTGTTGCTTGTACTTTCAACTAAATTTCTGTAAATTACTAACATTTTCGATTAATTAGAAGATTTTACAAATGTAAATGCTTCAGGGGCGAACGCAGGTAGGGGTTTTAAGGGTTCAAACCCTCCTTCTAAAAAGTTTAAGAAAACATTACATTTTAAGACTTTAAAAAATATTTTTCAAAAAAAAATAATATTTTTTTGGTTTGAAAATTCGATATCTCAAAAACGGCTCAATATTTTTTTCGTAAACTAAATTTTGATTCGAACAATAATAAAAAGTTTAAATATGCGTGTCAAAATTTTTTTCTTAAATATGTTTTACAAATTTTGTATACAAAAGCTTATTTTTTTTTAAGAAAACACTAAAACGAATTACAATTTTGTTCTTGCATAAACTAATACAGTGGAATCTCGCTAACTTGAACACATACGAAACGAGGCCTGTTTAAGTTATTGGATTGTTCAAGTTATCGTATGTTCAAGTTAGCGAGAGTCCACTGTATTGGCTCAAAACACATGGCATCCTGTGTTTAGCCCCAACTACTAAAGGTTTTAGTCATTTAAAAAATGAATTTTATTCTTTTTCTCTAATAACATTGGCGCAAGATTTTAAACAGCCTAGTATTAAGGTATTAGCACAAATAATCATATACAGATGTCTCATCTCCATACAAAAAAATGTCCTAAGATATTTTTTCAGCAGACAAGCTTCAGCAGACAAAGATACAAAAATCAAGAGCGAATCAAGAACTACATGGACCACAATGTAGGAGAGCGAAAAATGTATCTTTTCATTGGGTAAGCGACTAAGCGACAAGCGTTCTCTTGTTCTCATCAACATTTATAGCACAAACAAATCGTACCAGACCCAGCGCATCCCTTTCCCACCGGGGTTATATTGTTTCTGTTCTACTTTTTCTTATTATATTTTGTCATTCGTAGAATTTCTGTGTGGATGGATGTTGTTTTTGTTTTTATATTTGCCTTTTCCTGTTCCTTTATTGGTTTTGGTGGCTGGTGTATGCCGCGGCGACTCCTTGGCTGGTGTTTTTGTTTTTTTTTTTTTTATTTTGATTTCTTGTGAGGGTATTGCACTTTTTGGTAGGAATTTTCTTGTTTGGATTTTGGCAATATCTTTTCGTTTTCAAGTGTATCTGCTTTGGGTAGGTATAGAAAAATGGAAATGGATTTTGTATGTTATGTAAGTAGGTTATGTTGATTTGCTTATAACTTGAGAATTTTTGATTAGATCTTTAAGGACAAGCACTTAAAATAAAGGTAAAATTTCTAGTTTTATTATAAGAAAAATGCTAAAAATGAAATTTGAGATTTAGATTAAGCTTTTTTTTTACATGCCAGCCGATGTTTAGCTACTTTCTTTCAAACAATCGAAATCTATGCAAAATTATTCCCTCTTTCAAATCAAAATGCATTCGTGTGACTTTGTATTCTGCAGGAAGTAGGTATTCGTAGGTACCTAATATTTATGTTTCTGTTTTGTTTATTTTTTTTGGGAGATATTATGTAGACAGAATCGAAAGTGCAAATTATTTCCTCGTCTCAAGAAAGAAGAACGGCATTAGCAGGAAGACTAGGTATTAGTTTTTAAGTTTCTTTACTTCTTTTTTTAGCTTAGTACATATATAGATCTGTGATCACAAGGAAAAGCTGCTAAAGTCTTTTTTACTAATTTTTCAGGAGAGTAGTTTAAAGTTTTTAACAGACGCGTGAAATTACAAATTACTATATTGGGCGATTGAAAACTTCGTTCAGGTTGAAACAAAAATTTAAATAAAGATAATTTTACTCTTTCTTAGTTAAAAATTGAAATTAATTATCTGCAGTTTAGTTGTTTTTTCATTTTAAAGAAATTTTTTGTTCTGGTCTAAAGACTACTTTTGCTGATTTTCCTTGTCTATTCTGTTAAATTATCCAGTTCTTGTGTCAACTTTAGTTCTTATTTCTAACTTAATAAAGAAAAATATATTGGCGCAAAATTTTAAACAGTTCTCGTTTAAGGAATAAAACCGGCTCTACTTAACGCAGTCGTTTAGCTTGGAGACTTCGTTTAACTTTTGCATAATTTTAAACACGTTAAACAACTCTTCTAACTGATGTGGGTTTTACAACAGAACCTAAGCAAATTTGCGTTGAACAACCCTTAATTTGACAGATACATAACTCACACAACTACAAAAACACACAAAAAAAAAAAGAAAAAAAGAACAGACAACTTTAAACCAAATAATTTTTCGCCAAAAAAAGTACATTTTATATACTACCTCGGTACAGATTTTGATTGTTTATAAGTTATTTACATAATTTTAGATGAAAATAAAGTATAAATCGCAAATTCACAGCATAAAAACTCAATTTGTTGTTGCAAGGTGCAGATTCATTTAGCTATACTCGTCTCGGCCGGCGCGGCGGCGGCGGCCGGCGCGCCTACATACCTACATACATTTGTATTTTCAGATTTGTTCATCGTAGAGCACTTTCGTACGATTATTTCGAATTTATAATATTCAGTTATTTAGTCTATTTACAAAAAACATCTTTAAAAAATCGAATAAAACATCAGTAAACATTTTTTCTTCGATTTGCTTTGGTATTAAATGACCATTGTCAATATGGATAAAGTATACTTTTAAAAGATAAACTAGGTATTTGCTGCCTTTAAAATTAACATAAAGTGACCATTCGTCCCACATTACGTGGGACAGTCCCACATTTACATGATCTGTCCCACACTGAAAATTGTCCCACAAATGTCCCACAAAATGAAAACATTTCCCACACCGTCGCATAAAATCGAGATAAAATTTATTGTTTTTTTTAACCATGATAATTTAACTGAATGCTACCATCATTTTACCAAATTGTATGCATGACATAATGACTGAACAAACTCATCTTGTTGACAGATAATTAGGGGGGCTTACATGGACCAGCATGCTCGACAACATGGCTCGATGGCAAAAATAACTGTGCGCACAACTTTGCTTTTACATTTACCCCTCACACACGCCACATCGATCAACCTAATCGACAAAGTACTTCGCTTTTGTATGCGCATTTACACACCAATACGCCGACGTAGAAGTACATGCCAAAATCAGCTGTTAAATGGTAGAGTTGTAAAATTTTAAACGAAAAGTGAAAATGACCGAAAAATATTTGAATTTTAATGCTCCAGAACCACTTTTTTGTGTTGATCAGAGCTTTATTGAATTATTGCTTAAGGAGATTGAATTTTATTCTTGCTTTTTCAGGCGATTTGTAAATTTTAACAACTAAAACTGAATAACATCATACAAAATTGTTTCGACGAACTAGTTCGGTCCTTTTTACACGCCATGTCGGCATACTACTTCGATTCCCAGAGTTCGCACTGCTATGTCGACACATATTCATTTCACACGACCCAAAAACCTTATCGACAATATGCTTCCATGAAGTAGTTCGTGGTGTATGTTAGGGGTAATTGATTGATACTGATGTTGTCGAGCATCAGTATTTTAAAATTTTCGAATCAAACAGACGCAGGATGGCGAAAATGATTTTGGCAACGTTAATTATGAATAAGATTCTTGAAGAGGAAAGGGAAGAAAAAAAAAAATAAAGGAAAAAAAGAAAAAACGTTTATGGGTAAAAAAATAGATTAAGGGCAGAAAAAATACAACCATACAAATTTGATGAACGAGCTCAAAGTTACATCTTGGATTGAGTTTATTTTTTTTTACCGTTTCTAAACTGGCATTAAGGTCTATTTCCTTATATTTTTCCAACAACACTTCGTATCCTTTTAGCTTTAAATTTTTGTTTTTATAAATTGCACTTTTTATTTTCCATACCTCAGGTAAGCTTTTGTATAGTTCAAAAAACTCTTTCCAAAACTCACTGTTATTTGGTATTGTTGCAATTATTTTCGCTTTCCGTGACCGTGTTATTTGGCCGAGATAATTTACACAATGAGAAAAAACGAAGTTGTCGAGCATCTGTTCACACGAGTTGGCTGGTTGGGCGAGCCTTCAGGTTTTCAAAAAATTTTGAAATCCATCCAGCATGTTGGTCAAGCAGTTGTTTTCGCGTTTTAATGATCGAGCATCGATAGTTGTCGAGCCATGTTGTCGAGCATGCTGGTCCATGTAAATCCCCCTATTGTGTAAAACCAAATTCGCATTTGTAATTCAAAAAGATTGTTAACCGAAAGACGATTGTGGACATTATTTGTTATTATTTCATTTAAAATAAATAGAATGTAAGTTAAGTTGATCTTAGCTCTGCCTCAAATCATGTTTTTTTGTTTAACTCTTTCAGCCTTATTTATTATTATTTCTCACTAATACCTCGGAATAGTTAAACCGAGCCGAAGCACTTACTTCGGTCTAACGCCACGTCACAGAAATCCTTATTTATAAATTATTTTCTTAGCAGTTTTAGCTACGCCTTCCTTATGTTAAATATACTAGCAAAAAAAGTCACCAATCTAAAACTCTGGTTATTATACACGTAAGCAAACCCAAGCTCAATCAATCGAAACGATATTGACTGTTAAATCGACTTATTCAAGTTGCTAAGACTAATTCTTTTTATTTTATTTTTTATAACCTGGCTTTTTTTTTTTGTTGCTGTTTTTTTTTTAACTGAACTGATTTTAATTTATTTGTTACTTTTTTTTTTAACGGAAAGTTTTCAAATAGTTATTCAGATTTTGTTCTCTTTTTCTTTAAAACAAACATTTTTTCTTTATTTTCTGAAACTTTTTAAACAAAATTGAAATGTCCCTCATTGAAAAACAAAAATTTTTGTGTATCATATTTTCGGGCGAAATTTTTTACTTTGTCCCACATTTTCACTTTTTGGATCTGGTCACTTTAAATTAACACAAAGTCGGTTATCGTTTTATACTCAATATTTAGAGTCGACTCCCATGCTAAAATTGATTTAGAGTGGGTTTTAAATGTTTAAAATTTTGCGCCATTGTTTTTAGCAGAGAATGAGAACCAACTTTGAACGTTCAGATAGAATGAATGAAAATACAAAAAAAAAAAAAACAACAAACTTTTCATCATGCATTGTAAATTAATAAATAACATCAAAAATTGAAAACCAAAATTAAAAAAGTGTTTTTTATCTTCATCGTCACTTCTTTAGTCTGATTAAATGTTGCTTTCGTTGGAACTAGTTTTGAGATTTTTATAAAAATAACTAAAATCTGGATTTATGTATTGTAATAAACCCAAAAGATCTTTTTTTTATCTGGTCCTGCTAGGCTACTTTTATCTTAGATTAAAATCCATAACAAGTTGCGCATGTGTCTAGTTTAGAAACTTTTAATTTTAAATTCAGTGTTTCGAATATTTTTGAATATTTGGTAAGGCTCACATGATTACAAACTTCATTTCTATACATGGAGTGATTTAAACTGCCATGAATATATTTTTTTTTGATGTACCCCGACAAATCTCAAGTGGTTCGGTTGGACATGAAACTTTTACGGCTATTGCGTTTTTAATGAAACTTTCCGTTTCAGATAAAAACATATTGTAAAATGTGGTCTTCAGATTTGTATATGCATGCCATCATATTCCAAAGCGTACTTCACTCAGGTTTCACCGCGTCGCTTTCTTTGCATTGCGTTAGACAGAGTACTTCATTTGTTATTTCCTATAGTCAGAAGATTTCCTATGTTCTGGTAATAGGTTCCCAAAAACCAAAACTGCATAAATAGTTGTTTAATTTGCTCGAAAGAAATTTTGTCTTGGCAGTTGCTTCAACACAATCCAAAGGGTTTTGGAGATCTTGCATGCTTCACTTTTCCAGAAAGTGTCTTATATGACTTTTCAATGTTCCTTAATGTCTGACGATTGTGAATCGTAGTTTTTGAACGGAATATCCAAATTTTCCTCTTTTCACTTTTTGGGTGCGAAACATGAGAAGCAACAATATTATTTAGTATAACATCAGGGTCTTTTAGAGAATCATCGGAATTTTCTCATTCTAGCAAATTATCATAAGTTATATTCCCTGATGCTTATATTATATTGTAATATTTTTGCTAGGTCCGTTAAATAAAACTTATTACTCCTTTTAGAATTTCTTCTTTATTTACACTTTTCAAATCAAAACAATAAATCTCAATTTATAATCAACTCTAATACTTTTATTCCAACTTAAATCCACTTCTTTAATTACACTTTCCACAATCCAATAGTTCAGCTTTGCACACTTTCATAATCGAAAATAAACTGTGTTCCGCTCACCGTGAACACTCCCTTTTATACTCAAACCAGTTGTTCTAGAAGGTTCTTGTCCAGAAGGGGAAATTCTTATGGGGGTAGAATGTTCTAGTACTTTGGAATTAGGGGAAATTTAGATGCGATGGAAAAGAGCTTTTTGTTTTGTTCCCTCACAAAGCAGATATGTAATTCCCAACAGATGGCGCTGTAGGAGTATAAAGCTCTGTTCGCAACATTGCCCCCTTCTTAAGATTGTTCGTCCCGAACAACTCTATCACCAGCTTCGGCACTGTATCGGTAAAGTCGATCGCTATGCACAACTTTTAGCTTTCCTCTTAACCCTCTTTGAATTCGGTAAACGACATCATTGATTTTCGTGACGACAGTATAAGGGCCTTCCCAGTTTTGTTGAAGCTTCGGCGACAATCCCTTTTGACGATGTGGATTATACAGCCATACACGATCTCCTACTTGGAATCCTGTCGTGTTTGCTCTTGTGTCGTACCTTGTCTTCATTCGATCGCTGTAAGTGCTCATTCTAGTCCTGGTCCTTTCGTGGATGCCGATTAGCCTCTCTTTTAGGTCACTCACGTAATCCCCTGTTTCCTGAGACTCTTGTGGTGGGTGTCCAAACCTTATCTCACTAGGCAGGCGTATGCTTTTTCCGAACAGGATTTCAGATGGTGTTTGTCCTGTTGAGCTATGTACTGCACTTCGATAGGCCATCAAAAATAGTGGTATGTGCCTATCCCAGTTTCTTTGGTTGTCGCCTACGACCTTAGTGAGGTGCTCTTTTAACGTCCTGTTGAATCTCTCGACCATTCCATCAGATTGCGGGTGAAGTGGTGTGGTTCTCGTTTTCTTAATGCCAAGGAACGTGCACACCTCTTGGAATATGTTCGACTCAAAGTTCCTTCCTTGGTCAGAATGGAGCTCCATAGGCACACCGAACCTGCTTACCCAGTTAGACATAATCTGGTCGGCCACGGTCTTGGCTTCTTGGTTCGGGATAGCGTATGCCTCAGGCCATTTGCTGAAGTAATCCATTACCACCAGAATGTATTTGTTTCCATCATTCGTTTCCGGAAATGGGCCAGCTACATCAACAGCAATCCTTTCAAACGGTGAGCCAACATTATATTGCATCATTTTTCCTTGCAGTTTTCTACCAGGGCCTTTGGTTGCAGCACAAGCGTCACAATTTCGGCACCACTTTTCAACGTCGTCTCTTGCATGCAACCAGTAGAATCGTTGTCTCACTTTTTCTAACGTCTTGTTGACTCCCAAATGGCCTCCTGAAGGTCCATCATGCATTTCTCGAAGAACCTCTTTAATTTTTGATTGAGGTAACACAAGCTGCATCACATAGGATTTACCATCAGCGGACTCCCATTTTCGCCGAAGAACACCTTCTTGCACATGAAGTGAGTCCCATTGTGCCCAATAGGCCTTTAAAATTGGACTTCTATCGGAAATGTCATTCCATGCGGGTTTTTCTTCATGTTCCTTCCATGCGAGAAGAGGTTCAATGTCGGGGTCTTCTTGTTGAGCAGATCGTATTTCTTCATTGCTCCATCCACAAATGGGGTCAGCTCTTATTCGCAGAATGTTGATGGATTCCTTTTCTTCTTGTCGCCTGCAATGCTTGCAATCTATTTTACAAGGTCTTCGGGATAGTGCGTCGGCATTTGAGTGCAGCTTTCCCCTTCGGTGTTGAATTTCGTAATCGTAAGTCTGCAGTCTTTCTATCCACCTTGCGACTTGTCCTTCTGGGTTCTTGAAGTTCAACAACCAGTTAAGAGCACCATGATCGGTTCGTAGAAGAAACTTCTGTCCATAGATGTATTTATGGAAGTGTTTCGTTGCCAAAATGAGTGCCAAGAGTTCTCTTCTGGTCACACAGTAGTTTCTTTCCGTCTTCGACAGTACTTTGCTGAAATAGGCGACAACCTTTTCTTCGCCATTGTGCACTTGTGACAAAACAGCGCCGACTCCCACGTTGCTTGCATCAGCATCGATGATAAAAGGCTTGCCTGGAGTCGGATAGATCAGCACCGGAGCATTGCATAGACGGTATTTCAGTTCTTGGAAGGCTTTTTCACACTCACCTGACCATCTAAACTGCTTGTTCTTTTCCGTAAGCTGATGCAAACTCTTCGCAATTCCGGCAAAGTTCTTAACAAAACGTCTGTAGTAAGTAGCAAGACCAAGAAAACTTCGTAGTTGATGTTTGTCCTGTGGTGTTGGCCAATTTTTGACGGTGTCAACTTTTTCAGGATCGGTCTTGACTCCTTGGGACGAGATGATATGTCCCAAATACTTTACTTCAGTCTGGAACAATGCACATTTTTCTGGGTTCAGTTTAAGGTTAGCCTCTCGAAGTCTCTGGAACACACCCTTTAGATTCTTACAGTGTTGGTCGTATGTCTTTCCATAAACGATAACATCATCCAAGTAGACAAGGCAAGTTTTCCACGTCAGGCCTTGAAGGACGCACTCCATCAAACGCTCAAAGGTTGCCGGAGCGTTGCAAAGACCAAACGGCATCACGTTGAACTGCCAGAGCCCATTACCTGTGGAGAATGCTGTCTTTTCTCGATCTTCAGGGTGAATTTCAACTTGCCAATATCCACTTTTCAAGTCCAGTGTTGAAAACCAGTGTGCTCCTTCCATCGCATCTAAGGTGTCACTAATTCTTGGCAAGGGGTAACTGTCTTTCTTGGTTACGTCATTCAACCTTCGGTAGTCAACACAAAACCGTGTACTTCCGTCCTTCTTTTTGACTAGGACCACTGGTGACGCCCAAGGACTTTTGGAGTTTTCAATCAAACCATCCTTCTTCATGGTGGTAATCATTTCCTCAGCTTCACCTTGTTTGGCCAGTGGCAGACGTCTTGCGGGCTGACGAATGGGCCTTGCATCTCCTGTATTTATTCGATGCTGCACCATTTGTGTCCTTCCATATTTTCCGTTTGGTGAAGCGAAAATATCAGCATACTCGTTCAGAAGGCTTTCTGCCGTTTTAACCTGATGTTGGTCTAGGTTAGATGAATTAAGTATCTTTGCCTTGATGCTATTGAGTTCCTGAGGGTTTAATGTCGTTCTCGGTGTTTCAGCGTCCATTCGTGTTATGGCTGCCACAGATTCGCACTTACCGATAACTTCTCCTTTTTTTAACTTCACATCGTACGGTTTGGTGTTGAGTATCCGTACGGGGACCATATTGTTCTTCGGAGCCACAAGTGTCTTCCCAATGATGACGTTTTGGGAAGAACAATCTGGGCCTGGTTCCACCATTAGGTATCGATGGCGTCCACACTCTCCTTCTACTTTTGTCCAAACGAATACCTCAGAAGAAGTAGGAATAATCACGTCTTCTTTGATGACAGTCCTTAGAGTTGTTGTTCCTTCGTGCCCATAGATCATTGGAATCTCTGTATTCTGGTATTTGAGTACCTGGTTGCCAATATCCAAAATTACTCGATGTTCTTTCATGAAGTCCATGCCTATGATGCATTCGTCACATATATCTGCCACCAAAAATTTGTGTGAGAATTCTAGATCTGCAATTCGAATTCTGAGTCGGACTTCACCATAAACCCTAGCTGCTTCTCCTGTGGCAGTTCTTAGACGGTAACTATTGGTGTTGTGTAGCCAATTCAGGTGAACTAGGTCTTGACGCACAATGGAGGCTGTGGCACCGGTGTCGATGGTGACCACACGGTTGTTGCCATTTAAAGTTGCCTCGACAGTCAGACTTCTATTGTCTCGCTTAGTTTGAGAGACCTGGATGGTGTTTCTGGGGCCATCGATACCAGAAACCAGCTTCTGCCCCTCGAAGTTGGTTCTTACTCGTTTCCCTGTTGGGAAACTGTTCGGGAAGTAACACTGATGTTATTGTTACCTTGTTCTGGATTTGAAACTCCGTGTCCACAATGTTGACAAGCTCTTCTTGGTGGTAATCGACATTGACGCTGTAAATGTCCGGTCTTGTTGCAATTCCAGCACTTTGCAAGTCCGTTTCGTTGGTTCCTTTGGACATCAGTTCTTTGGCATGAGCATTCTTCGACGATGGCTTCTCTAAGTCGATGTACTCCGTGAGAAGCTTGCTCAGCTGCTTCCATTGTCAAGGCAAACGCTAATGTTTCCGAAAGCGTTCGTTTTCCAGCAGTTCGCACGGCCCTTTGAAGATGTATATCGGAAATGGCGCGAACAAATGCCTCAACTGCGAACTGGTTACAAATTTCCTCTCCAACATCTGGATATGCAAGATGAACAAGCCTTTCAATGTCCGCTTGCAGTTGTTGTAGAGTTTCGCCCCTCTTCTGAACTCTGGAATTGAGTTGCACTTTGAAGACTTCTTTCATGTGGCTGTTACCAAAGCGTTTGTCTATAGCCAAAACTAAGGAATTGAAGTCGCCGCTCTTATCTGCTGGTATGGTTTGCAACAACTCAGCAGCTGCTCCTCTAAGAGCAAGAGTTAAGGCTATATACTTGTCAGCCTCATCCCAGCCATTTGTTGTGGAAGCTGCCTCGAATTGCTTCTTGTATATAGACCAAGAAGTTTGTCCATCAAAGGTTGGAGGTTGCATCTCTTTTTTTCTCAAAGCTTCCCCAGAACTTTCCCGAATCTTTATGTTTCGAACACGGTCTAACTCTTTTGAAAACGTCTCCATTTTGTTGTCGACTAGCAATGAAACACGTTCATCTAACACTTTTGAAAACGTCTCCATTTTGTTGTCGACTTGATTCTCCAGCAATGAAACACGCCCATCAAGTGCAGATACATTATTCTCGATGTTAACAAGCTTGCCTTCTAGCATTTTTCTCTGCTCTTCGAGAAGGTCTTTTTGTTCGCTATGCTGTTTTTTCTGCTCATTTCTTTGCTCTTCGAGACGTTCGAGAACATTCTTTTGTTCGTTTTTCTGCTCATTTCGTTGCTCTTCGAGACGTTCAAGCAGAAGACTAAACATATTTGAAACATCTACATTTTTACTCACGTCTGCTTCCTCAGCGTCAGCTTCAAAGACGAAAATGTCCGGGTCTTCATTTTGTTGTTTCAAATATTCGGCCAAACGCAGAACAAGCTCATTTTTCGATCCTGCTCTAGAAAGTTCTCGCTTGCTTAATTCACTTTTCAACTCATTACAGTTGAGCTCTTTCAGTAACTTGCTCATTTTTTTATTTTTTTTTTTTTTTTTTCGCACACTTCACTGCACAATAAGTTTTATTCCACTTTTCTGACACCAATGTAATATTTTTGCTAGGTCCGTTAAATAAAACTTATTACTCCTTTTAGAATTTCTTCTTTATTTACACTTTTCAAATCAAAACAATAAATCTCAATTTATAATCAACTCTAATACTTTTATTCCAACTTAAATCCACTTCTTTAATTACACTTTCCACAATCCAATAGTTCAGCTTTGCACACTTTCATAATCGAAAATAAACTGTGTTCCGCTCACCGTGAACACTCCCTTTTATACTCAAACCAGTTGTTCTAGAAGGTTCTTGTCCAGAAGGGGAAATTCTTATGGGGGTAGAATGTTCTAGTACTTTGGAATTAGGGGAAATTTAGATGCGATGGAAAAGAGCTTTTTGTTTTGTTCCCTCACAAAGCAGATATGTAATTCCCAACAGATGGCGCTGTAGGAGTATAAAGCTCTGTTCGCAACAATATTATTATTATTTGATAAAAGCATTCACCGTTGAACTCATTTGAATTGTCTAAAATAATGGAAAACTAAAAACGTTTCTGTAGTTTTCGCAATTTTATGTGGTCGTTAGTAGCTATATTAACTTTTTTGTAAAACATATTTCCAGGAATTCAGGAAACGTTAACAAACTTTATTCAATGTTTTCCATGCATTTAAAACATTTAAAAAAAATGTTAAATATATATCGCTTAACCAATATCTTTATTTTATTCTGGTGTAAAAGATCTCGTTGTCAGTGTGATCGACATGACACCAAATATCTAAAATGTAGGAGTTTTTCAGTGTTGTAAATTCCGATTTAAGAGAAGCTTAATTGCTTTCAAACAAAATCAAGTAAGTGCATAATATCAAATCTTATAAAAACAGACTTCTTCCAAATGATATTCGGGCTACTCGTAAATTAAAATAAAATCGCCCTTATCGTCAGCTCTTGATAGATAAACTAATTAAGTTACAGTTACTAACTAAAAGTATTCATCTTTTATTCTATTCCGATAACTAAGTGCTATTTTGCAGCATTTTAACATTTTCAATACATCTATTTCGTTAAGAAGATCCATGGTTTCGTTTTCTGTTAAGAAGTCACTACTCCAGTTTTATGTCTTCTAGTTTTCCTTAGAACGGGAACGGGACACCTTCCAATAAAATGAAAAACATCCCCACGTTCTGTGAGATTACACATCACACAAAGTAGCATCAATAAAGAAAACGTTGATCATAGATCAAAGCTCTATAGTTCAAGAAGAGAACTTACAACTAGAGCTATTTAAATCTAATTGGAATGATGGTTATTGTTGGGATGAAAAAGAAATTTCATTCAACTCATTTAACATAACAGAAATAATTACTAATAAAACTTAAAGAATATGACACTTCTAATGAAAAACCTCTACTTTTATGGTCCTCTGAAACGTAATTTCAAACATTCGTTCGCAATATTTAAACATAACAAAGATTTATTTCCCAGTTTGGTTGGATAATACAAATTAATACCATATGCAATGCACAAACTGTCAAAATCATTAAGCTAAATGTACACGATTGGTAGATCTTACAATATTGTCAGATCTGTCAGTGAAAAACACGCTTACAATGTCTTACAATCGTGTAGTCTTACAATTAATTGTCAGAAAATTTGTCTGACAATTAATTGTTAGATCATTGTCTGACAATTAATTGTAAAATATCTGACAATCATGTGTATGCTAGGTCAGAATCGTGTAATCTTCCAATTAATTGTCAGAAAATGTATCTAACAATTTATTGTAAGACGGTAAATTGTATGGTATTTTATAATCATGTAAACACACAATTTATTGTCAGGCCTGCCAATTTTTATCGTTGGCTGACGTTTCTGACAATGAAGAAATTGTAAGAAGTTCGTTTTTTAGCATTATACACTTTTTTCATTGTCAGACAATTTGCAGCCAAGGTTCAATTGAAGCAGTTTCCATAACCAACATTAACTGACAATTAATTGTGTGTGTACACGGTTGGTAGAAATTCTACCAATCTCTTACAATTAATTAGTTGGTATTAAGCCGGCTATCTGAAAATAAATTGTCAGCCAACTTCTGACAATAAATTGTAAGAGATTGGTGGATTTTATACAAACCGTGTACACACACAACTTAATTGTCAGCTCATTGGTAGATAATTGTCAGACATTGTCAGGTTTTACATAATTGTAAGATCTACCAATTATGTACACTTAGCTTTAGTTGTGTTCATCCATTTTTCTAAATTTAAATTCAAAAACACAACGCGCGGACAAAATTCAAATTAATTCCTTTGACAAATATAATCAAATAATGACATCAGCTGATTTTGACAGTTTTCACCAACCTGCACTAGCTCAAAAGGTAGTGCAAGATATTCTGAACTAATGTACACTAGTTCAGGTCAATGAACGCTAATCAGTGTAAGTCAGTGGAGAAATTTTTTCAATGAACACCAAAAAGCTACACTTGTCTGCCCAGACCCCAGAGTAGTCCAGTGCAGCTGGTTGAACACAACTATTATCAACTAACTTTGAATCCGAAGTGCTTACACTACGTTGGAGAGGAATATTCAACTCAATTTATACATAGTTATATTTACCCACTCATAGTTAGTTAGCTACGTAGTCACATAATTTGAATACCTATTGAGTTATCAAAACTAAAAATGTGTACTTTTTTTTTAACTTAAAATAAGGTTTTCTTAAAATGTTGTTCTCACTATGAGAAAGAAGAAAAAAAAATGAAAAAACCAAATATAAAAAATAAAATTCTACTAGAGGTAACGAAAATAGCTATTTAAGATAAAATACAAAAAAGCATCATTTTCCTAATTTAATTATTTCAATTATTTTTACAAAATTGTAAAAGTCGTTTTCGAGAAATATATTATTTTTCTTTTTGGCCAAATGTGTGGCATGTACGTCTGAATACCAAAGACAGACAGGTGAAATTGCTTTCTTTTTCTTCGTCTTCTGTACCATCCTATTAACAAAATTGATCAAAATCTCGAGCTCATTTTTTTCATAACCTGCCATATGTATATTACAAGTACCTGCATCGTAAGTTTAAACCGGATCGGCGGAGTGGAGGGTCTATATCGTCTCGGCGGTAGGCGCAAATTTTCTAGTAGGTGCCTACAAATTTTCTTGTAGGTACATATCACATAGACATAATAGTTACAGGAAGGAATTATGTTAATAAGAACCTAGGAACATTTGTATACTCTGTATCTATTTACTATTTATTAATGTCCAACTTTTTACATTATCAAACAAAAAAAAAAGTTATTAATTATTTTTGTTTAATAATAATTTAAGTAAAAATGTATCAAGGCAGGTCCTCATTGCCCTACTTAAGTATACAATTAATTAAAAGACCATCTAATACAAAAATTTCTTAATTGATAAATGATTGTATTCAAACTATTTAAATGCTTATCTTATCTTCCTACATACACACATATTTGTGTATATATATGTGTGTACAGTATATATGTACTTACTGTGCATAAGTAAAAAATTTCCAAACTAATTTCGTTTCCTGCTAGGTATACCTACATTATGTACTAAACAAGCTCTTGTCCAAAATCTTGAAATTTATAATAATAAACCCAAAAAAAGACCTATAGGTATCTTCCTTCCTACATTATCTACTATAAATATATAATATGTACCTATGTACATATATATAATATTCCTGGACTCTTACGAAATAGAAAAGGCGAATGAAACTACATAATTATGCAACAAAAATGTGCCCTTTATTATAATCAACTTCAGACGAATGAAAAAAAAATTAAATAAAGAAATTCCTTTCGTCATTTAAATTATGTACAAATACATAACTACCGACGACACAGGTTATTGAAAAAATATTTCTAATTATCAACCAACTTAAATATATCCTTCGGTCAAACCCAAGAAGCACACATTTTATATTTATCGCAAACCTCAGACAACCCAAAAAAAAATCTTGAAAGTATATAAAAAATCAACTGTCTGCGGCTTGATCGTTACAAAAAGGGGTGAACGAATATTGCAAATATAAACAAAAATTGTAGGAAAGGGTAAACAAAAGAGAAGCAACACATAATTGAGAGAAAAGAAATCCTATCCTACAAAATCCTGCGAAAAGAACTTTGATTCTCGTAGAAAAAATGCTTTTTAAAAAGCTTTATAGAATAAAGCTTTTTCAATTTCATAGGTCACTCTGCTCCATAGGCGTAAGACATCTGTATATGATTATTTGTGGTATTAGTATTGTTGCGAACAGAGCTTTATACTCCTATAGCGCCATCTGTTGGGAATTACATATCTGCTTTGTGAGGGAACAAAACAAAAAGCTCTTTTCCATCGCATCTAAATTTCATCTTATTCCAAAGTACTAGAACATTCTATCCCCATATGAATTTCCCCTTGTTCCAAGCAAATGGAGTATTCTGTACAAGAACCTTCTAGAACAACTGGTTTGAGTATAAAAGGGAGTGTTCACGGTGAGCGGAACACAGTTTATTTTCGATTATGAAAGTGTGCAAAGCTGAACTATTGGATTGTGGAAAGTGTAATTAAAAAAGTGGATTTAAATTGGAATAAAAGTATTAGAGTTCATTATAAATTGAGATTTATTGTTTTGATTCGAAAAGTGTAAATAAAGAGGAAATTCAAAAAGGAGTAATAAGTTTTATTTAACGAACCTTAGCAAAAATATTACATTGGTGTCAGAAAAGTGGAATAAAACTTATTGTGCAGTGAAGTGTGCGAAAAAAAAATAATAAAAAAAAATGAGCAAGTTATTGAAAGAGCTCAACTGTAATGAGCTGAAAAGTGAATTAGGCAAGCGAGAACTTTCTAGAGCAGGATCGAAAAATGAGCTTGTTCTGCGTTTGGCCGAATATTTGAAACAACAAAATGAAGACCCGGACATTTTCGTCTTTGAAGCTGACGCTGAGGAAGCAGACGTGAGTAAAAATGTAGATGTTTCAAATATGTTTAGTCTTCTGCTTGAACGTCTCGAAGATCAACGAAATGAGCAGAAAAACGAACAAAAGAATGTTCTCGAACGTCTCGAAGAGCAAAGAAATGAGCAGAAAAAACAGCATAGCGAACAAAAAGACTTTCTCGAAGAGCAGAGAAAAATGCTAGAAGGCAAGCTTGTTAACATCGAGAATAATGTATCTGCACTTGATGGACGTGTTTCATTGCTGGACAATCAAGTCGACAACAAAATAGAGACGTTTTCAAAAGAGTTAGACCGTGTTCGAAACATAAAGATTCGGGAAAGTTCTGGGGAAACTTTAAGAAAAAAAGAGATGAAACCTCCAACCTTTGATGGACAAACTTCTTGGTCTATATACAAGAAGCAATTCGAGGCAGCTTCCACAACAAATGGTTGGGATGAGGCTGACAAGTATATAGCCTTAACTCTTGCTCTTAGAGGAGCAGCTGCTGAGTTGTTGCAAACCATACCAGCAGATAAGAGCGGCGACTTCAATTCCTTGGTTTTGGCTATAGACAAACGCTTTGGTAACAGCCACATGAAAGAAGTCTTTAAAGTGCAACTCAATTCCAGAGTTCAGAAGAGGGGCGAAACTCTACATCAACTGCAAGCGGACATTGAAAGACTTGTTCATCTTGCATACCCAGATGTTGGAGAGGAAATTTGTAACCAGTTCGCAGTTGAGGCATTTGTTCGCGCCATTTCTGATATACATCTTCAAAGGGCCGTGCGAACTGCTGGAAAACGAACTCTTTCGGAAACATTAGCGTTTGCCTTGACAATGGAAGCAGCTGAGCAAGCTTCTCACGGAGTACATCGACTAAGATAAGCCTCGTGGAAGAATGCTCATGCCAAAGAACTGATGTCCAAAGGAACCAACGAAACGGACTTGCAAAGTGCTGGAATTGCAACAAGACCGGACATTTACAGCGTCAATGTCGATTACCACCAAGAACAGCTTGTCAACATTGTGGACACGGAGTTTCAAACCCAGAACAAGGTAACAATAACATCAGTGTTACTTCCCGAACAGTTTCCCAACAGGGAAACGAGTAAGAACCAACTTCGAGGGGCAGAAGCTGGTTTCTGGTATCGATGGCCCCAGAAACACCATCCAAGTCTCCCAAACTAAACGAGACAACAAAAGTCTGACTGTCGAGGCAACTTTAAATGGCAACAAACGTGTGGTCACCATCGACACCGGTGCCACCGCCTCCATTGTGCGTCAAGACCTAGTGCACCTGAATTGGCTACACAACACCAATACCTACCGTCTGAGAACGGCCACAGGAGAAGCAAGTAGGGTTTATGGTGAAGTCCGACTTAGAATTCGAATTGCAGATCTAGAATTCTCACACAAATTTTTGGTGGCAGATATATGTGACGAATGCATCATAGGCATGGACTTCATGAAAGAACATCGTGTAATTTTGGATATTGGCAAACAGGTACTCAAATACCAGAATACAGAGATTCCAATGAACTATGGACACGAAGGAACAACAACTCTAAGGACTGTCATCAAAGAAGACGTGATTATTCCAACTTCTTCTGAGGTATTCGTTTGGACAAAATTAGAAGGTGAGTGTGGACGCCATCGATACTTAATGGTGGAACCAGGCTCAGATTGTTCTTCCCAAAACGTCATCATTGGGAAGACACTTGTGGCTCCAAAGAACAATATGGTCCCCGTGCGGATACTGCAAACCAAACCGTACGATGTAAAGTTAGCAAAAGGAGAAGTTATCGGTAAGTGCGAATCTGTCGCAGCCATAACACGAATTGACGCTGAAACACCGAGAACGACATTAAACCCTAAGGAGCTCAATAGCATCAAGGCAAAGATACTTAATTCATCTAACCTAGACCAACATCAGGTTAAAACGGCAGAAAGCCTTCTGAACGAGTATGCTGACATTTTCGCTTCACCAAACGGAAAATATGGAAGGACACAAATGGTGCAGCATCGAATAAATACAGGAGATGCAAGGCCCATTCGTCAGCCCGCAAGACGTCTGCCACTGGCCAAACAAGGTGAAGCTGAGGAAATGATTACCACCATGAAGAAGGATGGTTTGATTGAGAACTCCAAAAGTCCTTGGGCATCACCAGTGGTCCTAGTCAAAAAGAAGGACGGAAGTACACGGTTTTGTGTTGACTACCGAAGGTTGAATGACGTAACCAAGAAAGATAGTTACCCCTTGCCAAGAATTAGTGACACCTTAGATGCGATGGAAGGAGCACACTGGTTTTCAACACTGGACTTGAAAAGTGGATATTGGCAAGTTGAAATTCACCCTGAAGATCGAGAAAAGACAGCGTTCTCCACAGGTAATGGGCTGTGGCAGTTCAACGTGATGCCATTTGGTCTTTGCAACGCTCCGGCAACATTTGAGCGTTTGATGGAGTGTGTCCTTCAAGGCCTGACGTGGAAAACTTGTCTTGTCTACTTGGATGATGTTATCGTTTATGGAAAGACATACGACCAACACTGTAAGAACCTAAAGGGTGTGTTTCAGAGACTTCGGGAGGCCAACCTTAAACTGAACCCAGAAAAATGTGCACTGTTCCAGACTGAAGTAAAGTATTTGGGACATATCATCTCGTCCCAAGGAGTCAAGACTGATCCTGAAAAAGTTGACACCCTCAAAAATTGGCCAACACCACAGGACAAACATCAACTACGAAGTTTTCTTGGTCTTGCTACTTATTACAGACGTTTTGTTAAGAACTTTGCCGGAATTGCGAAGAGTTTGCATCAGCTCACGGAAAAGAACAAGCAGTTTAGATGGTCAGGTGAGTGTGAAAAAGCCTTCCAAGAACTGAAATACCGTCTATGCAATGCTCCGGTGCTGATTGCTGATCTATCCGACTCCAGGCAAGCCTTTTATCATCGATGCTGATGCAAGCAACGTGGGAGTCGGCGCTGTTCTGTCACAAGTGCACAATGGCGAAGAAAAGGTTGTCGCCTATTTCAGCAAAGTGCTGTCGAAGACCGAATGGAACTACTGTGTGACCAGAAGAGAACTCTTGGCACTCATCTTGGCAACGAAACACTTCCACAAATACATCTATGGACAGAAGTTTCTTCTACGAACCGATCATGGTGCTCTTAACTGGTTGTTGAACTTCAAGAACCCAGAAGGACAAGTCGCAAGGTGAATAGAAAGACTGCAGACTTACGATTACGAAATTCAACACCGAAGGGGAAAGCTGCATTCAAATGCCGACGCACTATCCCGAAGGCCTTGTAAAATAGATTGCAAGCATTGCATGCGACAAGAAGAAAAGGAATCCATCAACATTCAGCGAATAAGGGCTGACCCCATTTGTGGATGGAGCAATGAAGAAATAAGATATGCTCAACAAGAAGACCGCGACATTGAACCTCTTCTCGCATGGAAAGAACATGAAGAAAAAACCGCATGGAATGACATTTCCGATAGGAGTCCAATTTTAAAAGCCTATTGGGCACAATGGGACTCACTTCATGTGCAAGAAGGTGTTCTTAGGCGAAAATGGGAGTCCGCTGATGGTAAATCCTATGTGATGCAGCTTGTGCTACCTCAATCAAAAATTAAAGAGGTTCTTCGAGAAATGCATGATGGACCTTCAGGAGGCCATTTGGGAGTCAACAAGACGTTAGAAAAAGTGAGACAACGATTCTACTGGTTGCATGCAAGAGACGACGTTGAAAAGTGGTGCCGAAATTGTGACGCTTGTGCTGCAACCAAAGGCCCTGGTAGAAAACTGCAAGGAAAAATGATGCAATATAATGTTGGCTCACCGTTTGAAAGGATTGCTGTTGATGTAGCTGGCCCATTTCCGGAAACGAATGATGGAAACAAATACATTCTGGTGCTAATGGATTACTTCAGCAAATGGCCTGAGGCATACGCTATCCCGAACCAAGAAGCCAAGACCGTGGCCGACCAGATTGTGTCTAACTGGGTAAGCAGGTTCGGTGTGCCTATGGAGCTCCATTCTGACCAAGGAAGGAACTTTGAGTCGAACATATTCCAAGAGGTCTGCGCGTTCCTTGGCATTAAGAAAACAAGAACCACACCACTTCACCCGCAATCTGATGGAATGGTCGAGAGATTCAACAGGACCTTAAAAGAGCACCTCACTAAAATCGTAGGCGACTCCCAAAGAAACTGGGATAGGCACATACCACTATTTTTGATGGCCTATAGAAGTGCAGTACATAGCTCAACAGGACAAACACCATCTGAAATCCTGTTCGGAAAAAGCATACGCCTGCCTAGTGAGATAAGGTTTAGACACCCACCACAAGAGTCTCAGGAAACAGGGGATTACGTGAGTGACCTAAAAGAGAGGCTAATCGGCATCCACGAAAGGACCAGGACTAGAATGAGCACTTACAGCGATCGAATGAAGACAAGGTACGACACAAGAGCAAACACGACAGGATTCCAAGTAGGAGATCGCGTATGGCTGTATAATCCACATCTTCAAAAGGAATTGTCGCCGAAGCTTCAACAAAAATGGGAAGGCCCTTATACTGTCGTCACGAAAATCAATGATGTCGTTTACCGAATTCAAAGAGGGTTAAGAGGAAAGCTAAAAGTTGTGCATAGCGATCGACTGCACCGATACAGTACCGAAGCTGGTGATAGAGTTGTTCGGGACGAACAATCTTAAGAAGGGGGCAATGTTGCGAACAGAGCTTTATACTCCTATAGTGCCATCTGTTGGGAATTACATATCTGCTTTGTGAGGGAACAAAACAAAAAGCTCTTTTCCATCGCATCTAAATTTCATCTTATTCCAAAGTACTAGAACATTCTATCCCCATATGAATTTCCCCTTGTTCCAAGCAAATGGAGTATTCTGTACAAGAACCTTCTAGAACAACTGGTTTGAGTATAAAAGGGAGTGTTCACGGTGAGCGGAACACAGTTTATTTTCGATTATGAAAGTGTGCAAAGCTGAACTATTGGATTGTGGAAAGTGTAATTAAAAAAGTGGATTTAAGTTGGAATAAAAGTATTAGAGTTGATTATAAATTGAGATTTATTGTTTTGATTCGAAAAGTGTAAATAAAGAGGAAATTCAAAAAGGAGTAATAAGTTTTATTTAACGAACCATAGCAAAAATATTACAGTATGATACTACTTAACAATTTGCTAACTTTGAAGTAGTTTACTAACTCATTCTTAATTTTAAACATTTTCTAACAAGCATCGTACTAAAGCAATTTTCTTAATAAATTGCTTCTGACACACCTAAGCCAATGACAGTTTGTGCAAAAAACTAAGTAAACAGACCTTTTGTGGCGTTTGAAAATAGCACGATACTAAACAAATAAAATAGGTATTGCATAATCTTAACTTTAATAAAAGGGTAGAGAAAGAATGATGCTAAATTCGTTTAAAATTTACTAAATCGTTGTTTTAACCTAGTTTCATAATTTAACAGCTTTAACATCGTACTAATTCAACTAAAATTTTGCGCCATTAATTTTAGAAATTCTTAGTCTTTTACATAAGAGCAAGTTCGTGCGACCCAGTCGTGCATTTTATTTGTGTGTCTTCGTATTTTAACGCAACAAATAGACATCAAGCGAACAGCAATTGCGTTTTTGATAATTTACATTATGTATAGGGCAGAAAACGGACTAACGGAGCAAGTTTGAGTTATAGATGGCTCCAAGGTCGGAGTGTGTTGAAAAAACTCACTAATTTCGTTTGTGCGAAAGCTACAGATGAGTAGCACATAGCACCACAAATAATCATATACAGATGTCTCATCTCCATACAAAAAAATGTCCTAAGATATTTTATCAGCAGACAAACATCAGCAGACAAAAATACAAAAATCAAGAGCGACAAGAGAACTACAATGACCACAATGTAAGAGAGCGAAAAATGTATCTTTCCATTGGGTAAACGACTAAGCGACAAGCGTTCTCTTGTTATCATCAAAATTTATAGCACAAACAAATCGTACCAGACACAGCGCATCCCTTTCCCACCGGGGTTATATTGTTTCTATACTCTACTTTTTCTTATTATATTTTGTCATTCGTAGAATTTCTGTGTGGATGGATGTTGTTTTTGTTTTTATATTTGCCTTTTCCTGTGTTTCATTATTGGTTTTGGTGGCTGGTGTATGTCGCGGCGACTCCTTGGCTGGTGTTTTTGGTAAGTCACGTTTTCTGTTAAGAAGTCAGTACTCCAGTTTCATGTCTAGTTTTCCTTAGAACGGGAACGGGACACCTTCCAATAAAATGAAAAACATCCCCACGTTCTGTCAGATTACACATCACACAAAGTAGCATCAATAAATAAAACGTTGATCATAGATCATAGCTCTATAGTTCAAGAAGAGAACTCACAACTAGAGCTATTTAAATCTAATTGGAATAATGGTTATTGTTGGAATGAAAAAGAACACATTTAACATAACAGAAATAATTACTAATAAAACTTAAAGAATATGACACCTCTAATGAAAAACCTCTACTTTTATGGCCCTCTAAAACGTAATTTCAAACATTCGTTCGCAATATTTAAACATAAAGATTTATTTCCCAGTTTGGTTTGATAATACAAATGAATGTCATATGCAATGCACAAACTTGAAACCGTGATTGTGAAATGTCAAAATCATTAGTAGTGTTCAACAACAGTGTAGTGCAGTGCAAGTTCATGAAAACTGTCAGAGCAAACTAAAGGAAAAACGTCATACGTCAGATCTTAAAAACATGCATTTTTTCTAAATTTAAATTCGAAAACACAACACAATTCAAATTAATTCCTTTGCCAAATATAATCAAATAATGACATCAGCTGATTTTGACAGTTTTTACCAACCTGCACTATGTATCTCAAAAGGTAGTGCAAGATATTCTGAGCTAATGTACTCGTACACTAGTTCAGCTCATTGAACGCTAATCAGTGTAAGGCAGTGGAGAAATTTTTTCAATGAACACCAAAAAGCTACACTTGTCTGCCCAGAGTAGTCCAGTGCAGCTGGTTGAACAGAACTATTATCAACTACATAAGTTTGAATCCGAAGTGTTTACAGTACGTTGGAGGGGTTTTTTTAAAATGTTGGAGGGGTTTTCTTAAAATGTTCTTTTCACTATGAGAAAGAAGAAAAAAAATGAAAAAACCAAATATAAAAAATAAAATTCTACTAGAGGTAACAAAAATAACTATTTAAGATAAAATACAAAAAAGCATCATTTTCCTAATTTAATTATTTGAATTATTTTTACAAAATTGTAAAAGTCGTTTTTGAGAAATATATTATTTTTCTTTTTAGCCAAATATATGGCATGTACGCCTGAATACCAAGGACAGACAGGTGAAATTGCGAGACACACTTTCTTTTTCTTCGTCTTCTCTACCATCCTTTTAACAAAATTGATCAAAATCTCGAGCTCATTTTTTTCATAACCTGCCATATGTACAGTGTATCACAAAAGTAAGTAACAACTCATTGCTGTCGCATAGACATGTTAAAATAAAATTAAATTCCGTTACGAATATTAGGAAAAATGCATTCAAAATTATGGTTAGCATGTGAACATCATGTGGTAGGCAAATTTTACCGTTTAACGTTTGGTTTATCTTCAGAACATCACTGTTTGTTCAGTTAATCGCATTTCTATGCCACAAAAGTAAGTAAGCACCTGCAGCATTTTAAGGTTAAATATTTAATGGTGTAGTTAACTCCGAATTTTGTTTAGTTTTTTTCTCCTTATCTCTCTTGTCTTTCTTTTCTATAATTGTTTTTTTTTTTTCAATTTAAGATTAATTAATAATTAATAAAAGGAAATGGATCCAAGGGTAATCAACTTAGCTTAAATTAAAAAAAAATATATATAATCAAACTCTGTTTGGAAAATAAATCGGACCGCGAGATTGGTAAAATTGTTAACAAAAGTCCATCTACTATACAAAAAATAATAACCAAATATAACAACATTGGAAGTTTGAAAAATGACCCTCGATCTGGACGTTCTCGCCAGCTTACTCATCAGGAATGCCGTATTATTGTTAGGAATGTGAAGAGGAATCCCAAGTAAGCGGATCAAACATATCAGCATAAATAACGAAACAAACAGGTAAGTCATGTAACCCTCAAACTATTCGACGAGTGCTCTACCAATCTGGTTATCATGAAAGAAACCTTGTGGGAAACGATTCAGGTTTTAATTTATTTTTCAAATTCAAAAAAAGTAACAACAAACAGGTCACAGGTTGTCAAAGTTTGAAACATCATTTCCTTTAGTCTCGATTTGAACCGTGACATAAAAAAATAAATAACTTGTGGAATGCATTGGTGAAATTGGAGATCCGTTGCATCGGTGTGTAGGTGTATGGATTCTCTCTCTTTTGGGTTCTAAAATTTCGAAGCGTTACATGGCGGTCTGTGGCGGGTTAAATCGAGAAAGGTTTATATATAAAAAAAATAAGTTTATTTGTCAAGGAAAAAAGAATAAAAAGACTAAGGAAAAACTAAGAAAAATAAAAGAACGAAGGAACAAACAAAAAAACACTTAACACGACCACGCAGAAAAATCTTAATACTAAGCCCGTAACAATCAATTCCGCGTTCACGGTCTATCAAAGCAAAAACCCGGTAGAAAGTGTGTCCAGTGCAGGACGTAAAAAAAAAAAAAAAAAAAAACACGCGTCCAGAATGTGAGTGTGCCTGAAAAAAAAGAGAAGAAAAAAAAGGCAATAACATCCCGCAACCAGGTTTGCCCTATACGCGCTTAACCCCAGAATACAAAAAAAAAGAACTAAAAGTACAGTCGCTAAGTTATGGGTGCCAAACAAAAAAATCACGCCATTTAAAAGTACTCCCTGCCGCGAGCAACCAACCCCCTTTCAAAACGACCTTTAACAAAACAAAAGTAAATTAGTCAATAAAAAAAACAAAAAAAAAATCAGTTCGTACCAGCCTCCAGTTGGCTCCAATGATTGAAATCCTACCCGCAAAGTTCCTGGTGAAGACACCGATGCAACAAACCAAAGATCCAAAATTTACGCAGTCATCCTCAACATATGTGAAGCCTTCAAAGTTTTTTTTTTTATTCAGAATTTGAATATATGTATTAATTAATAAATTTTGTATATATTAAGTTTTGTTCTCTGTTCGATCAATTAATTCTATTAAATTCTATTTCCCTTCCCTCCTCCCCTCTAGTTCACCAAAGTAATTTAAAAGAAAAAAATACATAGCCATATATTGTAAAGCATAAAATCTTTTCTTACCAAATATCGTCGTTATATATATACGACACATTACCTTGGAAAATTCGGAGTGTAAAAGTGAAGTGATAAATTCAAATATTCAAAAATAAATTTTCCTAAATCTAGCTATCGACCTAGTATACCTACAACCTCTGGAGCGGTGCACCACCTCAAGGGATTTAGTGGTAAGTTCTTTATATAAATGGTTTGGAGAAAAATATTTGATCGAACGTTTACTTTTCTTTTACATCCGAGGGGAAAATTATAATTCAAATATTTTTTTTCCCTTTTGCGAATAACGAATTTTAAAACCCTATAAATGCTATATTTGAGGTGTTGTTATTGTTTTGGTGAATTGGCTGAGAGGCTTGATATTTAAAACAATAATTTCTTAATTTTTTTTTTTTTTTTTTTTGGGTATTTCTCAATTAAAGGAAATACAGTCCAGTTACAAAGATTTAGACCTTTTAAATTTTAATTGAACTACGTTTTTTTTTTGTTTACAAAATATAATAAATAGATACAAATAAATGAGCCCACATAAATTTTTTATTGGTACTCGTAATATTAATAGTGCCCTGGACTGTTGTGTTACTTGTTACATTTTTGAATTTGGAAAATAAGAAAAATAAGAATGACAATAAATGTATAGTCTTGCGACCGTTATAGATGCACATAATATATGGAATTTAGCTTATTTTTTTATTGATTGGTTAGGTTAAGTTTTTTTTTGTGTAATAAAGGAGAAGAAATTCTATTCTCGAATTGAACTGACGGATCTTATTGTCTTTTCTTTCTTCCGCTCTTGAAGACTTTTGGGAAGGTGCTTTGGATTTTTTTTTTTTGCTTTCAGATGAGCCAGAGGCGAATATGAATTGTGTTTAAACAACGCTAAGGGAGGATGTGGCGAAGGGGTATAATTTGCAGACCGGTAACGTAAGATGAAATGGGTGGTATGGACGTAGAACTCATCTGATGATGGTTTTATTAACTTTTCAGGTTAAGTGTTCATATCGTTAACTTTTTTTGTTAACGGAAAATGATAGTTTGAGTTTATAAATACCCAGTGATATTTAGGGGCTGTCATAAGTATTTGAGGGCGTGACAGCCAAGGTTGTATCTTCGGATCCGTGGGTGGGCAACCTCAGAGAGACAACAACACCTTGATCTCTCCTCACTGCGGTAAAGTTTTGAGCAACGGCTTTCCCATTAGGACGAATATGGGCTCTCCTTGAATCCGATTTTTTATTTTTTCCCAATATATACCCCGGCATGTAATGACGTAACGAACGTTTAGCGACACGATAGCAAGAACCCCCCCACCGACGAGCTAGGACGTGCTTTATGCTAGCATGCCACGCTGTCGTACGCTGAACACCCCTTCCTTCTGCTGCCAGGATCAGCCCGCAGTGCCTGTAAACTGTGGGTTGTAATGGTGGTAAAGGAAGGAAGGGTTTTTAGGATTCTTGATAGGCGTGTTTTAATAAAGTGCTGCGATAAGGCGTAATAGAGGGTTATAGCACCTTTCAGAGAAAGAACGCGACACATGTCGATGAGAGTCCTTGCCGATGACACCTCGGACCGTTACAGGTGGCGCCCAACGTGGGGCCCGATTCGTCCTGAAATTACATCTGATAAAAAGCTGAAAATCCTTGATTTTGATTATTGACAACGGTTTTTTTTTCTCAAAATTTTTGCCATGAAAGTGCTATGACTTGTTTTAGTTTCAGTTTGAATTGTTTTCTGATTTTCTTCTGCTTGTGAGATTGCAGTGAAGAGCGGACGTCCAGTAAATGGGTTGCAAGTTTTTCCCCGTTTAGTCTGTTGCGACAATCGAGTACTTCAATCAACATCAAACATAGAAATACAAATTTCATTCGTTTGCTAAATCCGTATTTTCTGGCTCTTCCGGAATTATAGTTGTTTGGCATTCACGTATAATTTGTTTCATAGGAAACGATCAACGATCGTCCGGTAGTATAAGCTCTAGAAGCTATGTACTACGACTGTAGCAATGTGATTTGTTTTCCTTTTAACTATTGAAACATTCAAACTAGTATAATGTTTAGAGTGCGCTTCTTTCAGCCAAAATTAAAAGAAAATGCAAAAAAAAAAAAAAAATAAAGATTCATGCAAATTTCCAGTGAGTAAAATATTTATTAAAGTACTTCAATCCCGGTCTGCAATTTTGATACCTTTCGTCACATCCACCTGTCTCATCTATGAAAATTCCAGTCACGTATATATTAGTTTTGAATAGATTTATAAAAAGAAAGTTATAAATTGGACTATATTCTTATAGTTCTTACTTTTGTTCAATTTTTTTTTCTGCTTTCTGAATATTACCTTTTATTTAGAATTTTTGATTGATTGATAGTGATTTTTAATTACAATCAATATTTGATTTTATTTGAGTTTTTTTTTTTTTTTTTGTTTTTTTGATTTAGTATACATACATAGGTTTATAGATATATTTTGGGTTTTCGATATTTCAGTTGGTTAAATTCTTTGATAGGTTTGGTTTTTTCTAATATATAATTAGTTTTTTTTCATCTTTCCTGAATATTTTTGATTTTCTTTTTGATTCTTATAACTATTATTTTAGGTTTTCCAATCTTTTTTAATTTTAAAATTTTTCCCAAGCTGAGTCGAGTTTTGAGCATTTATTTAGTTATTACCTATTGAGAATTTATGTCTTCTCGTGAAGGTGATTATATCCACCAGTTACGATCAGGCCGTGGATATAGTAGTGGTAGTCGTGCTCGAGGAAACCAAAGCAATATACGCGGTAGAGGTTCAAGCAACAGCATTCGTAGTCGCGGAAGTAATAATACCCATCCACAAAAGACAATGGCTCAATCTAATAAATCTGTTAGCCCTGGGTTACTATCAGGTCCAGTCCCTTTCGAAACGGCTCCTTTAAGAGGCTCTTCTG
Source organism: Chrysotoxum bicinctum (assembly GCA_911387755.1). NCBI lineage: Eukaryota > Metazoa > Arthropoda > Insecta > Diptera > Syrphidae > Chrysotoxum > Chrysotoxum bicinctum. Next base: position 108,534,288 of record OU426988.1, read on the forward strand.
ACAGACGAGATTTACCTCAAACTTTAGTCAATCCTAATATTCCGTCGAGCTCTCAAATCGCTACTGGCAATTCAGCCATACCCGCGAATCCAGCCGACTTGTCTATGTTACCCGATAACCGTAACGATGATCTAGATTTGCCAGCTTATATCCAAGGTCTCGTTACGGCATCTATAGGCGTGAGTAGAACAGAGGATTTGCAAGTCATTCGTAGAGAGTTAGAAGCAAATAAGGACGAATTAAAAAACCAAATGGCGACAATCATTCGTGAAACCCTACTTGAAAATACACCTTCAGCTCGAAGCGAGTATGAGATCCGTAGACGTCAACCTCCACCAGTCGATCCCATCTCTTCGAATCCAACTCAATATAACATTTCGGAAGCAGCTCAGAGAACGGCTCAGACAAGTAATCTGAATCCTAGTGCAGATGAATTCTTGGCTCGTATTCGAAATATGACTATAAACGACAACTCTGCTAGACCCTCCACGTTAGAAAATCAATCGCAAGGTAATTTATCCAGAAATCCGAATTTCAGGATCCACAGTTTTCACAAATGGGGTTTAAAATACGATAATCTGAATATGACTATTGACGAATTTATCTTTCGTTTGGAAAGGCTAAAAGATTGCTACGGTGCCTCATGGGAAGAAATAGTTTTGAACTTTCACCAATTTGTGAGTGGGCAAGTGGAAACTTGGTTCTGGGTCTTCCTTAAAAGCAATCCTAGAATAGATTGGCCGGCACTGCGATTTTCTCTAGTAGAACAATTTCGTTCTCTGGAAACAGATCCTGAGATCTCAAGGCAAATGTATGATCGCCGTCAGAGACATAACGAATCTTTTGATGATTTTCTGATGGCGATCCAAAAACTCAACACCCGATTGCTTTGTCCCAAACCTAACCACGAACTCATTACACTTATTAAACAAAATGTTAATAGGCGTATGGGAGAGTTATTGCTGACCTTTAGAGCTCAAGGTTTAAATGAAATGGTCTATGTTTGCCGAAATATAGAAAAGTATTTAAACGAGCAGGATAGACAAAAAGGTAGAGGTCCAATAATTCCTCCATTCCGCAGAACTGTGAGTGAAATTCAGGTAAACGAAGATTTTTTTTCACCAGCTGATACCATAGAAGCCATTCAAGAAGGTAGAGATACCAGCAACTACATTTGCTGGAATTGCAGAAAAGTTGGACATGGATACATGGAGTGTCCTATACCGCAAAGATCCCTTTTCTGTTATCGATGCGGGAAGGCAGATACAACATCACCGCAATGTACCAGCGTTAAATGCTCGGGAAACTTCCGGAAGAGCAATCCATCTCCCGGGTTGGCTTGCTCTCAAAACCGGAAACCGGACTCAAATTAGACTCGACCACTTCAATTACCCATTTTAGTTCTCAACCCAATGATTTCTTGTTTCCAACTCAAATATTGAAAAGTCCAGCAATTCCAGAACCGTCAGTCTCAAAAGTGTCACCTCCTAAAGCGATTTTAACACCTCCTTCTAAAAATCTCCACCAACGTATCATTGAGTATCACGCTGCCAGAGATAGGATCTTTGGTAAACCAAATCTTCATATTTCTGACAGGATTTTAAGGATTCGAGAACTGAAAAAGAAAAGAAAAGATGCCATGAAAAACATCGAAGCTACAACCTTATGTTGCTCCGAGGATCCTCGCCCTTATGCGAATGTGAAAATTTTTGATGAAAGCATGCTAGGATTACTAGATAGTGGTGCTAGTATCAGTTGCTTAGGGGTAGGTGGCGAAGATTTTCTGAGAAAACACAACATCCCTTTCACATCCTTTTTATCCAGCGTCAAAACAGCGGACGGACACGATCAACAAATCGTAGGTAAATTCGTGGCTAACATCAGCTACAAAAAGGCCACCAAACCAATAGACATGTTTTTAGTTCCCTCATTACAACAAAAATTGTACTTAGGGATAAATTTTTGGAAATCGTTTAACATAGCCCCACATCTGATTTCTGAAATCTCACCCCCCAACACCGCTTTAACCAACCATTATTCAGAGATGCGTGAACTATCAGAGGAGGAGTTCAGTAAACTTGAAACAGCCATTAGCATGTTCCCGTCTTACGCCAAACTTGGCTTAGGCAAAACCATGCTGGAGGAACACGAAATAGATACAGGGGATGCCGAACCTATAAAGCAACGACACTATCCTGTTTCTCCAGCGGTTCAAAAGCTTTTATATGAGGAATTGGATCGCTTACTCGCCATGGGCATAATCGAAGAAAGTAATAGCCCATGGAGCTCTCCGGTAGTCTTGGTACGGAAACCGGGTAAAAACCGGATGTGCCTTGACTACAGGAAAGTAAATGAAAAGACGAAAAAAAGTGCGTATCCTTTGACTCATGTACAGGCTGTGCTAAGTCGTATTTCAGATACATACTATATTTCTAGTGTGGATCTGAAAGATGCCTTTCTGCAGATTCCGCTGGAGAGATCCTCTCGGGAAAAGTCAGCGTTTACGGTACCCGGCAGACCTCTTTACCAGTTCAAAGTTATGCCCTTTGGACTTTGCAATGCACCTCAGCGTCTTTGCAAATTAATGGACAAGGTGGTACCTCATGAACTTAGAGAAAATGTTTTTGTTTACTTGGACGACCTTCTGATAGTCTCTAGCACCTTTGAAGAACATGTTCGGTTTCTGAATATCATCGCCGATAGGCTTAAAAACGCGGGTTTGACAATAAATCTTGAAAAGTCGAAGTTCTGTTTTAAAGAACTCAAGTATTTAGGTTATATCATCGGGGATGGTTGTCTCAAAACGGATCCAGCAAAGGTTTCAGCAATTCGCGATTTCCCGGTACCACAAAATCAGCGTCAGGTTCGTCGGTTTCTAGGTATGTCTGGATGGTACCGCAGGTTTGTCCGTGATTACTCGACCCTTGCAACACCCATTACCAACACCTTGAAAAAGGACAAGAAATTTGAATTTGACTCGGAGGCATTAACAGCTTTCAATAAGATTAAGGATATGTTGACTTCAGCACCAGTTCTAGTGACCCCGGATTACAGTAAGCCTTTTATCATTTTGTGTGATGCTTCTTCGACAGGAATAGGTGGTGTTTTATGTCAAAAGGACGAAGAAGGTATCGAACGCCCTATTTACTACTACTCACACAAAATGAATAAGGCCCAATGTAATTACAGCGTCACTGAACGGGAATGCTTAGCCGCAGTTTTAAGTATAGACCAATTTCGCCCTTATGTAGAGGGATACCACTTTCATGTGGTTACCGACCATGTAAGCCTGAAATGGTTGATGAGTCAAAAGGACCTCAGCGGAAGGTTAGCTCGGTGGAGTCTTAAACTTCAAGGGTATGATTTCGATATTGAGCATCGTAAAGGTTCACAGCATGTCGTGCCAGACACTCTGTCAAGAGTATATGCTGCGGATGAGTTGAACCTTGATGACATATCGAGATCATACTCTTACGATGTGCTGCACATAGATCTAAAAGATCCCAGCTTTCAATCTGAGGAGTATGTTAAGATCATCGACAGCATCGAAAAACAAAAGGACTAGCTGCCAGACCTTCAAGTCTCAGAAAATTTTGTGTATAAGAGGGTCAAACACAGCACAGGAAATCCTCTTGAGGATGACCTAGGGTGGAAGTTGTGGATCCCTTCGCAGCTGACCTACCGTCTGATATCCTTAGCTCATCAACCACCAAGGGCGTCACATGGTGGCTTAGGGAAAACTTTAAGTAGATTACGAAACCAATTCTACTGGCCAAATATGGCTTCGCAAGTTAAAGCATTTATAGGAAGTTGTGAAACATGTAAAACTGCAAAGGCGTCCAACCAGATCCTTCGACAACCCATGGGTAAACCCTTTATTGTAGAACGACCGTTTCAGCATGTTTACATAGACTTTCTTGGACCCTATCCTCGTTCGAAATCCGGAAATGTCTATATTATAATCGCCTTGGATCAGCTAACCAAATTTGTTATCCTTAGAGCCCTGCGAAAAGCTACCTCTGAAACAGCTATAAAATTTTTGTATGATCAAGTACTATGTACTTTTGGAGTCCCAGAATCGATTTTATCAGATAATGGTAAGCAATTTACCAGTTCCTCCTTTGCTAAGTTGTTAACATCTTATGGTATTCAACACATAAGAACTGCTGCGTATGCCCCACAAGCCAATGCTAGTGAACGAGTGAACCGATCAATTCTCGCTTCCATCAGGTCGTATATCGGAAACGACCAAAGGGATTGGGATTTACATCTCTCATCAATAAGTTGTTCCTTGAGAACTGCTAAGCACTCTGTCATTGGGATGTCTCCGTATGAGGCTTTATTCGGACAGAAGATGATGGAGCATAGTCTGACTACGCTCTTTTACGAAAGCTTATCTGCGTCAACAATTCAGAGATAGATCTTATACCAAAAGCATCGAAAATGAACATAATTCATACTGCACTAAAAGATTCATTGCAAAAGGCCCATTTGACTTATGAACATGTTTATAATACGAGAAGTAAGGACATAAAATTCAATGTAGGCGATATTGTATACAAACGAAATTTTGTATTGAGTGACGCAGCCAAACGCCTAAATGCAAAATTATGTCAAAAATTCGTAAAGGCAAAGGTTCGTAAGTTCATAGGGAACAGTTTGTACGAATTAGAGGATTCAGAGGGAAATGTGCTAGGGGTTTTCCACTCTAAGGATATTAAGAAGTAGCATTTTGGTATAAATATCCGGCTAGCGTTTGTCTGTGCATGAGACGCATATTGCAGGGGTGGGTCGTCTCGTCAGGTTCAATGTCAATCGTTTGAATTTCTTATCCATTTCACTCGTCAGGACTGGTAAAATGTATAAGTTTTGTGGGAAACGATTCAGGTTTTAATTTATTTTTCAAATTCAAAAAAAGTAACAACAAACAGGTCACAGGTTGTCAAAGTTTGAAACATCATTTCCTTTAGTCTCGATTTGAACCGTGACATAAAAAAATAAATAACTTGTGGAATGCATTGGTGAAATTGGAGATCCGTTGCATCGGTGTGTAGGTGTATGGATTCTGAGGAAGCGAGAGAAACATAGAAATGAGAGTCGACATTTTAAGACTCAGAATCAGAACGATGGTTGAGCATCCATTTGCTGTACACGAGAGGCTAAAAATCTAAGAGAAAAAAGGGAGAGAAAAATCGAATGTGCGTCGGTTACTAACATATGTATGATGAGGCGGATATTTCATCATGGAAGTGTTTCCGGTAGTGTATTTCTCGGCGGATTTTGACCAGAAAATGAATATTTTGTTACACCTATTTTTGAAAAATTCAAAAATGAATTTAGAACCCAAATTCATGGTTTTCTGGTCAAATATTCGCTCAGAAAATGCACTATCGGAAGCGTTCTAGGCGCCATTTTAATTGAGGCTCTCTTTCGAAATTTGTTCGAAGATCGTGTGACGCGGTTAGGGTTGTCGACGGGCTATAAAAGGCCGAGATTGCCAACGTTCGCTCTCTTTTGGGTTCTAAAATTTCGAAGCGTTACATGGCGGTCTGTGGCGGGTTAAATCGAGAAAGGTTTATATATAAAAAAAATAAGTTTATTTGTCAAGGAAAAAAGAATAAAAAGACTAAGGAAAAACTAAGAAAAATAAAAGAACGAAGGAACAAACAAAAAAACACTTAACACGACCACGCAGAAAAATCTTAATACTAAGCCCGTAACAATCAATTCCGCGTTCACGGTCTATCAAAGCAAAAACCCGGTAGAAAGTGTGTCCAGTGCAGGACGTAAAAAAAAAAAAAAAAAAAAAAAACACGCGTCCAGAATGTGAGTGTGCCTGAAAAAAAGAGAAGAAAAAAAAAGCAATAACATCCCGCAACCAGGTTTGCCCTATACGCGCTTAACCCCAGAATACAAAAAAAAAGAACTAAAAGTACAGTCGCTAAGTTATGGGTGCCAAACAAAAAAATCACGCCATTTAAAAGTACTCCCTGCCGCGAGCAACCAACCCCCTTTCAAAACGACCTTTAACAAAACAAAAGTAAATTAGTCAATAAAAAAAACAAAAAAAAAACTATCAGTTCGTACCAGCCTCCAGTTGGCTCCAATGATTGAAATCCTACCCGCAAAGTTCCTGGTGAAGACACCGATGCAACAAACCAAAGATCCAAAATTTACGCAGTCATCCTCAACATATGTGAAGCCTTCAAAGTTTTTTTTTTTATTCAGAATTTGAATATATGTATTAATTAATAAATTTTGTATATATTAAGTTTTGTTCTCTGTTCGATCAATTAATTCTATTAAATTCTATTTCCCTTCCCTCCTCCCCTCTAGTTCACCAAAGTAATTTAAAAGAAAAAAATACATAGCCATATATTGTAAAGCATAAAATCTTTTCTTACCAAATATCGTCGTTATATATATACGACACATTACCTTGGAAAATTCGGAGTGTAAAAGTGAAGTGATAAATTCAAATATTCAAAAATAAATTTTCCTAAATCTAGCTATCGACCTAGTATACCTACAACCTCTGGAGCGGTGCACCACCTCAAGGGATTTAGTGGTAAGTTCTTTATATAAATGGTTTGGAGAAAAATATTTGATCGAACGTTTACTTTTCTTTTACATCCGAGGGGAAAATTATAATTCACATATTTTTTTTCCCTTTTGCGAATAACGAATTTTAAAACCCTATAAATGCTATATTTGAGGTGTTGTTATTGTTTTGGTGAATTGGCTGAGAGGCTTGATATTTAAAACAATAATTTCTTAATTTTTTTTTTTTTTTTTTTGGGTATTTCTCAATTAAAGGAAATACAGTCCAGTTACAAAGATTTAGACCTTTTAAATTTTAATTGAACTACGTTTTTTTTTTGTTTACAAAATATAATAAATAGATACAAATAAATGAGCAACATAAATTTTTTATTGGTACTCGTAATATTAATAGTGCCCTGGACTGTTGTGTTACTTGTTACATTTTTGAATTTGGAAAATAAGAAAAATAAGAATGACAATAAATGTATAGTCTTGCGACCGTTATAGATGCACATAATATATGGAATTTAGCTTATTTTTTTATTGATTGGTTAGGTTAAGTTTTTTTTTGTGTAATAAAGGAGAAGAAATTCTATTCTCGAATTGAACTGACGGATCTTATTGTCTTTTCTTTCTTCCGCTATTTTTTTGTTAACGGAAAATGATAGTTTGAGTTTATAAATACCCAGTGATATTTAGGGGCTGTCATAAGTATTTGAGGGCGTGACAGCCAAGGTTGTATCTTCGGATCCGTGGGTAGGCAACCTCAGAGAGACAACAACACCTTGATCTCTCCTCACTGCGGTAAAGTTTTGAGCAACGGCTTTCCCATTAGGACGAATATGGGCTCTCCTTGAATCCGATTTTTTATTTTTTCCCAATATATACCCCGGCATGTAATGACGTAACGAACGTTTAGCGACACGATAGCAAGAACCCCCCCACCGACGAGCTAGGACGTGCTTTATGCTAGCATGCCACGCTGTCGTACGCTGAACACCCCTTCCTTCTGCTGCCAGGATTAGCCCGCAGTGATGCCTGTAAACTGTGGGTTGTAATGGTGGTAAAGGAAGGAAGGGTTTTTAGGATTCTTGATAGGCGTGTTTTAATAAAGTGCTGCGATAAGGCGTAATAGAGGGTTATAGCACCTTTCAGAGAAAGAACGCGACACATGTCGATGAGAGTCCTTGCCGATGACACCTCGGACCGTTACAACCTTACATAAGTAAAATAAATCGCCAAAAGCGGCTCTTCTTTGCAAAAACCCATGAATCTAAGCAAGCAGAATTTTGGAACACAGTTGTTTTCTCCAATTAAAGCTAATTTAACATCCACGGCTCAGATGGACGCGGATAAGTTTGGAGAAAAAAAAACAAAGAGCTTGAATCATCGAACATGTCAGGAACCGTGAAGCTCGGAGGTGAAAACGTTGTGGTGTGGGGGTGTCGACAATTTAGTGTTTATGTTCTTTGATGAATAGTTTCGACTATTTGAATATTTTAAAGAACAACCTTCAAAAAAGTGAAAATAAGTTGGGTATGGGTACGTCATTTGTCTTCCAGCAAGACAATGATCCTAAACATACCTCACATGTTGTCAAAGAATCTGCTTTATAACGTCCGAATCCAGATCAAATCACCACCACATTCGCCCGACTTAAATGTCATTTAACATTTATGGAGACATCTTGACCGACAAGGAAGAAAACATGAAATCAGGACGAAAGATGATTTAAAGCGTGTTCTTCAGGATGATTGGTCTAAAATTGGACAAAACGTTACGCGAAATTTGGTTAACTCAATGCCTCGACTTATGGACGCAGTTATAAAAGCCAAAGGGTATCCAACGAAGTACTAAATGGATAAGATTTACTGATAACTGTATTAAATTTAAGTTTTATTTGAACTGCTTACTTACTTTTGTGATATAAATTTGTTAACTTTTTTAGTTTAAGTCGAATATTTCTTAAGTTTTCTTAAAATTTTTATTTGAAATGTTATTTTTTAGTTCGAAATACATATCAATTACAGACAAAAATATTAAGTTTCTTTCTTAACATTACTATCGATTGTTTGAAGGAAATGATCTTTAAACTAAGAGGTGCTTACTTACTTTTGTGATTCATTGTATATTACAAGTACCTGCATCGTAAGTTAAAACCGGATCGGCGGAGGGTCTATATCGTCTCGGCGCGGCGGCGGCGGTAGGCGCAAATTTTCTAGTAGGTGCCTACAAATTTTCTTGTAGGTACATATCACATAGACGTAATAGTTACAGGAAGGAATTATGTTAATAAGAACCTAGGAACATTTGTATACTCTGTACTATATATATATATATATATATATATAAAAATATATATATATATATAGAATATACTCGTATCTATTTATTAATGTCTAACTTTTTACATTATCAAACAAAAAAAAAGTTATTACACTGCGTCACAAATGAAAAAAGAGGCTGGGTGCGACCCACACTGATAACTTCCCATTTGTTAAAAAAAAAAAACTATTAATTCAATATTTGTCAACATTTTACCAATTGTACAAAATTATACTATGAATAAAATAAACTAAATTAGAAGTCAACATCAATACTAGTTCTCGAGAAATTTGAGTCGAAAAACAATTTTTACCAATTTTCAATAGAATTTTATATAGTTTTTTATTTTTTGTAAAAAAACTGTAAACTGATTTTTTTGAAATTTTCACCAGTTGTCAAATTATTTTGAGTTTCAAATTGTTTTCCGTTCTTAGAATATCTGGGTTATGATTTTTTTTTCAGTTTTTTTTATTTAAAAAAATAACGGTATGTTCATTTTTTTCCAAATTCATACTAAATCTGTATGACCTTATAATGAGTACATTAAATTTTATTTGAAATCAATAGCATTATTTTTTCGTGAGATATTTGAAACTAACCAAAATTTTTGCTTTTTTTTAAACCGTTATAGTTAATAAACGCCCTTTCAGCCTCTTTCGAAGTTATTCACCCCTATTACAGAATTCGGCGAATGAGCTAAAGTGACAATTTCAATTCATTTCCAAACTTTTGCTATTACTGAATCCGACGAATGAAAGTTGAACGAATGTCGGTAACAATCCCTGCACCACTGACATTTTGTTCAACTTATATGGCATTACAGATTTCGCAATCCATTCGCACTCCATACAATTTCTATCATTTTACATTCGCACTAATTTCGAGACGAATCTGAAGTGAATTTTTGATTAAACGAAAATAAACAATGGAGAGTACAAAAATTTAAGTCAAAAGCTTATCATACTGAATGCTAAAGTGTTTGTTTAACAAATTTTAATAAAAAACCCACAAATAGCAACGCAACCAGAGAGCAAGAAATCTAAAAAAAAAAAAAAAGAGCACACGGTTGGTTTTGAACCGTACTCCATCTTCGTACTAACCACTCTCAACGATGCTAGATTTCGTTTATCGAAAACGATACTATTATCACAGCCTAGGCCAGTTGAATAAATGTTTGTTGCTGACAGTGTCGATACGAAAGTTCATAAATGATAAGGTAATTTTAGAAATCGACAATGTAGTTCATCCGACGAATTTCATAATTGAGTTTTACAGCGGATGCGAATCAAGTCAACTCACCGGGAGTAAAATTCTGCGAATTCTGTAATCGACATGATTATCTATTAAACAAAATTTATTTGAAGTCGATATCCTTACTCGTTCTTGAGATATCGACGACGAAAAATGGTACCAGAACGTACGGACGTACGAACGTACGTACACACACACACACAGACATCTCTCTAAAAATGATTGACATAGCCTTAGGGACCTTGAAACGTCGAGAAATGTCAAAAATTCCAATTTGACAAATCGGACCGATTACAAAAACTCCCTATGGGAAGTTAAAATGTCATGTCATCACGTCTCATTTTTCTTCCGTAAAACGTATTTTAAAGAAATCTGATAAAATCAACCAGAAACTTTTACATTTATCAAGTTTTATTTTACTATTTAAGTAACAAAAAGAAAAAAAAATATGTTATAAAATTTTAATACAAATTATAGTGTAACTTTAACTTTTAATTTTTTAACTTTTTAACTTCCCATAGGGAGTTATTGTAATCGGTCCGATTTGTCAAATTGGAATTTTTGACATTTCTCGACGTTTCAAGGTCTCTAGAGGCTATATCAATCATTTTTAGAGAGATGTCTGTGTGTGTGTGTGTACGTACGTTCGTACGTTCGTACGTTCGTACGTTCGTACGTTCGTACGTTCGTACGTTCGTACGTTCGTACGTTAGTACGTTCGTACGTTCTGGTACCATTTTTCGTCGTCGATATCTCAAGAACGAGTAAAGATATCGACTTCAAATAAATTTTTTTTAATAGATAATAACTTCGAAAGAGGCTGAAAGAGCGTTTATTAAAATTCAGTGAGCAGTTTTTTCACTATAACGGTTTAAAAAAAAAAAGTAAAAATTTTGGTTAGTTTCAAATATCTCACGAAAAAATAATGCTATTGAATTTAAATAAAATTTAATGTACTCATTATAAGGTCATACAGATTTGGTATGAATTTGGAAAAAAATTAACATACCGTTATTTTTTTTAAATACAAAAAACTGAAAAAAAAATTTCATAACCCAGATATTTTAAGAACGGAAAACAATTTGAAACTCAAAATAATTTTATTTTACGAAAAATAATGTGTTTGACAACTGGTGAAAATTTCAAAAAAAATCAGTTTACAGTTTTTTTACAAAAAATAAAAAAACTATATAAAATTCTATTGAAAATTGGTAAAAATTGTTTTTCGACTCAAATTTCTCGAGAACTAGTAGTGATATTGACTTCTAATTTAGTTTATTTTATACATAGTGTAACTTTGTACAATTGGTAAAATGTTGACAAATATTGAATCAATAGTTTTTTTTTTTAAATAAAAAAACTATTTAAAATTCTAGTGAAAACTAGCTAAAATTGTATTTCAAGTCGAATTTCTTGGGAATAAACACCGATAGTGCCTTCTAAAGTATGTTGTTTTGTACATCGATACCTTCCCGTAAGAATGTATATTAAGCGACATTTCTAAAATTGTTCAGGAAACGAATAAAACGAAGAAAGTTCTAGTTGAATCATAGTGTGCTAAGAGACAATTTTGGTTAAACTAAGTGACATCTAACAAAATTTTTTATTGTTCACGACAATGAGATCTTTATTAATGTCGCTTAGCATAATTTTTTTGGCGGATAATACAAATTTCAGGGGGCAACATTATTTTAATGAGAAAACATCTTAAAATAATGTTTGTTTGAATTTTACAGCTAAAGTTTGTTTCGCTGAAAATTTGGTTATTTGAAAAAAACTAAACACAAATGGGAAGTTATCAGTGTGGGTCGCACCCAGCCTCTTTTTTGTGCTTTGAATGATCTTCTGGTTTTAAACGTCAACAGTATTCAAATCGTTCTTCAAGTTTCTTTATATCCAGTTGGAACCCCTCACCTTGCTCATCACTGACCGCACCAAGATTAGATAGAAAAAAAGAAAAATGATAATGAAGAAAGTGAATTTTTAATGACATTCTGCAACCAAGGTTTTCCTATGCTTTTAACATGTCGTTAACTAAGCTGTTCGGCAATTTCGGCCTTGTGGTTCCCTAAAAACCGTTTTATGACTGCTTTCAGTGATAACCAGGCATCAAGTGCCTTATTAGGTTATTAGTAAGCTTTTTGCCAAAATTTGGGTCTTTAATCAATGTGCGTATTTGTGGTCCCAGAAATATTCCTTCTTTCAATTTGGCATCACTCTTAACTTTGAAAGAACTGTTTTTAAATATAAGAAGCCATCTCCCTTTTTATTCATAGCCTAGACATAATTTTTTATCAAACCAAGTTTAATGGAGTGTTGGTAAAATGACATTGTTAGGATCAGTTAATGGTATATTTTTCACATTAGATTTTCCGCAAATAAACTCTGATCTTTCTGGCAATTCTTTTATAGCATAGTGCTTTTCTACAAAGAAAACAACAGTATTTGATAAATCCACCCTGTAGTCCGAGCAAAATAGCTATAACTTTAAGATCAGCGCATACTTTCCAGCTGTAATCTTTGTATTTTATTAAATTCAATATTGATTTCATATTTTCATGTTTACTAGATGTGGTTGGCCAAGAGAACTTGTTGAAGGTACAACCCCGTCATTATATTCCACAATATTTAGCAAATCTGGCTCTTCTGAAATCTCGATTTCATTTTTGGAGGGAGATAGAGGAGCAGGCATTTATTTACTTTGTGGTACTGGTTTCGACATTAAGGGAACGTCAGGATACTTGTTGTTGTGCTTAATTTTTTTTAGTAAAACCTCGTAAATCCTGAGGTTTTAACTTCAACAAGTTCTCTTGGCCAACCACATCTAGTAAATCAAAATGAAATGAATGATTTGGAACTAGACTAAGGTTTATCAATTAGACTGAATTACTATAGGATCTACATTAAAAAAGTGGAATTTATTGGCTTCTAAAAGAAATGTATCCGTGCAACGAAAACGTAATAGAAAAATGGCTTCATTTTATTCAAATTTTGAAAATATGTTACTGTAACGATATAGAAACTTTGATGAGTAAATTGAACATTCCTTACAAAACACAAGACTGGCTATTATTTATTGATGGTTCAAAAAAAAGTATGAAAGCGGTATTGCTGCACAATGGTAACAAGTATGCATCAGTACCAATAGCATATTCAACTGTTTTAAAAGAAACATGAAAATATGAAATCAATATTGAATTTAACAAAATACAAAGATTACAGCTGGAAAGTATGCGCTGATCTTAAAGTTATAGCTATTTTGCTCGGACTACAGGGTGGATTTATCAAATACTGTTGTTTTCTTTATAGAAAAGCACTATGCTATAAAAGTATGGCCAGAAAGATCAGAGTTTATTTGCGGAAAATCTAATGTGAAAAATATACCATTAACTGATCCTAACAATGTCATTTTACCACCATTCCATTAAACTTGGTTTGATAAAAAATTATGTCTAGGCTATGAATAAAGAGGAAGATGGCTTCTTATATTTAAAAACAGTTCTCTCAAAGTTAAGAGTGATGCCAAATTGAAAGAAGGAATATTTGTGGGACCACAAATACGCACATTGATTAAAGACCCAAATTTTGGCAAAAAGCTTACTAACAACCTAATAAGGCACTTGATGCCTGGTTATCACTGAAAGCAGTCATAAAACGGTTTTTAGGGAACCGCAAGGCCGAAATTGCCGAACAGCTTAGTTAACGACATGTTAAAAGCATAGGAAAACCTTGGTTGCAGAATGTCATTAAAAATTCACTTTCTTCATTATCATTTTTCTTTTTTTCTATCTAATCTTGGTGCGGTCAGTGATGAGCGAGGTGAGGGGTTCCAACTTTATATAAAGAAACTTGAAAAACGATTTGAATACTGTTGACGTTTAAAACGAGAAGATCATTCAAAGCACAAAAAAGAGGCTGGGTGCGACCCACACTGATAACTTCCCATTTGTGTTTATTTTTTTTCAAATAACCAAATTTTCAGCGAAACAAACTTTAGCTGTAAAATTCAAACAAACATTATTTTAAGATGTTTTCTCATTAAAATAATGTTGCCCCCTGAAATTTGTATTATCCGCCAAAAAAATTATGCTAAGCGACATTAATAAAGATCTCATTGTCGTGAGCAATAAAAAATTTTGTTAGATGTCACTTAGTTTAACCAAAATTGTCTCTTAGCACACTATGATTCAACTAGAACTTACTTCGTTTTTTTCGTTTCCTGAACAATTTTAGAAATGTCGCTTAATATACATTCTTACGGCAAGGTATCGATGTATAAAACAACAAACTTTAGAAGGCACTATCGGTGTTCATTCCCAAGAAATTCGACTTGAAATACAATTTTAGCTAGTTTTCACTAGAATTTTAAATAGTTTTTTTATTTAAAAATAAAACTATTGATTCAATATTTGTCAACATTTTACCAATTGTACAAAGTTATACTATGTATAAAATAAACTAAATTAGAAGTCAATATCACTACTAGTTCTCGAGAAATTTGAATCGAAAAACAATTTTTACCAATTTTCAACAAATGGGAAGTTATCAGTGTGGGTCGCACCAAGCCTCTTTTTTCATTTGTAACGCAGTGTAATAACTTTTTTTTTGTTTCCTGTAACTATTATGTCTATGTGATATGTACCTACAAGAAAATTTGTAGGCACCTACTAGAAAATTTGCGCCTACCGCCGCCGCGCCGAGACGATATAGACCCTCCGCCGATCCGGTTTTAACTTACGATGCAGGTACTTGTAATATACAATGAATCACAAAAGTAAGTAAGCACCTCTTAGTTTAAAGATCATTTCCTTCAAACAATCGATAGTAATGTTAAGAAAGAAACTTAATATTTTTGTCTGTAATTGATATGTATTTCGAACTAAAAAATAACATTTCAAATAAAAATTTTAAGAAAACTTAAGAAATATTCGACTTAAACTAAAAAAGTTAACAAATTTATATCACAAAAGTAAGTAAGCAGTTCAAATAAAACTTAAATTCAATACAGTTATCAGTAAATCTTATCCATTTAGTACTTCGTTGGATACCCTTTGGCTTTTATAACTGCGTCCATAAGTCGAGGCATTGAGTTTTTTTTTTTTTTTTTTATAATCTACCCGCGCTCAAGGGATTATGATTACCCTTTAAATGTTTCAACACAGCGCGGGCGTGAAGTTAATGAAGAGAAAGAAGGATAGGAAAGATGTGTGGCACGATGTTCTGAGACTGTTGGTGGTTGTCTCAGATATTTTTATCTCCAGGGATGGCGGCTGAACTAAAGCGGAGAAATGCCGTGTCTTATTTCTATGTCGCTTATAATTCACATTATTTTATTCGTGTTCATCCTTGTTGGGCATACTAGTTTAACTCAATTACATGTTGTTAGTGTTATGCCTGAACAACATGTAATGAGTAAACCAGCAACCCATTGATGACAATTTTTAGAAGGTTTTTAATGGAATTAAAGCGACATAGACGACGGCAGGGATCGAACCTGTCATCATGAGGTTGACAGGCGAGCACACATCCATCGCGCCACGGCCACCCCCAGTTAACCAAATTTCGCGTAACGTTTTGTCCAATTTTAGACCATTCATCCTGAAGAACACGCTTTAAATCATCTTTCGTCCTGATTTCATGTTTTCTTCCTTGTCGGTCAAGATGTCTCCATAAATGTTAAATGACATTTAAGTCGGGCGAATGTGGTGGTGATTTGATCTGGATTCGGACGTTATAAAGCAGATTCTTTGACAACATGTGAGGTATGTTTAGGATCATTGTCTTGCTGGAAGACAAATGACGTACCCATACCCAACTTATTTTCACTTTTTTGAAGGTTGTTCTTTAAAATATTCAAATAGTCGAAACTATTCATCAAAGAACATAAACACTAAATTGTCGACACCCCCACACCACAACGTTTTCACCACCGAGCTTCACGGTTCCTGACATGTTCGATGATTCAAGCTCTTTGTTTTTTTTTCTCCAAACTTATCCGCGTCCATCTGAGCCGTGGATGTTAAATTAGCTTTAATTGGAGAAAACAACTGTGTTCCAAAATTCTGCTTGCTTAGATTCATGGGTTTTTGCAAAGAAGAGCCGCTTTTGGCGATTTATTTTACTTATGTAAGGTTTCTTTCATGATAACCAGATTGGTAGAGCACTCGTCGAATAGTTTGAGGGTTACATGACTTACCTTTTTGTTTCGTTATTTATGCTGATATGTTTGATCCGCTTACTTGGGATTCCTCTTCACATTCCTAACAATAATACGGCATTCCTGATGAGTAAGCTGGCGAGAACGTCCAGATCGAGGGTCATTTTTCAAACTTCCAATGTTATTATATTTGGTTATTATTTTTTGTATAGTAGATGGACTTTTGTTAACAATTTTACCAATCTCGCGGTCCGATTTATTTTCCAAACAGAGTTTGATTATATATATTTTTTTTTTAATTTAAGCTAAGTTGATTACCCTTGGATCCATTTCCTTTTATTAATTATTAATTAATCTTAAATTGAAAAAAAAAAACAATTATAGAAAAGAAAGATAAGAGAGATAAGGAGAAAAAAACTAAAAAAAATTCGGAGTTAACTACACCATTAAATATTTAACCTTAAAATGCTGCAGGTGCTTACTTACTTTTGTGGCATAGAAATGCGATTAACTGAACAAACAGTGATGTTCTGCAGATAAACCAAACGTTAAACGGTAAAATTTGCCTACCACATGATGTTCACATGCTAACCATAATTTTGAATGCATTTTTCCTAATATTCGTAACGGAATTTAATTTTATTTTAACATGTCTATGCGACAGCAATGAGTTCTTACTTACTTTTGTGATACACTGTACATATGGCAGGTTATGAAAAAAATGAGCTCGAGATTTTGATCAATTTTGTTAAAAGGATGGTAGAGAAGACGAAGAAAAAGAAAGTGTGTCTCGCAATTTCACCTGTCTGTCCTTGGTATTCAGGCGTACATGCCATATATTTGGCTAAAAAGAAAAATAATATATTTCTCAAAAACGACTTTTACAATTTTGTAAAAATAATTCAAATAATTAAATTAGGAAAATGATGCTTTTTTGTATTTTATCTTAAATAGTTATTTTTGTTACCTCTAGTAGAATTTTATTTTTTATATTTGGTTTTTTCATTTTTTTTCTTCTTTCTCATAGTGGAAAGAACATTTTAAGAAAACCCCTCCAACATTTTAAAAAAACCCCTCCAACGTAGTGTAAACACTTCGGATTCAAACTTATGTAGTTGATAATAGTTGTGTTCAACCAGCTGCACTGGACTACTCTGGGCAGACAAGTGTAGCTTTTTGGTGTTCATTGAAAAAATTTCTCCACTGACTTATACTGATAAGCGTTCAATGAGCTGAACTAGTGTACATTAGTTCAGAATATTTTGCACTACCTTTTGAGATAGTGGTTGGTAAAAACTGTCAAAATCATCTGATGTCATTATTTGATTATATTTGGCAAACGAATTAATTTGAATTTTGTCCGCGCTTTGTGTTTTTGAACTTAAATTTAGAAAAAACGCATGTTTTTAAGATCTGACGTATGACGTTTTTGCTTAAGTTTTCTCTGACAGTTTTCATGAACTTGCACTGCACTAGAACTAGAAGACATAAAACTGGAGTACTGACTTCTTAACAGAAAACGAAACCATGGATCTTCTTAACGAAATAGATGTATCGAAAATGTTAAAACTCTGCAAAATAGCACTTAGTTATCGAAATAGAATAAAAGATGAATATTTTTAGTTAGTAACTGTAACTTGAAAGCGATTTTATTTTAATTTACGAGTAGCCCGAATGTCTTTTGGAAGAAGTCTGTTTTTATAAGATTTGATATTATGCACTTACTTGTTTTTATTTGAAAGCAATTAAGCTTCTCTTAAATCGGAATCTACAAAACTGAAAAACTCCTACATTTTAGATGTTTGGATTCACGTCGATCGCACTGACACCGAGATCTTTTACACCAGAATACAATAAAGATATTGGTTAAACGATATATATTTAACATTTTTTTTAAATGCACAGAAAACATTGAAATAACGTCTCCTGAATTCCCGAAAATATGTTTTACAAAAAAGTTAATATATCTACTAATGACCACATAAAAATGCGAAAACTATGGAAACGTTTTTAGTTTTCCATTATTTTAGAAAATTCAAATAAGTTCAACGGTGAATGTTTTCATAAAATAATAATAATATAATATCAGCATCAGGGAATATAACTTATGATAATTTGCCAGAATGGGAAAATTCCGATGATTCTCTAAAAGACCCTGATTTTATACTAAATAATACTGTTGCTTCTCATGTTTCGCACCCAAAAAGTGAAAAGAGCAAAATTTGGATATTCCGTTCAAAAACTACGATTCACAATCGTCAGACATTAAGGAACATTGAAAAGTCATATAAGACACTTTCTGGAAAAGTGAAGCATGCAAGATCTCCAAAACCCTTTGGATTGTGTTGAAGCAACTGCCAAGACAAAATTTCTTTCGAGCAAATAAAACAACTATTTATCCAGTTTTAGTTTTGGGAACCTATGACCAGAAAATTGTATACATAGGAAATCTTCTGACTATAGGAAATAACAAATGAAGTACTCTGTCTAACGCAATGCAAAGAAAGCGACGCGGTAAAACCCGAGTGAAGTACGCTTTGGAATATGATGGCATATGCATATACAAATTTGAAGACCACATTTTACAATATGTTTTTATCTGAAACGGAAAGTTTCATTAAAAACGCAATAGCCGTAAAAGTTTCATGTCCAACCGAACCACTTGAGATTTGTCGGGGTACATCAAAAAAAATATATTCATGGCAGTTTAAATCACTCCATGTATAGAAATGAAGTTTGTAATCATGTGAGCCTTACCAAATATTCAAAAATATTCGGAACACTGAATTTAAAATTAAAAGTTTCCAAACTAGACACATGCGCAACTTACTATGGATTTTAATCTAAGATAAAAGTAGCCCAGCGGGCCCAGATAAGAAAAAGATCTTTTGGGTTTATTACAATACATAAATCCAGATTTTAGTTATTTTTATTAAAATCCCAAAACTAGTTCCAACGAAATCAACATTTAATCAGATTAAAGAAGTGACGATGAAGATAAAAAACACTTTTTTAATTTTGGTTTTCAATTTTTGATTTGTTTTTTATTAATTTACAATGCATGATGAAATATTTTTTTTTGTATTTTCATTCATTCTATCTGAACGTTCAAAGTTGGTTCTCATTCTCTGCTAAAAACAATATATTTTTCTTTATTACGTTAGGAATAAGAACTAAAGTTGACACAAGAACTGGATAATTTAACAAAATAGATAAGGAAAATCAGCTAAAGTAGTGTTATGTCTTTAGACCAGAACAAAAAATTTCTTTAAAATGGAAAAACAACTAAACTGCAGATAATTTAATTTAATTTTTAACTAAGAAAGAGTAAAATTATCTTTATTTAAATTTTTGTTTCAACCTGAACGGAGTTTCCAATCGCCCAATATAGTAATTTGTAATTTCACGCGTTTGTTAAAAACTTTAAACTGCTCTCCTGAAAAATTACTAAAAAAGACTTTAGTGGCTTTTCCTTGTGACCACAGATCTATACATATGTACAAAGCTAAAAACGAAGTAAAGAAACTTAAAAACTAACACCTAACCTTCCTGCTAATGTCGTTCTTCTTTCTTGAGACGAGGAAATAATTTTCACTTTCGATTCTGTCTACATAATATCTCCAAAAAAAAATAAACAAAACAGAAACATAAATATGTACCTACGAGTACTTCCTGGAGAATACAAAGTCACACGAATGCATTTTGATTTGAAAGGGAGAATAATTTTGCATAGATTTCCATTGTTTGAAAGAAAGTAAAAAAAAGCTTAATCTAAATCCCAAATTTCATTTTTATAATTTTTTTTTTATAATAAAACTAGTAATTTTACCTTTATTTTAATTGCATGTCCTTAAAGATCTAATCAATAATTCTCAAGTTATAAGCAAATCAACATAACCTACCTACTTACATAACATACAAAATCCATTTCCATTTTTCTATACCTACCCACTAAAGCAGTTGAAAACGAAAAGATATTGCCAAAATCCAAACAAGAAAATTCCTACCAAAAAGTGCAATACAAGAAAAAAAAATAAAAAAAAAAAACAAAAACACCAGCCAAGGAGTCGCCGCGACATACACCAGCCAGCAAAACCAATAAAGGAACACAGGAAAAGGCAAATATAAAAAAAAAACAACATCCATCCACACAGAAATACTACGAATGACAAAATATAATAAGAAAAAGTAGAGCAGAAACAATATAACCCCGGTGGGAAAAGGATGCGCTGTGTCTGGTACGATTTGTTTGTGCTATAAATTTTGATGAGAACAAGAGAACGCTTGTCGCTTAGTCCCTTACCCAATAGAAAGATACATTTTTCGCTCTCTTACAATGTGGTCATTGTAGTTCTCTTGTCGTTCTTGATTTATGTATCTTTGTCTGCTGATAAAATATCTTAGGACATTTTTTTGTATGTAGATGAGACATCTGTATATGAATATTTGTGCTATTATACCTATACTTCATCCAACAAAAATATGCAGTACATGTCTTATGGGAGAGCTTTTTCAAAATCAGTAGAGTTCTATATTCTTGCACCATACTAAATTGAAAGAACTCCTCCATAAAAAAGTGTTTGTGCGCCCATAAATTTTCGATTGCATCTGACGCAGCCCCGACGTCCTATTGACTGCTCATCTGAGTGTGCACTGAATTGCTGTGGTCTATGGCTGTTGGTGCTATTCAGTTTCAACCCCCATTAAATATTGATGTGCGTTCAAAGTTACCCTTGTTCATTTCGTAACTTGTTCAGTTTTTTTTCCTTGGGTTTCTGTTGAAGTGCTTTTGATTTTAGAGCTTTAAAAAAGGGTCCATTTAAAATCAACACTACGATAACCCTGTGAGAGCTTTAATGAAGGACAGATTTATGCAATTCACTGTAGCCAGAATGCGAGGCAAACGTCCTATCTTGCCCACACTGCATATTTTTATTGGACAGAGTATAGTCTCTTAGAGCTTTTGAGAACAAATAATTCATAATAATAATAATAATAATAATAATGAAGGTTTTATAGTTTCTTTTTTTTTCTGTAACTTTCTTTTTGTTCGTAATGTAAAAAAAATCTATGCGTTAAAATGCAGTTGTAAAATAATTGATTAATTTATTTTAGGAGAAATGGTTATTTATGTTTTTGATCGAGTTCGGTTCAATAAGTGAATTTAAGCAAAACTATTATCAATTCTTAGTTGCAAAAAGATTTGTTTTTATATATTTTTTACTGATTTTTGGAAAGAGATAATTGTTTTTGTTTAGTATATACATACATATATTTTTACTTATATAATCTTAATCAGCAGATAGCAACCCTATCGATATTTCTTACGGCAACCCTGAAAGAACTTAAAAAAAAAGAGATAGCTTATTGAGGACCTTTACATTTAAAGTGAGAGACATATACCTCTATTTTCCCTCCACTGAGTAATTTTGTTGGCTAAAGTATAGTACTTACTTGAAATATAAGGTGGTGTAGAGCAGCAAATTTATTTGCTATCCTTTTCTTCTCCGTTACAATTAAAGATCGTTCGCTAAGCAATTTATCTTTTCTACGACGCACTTCTTGAACTTCACCTTCAAGGGACAATATAGTGTCTAGTTTTCTTTTTCGACAATTTTGTGCTGCAACTTTGTTCTTTCCTCGTCGTCTTATATCCCGTATTAATGATAATTGATTTTCATTAAGATCATACTTAGATATACGTTCATTAAATTCATCCATTGGTAAGTTGATTATATCAGGGACGGGAATAGGAACATTCAAGCTGCGTGCTCTTTTTTCATCACGAGTTAAGTTCCCATCAGACTGATATCTATTACATTCTGAGTTACCACGAACAAAACCTAATTTAGAAACAGGGTTGTACAATTAATACATTTCGCCGCCTGAGTACTTAAATGCCCCATATCAAAAAAAAAAGTTCCCCAGAAAACGAATTTTAAGGTTTAAAAAATAATTTCTTTACTTTCTTCTTGAGAAATATAATGTTTGAATTTTTATATACATTTTTTGAAAATATCTCTGTTGGAATTTTAAGACAAGAAGTCAAAAACTGTAATGGTTATTTTTTTAAAAATAAAAGTATGAAAAAAGTCAGAAATGGATATAGGACCCTCTTACATACGAAAGCGAAATCGATGAAAACCAAATTGAAAATTTTCTATGGATATAGGACTTTTGTGCACTGAAAGGAGGTAACTCAATGTAAGCAAGAAGAACCAAAAAATTCACAAACACTGGCATTATTTATTTTTTATAATTTTATTTTTATTGATAAGAACATAAAACAAAAAATATTATAAATTTAGTGGGTATACCTTACTAAATCTCATATTGGACTGTTTCTAAGTCCACAAAATAAGTAAGAATATGCTTAAGTATTTTAATACTAAAGTGTGAAAAATACTTAAAACTAACTTTGGTCCTTAAAATTTTCCAGAAAAAGACGTCTTTTTTAATTCGGAATAGTTTATAAAAATTCGTCAACATTTCATTGTATTAAGTATTATTTATTTTCAAAAGTTTTTTTAAATTAAATTTTTTTTAGCTTTTTTGATTTTATCCACTTTAGTATTAAAAACAAAAAAATGCTTAAATTAAATCGTTAAAAATATCTACAAGACTGCATTTAATGCACCCATCTCTATTTACCCCATGGTTAATTGTTTTTCAACTTTAATGATGTCTTTTTTCTTTAAAATCGTCAAAGAGAAAACTTACTTTTGCGTTATTGAAATAACCTCCGATAGAAACCTGGACCACATGTTGTTCTTGCATGTTAAAAGATATAGAGCATATAGAGATTTAGAGGATATAGAGATAGAGCACATAAGCACTGAAAATGTAACTTAGTTGCGATAAATATGAGAGCTTAAATGCTCTATATCCCATTTTCTGTGGATATGGGACACTTATGCATTAAATGAATGTTTTAAGAACTCTTCTACAAAGATTGCCCCACTTAGTACAAATTTTGAATATGCGGCAAATAAGCACTAAAAGGACCCACAAATTAGTGGTCTATAGAGCAAACTGGCTTTATGTAACTTCGTTAATAATGAAGATAGAGCAACGTGGATAGCGCCAAACGATAGAGAATATTCGAATTAGTATAACTGCATCTGTAACTCAGTTTCCCGAAAAAGTTGTCTGTGGGGCATTTAAGTACTCAGACGGCGATTTTATAAAATTGAATTAATTTTTGGTCATATTCCATTGTTTTTAAATCCATGTATCCCGTTCCTTAATTATACTTATGTATATTGCTATTTAATCTGTTTAATTTACCTGACATTTCTGCATCTGTAGGAGCCTCTATATCTTCCTCGAAACTAATAAATTCTGAATTTTCTATTCCATCACAATCTCGGATTGATCTCTGTGAATTTGAAATTTGCATCTTGGAATAAACAATTGTATTTTTTGTTGCTTCTTCCTGTAAACACCGTTTTCCAAACATATGATATTTCTTTTGAACGGCTGAAGTTTGTCGTGAAATAAAACTACGAATATTCGAGCTATAGTCATAGGGGCCATTGAAATTTCTCCGATTGTTATCATGACCTGAGTCGCTTCCATCGCCCCAGTCCCCATCTGACGTTGATGCAACTTTTTCCGAGCTCAATGAACTGACCGCACTATCACAAGAAACATCTAAGCGATCTGTTTCGCTATTTATGCAAACTGAACTTGAAGTATATCCTAGTTTATCATTCTTTTCAACGGCCCTTGTGTTTGATGCGTCAATTGTTGTAATGGTATCCTGATGATGATAAATTGTAGATCCTGTAATTGGTTAGTAGGCATGTCATTTGTTAGTTCTTAGCTTATTTAAAATTTAAATTAATTCAATAATATAATATACTAAGTACTAAGCAGGCTATTTTTACATATTCAATTTAAATAAAAATTTGTATTCCAGCCCTATAAAGTATCCTACTCGTATATTATAATCGTGACAAAATTATGTCAGATGTGTATTATATTCTAGAAAAGCACTGATTGGTATAAATAGTCAATTGCAGTGCAACAACAATATGTACATACGTTGTTGTAATAAGGCCTATATTCTATTCAACAAAATTTGTCAGCACATCGAACGTAGGGCGTTTGCCTATTATTCTGGTTGCATTGGCTTTTATAAACCGGTCCCTCTCAAAACTCTCACACGGGTTTCGTAGTTTAAATTTAAAATCACTACAAATTAGAAAGAAATGTGTAGGATTACTGTATGGTGGTTTGAAAAAAAAAAACTAAGGAAAATCAATTTATCGTTTTCCACCCCACCAAGCGCTAAAATAATAGGCGCGTTGTTTTATTAGGGTATCTTCGGTACGCAATTTTCCAAATATTTGAAAGAAATAAACTGTTATCAATTGTTAATATATTGCTTGTAATATTTTTGTAGCTTAAAAAAATAAAAAATTTGTGCCTCAAAACCGCGCAAGCCAGATGGAAAAATCATAAAATTTAGTACAATATTTACGCCAACCAATGGGAAATTCATCAAATATAACATTTTCATTTTTTTTGTTTTCTTTCTAGAGACAATGGCGCAAAATTTTAGTTGAATTAGTACGATGTTAAAGATGTTTTAGTATGAAACTTGCATAAAACGAAGATTTTGTAAATTTTATTTGAATATAGCATCATACATTCTCCACACTTTTATTAAAGTTAAAATCATGGAACACCTATTTTAATTTTTAAGTATCGTGCTAACTTCATATGACTCTTTGACACTTACATACATCAAAACAGGTATGTTTACTTAGTTTTTTCATGAACACGAACAGCCATTACTTGTGTTCAGAAGCAATTTATTTTAAAATAGCCTTAGCACGATACTAGTTAGAAAATTATTAAAATTAAAAAAGAGTTAGTAATCTACTTAAAAGTTAGAAAAATGTACTATCATGCTAGTACCTTAATACTAAGCTGTTTAAAATTTTGCGCCAATATGTTTATTTATTTTCAAAAAAAAATACAAAACTATAAAAATAAATGAAATTTACACATTGGAATGAATGCACTACCATACATTATGGTATATGACTTCTAGTCCAGTCATTTTAGGTTTTATCTGCGGAAAAATTCCTAGTGAGCTGAATTTTTGTATACACCTTTATTACGGCATTGTAATGAAGATGTGAAAAATCGACATTGATATCGTGCCGGCTAAAAAAGTTATAGGGGTCAAAAGGTCACAAAAATCAGTTTTTCGCAAATATCTCGCGATCTATTGCTCAGAGGTCAATAAAGGTCATTATAAAATTGTTTGTCTCTTGCATTTTTCTGTAAAATTAACCGTTTTCGGAGTAGAGCGCTGAGAAAGCGAATATATTATGACGATGCACTCCTTTCCTCACCACCTTCGAGGTAGAATGCAGGGCGCGTTTTTTTACATGTTTTCACCCGTAGGCATAATCCATGATATGTAATTAGAGGTTTTTTTTTTATTTACGAGTGAATAATTTTTTATTTGAATACAGAAAAATACAGAAAAATTAACTTTAGTATATAATTTTTTTTTTATCATTCATTGTCGATATCTTCAGTTTTCTGCAAAAAAATTTCAACATTAATGATTACAATTCTAATCTTTGTTGGATATAGTTCACATTGGATTTTTGTCAAAAAATTCATGTAAGATGAACTGAACTTAACAAAAATTGCGTATTGACAAGGTCCTCACAAGTCAACTGATGAGTCCATGTGAGATCACCCGGACGAAACGGCAATTTTTGTGGACTAAAGGCCAAAAAAGCTAATTTGAATCAATAATTCAACAAGTCCAATAATAGTGCTAAGTCTTCTACTTGGCTGATTTATTTCAGTAGTATATAGAGTTTGTATTATAAAAACCTTCATATAAAAAAAAAGACACATAATTGTTCAATATTCAGGTAAAGCAAGGCAACTTCTTTACAATCAAGCTTAGTACTAACGGCAATCATTATTCCTCCTCCACGTTCACAGGCAGAGTTACATCTGTCGCGTCTATAGACAACAAATAGACTAGGTATATCAAAGATATACCAGGGTGTAACCAGGTTTCGACGATTATAATAACATCATAATCAAGATGACTCGAATTATTAAAAAGTTCAGATACTTTCGTGCGAATACCACTTGCATTATGATAATATACATATATTCAGCGATGATTTATGGCACTTATTTGGCAGAGTCTTATGATGAATTGATTGTAGATGACAGCTTGATGGCATAAGAGATCCCTCTAACCTTATTAGTTTTTTGGCATGAGCACGAAGGGACAAATTTTGACGCCACTAGGCCAAAAAGTATCAACATAGATTTTCTTTGACCATTCTGCAGTGACACCAAGTTTAAAGTTGATGAATCTCAAATTACGATTAGATTCTTGTTGTTTCACAAGTTTGAAGCACGAAATTTCAGTTGGGTCAATTCCAAGATTGGTGGATACGAAGTTAACAATTCCATCAGTGGTGGTGGAGGGATGAAAGCATCCGATATGAAACCATTTTATATTTCTCACAATTTTAAGGTCATTGCATTGCAACTTATTACCGACGATAATTTTATTTTCTAAATTGTTGTGAGTAACTGACAAACTTTTCTGTACCTCTGAGCCAACAGGGTCAACACCTTCTCGTTGGACTTTAGAACTTAATATTTTTGATCAGGTACCACAAGGTATATCGTCATCGGCAGCGACTGCCGCATTAGCACCATCCACATCTATAGCTTTAATAGCTAGCTACACCATCACCATGGATAACATCATAACGCATCCTAGTCCCATCAGAGATAGCATCAGCATTAGAAACAGCAACACCATTAGCAACAAGATCAGCATTCACAGCCGAAACGAAGGCGGCAGCAGCAGTGTCAGCGTCATGCTCAACAGCATTAGGAATAACAACACCACCATCGACATTTCCTATCAAATTCGCATCGGAGATAGCAGCAACTTCATCAGCTACAGTGTCACCCACAATTACATTAGAAGAGGCATCGGAAACAACAACACTTACAGGAACACCATCACTCACCTTAGTAGCATTTGAAGCAACAACAACACCATCAGAAATATTTTTTTTCTTTTTCTTACTGTCTATTTCATTGTTATTGCTTAAATTAAATGATGATGACCTGCGAGAATTATTTATATTCATCTTAGTTAAAGCTAGCCCTAAATGACGAACATGCTCGCCGAACTTGTTCGTGCTCGCTATGTGTTCCTCGTGTAGGGGCTGGTTCGCGAGCCGCTCGCTGTTGGCGAAAAGTTTCGATTTTGTCGTGTTCGTTGGCTTTGATGTTCGCCGTGTAGGGCCATGTTCGCGAGCAAATCTTATTTTTGCTGTGAACGTCGCACAGTGGGTCCTCTTCATACATAACAGTGCTCAAAATACCGTTTTTAATTTTTGTCTATTTAAAAAAATTAATAAAAATACCTAATCAATATAAATGTCATTCGTAAGTATTATGTTTCCGTTCTGTCTAATGACCAAGTTAACTCTGTGTCATTGGTTTTTCACTAAACATGCGGAAGTTTTAATTTTGTGCATTTTTTTTTTATTTTTAAAAGTAAGAACTATATTCATTATTAACACTATTTTCATTTTCAACAGCAGTTTCTATTTATAACAGTTTTTAGCATTTTAAACAAGACTCTTAATTTTGATCACTGCTTAATATGAACAGGACCCACTGTGCGTCGTACATGCTTACTCTGTGAAGAATCAACAGGAAATGAATGTTCGCCGTGTAGGGGATAACGCAAACGAACAAGTTCGGCGAGCATGTTCGTCGGTTAGGGCTAGCTTAAGTCATGACCAGAACGAGGAACAACTGGGGATCCCTTGCTACTAGATAACGAAAAACGAGACAAAGCAGACGACGAAACTGCGTTTTTATTTGTTTCTTTTTTTGCAACCTTTGACTTTGGAGGTTCATTGACCTTAGGTTTTCATTGCAATCGAGTCGTATCACGAATGTCGCGGCTAATATTTGGACTTTCATTTAAATCTTTGGGTTAGCGTTTTTACGTGATTATTAAGAGGCTTCTGCCCAAAATATTGAGAAAAACGTTAAATTGGGGAAATTCGTGCAAGGTTTGTAAAGTCAATGCAAAACGTATTGAAATAAAATAAATTGCATATGAAAGAATTACATTTTATCTTGAAGAACGTCGAGCCACTTTTTTAATTTTATTATATTTTTCTTATTTAATTTTAATATTCCGGTTGCTTCTTTCGATAAATTCCACAAAACTGCTAAAGTTGTGCAAGGTTTGTGAGAAATTGAAGTAGAAAACTTATAATATTTGTACGTCATTTTAAAGGTAATGAAGAGGCTCTATTTTTGAATAATCATCTTTTGAAAAACATTAAAATTGCTCATTTTCCAATGCATTTTTTAATGTGTACATAGTTATGTGAAAAGATCATCATAACTTTCCCAAAATGACATAATGCTTTCTGAAATTGTTTATATTAAGAAAAAGTAATCAAAAAATAACTTTTTATTGCAAAATAACACATTTTAAAAAAGTCTTTTTTTTTTGCACAAAAGTCGTTACTTTTTCTTACTGGCTGTTTTTAGTTCATCTATTTGCCACAACGTAGTTTTTTTCGAAGATAGCTATTTTTTGTTGGAACTGAAGCAAAAAGAAGTATGACGAACATAAAAGGCGAGTAGGCTTTTGGGTATAGGAAAGGTTCAGTAAAAGTGGTGGTGTAGAAGGGGAAGAAATGGATGTGAGCAAAACCACGGTGACGGTGGATGATAATATTTGAGGGCTATGGTGGTATAGGGATTGGTAAGCGATGAATATGGTGTGAATGTAAAATGAAGCAAAGGAGTATATTTAACTTGTTGGATTGTTTTGTGTGTTTTTAGGAAGAAAATAACTACATAATGTACATTGGTTGGTATACAAAAAGTATTGAATGTATTATTATGAAGCTCGGTATGTTTGTTATGATAGGAAATCGGTTTGTATCTTATTTTGTATTGCGACGAACGACGAGGTGAATATCCTTTTTTCGAATAGGTATTAGTTTTTTAATTATTTGGACAAATATTGGATTTTGAGGGAATTATTCATTCTAATTGAAAAATCTTGAAATTTTTCATTTTTGAGCTAAAATTTTCAACTTTTTCATTTCAAGGCAGGTATTAGTTTTTGCAATTTTAAGAAGAGATATTAGAGTTTTTAGGACATTACCCAACCCCTTTTTAGTAAAATGACTTTTTTAAAGCAGAATACAATATTCTCAGAAAATAAAATATTAAGTTATCCTTTCTTATTCATAAAAATGATGTTTGTCCTAGAGTGGGCCCAAGGTCAATCATAGATTTTGTTTATTTTTTTGAGTTGTAACGTTTCGGGTGTGATTACACCCAAGACACGAATACAAAAAACGCTCAAATAAATAAGTAAAAATTTGGTATACATTCTTAATTATTGCAATTACAATAATTTTTGTAAGTACAATCTTTTTTTTTATTTTATTATTGTATGTAGATATGTATTGTATACTTAAATGTTTCTAATTAAAATTTTGTTCATGAATTGGTTGGAAGGAAGGTGTGATATCAGCTGAAACGTTACAACTCAATAATTAATCCACAAACATGATTTTCATAAACAAAATGGCGCAAGATCTTAAATATTTAAAACCTACTATAAATCAATTTTAGAATGGGATTTGATTGTAAATATCGTTTATAAAACGAGAACCGACTTTTTGTTAATTTTAAACGCAAAACTATATTTTAACGTTAAAGAGCTCGTCTAACTTTAACAGTAGTAAATATGTAGGTACTTTATCTTTTAAAAGTAGATATACTTTATCCAGATTAACAATGGTCATTTCATACCAAAACAAATTGGAGTTGATTTTTTTTAAAAGATGTGCTTTGTAAGTAGATTGACTATTATAAATGCGAAACAATTGTTCAAAAGTGCTCTTCGATCTTAAATTTTCCAATATTGCAACGGGCGATGGATAAATAAATCTGTTATTATCTATTATATTTATAAAATTCTTTATTTAGAAAATACAAGAATATTATAAGAAGTATCTATATAAAAGAAAATAGAACAATGACATAATATGCCGTCTGTCGAAATAATTGACGTGTATTCTTACATTGATTCATTATTGAGTTGAGACTATAGCGTTACAAAAGAATTAATTAAAAAAAAAAAAACATTATAGACCGAGAGCCCACAGCAATTTTTGGGTGTGATTGATAACAAAAAATAATTAGCATAATTAGTTAGGCCTTTAGTAGTTATTTACAAATGTGAACGTCTTGCATACTCTAGTGTGCGCAATAGTGCATTATAGTGCATCAAGTATGCAGTTCTTTTCTTATTCTAAAAAATTTGGAAAAAAAATTTGCCATAACTTCAAAATGAACAGCTAAGTGCCCTGATTGCAAATATCGAGGTCCATGACGTTTTGAAGGTGGCCTTCTCAGTGCAAGAAGTTGCCTATTCTTATCGCGTCTGGCAGGCAGAAGGCTGTCTGTAAAACGTCTTGGACCTCGATATTTTCAATCAGTAGGCTTAACTCTACATTTTGGCAAATTTGTTATCACAATTATTTGGATTTGGAAAGAACTGCATACTTAATGCACTATAATGCACTATTGCGCCCACTAGAGTATGCAAGGCATTCACATTTGTAAATAACTATAAAAGGCCTATCTTATTAAGCTAATTATTTTTTGTTATCAATCACACCCAAAAATTGCTGTGGGCTCTTAGTCTATTAGTTTGTTTGTTGGATTTAAGTTACCGTTTGAAAAACCATTTATACAAAGCAAA
This sequence comes from Chrysotoxum bicinctum, assembly GCA_911387755.1. NCBI lineage: Eukaryota > Metazoa > Arthropoda > Insecta > Diptera > Syrphidae > Chrysotoxum > Chrysotoxum bicinctum. Next base: position 108,565,388 of record OU426988.1, read on the forward strand.
ATTATGAATTTATTTGTTTAATTATTACAAAGTTATTACTATATTTAAAGGCATAATCACAGTAGATATCTAAAAAAAAGAACTGTCCAACATATCGTAAATTATGAAAAAGTTAGACAATGCGCCAATATCTTTAAAATTAAACTATAAAAACATTTTCCAAATATTTGATCATAATATAACTTACCAATTTGATGGATAAGGAGTAAGGTATAACTCTTTATCTCTTGAAAACGAAGAAATGTAAAATTATGTCTTTCACTCGTCAAAGGATCCTATTATTTTTAACTATCCATTGGATCAAAATGAATTAACAAGAGTTCATGAGCAAAAAGATCTAAGTGTTGTGTTTCACTCTAAGCTAATGTTTGACAAACACTACTACTTCTTCTTAGTTAATCAGGCCAGGAGCATAGGTTTTATTTTCTGCACAGGTAGATTCTTTAAGAAATCTGAAATATTTATTGCACTATACTACTCACTTTTCCGTAGTACTCTTGAATATGCATTCACTATTTGGAACCCAAATTACAAAACATTTTTAGACAAAACTGAAAAATTCAACAAAAAAATTCACAAGATATACAATATATACAGAATTCAAAATGTTTAGACAGCATTCAACTTATATTGTAGGCTAAGTCTATTCAATATCCTTTTTTTGTTTCAGCACAAGTGTTTGTTAGACGAAATATTTATTTATAAGATTATTTCAAGCAGAATTTAACGACAATTACTGTTTAACATCATAAATATATACTGCCCGGCTCGTTCTTATCGTAATAATACCATAACGTTCAGTATCCCATTTCATTGAACAAATTTATTACTGTTTAAGCAGTTTATTAAGATTATAACACCCTATCGAAATCTAGAACACCTTATTCGCTATGAACATCACGACTAGCGTTGCCAGACGTCCCGGTTTACCCGGGACATCCCGGATTTCAGACATAAATTCATCTATCCCGCCGGACAGCTTTTTTCCCGGGTTTGGATTCAAACTCAAAAAATAATGAATATTGTACCTAAATATCTTTCAGTCATAAGGAACAATCAATACATTGAAATTTAACCTTAAGAAATTAATTTTAAAATTTCAATCAAACAAACCTAACTTAACGAAAAATTTATTTTTGTAAACTGACATCTGTCATTAAAATTGACAAAGGAAAAATATTTGCAAATGATAAATGACAAAAAAGTCATTTAATTAGTAATTAATAAAAGAATTTATTTTGATCTACAAGCATTATATGATTTTTACTCGCGACTTATAGGTACTATAAGGCAAGTTATGCACTCGTAAAAAAAATCGAACTCGAGATTTTGATCAAAGTTGATATTATGATGATAACGAAGACGAAAAAGTGGGTCTCGCAATTCCGTCTGTCTGTCTGTTCGAATACAGCCTAAACGGCTCGGTCGATTTTTGTTAAACTTGCGATATCTACCAAGTTTGACAAAAAATTTTTCCCCCAATTGTTTTTTCTTTTTTTTTTTAAAGACCAAAAATGACGGTACCTGCTATACGGTTTTTTTCGAAATTTTATATATACGTATTTTTTTTCTCAAATTTCATTTAGTTAAAGCCAGGTAATGGTTAATGGTAATGGTACGACCGATTTTGATAATTTTTTTATGTTAAAGCTCACCAGCAGTTTAAATATTATTGTGTATTCAAATTCTATAATTTATATAAGAATTCTATAATTTAATAAAAAAATTGAAATCAAGATATTACTGACTGTACCTACCACAGAACGATTTATTCGACTTTTGAATTTCTCTTTATCGGCACAACGGATTTTAATAAATTTTTATAAAGAGGAGCTTCTAAAAAGTTTAAAAAACATTGCATTTCAAAACTCTAAAAAATTTTTTTTTTAATTTTGAAAAAAATCAATTTTTTTTTCGAAAATTCGATACCTCAAAAACGGCTCAATGTTTTTTTTGTAAATTTAATTTTTTTCGAACAAAATCTAAAAACCCGGGCAATATGATGAAATCCCGGGATTTTTCATTATTTAAGCCACTTGTCCCGCCGAGGTGCAAGAAAAATCTGGCAACCCTAATCACGACCCATACAATCAGCACTTTTTACAGGTGCTCTCCTTTCCTATTACATTTATTTTCCCACATTTAGTTTCCAATGAAATGAAAATTAATGTCAAATGTGTTTATGAATCAATTATAAATAGCCATGAAAATTATAATAAAATCAATTTTAATCCAGAAGTCAATTCATTTGTTTAATTCGAAATTGCTACCCCCCCCACCCGAGGTAAGGAGCAATATAATCAAATTTAAACAATCAAGTCGAATCTGAAAGAGGTTTCGACGTTGAACAATTACTAAATTAGTTATTTATAGGACTTTAGAGTTCTAGAAATAACTACTAGGTTATGGGCCCAGAATTCCAAAAAATAATAAAGAGAAAATTTGAATTATTTATTCTAAATAATTCAAAACTACCACAATTAGCTTTTACCGAATTTGATGTCTTGAGTTCACAATACGCCAATTTCAGTGGCGTGATATTATGAATTCTTGCAGATTTTGGTTCGTCATTTACCTCTATTTTAAATTAATTCTTTATTCATACATAAACTTTATTGCGTGGGCACTTGGCTTTTTATGTAAGTTTTAATCTTTTTGAAAAGTATGTTCTTAAATGTACTTATGTAAATTTTTTAAAAATTTAAAATGATATGAAGGTATGTATCAAGTTTAACGAAAATTGGGCGATTCGTTTAGGCTGAAGTCGAACAGACAGAATTTCGAGACTCACCTTTTTCTTCTTCGCTATCATCGTAATGCCAACTTTGATTAAAATTTCGAGCTAGATTTTTTTTTAACGAATGCATAACTTGCCTTATAGTACCTATAAGTCACAATTAAAAATAGCTTTGTAGTTAAAAGTGAACAAAAAAATTACGCATGAACATGTACATAATTATGTATTAATTTTCCCTTTTTTGGTTGTTTAACCTTTTCTTAATCCCTTTTTACTTTTTTTTTATCAAATTGGTGACTACTGGGAATAAATCTGTGGTGTTTGGTAGAAACATGATAACTCCAAAAATTAAGTTTTCTAGAAAATGCATTTGAATGTTTATCAAAGCGTTGTAAAAAAGCTTAAAGAAATAATTAAAAAGGTTGTAAAAATTTGTCTATATACATATGTTATTTACTTGCTCTTTCGATTGAAAATTTTTGTTTAAAAAGCTATATTTTTGAAGATAAAGGAGATATCATGGTTGTACCAAATACAAATGAAACATTATTTTAACTAATGGAGTTATCATGAAAACACAATTTGTTTTTTTTTTATTTTTTCAATTTTTATTTTCAGTTTATATTACAAATAAGATAAATGTTAAGTTAACAGAATTTTCTATTGATTGCTGAATAAGTTTATTCTTCGTAGTTTTCATCGCTGTCACTTATATACGAATATGTTGACTCTGATTTCGAATGCTTTAAAGTCTTGCAAAATGTATGGTAAATGGGGTCAATAAATGGCAGCAGAGCTTGAACATCGTTATATTTTTTATGTCTATAGGTAAAGGTTCAGGATATGCTAGAGGTAGCTGAATTTTATCCAAAGAAATTGGTTTACCTCTTCTATGCATGAACAAATATCTGAATGGAACAGACATATTCAATGAATACTTAAATGCGATGTTATGGGATGCTTTGAACTCTAGCCAAAAAATACTATTCCATGAAAAGTTCTTTTTGTCTATGTCAGTGTTTCTTTTGATGAAATGTGAGTCCAAAAGCTGAGAGAATCCTATAAAATCTTCTCGTACCATTAACTTCACATCAAATTTGGTACTTGCCATTTTTACCAAAGATACCCAATCTTGAGGAATGGAAATGGTCCTATTATGATTTTTAAGAAATCGTTCTATTAAAGCGTGATCGCTGTCACATTCTAAATGAGTATGACCTGGAATAAGGAATTTTTGATGGATTTCTTTTAAACTTTTTTTTTCGGTTTAGTGCCAGCTGAAACATTACTGGTAGTATATTATTTCGATTTTGTCCAGGACATGTATCAGAATAAAGAATGAGCGTTTCAACAGTATCAGGCAAATTAATAATGAACTTAAAAAGGCAAGACGAGATCTCATCAGCTCCTCTCTGGGAAATACTTTCGTACCACATGTAGCAAGATATTCGTTTTGTGGTGAAATTGCGGATCGTAAAATTGAACGTCCATAACTTTCTTTTATAAAAAGATACACTTGCTGTTAAGTTTGGTGTAGCCAAACACTTTTGAAGATCAAATGCAGCCACAATAGTTTTGCCAGAACTCTCTTGGCTTATTTTTTTATCTTCCCTCTTTGCTTCATAATGAAGTGTAGCTTTATCCTGATGTTGTTTTAGATCATCTTCGAGCTTTTGTTTTTGACTCTCTGACTCGCATGGTTTTATGTTAAGAGCAAAAGCATCACACGTTTTGCAGGTGTCATTAGCAGGTTTTTTGAACTTCAAATTGAAGGTCTTGAAAACATTACGAAACACACTAAGGCTTAAAGGTTTTGAAGTAGTTTCTTCAGAGGAAAAATATTTTTCTATGTAAAGTTTGTACAAAATCTGCACGTTTATATTGTGTTGTAAATACAATTTAGCTGTGTGCCTTCGCGAATAGTGGCTCTCGTATGCTGCGAAGCTATGTCTTCTTCCGAACGTTTATTGCCTGATGATTGCGCATCTCTGTTTGGAAGGCTTCTATATTCTTCATGTATTTGATTCAAGTCAAGGAAAATAACTTTTGAGTTGCATTTGGCCTTACAGTTGTCTGACACAGTAATAGATGTTTTAGCAGGAATGCACTTACCTTTTGCATTTATTTAAGTTTTACCTTTCTTCCTTTTTTCCGAGCGATCCTTTCTTAGTTTTCTTTGCATAGGACCTTGACCTCGTTTTCTTTTCTTCTTTTTCAAATAATGCGAAAGTGGAACGTCATCAGAAGATGATGAGAGCTGCTCCTCTCTTTCATGAGTGACAACAACATCAACACGTCCCTCTTCAGCTTCAGACGATTCGAGAAGCCATAACCCAGAAGACCCGGAACTGAAATCCGAAAAATCGTTGGGGTAATCCACTAAAGATTCTCCGCTAGCGTTGGATTCACGCGCGATGCTTTGCTCCTGAACAGTGTTCAGAACTTTATCGGTATCACTTCGCTGCTAAAAATTATATAAATATGGGTAATAAATACACAGAAATTTAGTAGAGTTGATGTGGTGCGATATTTCTACACGCATTTTATAGCATAATAATAATTATTTATTAGTAATAAGAATAACACATATTTCAAATTATTAAGATATAGGATATTTCAATTATAAGAAATGTGTTATTAACATAATATAAGGGTCAAAATTATAATAAACTTACTTTAAATAAAGTATTTTTCACCTTCTTTCTTTTATCGCTCATTATCAATCAAACAAACTACAGCACTAATAAATAAAATGAACGTATTAACAGCTTCGTGGTAGAAAGAGGACTGTTAAATTATATTAGATTATAATAAATGACGGATTATAAATAATAACGGTTATATAGTCTGACCAGCCATATCAAGGGTTGCCAATGATCTGACTAGTGTAAGTACTAAAGTATTAAATTTTTTAGTAGTTATAACTACTAATAAAAATAATATGAAACAGACTCGGAGGATATTACAACTTTTATTTTTGTTATAAACGTGATAAGTGGACTTATCATGTTTATACCAAATGTAAAATATAAAACAGGTACTTATCATCTTTGGATCAAATAATTTTACTAACTTCTACTGCTGCTATGCTACGGCATTTATTATTGAATATAATGAAAATATAGTCCAGCAGAATTATAATAGCAGTCTTAACTCAAAAAATCAATTTTTGGAGTTATCATGTTTCTACCAAACACCACAGAAATATAAATGTAAATTTAGCAAAAACTCGATCACCACCAAAATTATTTTTAAGAGAGCAAAATTCGTATTCAGAATTTAAAATAAAAAACCTTTCTAATTCGTGCAAAACTTTCTTTTTCATTTTATCAAAACCTGCAATTACAAATAAATAGTGTACATGACTACGTATAGGTAGGTCGAAAAAATACATCTGTAATATAGGTACATAGGTACAAAATCTTACATAATAACTCTGAATTATTTAAAATTCAAGGTCAACATCACCAATTTTCTATTTTATGACATAGGTGTATACTCGTACCTATATACAAATACATACATACACAGATATGTATGTAACTTCATTTTGCTAGACATATTGGAGCTTATAGGTAGATACAAATAATATTTTTTTCTTGCTCAAATGTTCCATCGCCTAATACTTCACACAACTGAAAGGTTGAACCTACACTTACCCCTCTATACATTTTTACACTACCCTTTTCTAAAAACAAATCAAACAGAGCGGAGGATACAAAAATAAAACAAGAAAATGAAAGAAGGTTGTGTGTACGTGTAGGCTGTAACTTCTCTGCAACCCAAATGCAACTTTCGAAGATCAAACATGTTGAATGTGCAAATGCGGAGTGATTATTTTAATTCGAAGTTCCAATCTTCGAATCTGAGTTCGACATTTTGGGCAGAGGCCTCTTTATACAATGTTCTCAGAAAATAAAATATTAAATTATCCTTTCTTCGTGAACTTTTCTTACTCATAAAAATGATTTTTGTCCTAGAGTGGGCCCAACGTCAATTTTATAGATTTTGTTTATTTTTTTGAGTTGTAACTTTTCGGGTGTGATTACACCCAAGACTTAAAAAACACGAATACAAAAAACGCTCAAATAAATAAGAAAAAAATTGGTATACATCGTACATACTGAATTATTGCGGTAAGCACAATCTTTTTTTTTTTATTTTATTATTGTATTGTAGGTATGTATTGTATACTTAAATCACAAATAATCATATATAATAATCATGTCTCATCTCCATACAAAAAAATGTCCTAAGATATTTTTTCAGCAGACAAAGATACAAAAATCAAGAGCGACAAGAGAACTACAATGACCACAATGTAGGAGAGCGAAAAATGTATCTTTCCATTGGGTAAGCGACAAGCGACAAGCGTTCTCATCAAAATTTATAGCACAACCAAATCGTACCAGACACAGCGCATCCCTTTCCCACCGGGGTTATAGTTATTGTTTCTGTTCTACTTTTTCTTATTATATTTTGTCATTCGTAGAATTTCTGTGTGGATGGATGTTGTTTTTGTTTTTATATTTGCCTTTTCCTGTTCCTTTATTGGTTTTGGTGGCTGGTGTATGCCGCGGCGACTCCTTGGCTGATGTTTTTGTTTTTTGTTTATTTTGATGAGGGTATTGCACTTTTTGGTAGGAATTTTCTTGTTTGGATTTTGGCAATATCTTTTCGTTTTCAAGTGTATCTGCTTTGGGTAGGTATAGAAAAATGGAAATGGATTTTGTATGTTATGTAAGTAGGTATGTTATGTTGATTTGCTTATAACTTGAGAATTATTGATTAGATCTTTAAGGACAAGCACTTAAAATAAAGGTAAAATTTCTAGTTTTATTATAAGAAAAATGCTAAAAAGAAATTTGAGATTTAGATTAAGTTTTTTTTACATGCCAGCCGATGTTTAGCTACTTTCTTTCAAACAATCAAAATCTATGCAAAATTATTCCCTCTTTCAAATCAAAATGCATTCGTGTGACTTTGTATTCTGCAGGAAGTAGGTATTCGTAGGTACATATTTATGTTTCTGTTTTGTTTATTTTTTTTGAAGATATTATGTAGACAGAATCGAAAGTGAAAATTATTTCCTCGTCTCAAGAAAGAAGAACAGCATTAGCAGGAAAGTTAGGTATCAGTTTTTAAGTTTCTTAACTTCTTTTTTTAGCTTAGTACATGTATAGATCTGTGGTCACAAGGAAAAGCTGCTAAAGTCTTTTTTACTAATTTATCAGGAGAGTAGTTTTAAGTTTTTAACAAACGCGTGAAATTACAAATTACTATATTGGGCGATTGAAAACTTCGTTCAGGTTGAAACAAAAATTTAAATAAAGTTTTACTCTTTCTTAGTTAAAAATTGAAATTAATTATCTGCAGTTTAGTTGTTTTTCCATTTTAAAGAAATTTTTTGTTCTGGTCTAAAGACCACTTTAGTTGATTTTCCTTGTCTATTTTGTTAAATTATCCAGTTCTTGTGTCAACTTTAGTTCTTATTCCTAACTTAATAAGGAAAAATATATTGTTTTTAGCAGAGAATGAGAACCAACTTTGAACGTTCAGATAGAATGAATGAAAATACAAAAAAAAAAAAAACAACAAACTTTTCATCATGCATTGTAAATTAATAAAAAACAAATCAAAAATTTAAAACCAAAATAAAAAGTGTTTTTTATCTTCATCGTCACTTCTTTAATCTGATTAAATGTTGATTTCGTTGGAACTAGTTTTGAGATTTTTATAAAAATAACTAAAATCTGGATTTATGTATTGTAATAAACCCAAAAGATCTTTTTCTTATCTGGTCCTGCTGGGCTACTTTTATCTTAGATTAAAATCCATAGCAAGTTGCGCATGTGTCTAGTTTGGAAACTTTTAATTTTAAATTCAGTGTTCCGAATATTTTTGAATATTTGGTAAGGCTCACATGATTACAAACTTCATTTCTATACATGGAGTGATTTAAACTGCCATGAATATATTTTTGATGTACCCCGACAAATCTCAAGTGGTTCGGTTGGACATGAAACTTTTGCGGCTATTGCGTTTTTAAAGAAACTTTCCGTTTCAGATAAAAACATATTGTAAAATGTGGTCTTCAAATTTGTATATGCATGCCATCATATTCCAAAGCGTACTTCACTCAGGTTTCACCGCGTCGCTTTCTTTGCATTGCGTTAGATAGAGTACTTCATTTGTTATTTCCTATAGTCAGAAGATTTCCTATGTTCTGGTCATAGGTTCCCAAAAACCAAAACTGGATAAATAGTTGTTTTATTAGCTCGAAAGAAATTTTGTCTTGGCAGTTGCTTCAACACAATCCAAAGGGTTTTGGAGATCTTGCATGCTTCACTTTTCCAGAAAGTGTCTTATATGACTTTTCAATGTTCCTTAATGTCTGTCGATTGTGAATCGTAGTTTTTGAACGGAATATCCAAATTTTGCTCTTTCCTCTTTTTGGGTGCGAAACATGAGAAGCAACAGTATTATTTAGTATAAAATCAGGGTCTTTTAGAGAATCATCGGAATTTTCCCATTCTGGCAAATTATCATAAGTTATATTCCCTGATGCTGATATTATATTATTATTATTTTATGAAAACATTCACCGTTGAACTCATTTGAATTGTCTAAAATAATGGAAAACTAAAAACGTTTCTGTAGTTTTCGCATTTTTATGTGGTCATTAGTAGATTTATATTAACTTTTTTGTAAAATATATTTCCGGGAATTCAGGAAACGCTAACATTTTTGATTCAATGTTTTCCGTGCATTTAAAACATTTTTAAAAAAATGTTAAATATATATCGTTTAACCAATATCTTTATTTTATTCTGGTGTAAAAGATCTCGGTGTCAGTGTGATGGACGTGACACCAAACATCTAAAATGTAGGAGTTTTTCAGTTTTGTAGATTCCGATTTAAGAGAAGCTTAATTGCTTTCAAATAAAATCAAGTAAGTGCATAATATCAAATCTAATAAAAACAGACTTCTTCCAAATGTCATTCGGGCTACTCGTAAATTAAAATAAAATCGCTCTTATCGTCAGCTCTTGATAGATAAACTAATTAAGTTACAGTTACTAACTAAAAGTATTGATCTTTTATTCTATTTCGATAACTAAGTGCTATTTTGCAGAATTTTAACATTTTCAATACATCTATTTCGTTAAGAAGATCCATGGTTTCGTTTTCTGTTAAGAAGTCAGTACCCCAGTTTTATGTCTTCTAGTTTTCCCTAGAACGAGAATGGGAAACCTTCCAATAAAATGAAAAACATCCCCACGTTCTGTGAGATTACACATGACACAAAGTAGCATCAATAAAGAAAACGTTGATCATAGATCATAGCTCTATAGTTCAAGAAGAGAACTTACAACTAGAGCTATTTAAATCTAATTGGAATGATGGTTATTGTTGGGATAAAAAAGAAATTTCATTCAACACATAACATAATAGAAATAATTACTAATAAAACTTAAAGAATATAACACCTCTAATGAAAAATCTCTACTTTTATGGCCCTCTGAAACGTAATTTCAAACATTCGTTCGCAATATTTAAACATAACAAAGATTTATTTCCCAGTTTGGTTGGATAATACAAATTAATGTCTTATGCAATGCACAAACTTGAAACCGTGGTTGTGAAATGTCAAAATCATTAAGCTAAATGTACACGATTGGTAGATCTTACAATATTGTCAGATCTGTCAGTGAAAAATACGCTTACAATGTCTTACAACCGTGTAGTGTTACAATTAATTGTCAGAAAATTTGTCTGAAAATTAATTGTTAGATCATTGTCTGACAATTAATTGTAAAAAATCTGACAATCATGTGTATGCTGGATCAGAAACGTGTAATCTTCCAATTAATTGTCAGAAAATGTATCTGACAATTAATTGTAAGACGGTGAATTGTAAGGTATTTGATAATCGTGTACACACACAATTTATTGTCAGGCCTGCCAATTTTTATGGTTGGCTGACGTTTCTGACAATGAAGAAATTGTAAGAAGTTCGTTTTTTAGCATCATACAATTTTTTCATTGTCAGACAATTTGCAGCCAAGGTTCAATTAAAGCAGTTTCCATAACCAACAATAACTGACAATTAATTGTGTGTGTATACGGTTGGTAGAAATTCTACCAATCTCTCATTTTTTCCATAACCTGCCAAATGTATATTACAAGTACCTGCATCGTAAGTTAAAACTGGATCGGCGGAGGGTCTATATCGTCTCGGCCGGCGGTAGGCGCAAATTGTCTAGTAGGTGCCTACAAATTTCCTTGTAGGTACATATTACATAGACATAATAGTTACAGGAAGGAATTATGTTAATAAGAACCTAGGAACATTTGTATTCTCTATATCTATTTATTAATGTGTAACTTTTTACATTATCAAACAAAAAAAAAGTTATTACACTGCGTTACAAATGAAAAAAGAGGCTGGGTGCGACCCACACTGATAACTTCCCATTTATTTAAAAAAAAAACTATTAATTCAATATTTGTCAACATTTTACCAATTGTACAAAATTATACTATGTATAAAATAAACTAAATTAGAAGTCAGTATCACTACTAGTTCTCGAGAAATTTGAGTCGAAAAACAATTTTTACATTATCAAACAAAAAAAAAGTTATTAATTATTTTTGTTTAATAATAATTTAAGTAAAAATGTATCAAGGCAGGTCCACATAGCCCTACTTAAGTATACAATTATTTAAAAGACCATCTAATATAAAAAGTTCTTAATTGATACATGATTGTATTCAAACTATTTGAATGCTTATCTTATCTTCCTACATACAGACATATTTATGTATATATATTAGACTGGGCCAAAAAAATTGACTATTTTTTTTTTTGAAAGATATATCGAGAATATCATTCAGAATGACAAAAAAAAATTTTCGTAAAAGTTTGAGCCCTTAATATCAATTTTAAGAGGTCTATCATCGCTAATTTTGATTTTTAGTCATAATTTCATGTTTTGCGTCAGAACTGACAAAACATTGAAGTAAAAAAAATTCATTTTAACTTACTTTTATATAAAATTAAATTCCCTACAAAAAAGGTCTGATTGAAAATTTTCGTCAGACAAGCCGTTTTTGAGTAATTAAGCTTAATAAATTGTTATTTTTCTTCGATTTTACTTTTTTAATTTGGAATTTTGTAACTAACGAATCAATGAATATCTCAAAATGATCACAATGGATTTTTAAAGGAAATTTAATGCTCTACAAAAAAGGTCTCTTAATATTTTTGTCTAAATTTAATTCTTCAAAAGTTATTCACAATTAAAATTGAAAAAAAATTGAAATTTCAAGTTTTTCTTTCTTAACTCAATTTTTTTTTACTTAAAGGAAAAAATTGACTTTTTTGAACATTATTAATCATCATTCATCGAAAATCTCTTAATATTCACCATTATTCTAACAATATTATTACAAAAATATATAAATTTAACAATAAATATGAATTTATTTTTGCCTAATTGATCATTTCTCAACAAAAACATGGTTCTACTATCTTAAAGAAATTTTTGAGTAAACAATTATTTAATTTCGCTGTTGAAAATTATTTATCTATAATATTTCATACATTTGTGAATTTTTATGTTATTAATATACACGAATTTACATCGTCATTTTCTTTCGTTTGGGTCTCATAGTAGACAATGTGGTTACTAAAAGAAGAGGGGATACGTTTATTCGGTATAGTGCTTAATAAGTTGATGAAAAGCAAATCAAAATCGAGGGTTAAGGGAGGAAATGTTATTAATCGATGTAAATTCGTGTATATTAATAACATAAAAATTCACAAATGTATGAAATATTATAAATAAATAATTTTCAACAGCGAAATTAAATAATTGTTTACTCAAAAATTTCTTTAAGATAGTAGAACCATGTTTTTGTTGAGAAATGATCAATTAGGCAAAAATAAATTCATATTTATTGTTAAATTTATATATTTTTGTAATAATATTGTTAGAATAATGGTGAATATTAAGAGATTTTCGATGAATGATGATTAATAATGTTCAAAAAAGTCAATTTTTTCCTTTAAGTAAAAAAAAAATTGAGTTAAGAAAGAAAAACTTGAAATTTCAATTTTTTTTCAATTTTAATTGTGAATAACTTTTGAAGAATTAAATTTAGACAAAAACATTAAGAGACCTTTTTTGTAGAGCATTAAATTTCCTTTAAAAATCCATTGTGATCATTTTAAGATATTCATTGATTCGTTAGTTACAAAATTCCAAATTAAAAAAGTAAAATCGAAGAAAAATAACAATTTATTAAGCTTAATTACTCAAAAACGGCTTGTCTGACGAAAATTTTCAATCAGACCTTTTTTGTAGGGAATTTAATTTTATATAAAAGTAAGTCAAAATGAATTTTTTTTACTTCAATATTTTGTCAGTTCTGACGCAAAACATGAAATTATGACTAAAAATCAAAATTAGCGATGATAGACCTCTTAAAATTGATATTAAGGGCTCAAACTTTTACGAAAATTTTTTTTTGTCATTCTGAATGATATTCTCGATATATCTTTCAAAAAAAAAAAATAGTCAATTTTTTTGGCCCAGTCTAATATATATGTACATATGTACTGTACATAAGTAAAAAATTTACAAACTAATTTCGTTTCCTGCTAGGTATACCTGCACATGTACTAAACAAGCTCTTGTCCAAAAGCTTGAAATTTATAATAATAAACCCTAAAAATACCTAGGTATCTTCCTACCTACATTACCTACTATAAAAATATAATATGTATATATAATATTCCTGAACTCTTACGAAATAGAAAAGGCGAATGTAAGTACATAATTACGCAACAAAAATGTGCCCTTTATTAAAATCAACTTCAGACGAATGAAAAAAAATTAAATAAAGAAATTCCTTCCGTCATTTAAACTATGTACAAATACATAACTACCGACGACACAGTTTATTGAAAAAATCTTTCTAATTATCAACCAACTTAAATAATCGGTCAAACCCAAGAAGCACACATTTTATATTTATCGCAAACCTCAGACAACCCAAAAAAAAATCAACTGTCTGCGGCTTGATCGTTACAAAGGGGTGAACGAATAGGTATTGCAAATATAAACAAAAATTGTAGGAAAGGGTAAACAAAAGAGAAGCAACACTTATTGAGAGAAGAGAAATTCTATCCTACAAAATCCTGCGAAAAGAACTTTGATTCTCGTAGAAAAAATGCTTTTTAAAAAGCTTTATAGAATAAAGGTCACTCTGCGCCATAGGCGTAAGACATCTGTATATGATTATTTGTGATTCCAAGGTACAAGTTTCGTTCTTAAGGGGGAGGCGTTGTAAAGTACGTACCTTACAACCTTCTCTTATCATTTCCCCTTATCATTCCATCCAACTAAACCATTACGGGTTGTCTGGAATATAATCTTAAATTCTAAGTCTTGAATATTTATATCTTAAAATTCTAAATCTTGAATACGTAAAACCTAAATCTTGAATAATAACTCTTAATAATAAGAACTAAAATAAGTGTAATAGTGTAATATCTTAAATCTTAAAATCCTAAATCTTGAATACGTAAAACCTAAATCTTGAATATTAACTCTTAATAATTAGAACTGAAATAAGTGTAATAGTGTAATAGAATAAACAGCTACAATAAATAAATAAAGAAATTAAAAAAAGGAAAATAAATTACTTATTCTTTAAATTACATTGGACACAAAAAAGCATAACACGAAAACATAGGTAAGAACCCAACTGAGAATCGAACTTCTCAGCGAACAAAAGAATATAGCACAACACTACTTTATGGAAGAAACAAAAAGCTCTTTTCCAATGTCAAATTTATTTCTTTTTATTCCAACCATCTAGAACATTCCAAGACGAGAACCTTCGAGAACAACTAATTTGAGTATATAAGGGAGTGTTCACGGTGAGCGGAACATAGTTGATTTTTGACTATGAAAGTGTGCAAGAGGTTTGCTTATTGGATTGTGGAAAGTGTGATTTAAATTTGAATGAAAGTATTTGAGTTGATTATAAATTGAAATTTATTGTTTGAGTTGGAAAGTGTAAATAAAGAAGAAATACTAAAAAGAGTTATAAGTTTTATTTAACGAACCTAGAAAAAATATTACATTGGTCTCAGAAAAGTGGAATAAAACTTATTGTGCAGTGAAAAGTGCGGAAAAAAAATAATAAAATGAGCAAGTTACTGAAAGGGCTCAACTGTAATGAGCTGAAAAGTTAATTAGGCAAGCGAGATTTTTCTAGGGCAGGACCGAAAAATGAGCTTGTTCTGCGTTTGGCTGAATATTTGAAACAACAAAATGAAGACCCGCACATTTTCGTCTTTGAAGCTGATGCTGAGGAAGCTGACGTAAGTAAAAATGTAGATGTTTCGAATATGATTAGTCTTCTGCTTGAACGTTTCGAAGAGCAAAGAAATGAACAAAAGAAAGAACAAAAGAAAGTTCTGTAACGTCTCGAAGAGCACCGAAATAAACAGAAAAACGAACAAAAGAATGTTCTCGAACGTTTCGATGAACCGAAAAACGAACAAAAGAATATTCTCGAAAGCCTGGAGAAACAAAAAAACCTTCTCGAAGAGCAGAGAAACATGCTAGAAGCCAAGCTTGTTAACATCGAGAATCTGCACTTGATGGACGTGTTTCATTGCTGGAGAATCAATTCGACAACAAAATGGAGACGTTTTCAAAAGAGTTAGATGAACGTGTTTCATTGCTAGTTGACAACAAATTGGAGACGTTTTCAAAAGAGTTACACCGTGTTCGAAACATAAAGATTCGGTAAAGTTCTGGGGAAACTTTGAGAAAAAAAGGATGAGGATGAGGCTGACAAGTATATAGCCTTAACCCTTGCTCTTCTTCTACCTGAGCGTCGAATTTGCCGAGTTGTGGAAGTAAGTAGGGTCAATGATTCTCGAGAGGTCTTCTCCAGATGAGTCCTGAAACCAAAGGACGCTCGTCATCCTCTTACCCATCCTTATATCCCTCTTTCTCCGACATTGGAATGGCGAAAAAGCTATCCAAAGTTACCAGCTCCTCTACCACCCTAAACGTCCTTCCTTTCAGAACGATTCTTACTGTCTGATTCCCCGCCCACTCTCTCCTTTTCCTATTTTTGTAACTTCCCAATTGGGCTGGATCTAACGTGTTACACGACCCGTGCCGATGAACGGTCTGGCTGAGGGCCGAATCAAAAAACTAGCTCAGTCGCTAACGAAGTATCCGGATACCAGGCGACCTCCGGATTAACTAGCCTTATCTGCATATACGGATCTCTGTGCAGATGTACCACCCTTCTCCGTTACTCGTGGGATCTTTACGGAAAATTTAAATTTAAAAGATGGTAGAAAGTCCTGGTCTTTGAGACAGGCCAGCAGTGCGACTGAAAAGCCGTCTGCTGTTCCTCCGGCTTGTGCTGGAAGTAGTAGTACTGTAGGTTCCCACAGTCTTATTGCCGAAAGCAAAAGCAGGAATAAAATGGTAGAAATACCTTCAAACTGCAACACCGTGGTTCAGTGGTAGTAAGACTGTGAAGCATGGTTCTGCTACCACTAAGGAGAGTAAACCTCCACGCACTCCTTTGCCTCATTCCAGCGGTGGTAGGACTGTGAAGCATGGTCCCTCTAGCTCAAACAATACCACAAATCCTAAAGAAGGCCCTAGGGGGAGCGGGCGTAAGCCCAACCCTTCTAAGACCTTCTACAAGGACATTCGCAATGCTAAGAGAGTACTCAAGGTGTTGGTGAACAACCTGGCGCCGGGGGGAATTCTCAGCATGACGCAAAAATCAAGTGGGCCAAAAGCTTTTTAGCTAATAATAGCGTCTAGGCCAGCGAGGACTCCACGTCAAAGCGTCAAAGGTCTATGGAGGGCACAATTTCAGTTCCCAAACGCCCCAAAACGCACAACATCAGAGCTCTCTCACATCCCTGTGGATGGAATAAGACCTTTAGTGATGTTGTTAAGGATAAAATCGTGGTCGCGATTATTGACGGAAACGACGTCGACGGCACGATCTCTGGGGAAAATTGGCAGGTGGTCAAAGGAAAGCTCCAATTGGTTTTTATGAGCATTATGACGGAAAACCCAGGACCACCTCCAATCACAAACGATGGAGGCTGGCATCAAGGATATGTCAAGGTCATGGTTTGTGACGATCAGATATTGTGTGATCTTTATCATTCTATCGTTGGCTGTTAGCCGGTTAGGGCAAGTCTGGCCTGGTGCTAGGCTCGAGGTTGTTGCTAAGGAGAAAATCCCGTGCAGACCAACAGCTCGCACCATGGTTTCAGCCGTACTCTTTAGCCTGGATGTAATACTCCAGATGATCCGGCTATCGAACCATCCCTTCCTACTCACAAATGGAAAGTTGCGAAACTGGAGGAGAAAAAGGGACCCTATAGAGGTGCAATTATTGTTATCAATGAGGAGTCCCTTGCTCCTCTGGCGCAGGCTAAAGGTGTGATTAGGTTTGGATTTGAGAGCATCACACTGAGGTTCTATAAAAAAGACGCGGATGCTACGTGTGCATCCACTTCCACCAACGCAGTCGAAGCTGCTGCTGTAGACCCTGACGCATCTATTACTTTTCCATCACTGGAAGAGGATGAGGCATCCAGGTCATCTTCGGCGGTAGTGGAAACATCCAAAAAAGTCCCCGATCTTCCCAAAATGGATATCGATGACTACAATAAGGTAAATCTTCTGAATGAGGACGCTCTTCTGGGCTCATCCTCAGAATTGGAAGGCTCTAATATCAGCGTGTTGGAGGCTGATAGGGAGGGTTGTAGCAAAGATGCTGCAATTTCTTCAGATTAACCTTCAACACTCTATCAAGGCCTCGGCCTCCCTGCTTCTTCGTCTATCCAGCAGCGGAGAAGACATCGTCCTAATCCAAGAACCCTGGATTGGAAAATCCATCGTTCGGGGACTAAGGACTCCAAACTACTGCTTGCTGTATGCATTAGATAAAGGTGAACCAGATCTTGCATACTAGTTAAAAGTAGCCTTAATGTATTTTTACTACCTAATTTCAGTAATCGAGATGTAACCTCGCAAGACTGGAAACAGTCAAAGGAACTCTGGCTGGCGTCGGCATATCTTGGCCACTACCACCTTGGACCTCTCTTAGGAGACACCCTGAGGAGTCTAATCAGACAGGCAGAAGACTGGCCTCATCATTAGAAGTGATGCTAACGCCCATCATACAGTGTGGGGTAGCACGAATATAAACGACAGAAGTGACTCTTTTCGATTATATATTAAACACTAACCAAACAATATGTAACGTTGGCAATGAACCCACATTTGTTACTAAAAACAGACAGGAAGTACTTGACATAACTCTTGTCTCAGATAAAATTTATCATACTATATAGAACTGGAAAGTATCAAATGATCATTCTTTCTCTGATCATAGATACATACAATTCGAAATTATGGACGAACCTCCTAGCCAATCTTCCTTTCGTAACCATCGAAAAACAGATTGGCTTCTATATAGGGCAACTCTTTTAAGGTTATACAGCATACCCTACAACACTGAGGAGCCCTCAACAAATCTCTGGAAGCTGCCTGCCCTCTTATACAAATAAGAGGTAAAAAGAAACCACACTGGTGGAACTCGGGGATGGATCCAATAAGAAAAAATTGCAGGAAACTCTTTAATAGAGCGAAAACCTCCAGAGAAGTTTCTGATTGGGATTCATATAAGGACTCCCTCAAGTTATATAAAAAAGAACTGAGGTAAACCAAGCGTATGTCCTGTAGAACTTTCTGTAACAATATAGAAGGCAACTCAGAGGCATCAAGGTTAAGAAAAATCCTCTCCAAAAATCCAGTAATGCCAAGTTGCCTAAAAAACACTGACGGTTCCTGGACAAACTCAAGCGAAGAATCGCTCAATCTGCTCCTGGATGTACATTTTCCAGATAGCTCTCCTTGCTTTAATAATACTGGTCATAACAACATCATCAGTAGCATAACTCCTCCACAAGGTCTGATTACAGAGGAAAAATTAAAATGGGCAATAAACAGCTTCAATCCATACAAATCTGCTGGGCCAGATGGAATAATCCCAGCGAAATTACAGACAAATTCCGATATCCTAATACCCATTCTGGTAAACATCCTAAATGGTTGTATCGCTCTGGCTCACATTCATTTGTCATGGAGTGCAGTAAATGTTATTTTCATCCCCAAAGCTGGAAAACCTAGCCATGTTAATCCTAAAGATCTAAGACCTATTAGCCTTTCATCATTCCTTCTTAAAACGTTTGAACGTCTGATCGAAATCCATTTGAGGGCAAACATTGATAAGTCCCTACTATCAAATGCTCAACATGCCTATAACAAAGGTAGAAACCGCTCTACATTCGAACATTCCCTTCATCATAAGGAGTTCACCCTAGTTGCCTTCCTAGATATAGAAGAAGCTTTCAATAATGTCGACGCATCCGCAATCACATCTGCGCTATTATCTCAATCAGTAAATTGATAAATCATATGCTGATAAGCAGGATTATAAATTCAAAACTGGGTGATTTTACTACTGGAAGAA
The DNA here is from genome assembly GCA_911387755.1 of Chrysotoxum bicinctum. Classification (NCBI taxonomy): domain Eukaryota; kingdom Metazoa; phylum Arthropoda; class Insecta; order Diptera; family Syrphidae; genus Chrysotoxum; species Chrysotoxum bicinctum. The sequence goes on from OU426988.1 coordinate 108,584,730, forward strand.
CTGTTAGCAGAGGTACGCTGCAAAGCGATGTCCTCTCTCCTCTCCTCTGGAACCTGGTCGTAAATAAACTACTAGTGATTCTTGAAAAGTAAGAGCACAGGGTGATTGCCTATGCGGACGATGTTGCGATAGCGATATCTGGTAAGCATCCTAACACTCTGAAGGAACTCCTACAAAATGCTCTAAACAAGCTTACTACCTGGGCAGATCAATGTGAACTCGGTGTCAACCCCCACAAAACTGGGGCCAAATTACCGCATCAGTTATCGAGTAATACTTGACTGAATTATGTGAGTTTGGCATTACCGCTTACGTTATCGAGCAATAAATTACTCCAATTTGACATTTTCATTCGATCACTGATGGGACTCACTCACTCGTCACTGAAGCGGTGATTCGGCCCCTGAACTTGTCCTATTTACCAGGAAATATAAAATCCCACACATAGACCCTCCCTTCAACAAAGGTATACCGCTTAAATTCTCAGACAAAGCAAAATGTTTGGGTCTCATTTTGGACAAGAAATTAAGCTGGAAGCCCAATATCCAAGAGAGAGTCAACAAAGCCAACATAGCTCTTTTCTCTTGCAAAAAAGCCGTAGGTAACAAATGGGGTCTACAAACTCATATAACACACTGACTATACATCTCAGTCATTAGACCGATACTAACATATGGAGTGACAGTATGGTGGACTGCACTGGAAACAGCAACAAACCGCGATAAGCTCAGCAAAGACCAACGAACAGCCTATTTAATCATGGGTGGAGCTCTCCGCCCAACTCCTTCTGCTGCACTTGATGTTCTTTTTCATCTCATACCGCTAGATATTTTTAGCAAACAATCGGCCGCTAACACAGCCATTCGACTTAAAGCCTCCTCGCAGTGGATCAATAATGATATTGGCCACTCTACTATATTGAACTCGTTCAGAACTCTACCTAGTAACGTCGATTAGGTTGCGCATACAGTAGTGCGACAAAGCGATGCGAAGCGAGAAGCGTTTGCGTGCGAGAAAAATATTTGCATTGGTTCTAATATACGTGCGCAGAGTGAAGCGATATTTGATGCGAGTGTTGCGAGTTTCTCGCATGCCTATCGCATGCATCTCGCACACAAACTGTTCTGACCGCTTTTTCAAGCGAGTTTGTGCGAGAAGGCTCATTTTGTTTGTTTTGGGTTTCAAAAAAAAAATCTAACGAGTAAAATTTTTTATTTCACTGCTTGTGTTGTGTGGTGCCACTTTTTGATAATTTTGGTTAAAATAATTATCAAGGAATTACCAACACAACCGCAAAAAATAGCTTTTACTGTGCGCACTAATTCTCGCATCTCGAATCGCTTGTCGCATCGCTTCTCGCATCGCATCGCTTTGTCGCACTACTGTACGCGTAACCTTACAGCACCCCTCATCCAAAATTTAATAAAAACTTTCAAGTGTCCATCCCGTCCAGGTCTTCTTGGGAAAATGGGCCGTTTTTATTATACGAAGCAATTCATTATTTCTATACAAATGGATCTAAAACCGATGACGGGGTCGGTGGAGGCGTATACTACGAAAGATTAAATCTTTGCCTATCTTTTCGTCTTCCCAATCACTGTAGCGTGTTCCAGGCAGAGCTTTTGGCAGTAAAAGAAGTCCTCTCTTGGCTAAAAGAAAACGTTACATTGACTACTGCTATACGTATCTTCTCAGACAGTCAAGCTGCCTTAAAGTCACTGGACTCTGTCTCCATTAACTCACAAACAGCCCAAAATTGCCGATCATCTGTGGTGGAGATGTCAAAACAGTTTAACATTCACCTTACATGGGTGCCGGGCATAGAGATATTCCAGGAAATTGTAAAGCTGACGAACTTGCAAACAGGAAATATGGAAGGACACAAATAGTGCAGTATCGAATAATTACAGGAGATGCAAGACCCATTCGACAGTCCGCAAGACGTCTGCCACTGGCCAAACAAGGTGAAGCTGAGGAAATGATTACCACCATGAAGAAGGATGGTTTGATTGAGAACTCCAAGAGTCCTTGGGCGTCACCAGTGGTCCTAGTCAAAAAGAAGGACGGAAGTACACGGTTTTGTAATGACTAGCGAAGGTTGAATGACGTGACCAAAAAAAGACAGCTATCCCCTACCAAGAATCAGTGACACCTTAGATGCGATGGAAGGAGCACACCGATTTTCAACACTGGACTTGAAAAGTGGATATTGGCAAGTTGAAATTCCCCCTGAAGATCGAGAAAAGACAGCGTTCTCCACAGGTAATGGGCTCTGGTAGTTCAAGGTGATGCCGTTTGGTCTTTGCAATGCTCCGGCAACATTTGAGCGTTTGATGGAATGCGTCCTTCAAGACCTGACGTGGAAAATTTGTCTTGTCTACTTGGATGATGTTATCGTTTATGGAAAAACATACGACCAACACTCTAAGAACCTAAGGGGTGTGTTCCAGAGACTTCGAGAGGCTAACTTTAAACTGAACCCAGAAAAATGTGCACTATTCAAGACTGAAGTAAAGTATTTGGGACATATCATCTCGTCCCAAGGAGTCAAGACTGATCCTGAAAAAGTTGACACCCTCAAAAATTGACCAACACCACAGGACAAACATCAGCTACGAAGTTTTCTTAGTCTTGCTACTTATTACAGACGTTCTGTTAAGAACTTTGCCGGAAGTGCGAAGAGTTTGCATCAGCTTACGGAAAAAAACAAGCAGCTTAGATGGTCATGTGAGTATGAAAAAGCCTTCCAAGAACTGAAATACCGTCTATGCAATGCTCCGGTGCTGATCTATCCGACTCCAGGCAAGTCTTTTATCATCGATTCTAATGTAAGCAACGTGGGAGTTGGCACTGTTCTGTCACAAGTGCACAATGGCGAAGAAAATGTTGTCGCCTATTTTAGCAAAGTACTGTCGAAGACCAATAGGAACTACTGTGTGACCAGAAGAGAACTCTTTGCACTCATCTTGGCAACGAAACACTTCCACAAATACATCAATCGACAGACGTTTCTTCTACGAACCGATCATGCTGCTCTTAACTGGTTGTTGAACTTCAAGAACCCAGAAGGACAAGTCTCAAGGTGAATAGAAAGACTGCAGACTTACGATTACGAAATTCAACACCGAAGGGGAAAGCTGCACTCAAATGCCGACGCGCTTTCCCGAAGACCTTGTAAAATAGACTGCAAGCTTTGCAGGTAACAAGAAGAAAAGGAATCCATCAACATTCTGTGAATAAGGGCTGACCCCATTTGTGGATGGAGCAATGAAGAAATAAGATCTGGTCAACAAGAAGACCCCGACATTGAACCTCTTCTCGCATGGAAAGAAAATGAATAAAAACCCACATGGAATGACATTTCTGATAGGAGTCCAGTCTTAAAGGCCTATTGGGTACAATGGGACTCACTTCATGTGCGATAAGGTGTTCTTCGGCGAAAATGGGAATCCGCTGATGGTAAATCCTATGTGATGCAGCTTGTGTTACCTCAATCGAAAATCAAAGAGGTTTTTCGAGAGATGCATGATGGACCTTCAGGAGGCCTTTTGGGAGTCAACAAGACGTTAGAAAAAACTTTAGGTCAAACATATTCCAAGAGGTCTGCGCGTTCCTTATCATTAAGAAAACGAGAACCACACCCGCAATCTGATGGAATGGTCGAGAGATTCAACAGGACCTTAAAAGAGCACCTCACTAAAGTCGTAGGCGACTGCCAAAGAAACTGGGATAGGCACATACCACTATTTTTGATGGCCTACCGAAGTGCAATACATAGCTCAACAGGACAAACACACAATCAATGATGTCGTTTACCGAATTCAAAGAGGGTCAAGAGGAAAGTTAAAAGTTGTGCATAGCGATCGACTGCACCGATACAGTGGCGAAGCTGGAGATAGAATTGTTCGGATGAACAATCTTAAAATAAGGGGCAATAATGCGAACAGAGCTTTATACTCCTACAGCGCCATCTGTTGGAAAATTTCATATCAATTTCCAACCATCTAGAACATTCCAAGACGAGAACCTACGAGAACAACTAATTTGAGTATATAAGGGAGTGTTCACGGTGAGCGGAATAGAGTTGATTTTTGACTATGAAAGTGTGCAAAAGGTTTGCTTATTGGATTGTGGAAAGTGTTAATAAACAAGTGTGATTTAAATTTGAATAAAAGTATGTGAGTTGATTGAGATTTATTGCTTAAGTTGGAAAGTGTAAATAAAGAAGAAATACTAAAAAGAGTAATAAGTTTTATTTAACGAACCTAGTAATAAATATTACATTATTATTATGGTGCAAGTACGGTCTAGAATGCCCAAAAAATGCACGATTTTTGGGATTTTTTTTCTCGGAAATTAATTACATAATTTCTTTTTTAAATAATGAATACATGCGTCAAGAGCACAAACAAAAATTTGTTTTTTTTAATTTTCTAATTTTGGCCGAATTATAGAGGGCGCAAACGTCGACTCATCAAAAAATACATGGTCCCATGGCGGACAGTTAATCTAAGAATTGGCTGGACTGAAAAAAAAAAAAAGTGGGTTATTTAAAGGAAGATTTCTTACGAGACAATTTACCACAATTTGTTTGAAAAGTCAATTCAATTCAATTCAATTCAATCTTTATTCTGAAGAATCACATTTGTTTGGTTACAAAAAAGTATCTGCGAAGCCTATAGGGGCTTTTCTGCAGAAGGTTATTTACATAGTTATTTAATTACAATAATTCTTGAAATTTCAATAAGTTCATATTTAACATGCTTTGAAATAATATATATTTTTTTTTTTTTTTTTTTTGGAATATGATGTTAAATTTACAAGTTGTTTAATAGATGTTCTCTAAGACGTTTCTTCCTTAGTCTTTTATAATTTATATTAAGTATTTCTCTTGGCATCTTGTTGAAAATATGTGGAATGATCACTGATAATTGTTGTTTTCCATACGAGTTTTTAAAACGGGTTGTTTGTAGAAATCCGTGAGCTCTTTTCCTGGTGTTGTATTGGTGATCGATAGGTTGTTTGTATTGCTGGTCGTTGTAATACTCTTCTAGAATATTGAGTTCAAATAGTTGGTTTATGTTCAATAGTCCAAGTGTTTTGTATGCATTTTGTATATTCGTATCTTGTTCTCTGTTTGTTTTATTTTTGCTGTTTATTAAAATTTTTACGATTCGATTTTGTAGACGCTGCAGTTCAATGAAGTAACTCTTGGTAGTGTTTCCCCACGCTAGTATTCCGTATCTCAGAGAGGATTCCACCAGTGAATAATAAACTTGCTTCAATACATTATAATTAGTATGCATACTCAAGTGATAGATTGCATATACTGCTTTTCTAAGTTTTTTACCAAGTTGTGCTATATGTACATCCCATTTAAAGTAACAGTCAAGATCTACACCCAGATATTTAAAATGTGTCACGTTTTCAATGAAATTGTTACAATTATCACCTGAATCAAGACTTTCTTGGTGTGCGTTTTGATGAATACACTCTGTATCATGGATCTTTATATTTATTCGTGTTTTTAATATGTGTGAGTTTCTGATATGCATAAGTTTGGTTTTTTTTACATTTATTACTAGTCCAAAGTCATGGCACCATCTTATTACTGAGTTAAATTCGTCTTGCATTATGTTTGTTGCTGTTTCCAGGTGTCTGTGGCTAACTATTATTGCTGTGTCATCAGCGTATGCAAAACCTATACTTTTCTTCAAGACATTAAATAGTTGGTTCGCATATATGATGTATAGGAGAGGGCCTAAAACGGAACCCTGTGGAACTCCGAACTGAAGACCTTTTTCTTCACTTAATGAATCGCCAATTTTCACTCGCATTTTTCTATTTGACATATAACTTTTAAACCAGTTCAAGCTAACATCTCAAAACAAAAAAAAATATCGAGCTTTGAAAAACAAATTTTTTTTTTGGAAATTTGTTTGGCCATTTTTGGGTCGCCATTTTTTTTGTTCATAATTTTTTGGTCAAATTGTGGTAAATTGTCTTAGAAAACATAAAAACAATGAATTTACAAGTTTTTTGAAAATCGGTTCAGTAGATTTGGAGATTAACTGTCCGCCATGCCCTCTATGATTCGGCCAAACTTCGAAAATTAAAAAAAATAATTTTTTTTGTACTCTTGACGCATGTATTCATTATTTAAAAAAAAAATATGCTATTACCTAATAAGGTTTCCGAGAAAAAAATTCCCAAAAATCGTGCGTTTTTTTGGCATTCTAGACCGTACTAGTACCTTAAAGAAGTATTAATAGCTTTTAACGTATAACAATCTTGAAATACTAGAGTATTTTGCTTTAAAAAACTAAGAAGTGAATTTGCCTTTGATACAATGAAATTTATATGCGATAGAAAAGACAACCTTGTATCAAAAATAACTGCAAGGTCCTTAACTTCACTAACAGTACATAAAACTTCGTTGCCGAGTCTATAACTATTTTTAAGTAAATGAAATGTTGTGTGTCCTGACCTATCTAAATACTTTTTTTTGTGGTGTAGTATTCATTTTTGTTGTAGGTGCATTGATTTTTATGTCATATATATTTTCTTATTTTGATTTCAATTTCTGGCTGTTCTTCCTTTCTCATACAATTGAGTTTGATCTGTATGTATAACTGTGTACTACTTAACTTTGACAAAACGAAAAAACAAAACTATGACATCAAAAACCCTTAGGCTAGGACCGCACTTGCGATTTTTTGTCGAAGCGATTAAAAAGTCGTAATCGCTACAAATTATTGTCATGCACGCACTTGCGATTTTTTTGCGCGCGATTATTTAATCGCAAAAAAAGAAAACCACACTACTTCTCATGTGAGTGCATGCATTTGCTACAAATAAATAGCGACAGAAAAATCGCTGGAAAAAATGAAACTTGTTTCATTTTAATAATCGCTACGATTTTTAAGTCGCATGTGCGTGCATTAGCATTTAACGCCATGTGTCTTATTCCTTGCGGCTAAGAAATCGTGGAACAAAGATCGCAAGCGCGTGCATGCCCATTTCTCTTTGCGGTTACGATTCTTAAGTCGCAGTGTCATGCAAGTCATGTGTTCTATTTTTGCGACTAAAAAATCGTGCGATTGAAATCGCAAGTGCGGTCCTAGCCTTAATTGGCTCATACACACGACACTTTTGTGTACACCGGTGTGGGAAAATTTGACGAGTTTGTGAAATTGACGATAGAGGAGGGGAGAATGAAAAATCAAAACTTTCAGACCGGTATTTAGCAATGTATCTTAGCCGGCTTGAGAAATCCAACTATTGCAAATCTGTAAACTGTAGTAATTTTCCCAGCGACAAATAAGCTCCATATTGGATTATCAGGGATTTTGATGCAAGAAGATGGTGGAGTGCTTAGACCCGTACAATATTTTAGTCGTCAAAGAAATAGGGGCGAAGAGGGCTATTCAAATTTTGAACTGGAACTTCTTGCTGTTGTGAAAATCCTCTAACGTTTTCGCATTTATGCCTCTGGTAAACACATAAATATTGTCACAGATTGTCATGCTATTCAACACTCACAGTCAATACGTCCCTGAATAGAAGAATTGCTAGATGGTGGTTGCGCTTATCTGAACTTGATTTCACAATTTTACATAAAGAAGGAAAGCAAATGCAACATGTTGACGCCTAGAGTAAATGCCCCGAGCTCCAAAATCAAGACAATAAAACGGCCAAAGTTTTGAAAATTACTATCAATGGAGACTTGGTTGCATTTCTGCAAAATCAAGATCCAAAGTTAATGGAAATAATTGAAAAAATCAACAATACAAGAAATAATACCAAAACGAAGCAGATTACACTGTTAAAAAAATAACAAGTTATTCAGAAACGTAAAAGGCAATCAAATCTGGTAAGGTCCATTTCTCAGAAGCTCTTGCGGAACTCAATATTGACTCAATAAAAAGAAGTGCTGAAGATGGCATGTAAAATGCCGAAATGCATTATAAATTGACGTTTGTTTTTTGTCTCTTGTTTTAATTCTGTATAATTGTAAAGAGCGAAAAATAAACGCATAATAAAAGTGAAGTCATTAAGGCGTTTGACTACTTTGTACTTTATTTTGTTTTTAAATGATATTAGACTTCACGGTTGTTGTGTATGAGAAATTGATTTTATTTAAAATAAAGTTAATTTAAGTTTTGTAAGACAATTCAAATCCAGTAGCTATTAGTCGCATAGAAGCATCCGAGAAAATATAGGAACAAAATATATTAAAATGACTTGGTCGTAATCGACGGACGAATCTCGAAAACCTACATAATTCGTGCAGTATTACCGAATGATCGATATCGGTACGTTGTTGAAAAAATATGCAAAAATCAAGCTGAATCTACCACTCAGTATTTTCTTCGGAGAAGATGGAACGTTGGTGCCAAATAAACCCTGATGTTCATGACCAGGTGGACGCAGATGAATTTTGGTCGTTTTCTTCACATGATGGCCTATTGTAACCCAGTAAATAAAAATCCTGGAGATAAACAAAAGTCAGTCTATGTTGAACTTTTGACCGTGATCGACGTGTTTTTAGTTCGAGCTCACAATTAGTTGTAAGAGTCATTTTCGAGATCAATTAAATTTTTCATAACAGTTATATGGCCGGTACCGTTCGTTTTGGGATTAAGAAAGAAGATTTAAAAAAGAAAATCGCTTCAAAGGCTTAGGCTCTAGGTTGAGTTACGGAACGACAGGTAAACAGATCGAATTGCGGGACTTACTTCTTACATCTCTTTATTATTGTAATGTCAAGCTTGATCAAAATCTCCAGTCCAATTTTTTCTTTTTTCAAATGCCAAACTTGTCCTAACTTATAACTCAAGTAAAAAATTCTTTTAAAAATGGTTTAAAAATGTGCCACCTTTGCCTAACAATTTATTTTATAGACTTTGAGAGATAATATTTAAAGTATAAATAATACTGTTTCTTTGTACTTCTTTAAAAATTATCATATAACTTAATTAGATGAATTTTAAGTTTTCAATTTGATATCTGATATTAATTGTACTCACTTTCGATTCCATTTATATCCATCATGCCTATATATTCCTCGTTCAAAAATGAGTTTAAGTAGGCTTCATTTTGTACTGATTCCGTGGAGTTGTTCTAAAAAATAATATTAGCAATTTAAGTTCAATAGTATGTATCAAAGTATTTATGCTTTGTTTCCAAATCTTAAAATCCCAACAAGGTAATCCAAAATTAAGAAACCAAACATAGGATTAGCTTCTAATTTGAAATATTTATTGAATTTAAAATTTTGCATCTTTAACTATAAATTAATTATTAGAAATACTGTAGCGTCAGTTCTTACCGTGTACAAAGAAAATCTTTAGATTAAAGTTGTATACCTTATTGACCGCAAAAATTGTAACACAAAATACATAAAATGCACTACTATTAGAGAAAACTGTTCATAAAATTAATTTTTGAAACTTTTAATAAGACATACAAACAGAATGCAATGTGATTTTAAGCAATTGTATGCTAAAACAAAAATGTAAGTCGTTTTAGCAGTTTCTTAAAAAATAAGCTTTTATATAAGAATTTTTTTTAAACATTTTTAAGAAAATATTTTGCTACGCCAAATTGTACAAATAAAAATTAAATTAAAAAAATATTGAAATTCAAAAAATGATTTCTTAAGTTTTTGAATGCAATGTTTTTCAAACTGCTTAGAAGCTTCTCCATATGAAATTTCATTCGAATCCGTTATGTCGATAATGAGAAATTTAAATATAGATCGTAAGAATTAAAAATCTATGCACCGTGTTCGAGAAAAATACGATTTTCAAAAACCATATTTTATCATTTATATGATAAGTACCGTTATTTTAAAGTAAAATACTTGGACCTTATTCGGAATTCATCCCCCCCCCCCCACCAAAATGAACTTTTTTTTTAACGAATCGATAAAAAAGTGTTTGCTGTTGATAAAAAACATCAAATTATGGAGGAGAAACACTTTTTAATGGTAAAAAAGTGAAGTATAAGCGGACCACCCACAGTACTGTTGGCCCTTATTCGGAATTCCCCCCCCCCCCCCCACCAAAATGAACTTTTTTTTCAACGAATCGATAAAAAAGTGTTTGCTGTTGATAAAAAACACCAAATTATGGAGGAGAAACACTCTTTTATGGTAAAAAAGTGAAGTATAAGCGGACCACCCAAAGTACTATAACTAAAACTACTTTTTTATAAGATATTTGCTTTTTTTGCTTGCTTACGCATTTTACGGCGTATAAACAGTGAGATATGTATTGGGGGGCATGCTGCCCCCCTGCAACCCCCCTGCTTGGGCACCCTATATGAATTGGGGTAGGTGGCAGGTTGGGTGTATGCAAGGTTCTTTTGCATTTACAGAATTTGGATTTAAAGAAACTTTGAATTTACACTAGATATGGCCTATATTCATTTTTTTATACTTCACTTTTTTACCATAAAAAACTGTTTCTCCTCCATAATTTGATGTTTTTTATCAACAGCACACTTTTTTTATCGATTCATTAAAAAAAAGTGCATTTTGGTGGGGGGGGGGGGGGGGGGGTAATTCCGAATAAGGACCAAATACTTTGTTTTTTCTCGCGTCTTGTAAATTGTAATAAAAAACTTTTAATAGTCAGGTTTAAAAAAAATTGAACATGGGGTTTGTCATATACATAGGTTGGTTACACCTGCCTTAGCTTGTAACTCACATACATAAACCATGGATATAACACACACTTGTTTTGATCACACATAATTCTTATATTTAATAATATCATACTTTCATCATCATCATCGGATCGACAACCGGGTTCCGGTCCTGGCCTCTTTCAAGAAGTATCTCCACCTATCCTGGTCTCTAGCTGACGCCATCCAGTTGCGCACCCCAAGGCTTCGTGCGTCCTGGTCTACGCCATCTCTCCAGCGCAAGCATGGTCTACCACACTGTCGTCTACCACTACCATAGAATGTACCACAAAGAACTTTCCGAGCAGGTTCCTCTTCGCTCATGCGAGCTAGGTGCCCTGCCCACCGGAGTCTACCGAGCTTAATTTTTGTCACGATATCTGCTTCTAGGTAGATTGCGTACAGTTCATGATTGTACAGTCTCCGGAATCGTCCTTCCTCACATATGGGGCCAACAATTCTCCTTAAGGCTTTTCTCTCGAACGCAGCTAAGAGGTCGGAGTGCCTTTTGCTAAACACCCAAGTCTCGGATCCATATGTGAGTACTGGCAGGACCATGGTCCTGTACAGCAGTAGTTTTGAAGTTATGGTGAGATTTCTGGATTTGAAGAGCTTTGACAGAATATAGTAGGCTCTGTTGGATTTGAGAAGCCGCCCGCGTATTTCTTCTTCTATATTGTTATCGGCTGCTACTATTGACCCAAGGTATTTAAAGGATTGCACCACTTCAAATTCGTGTTCCGCAACCTTGATTGTTTGACCAACTGTTCCTCTCGCATATCATATAATATCATACTTTAGTCGTTACTTAATCATTGAATCTTAAGACTTCAAGAGAAATCTAATAATTCTCCATTATTTATAAAAGTAAAAAAAAACAACAATTCGGTGATAAAATGACGCAAGACGCCCCCAGGTAGTTTTTTCAAGCCTCAAAAGGCCCTCCAAATACCTGGTGGGAATCTTTCATCAGCGTGGTAAAATTGGATCCAGCATTATAAATGGTTTGAAATAACAGCTCAATTCAGTAAGAAAACGGAAGAAATTCAAATAGCAACATTCATTTCATGCATCGGATTAGATGCCGCAAATATATACAAGTTCGTTTGCATTCAATGCAGCCGAAACCAATAAGGAAAATGTAAAAACTGAAAATACGCAAATTCAGTGAGTATTTCACCCCTAAGGTGAGATTAAGTTCGAAAGATATACCTTTAACACTCTCACCCAAGTTGAGAGCTTCGAAGAATTGTATACTAAAATAAAAAACCAATCCAATAAATGGGCAATCGAAACTCTAGAAGACTCTTTATTGCTTGTTAAAATCGTATTGGGTATAAAAAGCGATTCTGTGCGGGAATTACTGGCAGAAGATGATTTCCAACTAGAGCCAGCAGTTAAAGTTTGCAGGGTAAGCGAAATAGCATTACAGCAACTCCGTGATTTACATAAGCCAGACACACAAACAAGGAATGCACTTACAAAATACAAACCACTCTATCACATAATATACGAAAGCTTCTCCGTCGTACAAAAGCAAACCTAGTGGAACAGAGCAGGAAAAGAGTAAATGCCCAGCATATAAACATAAATGCAAAAACTGTAAAAGAAACGGTCACTTCACTGAAATGTGTTTCCAAATAGAAAGAAATAAGAGACAAAAAGTATACACATTGTAACAAAATGCAAGAACTGTTGACAAAAGTGATAAAGCAAGTGGTTTATCCTGTCCTGTCCTGTCTCTCTTTCTAAATCATGCAAAAACAAACGAAACAAAAAATTGATAGGAAGAAATAATCATCCACGATAAAACAATCAATTAACTGCTTGAATGTATTTCCTCAAGAAAAAATCAAACCAACAAAGTAACAATTTATTAATAGCCTTCGGTGAAACAAAACAAACGTTGCTCGTTTAATTTTTTTTTGAAAAACCCGCCTCTACTTATCACAGTCGTTTAGCTTGGAGACTTTGTCTAACTTTTTCTTAATTTTAAACACGTTAGACAACTCTTCTAACTGATGTGGGTTTTATAACAGAACCTAAGCGAATTTGCGTTAAATAACCCTTAATTTGACAGATAAAGAACTCAAACACAACTACACAAACAAACAAAAAATTTAACAGAACATAAGCAACTTCAAACCAAATAATTTTGGGCCAAGAAAAGTACTTTTGATAATTATGTACATACTACATACAGATTTTGATTGTTTATACCTTATTAACATTTATTTTAGATGGAAATGAAGTACATAATCGCTAATTCAAAAAATAAAACTTAATTTTGTTGTTGCAAGGTGAAAATTCATTTGGCAATACAAGTCTATTCACAAAGCACATCTTTCAAAGGATCAAATAAAACATCAGTAAACATTTTTACTTTTATTTGCTTTGGTATGAAATGACCATTGGAAAAAATTTATTTTTTGATATAAAGTAGCTATTTGCTACTGTTAAAGTTAGACGAGCTCTTGAACGTTATGGTAAAGTTTATGTCCTTTAAAATTAACAAAAAGTCGGTTCTCGTTTTAAACACAATATTTAGAGTCGACTCCCATTCTAAAATTGATTTAGAGCAGGTTTTGAATGTTTAAAATTTTGCACCATTACCTCTAATAAAAATATATGTTTCTTAAAGAAACAGTTTTATACCTATGTACATACATATGTGCACATCAGTTCTCGTTTAAGCAATAAAATCGGCTTTACTTAACGCAGTCGCTTAGCTTGGAAGCTTTGTCTAACTTTTTCAAAATTTTAAACACTTTAGACAACTCTTCTAACTAATGAGGTTTTTACAACAGAACCTAAGTGAATTTATGTTAAACAACCCTTGAATGAATAAAAACACTGCGACCTAAAGATCTATTGTGTCCTACATCTAAAACTGGATGAGGTTGGCTCATCATTACAGTTCTTCCTCCAAATTTGTTACTTTGAGGAATCGAAGTATTTGGAGACTCTGTTTTATGTGGTGCTTGCCCAGATACCTGTGTCTTTGATGCACGAGTGCATCACATTTCCCCAGTATGTGGTCAGGTGTCTCTTCGTGAGTGTTGCAGAATCTGCAAGTCGCGTTTTTCACCAGGCCAAGGATGTTGAGGTGTCTTCTCAACCTACAGTGGCTTGTGAGAAGCCCCGTGATTTTCCTGAGGTTGTTCCTACTTAAGCTAATGCAGGTTAGAAAACGCTCTCGGTTGTAGTCCCCGAGTAGGAGTTTTGCCTGTCGCAGCTTAGGAAGTTCTTTCCAGATTTTGATCTTTTTGCCTCCTCTTCTGTTTTGATTTTGTTTTTGGTCACGTTTTCTCCTATTCCGCAGTAGGGCTCTGGCCCAGTAAGGAGTGTCGATGCACCTATTTTTGCTAAGGAGTCTGCCTCTTCGTTGCCCTGGACACCAACAACGTGGCCTGGTACCCAATGAAGTGTGACAGTGTTATTCTTGCCAGTTTATTAAGCTTTGTCACGCATTTCCAAACAGGTTTTAAACTAATGGTGTAGGAGCTTAGTGCTTTTAATCCAGCCTGTCTATCTGACATGATGGCAATGTTTTGGTTTTTATATTTCCTATCGAAGTTTCTTCCAGCACATGTGCCTATAGCATTTACTTCTGCCTGGAATATGCTAGTGGGCTATCCCATCGGTAAGGAGAGTTTAGTTCTAGGCCCAAAAACTCCAGCACCAGTCCCTTCAGCCATCCTCGATCCATTAATGTACCATTTGATGGTATTTTCTTTAAGACTGTAGTTTATTGTTTCGCCTAGCCAGTCTTTTTTGCAACTTAACTCCGTTTTTCGAAGTTATATCTTTTGATCGTACCATCTCTTGGGATGTCAAGAAGGTTTGTTATTGCGGACCGGATTATCGAGTATTTTTCCCTGTTTCCAATAATTTTACCCGTCCCAGTACCCTCCTTGGCAAACCTCATTATGGCTCCCTTAGCAGCATTTTCAATGGCCACATGTAGTGGCGTTAAATGAAGGATGGTTTCCATCGCTGCTGTTGGGCAAGTTCTCATTGCTCCTGTTATGCATATACATGCAAGCCTTTGCAGTTTGTCTAGTGATTTCCTATTTGTGTTTAGTTCGATTCTTTTATGCCATGCAATCACCCCATAGGTAATGATGGGTCTTACCATCATGGTGTACATCCATCTTATGATGTTTGGTTTGCAGCCCCATGATTTACCTGCAAGTCTCTTGCATATCATAAGGGCCTTTGTGGCTTTCCCGACAGATATTTCGACATGCTTGTTCCAGATAAGTTTGCTATCTAGTGTAACTCCTGTAATATGTTAGATTGGCGGAAATTAAACAAGACTTATAGTTGATTCAATACTGATGTCTTTATTGTTGAATTCACCTTATTTATACTTATTATTATACAATTCAATTTAAAAGAAAGTGCAAGCGTAGCAAGAAGACCCGACCTCAATTGTGTCACACTTTATGCAATGTACTTGAAAAGGTTCAAGTGGTGCGATATGAATCGTCACTATTTAAGTTGGCCCCTGAGTCATGCTGACACTCGCAATTCTCGCTATACTACACCTCCCTTTTTTTTTTTTTTTAATGCTTATACATTGTTAGTGTCAATGGATGCGCATTATTTTGATGCACATTTGTTTTGTTTACATTTTGTGTTCATTAATTTTTAATAATTTTTTATAGTTGTATAATTTGTAAGATGATAGGCATTTCAATATTAAATAATATGTAGTATATATTTTTTTTTGTCTTAATATCTACTCAAATTTAAACTGTATGTATTATGTGTATTGAACATAAAATTTTAGTTTATAGGTTTTAGCCTGTTTTTGTGTATTACAATATTTTTACTTATTTGTTTTCTTGATTTGTCATTGTCTGTGTTGTTAGGTGCTAAACTATAATTATTGTTCTTATCTATGCTTTCTACTCTAAAGGGACGCTTGTATCTACTATCTAACTTATGACCTGTGTCATTTTTTACTAACACTAGATCTCCTATGCTAATTTCCTTAGATTTTATTTTCCTATCGTAAATTGTTTTCTGTTTTTCTTTTGTTTTCGTTATGAATTCTTTGGCTCTTTGTTGCGCTATTTGTAGTAGATATTTTAATTCTTTGTCGTACGCGTCGTAGTAATAAAGTGGCGTATCTAATTTCATTCTGTTTGAGGAAGTCAAATGTAGGTGGTGTTTTCCCGAAAACAAGTTCAAAAGGACAGTAACCATGCACGGTTGATGGTGTCGTGTTGTAACAATAGCAAAAATATTTGAGATATACATCCCAATCGCTTTTATCAACAGATATATAAGAGCGTACATATTCATTGAATGTACGATGGCTACGTTCAACTGTTCCCAGTGTTTGATGATGATATGGTGTTGAAGTTTTGTGTGTTCAACTTTAAGTAATTGACATAATTCTTCAAAAATGCTGTTTTTATATTCTGTTCCCATGTCTGTTAACATTGTTTTCATACAGCCATAAATGAGAATATAGTTTTCAAATATTGCTCTTGCTATTGTTTTGGCGTGCTTGGTCGGTATTGGTACTGCAATAAGATACTTCGTCAGATCACATATGATGGTGACTGCATACTCATTCCCATTAAAAGACTTGGGAAGAAGACCTATTGTGTCTATTTGAACAGTTTCGAATGCTTTTTTTGGTGTTTCTGTGATAACCATTGGTTCTCTAATGTGTCTATTTATTTTATTCTTTTTGCATTCTGTACAATCGTTAACATAATTCTTTATATCCTTTTTCGAACGAACGATTCCTGGGTGGCCTCCCCGGATTGGATCGTCATGGTACTGCTTAATGATTTCGTTGATTTTTTCAACATTTGTCACCTGCGTTAATTCCGGAGTTAACGCTATTTCTATTCCTTTGAGAACTAGGGTACCCTTTTCTTTAAATTCATCTACTAAAGTATATTTAAACAATTTGTCTCCTAAAGACAATTGTATTTTTACAAGTCCTAATTTGCCGGCTTCTTTCATAAGCCTGACAAAGAATTGTCTTAGGTCAATTTTCGTCTCAACAATTAGGTTGCTTGTATCTATATAGCTGCAAATTTTCTTCCCTTTTTTGATATACATTTTCGGAAAATCAAAAATGAGCTGAGCATGCTTTCTAACTTCATATTTATTTATATATATTTTCTCGTGGTGACTTATGTCATTTGCAACAGTGTAAGGATTATGTTTATTCATTGCTCTTGTTATTACTCTGTATACTTTAGCAGATTCTACCGTAAGTTGTTTTAAATCTGCGATATCTATTCGGGATAGTGCGTCCGCTATGTAATTTTCTTTTCCAGCTATGTATTCCACTTCAAAATCATATTCTTCAAGGTCTAATCTTATTCGCATTAGTTTAGAAGATGGGTTTCTCATTGAGAAAAGATAGGTTAAGGGTCTGTGGTCTGTTTTGACGAAAAATTTTCTTCCGTAGACATATGGTCTAAAAATGTTATGGCCCAATGTATGGCTGCTAATTCTTTCTCTATTGTGGCTTTGTTAATTTCTCCTTTGGTGAATGCTCTTGAACCGTAGGATATTGGTAATTGCTTGTCTTCATATTTTTGACTAAGCACTGCGCCACAAGCGAAGCCGCTGGCGTCTGTTGTGATATAGAATTGAAAAATATGCATTTATCAGGATGCAGTTTTAAGTTGTACTTCCTGCATGTATCGAAAACATCTTCTAAATTTTGTATCATGCGTTTTTCGGAACAACCTAATACTACCAAGTCATAGTCATCCATGTAAAGAAATGCTTGAGATGGCTTAAGACCTGCAAATGCTAGTGTCATCATCCTTTGGAAAGAATTTGGGGCAATTTTCAATCCATAAGGTAGTCGCTTAAATCGGTATGTACCGCCACCAGCTGTAAAAGATGTGATATCTCTTGATTTCTTGCTTAACTCTATTTGATGGAATCCTGACGTTAAGTCTAAACATGAGAAGTATTTTGCTCTTCCCAACTGATCGAGTATATCGTCTATTCTTGATAATGGGAATTTATCTGCCATTAGTTTTTTTATTAATCGCTCTGAAGTCAATGCCTAGTCTCCATTTTTTCTCTTGTTTGCCTGGAAGTGGTTTTTTGGGTACTAAGAGTATAGGACTATTGTATTCCGAAGTGAATGGTTCTACTATATCATCTTTAATTAATTTACTTAACTGACTACTTATTTCTTGTGTACTTGAGGTATCCTATAGTTTTTAATATACACTGGTTCATCATCTTTCATCCTAAGTTTTTGTTTATAAAATGTATTAGTTGTTATGGGCTCTGTTTCTAATGCGAAAATGTCCACGTAGTTGGAACGCAATTTGTTCAATGCTTTATAAGCAAATTTAGGGAAATGTTTCCTAAGCTTATTTAATTTCTCTTCACTATTACCCGTTGCTTGAATCGAATGGATAATATTATAGTCGTTAAGACTTTCTGTTTTCACCTTTATATTCTGTATTGTTATATTTTCGTTTAAAGTGTTGGCAATTTTTACAAATGGTTGCTTTCTTGAAGTCATCGTGTTAGCTATATACACACCGGTCTCAATCTCCTGATGAGGAATAAAAATTTCTTTCTCTGTTGATTCTATGTAAATAAGTCGAACTACTTCAGATCTAGCGGGAATAGAAATTGTGTTTACTTTGAAAGAATTTGACATGGGGATTGCTATATTCTCGTGGTAATCTTTCGATCTTATTATAAGCCAATCTTGGTTTGTTTGATAATCTAAAACACAATTATATTTCTTAAAAAAATCTATACCTAAAATACCTGAACATGGTATGGGGAAGTTGTCTTCTACCACATGGAAATCATGTCGAACTAGCAGATCCTCTAATATTAGATCCGCACTCACCATGCCTACGGTACTGACTGTGCCATGACCAATGCCGTTAAGGCCTGTAACAATTGAAGTGTCTATGCAAACATTTTGATTTATGTGACCCTTTTTAAAAATTGATATATCTGCTCCTGTATCTACTAGGAACGTTGAGACTTAATTATTTAAAGTTGAGCTTGAAGATATATAACTGTTGAGATGCAAATTAAATGCATGCAGTTTTTTTAAAGCACTATTATTTATTCTTGTTCTTGAAGTGGAATTTGCTGGTTTTCCTGCTGAGTTATATTTCTAATATTTCTTTGTTTATGTTGACCTCCGAACCTCTGGCCATTTTGGTTAAAATTTCTTTTAGTTTTATTAGGACTGTATGGTTTGGCCTAAATCTACCTTTATTGTTACTTTGTCGATAATTTTCATAGTAACTACCTCGATTCTGGTTTATATATAGTATTGTATTAGGATTACCAAATGCATCAGTGCAACTATTTGTACATTTTGATATGGCATCATTCATTGTAGTAAATGTACCAGCTTGCATGATTAGTTTAACACTGTTGACTGAACAATTCTTGCACACTGCTTTTACTGCTGTCTGTGTAGCATATTTTGTTGCCAATTCAGTTGTTAAACCATCAGAAATGTATGCTCCCTCTAGTGATTTTGTTAATTTTTTTATCTCACTAGTTTATTGGTTTGCGGTCTTGTCACGTTGTTGTATATTCATGATTTTGGCAATCAGAACTTCAACTGATTCACCTTGTACCTTAGTTTTAAGTCTATCTTTAATTTGTTGTAGCGTCTGTTCGTTGTTAATCAAATTCCTAGCCGTTCCCTTGAGTTTGGTTTTGACCATCAAAACCGCGGTAGCTTCATGAGTCTCTTTAATCTGTTCAAAAATATCTATTGCATCCAAAAACCGTGTTAAATTTTTTACACTACCATCGAACTCTGGAAGAATTGATGAGGCTAACTTTATGAATTTATTTATTTATTTATTTATTTCAATCTATCCAGTACAATCTCTTATAGACTACCATACCTATACTAAATTAACAATGTTTATATACAAATAATAATAAATATATTTATAATTAGTTAACAAATTTATAAAAAATAATGTGTCATAACACTAAATCATTTAAAGCATTTTTAAACTTTAATCTACTTAATTGTAAGTTCATTACATCACAAACAGAGTTTAATAAAGAACAAGATCGACATATGGGATCACTTTTTCCATAGTTAGTATATCTAATGGCGCGGCACAAAAAAAAAGATGTTTCTTTCTCTAAGAGGTCTTGGAGGAGCATAAATTGGGTAAAGTGCGAGAAGCATGGAGCAATCAACGTGGTTACATAAAACATCTCTGGCTAGTAAAACTAGACTATGTTTTCTTCGTAATTCGAGAGTTTTTATGCCTAGAAGTAAGCATGATGGTATAATATTATCTACCCAGTTCAATTTCCGAAGAGCATATTTAGTAAATCTTCGTTGAACAGCCTCTGTCCTATTGATGCTCACTGCATATATTGGGCACCAAATGCAGCAGGCATATTCCAACGAAGATCGCACTAATGGGTAATATAAAACTTTCAAAGTATGTGGATCAGTAAATTCCTTTGAATTTCTTATTAAAAATCCAAGCATTTTATTTTATCCCACTGACACATGTGTTGCTGTCTAAGGTCCGTATGCGTTTATATACATTTATGTAGATATATATTTATTTATTTATACATATATATTTATTTATTTTTACATTTATATTTTACAGGCCCCTTCATTTTGGGTGTATCTTTTTTTTAAAAATTTGTTGTGTGTGGAGTACAATTTTATAAATTAAATTTACACTAGATAGTATTAGAAGAATTAATAAAAACCACCAAATGTCATTAAAATGACTGGTGTGATCTACGACTTTAATAGTGTTTATAACATTTGCGTTTGGGTTTTCGACTTTGGATTGTCCCCAACCCATTTTAAATTTTTATTTTATTAAATTTAAAGGCATTAATTTTTGCTTATAAATAGGCAGCCGTGAGGTTGTCAGAATTTTATTATTTATTTGTGACAATTTTCGAGTTCTAATTGCTTGTATTTTCTTCTCCTTTGCTGTATGTTGCCGTTGTTTATATTCTTCGATTGTTAGGGAAGTGGTCCAATTTTCAATACTTCGGGACTTTTCTCAGGTTGATGGGCGTTAGGGTCTTCACTCTTTTTAGCGTTTAGATAGGCTTCCCATTTCTCGAATATTTTATCTATTTCTTCCTTGGACATCGGTGACACTACTGTGGATGAATTCACTTTTATTATATTTAAGTTAATTTGAATCAGTATCTGGCAAGATCGCTATGTAATACGTTAGATTGGCGGAAATAAAACAAGACTTGTAGTTGATTCAATACTGATGTCTTTATTGTTGAATTCACCTTATTTATACTTATTATTATACAATTCAATTTAAAAGAAAGTGCAAGCGTAGCATGAAGACCTGACCTCAATTGTGTCACACTTTATGCAATGTACTTGAAAAGGTTCAAGTGGTGCGATATGAATCGTCACTATTTAAGTTGGCCACTGAGTCATGCTGACACTCGCAATTCTCGCTATACTACACTCCTAAATATTTGACCTCCCTCTGGGTGTCGATTACTTCTCCCGCCAACCGAATGGGTTTCATGCGAGGTAGAAGTCTTTTACTGGTAAATGGTACTATCGCTGTTTTGGTAGGGTTGATGTTAAGTCCCACAGATATACACCATTTCCTAGTTATAGACAGCCCTCTCTGGACTATATCACAAAGAGTTTCTTCGTACTTCCCCAGTGCCGTTATAACGATGTCATCAGCAAAGCCAATACATCGAATACCTTCGGAGGTTAGACTTTCTAGTAATTCATCAAGTACAAAACTCCACAGCAAGGGTGATAATGATAATACCCCTTCCTGCGGACAGCCTCTTGTTGTGATGACTTTCTGGACGTTTAGTCCTGCGTATGCTTCCGCCGTTCTTGTACTAAGCGTTTTACTTATCCATCTGACTATAGTGATAGGAACGCTCGTGAGAGGTGTTGTCAAAGGCCCCCTCAATATCAAGGAAGGCGCATAATGCCGTTACTTTAACAACCCTTAATTTGACAAATACATAACTCAAACACAACTACACAAACAAAAACAAAATAAAAAGAACAAAAAACTTCAAACCAAATAATTTTTCAACGAAAAAAGTATATTTTATATACTACCTCGGTACAGATTTTATTTACGTTATTTTAGATGAAAATGAAGTATACGAGTTTGAAAAGTTCTCGGCCTGACCAATAAAACGCAATAAATTTTAAAACTTTTTTTAATCTTTTTCTATATATTCTCCTCTTATATCAATGCACTTATTCCATCTGTGTTCCAGTGCTTCTATACCCTTTTTATAGGCCGATTCCTCCAACTCTTCGAAAAACCGCTCCGTCACCTCCTCTTTGGTGAAGAATTTGCGTCCAGCCAAATGTTTTTTTATGTAAGAAAAGAGGTAATAAATCAGGTGAATAAGGGGGTGGTTCAGTACACAAAATCGAAGTTCATGGAGTTTAGCCATGACAACAACCGACTTGTGTGCTGGAGCATTATCCTGATGAAAAAGGATCTTCTTTTTGGCTAATCCTGGTCTTTTTTGGCAACTTTCTTAGCCAATTTGTCCAACAGGTTTGCATAGTATTGACCAGTGATAATTTGGCCCTTGGGAAGGTAATCAATAAAAATAATTCCCTTGTAATCCCAAAAGACTGACGCCATCACTTTCCCAGCTGAAGCACACGACTTGGCTTTCTTCGGTGGAGGAGAACCGCTATGCTTCCATTGTTTTGATTGTTCTTTTGTCTCAGGAATATAGTGATGAATCCATGTTTCGTCGGTGGTAATGAATCTTCTCAAGAAATCGCTGGTATTCCTCCGAAATAAAGCTAGATTCTCTCTAGAGATTTCAACTCGATTGAATTTTTGTTCTTCGCTCAGCAAACGCGGCAACCACCTTGCGGACAATTTTTTCAACCCCAATTCTTCGGTCAAAATGTGGTAAGCCCGCTTAGAAGAGATCCCCATGGTGTTGCTTATTTTTCGCACTTTTAACCTTCGGTTTTCTGAAGAGGTGGATGTTGTTGGCCTTCCCCTTCTGCAATCATCTTCGACGCTCTGTCTGCCATGTTTAAATAAGGCTGCCCACTTTTTGAACGTGGAATACGAAGGTGCAGATTCCCCCAATGTCTCATCGAAGTCATCTTTAATTTGATTTGGTGTCAGATTCTTTTTGACCAAATATTTAATGACGGCTCTAATTTCATTTTTTTTTTTTCATTTTCGTTGTTAGCAATAGGTTCGTTCAAACAAAAAATTGCACTGATATAAGTACGCGACCAATTTTAATGAAACTTCACATACAATTATTATTATACATATAAGGCTGTTTGAGGAATTAAAAGTTATTTATTAAAACAATGCCTTCTATGTTAGGCCGAGAACTTTTCAAACAGCTTATTCACAGCATAAAAATTCAATTTTGTTGTTGCAAGTTGGAAATTCATTTGGCTATACTCGTCTCGGCATGCATACATAACATATGTACATATGTACATTTATATGTACAGATTTGTTGATCGTAGAAAACTCTTGTGCGATTGTTTCGAATTTCTATTATCAGATCAGACCAAAAACATAAATGTTAATAAAAGGGCCAAGTTCTTCTATACAAAAACTTTTGTGTAACAACTCAGCCGTTGAAAGTACTGAGATCTAAAAGTACACCAAGTTTTTACTCCATGAAGGTTTAATACCGAATATTTAAAGTAGAATAATATTGAAACAGCTACAATGTAATAGAGAAATTTTATTATTCAATGATTACTGACTAAAATTTGATGGGTTCACTGGTCAAGTTTTGAAAACCTTCCGAATTGGGCATACAAAAAACTTGCCAAGTACGCCCATCAAATTTTACTCAGTAATCATTAAAAACAAAATTTCGTTATCACATTGTAGCTGTTTCAATATTATTCTACTTTAAATATTCGGTATTAAACCTTCATAAAGTAAGAACTAGGCGTACTTTTAGAGCTCAGTACTTTTCACGGCTGACTTGTTACACAAAGGTTTTTGTATAAAATAACTTGGCTCTTTTCTTAAAGTTTATGTTTTTGGTCTGGTCTCACTCCTTTTTGCAAGGATTTTAATATTTTTTCATGTCAAAATCTCGAAAGATACGGAAAGATAGAATGGTGGACTCTGCCTACTAAATAGAGCTGTAGCGAATCGTATGTATTCGTTACTGAGTAACGGGTATTCAATGAAATACCAAGTAACGAAACGTTACTCACAAATAAGAGTCGTTACTCGCACGATGTCGTTACTTTTTTTTGGCACACATTCAGTATCTAATAACGCACGCAGGTACCACATACGAGATACCACATACAGAATGCGAAAAGTATACACACAAATCGGAGTCGTTACTCGTACGATGTCGTTACTCGCACGATGTCGTTACTCGCACGACGTCGTTACTTTTGTTTTGGTACAAATTCAGTATTCACAGGTACGACATACGGAATATGCGTAAAGCATACACATACACACAAGATGAGCTCACGTTGGACGTTCTATTTTCTGCACAATTTTCATGAGCAAAAAAATCGATTTTTCGTTAAAAAAAATTCAGATTTGGTAGATGTTTTTTAATCCATCGAGATCTCAGCCATCCTCCAATGGAATTTGACAGTTTATGCCTTGGTTGATTGGTAATATACTATACTTTGACCTACATAGAGTATTTCTTTCTAGATGCTTTTCAAAAGCCCTAAAATCGCAATTTTCCTGAACAAAAAAAAATCAAAAAATTTCGATTTTTCGTTGAAAAAAATTAGATTTTTTAGATGTTTTTTAATCCATCGAGATCTCAGCCATCCTCCAATGGAATTTGACAGTTTATGCCTAGGTTGATTGGTAATATACTATATTTTGACCTACTTAGAGTATTTCCTTCTAGATGCTTTCCAAAAGCCCAAAAATCGCAATTTTCTGGGACAAAAAAAAATCCAAAAAATTAAGATTTTTCAGAAGTTTTTCAATCAATTGACATTTAAGATTTTTTGTACGTCTTTTACAAAATAGACATGAAGCTTTATTTCCAAATGTCTGACATAATAAAAATCTCTGAGAAAAAAAGATGCATTCCAGTACATCCCAGTATCAACCTTTCCGAAGCAATCATCGTATTCGTAATGTCAACTTTGATTAAAATCAAATTAACATTTTTGGAGAAGGAGTAATGTTTTAATTAAAAGAATCTTCAAATAAAACCAACCAACATTGCGTATGATATACGTATTTCGTTACAGTAACGATACTCATATTTGGCTTTTACTATAACGTGATACATACGAATTGTATTGGAATACCTAAAGTAACGATAGTAACGAGTAACGACATTTTTGTAACGGGTACTCATACCTAAAGTAACGTATGCATACGGGTATTCACTTTGTTGTTACTTTTACAGCTCTACTACTAAAATCAACTTAGTTTATAGCTTCATATTTCTTTTGGTATATTTTCTTTTTGTTATTGGTTGTTTTGATTTGCGCTTCAATTGTTTCTTCTTGTCCTGGCAAGATGCCTAACACTAACATACCTACATTGATTATAAATACTAGTACCTACATCCGCTCAAAGAAATAAAAAAGCAATAATTGTTGAGGATGCGATGATGTTTTTGTTGCAATTTTAACTCCTTTTTTTAAATGAAGGTAGCCCACCAATTAATAGCCTAATTAGTGGTTTTATTATAATTCACATCACAGTTAAGAGTTTTTTTTATATATAAACTCATAATTTTTTCAGGTATGCAAATGTTTTCTTTTTTCATTCATGTTAACATAACATCGAGCACTCTAGTTCTAAGAAAAGTCATGAATTTTCAAGATGCATGTATAGTTTCAAAATGACAGTAAAAAGACAGTTCGAATGAAAAATCTTAGATTTTCTATTTTTCGCTTTGAATGTACATAAAGCTATACCGCTCTACCAAATTTCATCATTCTACAGCAATCGGAAGTGTTTCATATAAATTAAACATTTTCGCAGAAAGTGGGCGGATACCACGCCCAATGAATTGAAAAGCTCAATTTTTATTTTTGGTGCTTTATATGCTATTTGAGTCCTACCGTTCTACCAAATTTCATTGTTCTACTGCAATCGGAAGTGTGCCATATAATTTACATCGGATCTGAGAAAGTGGTCGGATACCACGCCCCTGAATGGAAAACCTAAAATTTTATATTTTCTTCTTTGTATGCTATTTAAGCCCTAGCAGTTTACCAAATTTCATTGTCTTACAGCAGTCGGAAGTGCTCCATTCAAACAACAATGATTCGGAGAAAGTGGGTGAATACCACGCCCCCTGAATGGAAAACCTCAAATTTTTGATTTATTTTTTTTGCTTATATAACAAGAGCTGCTGTTGTGCAAAAGTACAAGATTCTACGATGTCGGGAAGTGCTCGATAATTTATGTCCGTCAAGTTAGCACTACAACTTCAAAATTTTAAAAATGTAATAATTGGATTAATTGTCGTGAATTTATCGTAAATTTGTCGTGAAACGAAAAAATTTGTCGCGCTTGTTTTTTGAAAAATAACCCCTGGTAATGCTAACTTGACAGTCAAGTTAGCACTGCAACCCTTCAAAATAGGGTAAAATGAACTTGAAAAAGAAAAAGGTAAGTGTTAATAATTGTCGTGAATTTGTCGTAAATATGTTGTAAAATCAAAAATTTTCTAGCGCTAATTTTTTTAAAAATAACCCCTGGTAATGCTAACTTGGCAGTCACGTTAGCACTACCACCCTTCAAAATAGGGTAAAATGAACGCTAAAAAGAAAATGGACGGTGTTAATAATTGTCGTAAATTTGTCGCAAATATGTTTTAAAACCAAACGGCTACGAACGTAATTTTTTTTTTTAAAATGACCCCTGTTAATGTTAACTTGAACGTCAAGTTAGCACTACCACCCCCCAAAATAGGGTAAAATGAACTCGCAAAAGATAAAGGACAGCGTAAATAATTGTCGTAAATATATTGTAAAAGAAAAAAAAATTCGCATCATTTTTTCTCAAAAAAAAAGACATGAAAATGCAAAAGTCCATAAAAAAGCATTTTTCATAAAAACTAGAACTACCATACCAAAACTATCTCTTTAAACTATTTTTTTACTCTCCAATTTGTTAAAACAATTATCGTAGGTCGTCTTTGAATAAGTTCCGTCATAAAATAATTTTTCGCGCCCTCCTTGCCCAAAAAATGCCCCAAATATGACAAAAGTCCTTAAAATAGCATTTTTTCATAAAACCTAGCACTACCATACCAAAACAATCTCTTAAAACTAAATTTTCACTCCGCAATTTATTTAAACAATTGTCAAAGGACGTTTTTGAATAAGTTCCGTCATAAAATAATTTGTCGCGCCCTTCTTACCCAAAAAAATTGCCCCAAATATGCCAAAAGTCCTTAAAATAGCATTTTTTCATAAAACCTAGCACTACCATAACAAAACTATCTTTTAAAACTATTTTTTTACTCTGAAACTTATTTAAACAATTGTCGTAGGACGCCTTTTAATAAGTTCCGTCTTTAGACAATTGGTTAGGCAAATTGCAGAGTAAAAAATCAGTTTTAATAGATAGTTTTGGTATGGTAGTGCTAGGTTTTATGAAAAAATGCTATTTTAAGGACTTTTGTCATATTTAGGGCATTTTTCTGGGCAAGAAGGGCGCGACAAATTATTTTATGACGGAACTTATTCAAACACGTCTTATTGTGGTTCTAGGTTTTATGAAAAAATGCTATTTTAAGGACTTTTGTCATATTTAGGGCAAGAAGGGCGCGACAAATTATTTTATGACGGCAAATATTCAAAGACGTCTTACGACAATTGTTTAAACAAATTACAGAGTAAAAAATTAGTTTTTATAGATAGTTTTGGTATGTTAGTGCTAGGTTTTATGGAAAAATGCTATTTTAAGGGCTTTTGTCATATTTAGGGCATTTTTTGGGCAATAAGGGCGCGACAAATTATTTTATGACGGAACTTATTCAAATACGTCCTACGACAATTGTTTAAATAAATTGC
Source organism: Chrysotoxum bicinctum (assembly GCA_911387755.1). Taxonomy (NCBI): domain Eukaryota; kingdom Metazoa; phylum Arthropoda; class Insecta; order Diptera; family Syrphidae; genus Chrysotoxum; species Chrysotoxum bicinctum. The sequence goes on from OU426988.1 coordinate 108,612,439, forward strand.
AGAGTAAAAAAATAGTGTTAAGAAATAGTTTTGGTATGGTAGTGCTAGGTTTTATGAAAAAATGCTACGTTAAGGACATTTGTCATATTTAGGGCATTTTTTTGGGCAAGAAGAGCGCGACAAATTATTTTATGACGGGGAATTTTTTGTGCAAGAAGGGCGCGACAAATTATTTTATGACAGAACTTATTCAAAGACGTCCTACCTTTGTATATATGGGTCATTTTTTAAAAATTGACATTTTTTTTTTATCGTTTGAAAAAAATTTTTGTTCAGTTTTTCTTGGGTTTTAGTTTCTAAATCTATAGTAAACAAGTAGAAAAGGAGTTCTGCGAGTTGCGCAAAAATAATTTCAAATATTTTCCATTTTACGAGTATTTTTTGATAAAAATTTAAATTTTAAATTTCGAATGTACTAAAAATGTTCTTTTCTTGCATAAAATAACAATAATCTACAATAAATAACAATAAATAGTTGAAATTTTGTGGAAAGCAACTAAATTTAATAAGATAATTAATAAAAAAGTTGTTTGTTTACGAAATGATTTTGTTTAAAAGCATGAAAGACAAAAAAAAATAATTTTAAACAACGGCACATAACTTTCTTGGAACTTTTACGGTACCAATATTGTAAGGAATGATGAAATTCAGTATATTTATCTAGAATATAAAAAAATTAATAATGATATGAGCCCTTATAAACTAAAAGAGCATTTATTAAAAAACAAATACGAAAATGGCCACGGAGATTACAGGCCACGGAGATTACAAAATCGACTATTTCTTAATTTTAATATAGTAAATGTAATTCAATGTCATCCAAATTATATTAGGTTGAAGTATGAGTAAATACCTTTCTTTTGGCGGTGGTTGGACTAAAAAATATTTATACGGTACAAAGATAACAAGGCCACGGAGATTACACTGAATTTTTACTCGGATGAAAAAATTATTTTGTATGCAAATTTTAATAATTAAATAATAAAATTATAATAAAACATGAAATTAAAGGTTTTTTGACGTACTATAAGATAATGCATCGTAAAAAATTATTAAAAATTGTTTAGTTGCGTGAAAAAGCGAAAATGTTTAATTAGGTTTTTTTTTCCAAATCTTGTCACACTCGTTCAACTAAGCATTCGGACAACAAAACATTTTTTTTTTTTTTTTTGGCATATCATGAAATTGAAGTTTGAGAGAAGGCCTTTTAAACTACAAAGCCCAAAATTAAATAAAAAATCATTTTCATCATTAAAAATGTTATTAAAACTGATTAAGACTGAAAATCACATCCCAAAAAGGCCACGGAGATTACACATTATTAATTACCATGGCTATTCTTTACCATCAATCGATCTGCAAATTTTTTCTTATAATGCTGACATATAAACACAGTTCCATGCCAAATTTCAAGTCTTTAAATTGAAATGCAAAAAAAATAGAAGCTATAACGCTAAAAATGTAATTTTTTTAAAACGACCCATATAACCTATACATATTATCATGGAGCGTGATTTTGTATTGCGAACGCTAGCCTGGTGGTGGCGCAGAAATTTGCGCACGCTTTTACAATGGAGAGTAGGATAACATACAAAACAAGTAGTAAAAAGGAGAATATTTTATTATTAAATATAGCAAAGACAAATCTAGCGATTGCAGTCCTTAGCCTTAAGATGTCGCCACAATCTTTCGTCTTCTTGATAGTACCTTTGTATCTTTGAGTATATACATATAATATGGAGGGCTCATTCCTATCCCTAATGCATTGTAGTACTTGCAGTTGTGATAGGGGTCGCTGTCTCACTTTCTGTAAGTTAAGGATACAGCTGTATGCTGTCAATTTGTGTTTACCTTCTCCTCGCACATTGTTCTCCGTCACATGTGATATGAAGCACTCAGTAAATTTTCAGTCTTGTTTGCAAAAAACCGCATATCAATAATTTTGTGACTGTTTTAATTATTTGTATGTCCCCTATTACACGATGTCTCACGAGACGAAGCTCACGTAAGGGCGAAAAAGAAAGCAGATATGAGGAAATGAGATGCAAAAAAATATTCCCGTTGAGTACCGGGCTGATTTTTAGTAGTCTCATTTTGACGTTTCTTTTTCTCATATTCGTTTTATGTTGTGTTGTGCATTAAAAAATACGAACAACAGTCAAATTTGAGACATGAGTCTCATGAGACATGAGTCAACGTGTAATAGCTTTTGCCTCACGGGATACAAATTTAAAAGGAAAGTCAAAAATGAGACATGTCTCATGAGGCAACGTGTAATAGGGGACTATGCTATTCTTTTGTTCTAACTTATTATCTTCCCGCAAGGCAATCAATCCTGCAAAAAACTTTTTTTTGGTTGCCGCTGTCAAAAAACTTTGTCTTACACAAATTTGAGCAGCGCCCCTATGATAGTCACGCATTTGGAATAGAAACGAGCCCTCCATATTATATACTTATACTCAAAGCCTTGTATATAAAAACTTTAGTAATATCGTCAAGTCGAACGATTGTAGCGACATCTTCAGGCTACGGACCCCATTTGTTAAATTTGTCTCTGCTAAATTTTGGAGACTTCAAAATATGGGTGTAGAGATAATGGAAGAAGGAGAAAAAATAAATTGTGCTGATAATGTGTATAGAAAGCAAAAATAGGAATATAGCTTGAACCAATTTAGATGGCCAAGCCAAACTACTGCGCAGGTCTCTTTAAATTTCTCTGCTCTACTGTTTAATTCTGAAAGAGACAGAAAAATCACTGAAAAAAAGAAAGCAAAGATGGACACGCTGGTGTTGTTGTCAATGACGCTGCTGCGATCATACTGAAGCTAGCAGTGTTAATAAAACATCGATAGCTTAATCGATTAATCGATTGTTTTGAACTATCGGGGCTATCGATAGTTTGGAGAAAACATCGATAGTCTGTTCAGATGATGTGTTTTTGTTTTATATCTATACTACCTTTATATGGAGAATTGAATCGGAATTGAATCAGGATTAAGAAAATATGCTTGTATACCTGAATCGAGGAATCGAGTGTGTGTACAACAACAGTTAAAATCAGATTGTCATTACGATTCCATTTCAATTCGATCTCTCGACCCAGTGCCGCCATATACCTGGATCGAAATCTCAGTTCGAATTCGATTTGATCCCTCAATCTACTCTTGTAACCGGGGTAATAAATAATTCGTTGACTGAAAATTATCCTTGAATGATAAAAATGACAGTTGCGGCTAAATGTTTCGGTTTCTTTAGAACAGTGTTTTTCAAACTTTTTGAGTACGCGACCCCTTTGGTAGTAACAAAATTTTGGCGACCCCCCATTATAATGTGTCAGTTATTTAAAAAGCTACATACAATGAACCCCTTCCAAGCCCGAACTAATTACACAAGATTTTACTTATTCGCGATGAAATTTTCTCCCGAATTGCCAAAACAAAATTGTAAAGGGCCTTGCAGTAATTTAAATTTTTTGTCATTTAATTTTTTTAAACTGAGAGTAAGTACTTATTTAAAAATTAAGTGTTGTGTTGTGTTGTTTACGAGTGATTATGGACAAGTTTCTCAAAAGAACGTTGCAGCCTTGCACATCCGGTGCAAGTGGAAGCGGAGGAAGCAACAAAAAAAAATATGGTTTCACAGTTTTACATAATAAGTCTCAATGTGCTCTTTGTTGTGAAGTTTTATCTGCCGAAAGTATGAAACCCTATGCGACATCTCTTAACTAAACATTTCAAAGAAGCATATAAGCCGTTAGAATTTTTCGAACGAAAATTGAAATCCCTTAACCAGCAACAAAGTACTGTGGTTCAGGTAAGAGAAATAAGTCTTATTTGAATGCCCTTTATTATTTTTGGATCAAAAATAATATTTATTTTTGTTTGAACGTAATCACGATCTAAATCTAAATGCATACATACATAATATGTACAATGTACATACGTAAAAGGGTATTTATTTATTTATTTACATAACTAAATTGCTAGTTTTACAAAAATTTCTTACAAAGGTGTACATTAAGATTCTTAAACAATTTCATGGAAAAATGTTGTTTTAAATTGACATGAATTAATTATTGTTTTATCAAACAAATTGTTATATTTAAGATTGTAAATATTAAATAGTTTAAACATTTTATTTAATGGAGAAAATTTTTCATAATTGGTACGATAGTTTGAAATAAGTATACTCTCCGGTATGTTCCTCAAAGTTCTTTGAGGAATATTAAAATTAATACGAGACAGAAGGTGCAAACAGTCTATGTTACCGTTGATTAATTTTACAATGAAAACGAAACATAAATAGGAACGTCTATTCTCGAGACTAGGTAAATCAATAAGTCTAAGTCTGTTATTATAAGGTGGAAGATCATAAGGATTATCCCAGCCAAGCCCCCTGAGGGCAAACCTAATGAATCTTTTTTGCACCTGTTCTAGTCTATTTTTATGACATTCGTAATGAGGTGACCAAACCTGACAAGCGTATTCTAGAATGGGTCGAACAAAAGATATAAAAAGCTGCTTTTGTCACGAAAGGGTCTCAAAATTGTTTCGACTCTCTTTTTATCCATCCAAGAATGGAATTAGCTTTGTTTGAAATGGAGTTTATATGTTGAATGAATTCGAGTTTGCGATCAAGTGTGACGCCAAGAATAGATATAACTGTTTCACGGGATATTGATATGCCATTAAACAAATAGTTGAACGAAATAAAAGAAAACTTTCTTGTAAAACACATAGTTTTACACTTATCGATATTAAGAAACAAACAATTACGAGTACACCAGTCAAAAAACGAATTATGTACAAGTACATGTACTGACCGGCTTTAATTCGCGAAAAATTCCTACGCTTTTTTTCATATTTGATTTATTTTGCTACATACATATGTACTGTAATTTTGATTTACTGTTTTGTTTGATAGATTCTTTTTGTTTTTAAATTAGCTTTAGTTATCGAGTGCCAATGAGAAAGCATTGTTAGCTAGCTATCAAGTAGCATACCGAGTCGCCAAAGTAGGGAAACCTCATACAATTGCTGAGAATCTTATTTTGCTTGCGACCCTTGATATGGTTGAAATTATTTTTGGCAAACTGGAGGCAGATAAACTTAAAAATATACCACTTTCTGACAATACAATTGAGCGGAAAATAAGTGACATGGCCCTTGACATTCATGAACAATCAATTGAAAAATTAAAGAAGAGTCCACATTTTGCCTTGCAACTTGATGAATCTACTGATGTTTCAGACTGTGCACAGTTTGTTTTATTTGTTCGTTTTGAAGCAGAGGAAAACATTGAAGAAGATTGCAAAGTTCTTCTTGCTAATACTACTGGCCAGTGTTTATACGATATATTTTTAGAAAGCTCTCGCAACTACGAGAGTGATTGGACAAAATGTTTTCTAATCTCCTTTTTCACACAGGGGTCAGATGGCTGTCAAAAAAAAAAGGTATTAACACGAGTTCTGGAATTGAAAGCCGAATTATTGATGTTCTTACAAGATTCAAAATCTGGAATATTCGGCTCATTTTTCTGATCCCATCTGGCTCTTAAAATTATCATTTCTTGCTGATCTTTTCAACCACTTAAACATATTGAATAAGAGCCTCCAAGAGAGAGAAGCATTATAACTGCAAAAGATAAAATCAGAGGATTCCTCGCAAAGCTTCGTTTGTGGTCAGAGTCTTTACAAACAAACAGTTTTGATTATTTTCTCTGCTTTCAAAAGATTCTCGAAGAAATTTCATCAGACGAATCGATATCATTGAGCTCTCATATTCATCTCATGCTCTGTACCATAATTTAGAGAAGAAACTATTAAGTTACTTTCCGGAACTGAATTCTGAAAGTGGAGATGGACAAAGATGGGTATTAAATCCTTTTTTGAATATGTCAGTCAAACTCGCCAATCTACCATCGGTAAAGATGAAAGAAAATCTAATAAATTTAGCTCCACAGTGCAGATGGCATACTGAGAATGGAATTCAATTTGAAAATGATTAACAATTTCTGGATAAACAGAAGAGAAGAGGAGAGTATCCTCAGCTGAGCGAGGCCTTGAAGTTGTTACTGCCATTCGCCACTTCATACCTGTGTGAAGTCACATTCTCTTCAAATTCTGACATTAAAACTAAAAAAAGAAACAGACTAAATTTGGAAAATGATTTAATCTTAAAAGTGTCAAAAACTAATCCTAGATTTCAACGTTTATTAAAAAATAAACAGGCAAATATGTCGCACTAAAAATTTTTTTGTTTTATTTAATTTTTTTTTAGCACAGGACATTTGTTTATTAGTCTTACCAGCTTGCGACCGCGACCCCCCAAGAATCTCTTGGCGACCCCCCAGGGGGTCGCGACCCACAGTTTGAAAAACACTGCTTTAGAAGATGCAAGTATTTTTTTCTCCTTCTGATTTGGCTTCAATTTATAAGGCATACATTCAGCCTAAACTTGAGTATAACTCCCATATCTGGGCTCTATAAACCCATTTGCACATGTTTGATAGAATCCAAAATCGAGCCAGTTCTATTACCGAAACGTTTGTTTCTCTCGAACACCGTCTTATTTTGTTTATGGCTTCTTCTATAAACAGTGCTCTAATGATATAGCCAGCTGCATTCCTCCCTTCAAAAATTTACGCCGTAATAATCGTCTTGCAAAGAATGCTGATCAGTTTACCCTTGAGACTAATTCTGGGTGTACTGTTTTCAACTCGTACTACTCGAATGTGTTTTTTGACATATCAGGTTACCGTCGCCGCTTTAATAGGGAAAGTCCCGTATCAGCATTTTATTGCAGAGCATATGTTTACATGTTTAGTGTTCTTTCGAGTTTACAGTTTCCCCGTTCTGTGTTTTGTTTATTTGTAAAATTAAGTTTGCGTAAAAACCAATATTCGTTTTGGACTTTTATCAACAAATCTGGCAATTTGTATTGAAATTTAAAAGACCATTTAAAAATAAAACATGCTGATGCTGATATTATCTATAAATATAGAAGGTGATGGTTCATCCTCTGATGCACATGGAAATCAAATTGCACCACACCAGTGCAAATGTTAATGCCCTCCACGCCAATAATAAATATATGAATAAAATTTTTGATCAGCAAGTGTGAACATTTTTTTTAAATGATTACAAAATTTGATTTTGTTTTTGAAATTTTTCTTAAAAGATTTGAATTTTTTTCACCTCATTTTATATATATTATTATAAGAAAACACTATCATTTGATTATCGATTAATCGATATTTTTTTTTAAACTATCGATACTATCGAAAGCTCAAACAATCGATGTTTTATTAACACTACTGAAGCACTAAGGAGGGTGAGTTTTGTTTATAGCTTCGCTCACAGTAAAATAGAAATGAATTTCCAGAGATGGACTTTCCTTGAATAAGATATGATCATGGTTTATTTTTCTTTCATAGCTTGATGTCTAAAAAACTATTTCATCTCTGGTGAGATAAAGAAAAAAAAATATTTTTATGTGTAAACTTTACTTCGAAAAGATAAAATTAATAATTTTTGTTTTTATTATTGAGGTAAATTTCAGTGCACATATAATAAAAAAATAAGTCTATTGCAAAATGCAATTGGGTTAGACATAAAAAACTACTTTATTTCTGAAGTACAAATTTATAATGATTATTTTAAGGTAACATAAATTCTTAAACACTCGTAGGTAAAAATTATTCAAACTCGTAAACACTAATCTAACTAATTAACACTAATCTACAATTAATCCCAAAACCCCACAGGTCAAAAAATAATAAATACATATAGGTCTCAAATAAACACTAACACCCTAAAATAAATATAAACATAACGCCCCCGGAACCTTTCTGTTGCTAAGCCTCAAATCATAAAACATAGAAATAAACAATAATCCCTATTTGTCAAAGCAAAGTTGAGTTAGGCACTGTAAGATTTAAGGAAAAATATTTACTCATTAAATATCCTGCGCACCAGTTTTGTTTTCTTAAATCCTCTCTGCGCAACCGACCGTTGGCCAACTGAATTGGGTCAAGCTATACTAACAGAATGAGAAAATTATATACACAAATACGGATGTACTCGTATATGTGACGTTTTGTGAGGATAGGAAAAATATATTTGTGTGAAAAAATATAAATCTGTGACCATGGTTGCCACAAACAAATATCTAAATATAAATATAGAACGTTATCATGGCATATACAATTAAATAAAGTTTTTTAAGTTTTGGTTAACCTTATTTTACTAAGTACCTTAAATACTTGTAAATAAAATAAAATATACATATACATACAGTACATTATTAGGATAAACAATACAAACTCGATTTACGCAACTAATAGAAATTAAGGCAGTTGCAATGACCGAGTTTAGGAATTTTAAAAACGAATTTCATTAGAGAAAACTGTTCTTAAGCATAAGATAATTTTTCTTTTAATTCTTTGTAGTAAGCGATAAAAAATAATGCTATGCAAATATGAAATAAGAAAAAAAATTAGTAGGCCAACTTAAAGCTTCTATTATTGTACGAATAAACATAAGTAAAATATTGAGCCGTTGTTGAGATGTCGAATTTTCAAAAAAAAAATTATATTTTTCAAAAATTCAAAAAATATTTTTTTTTAGTTTTGAAATGCAATATTTTTCAAACTTTTTAAAAGCTTCTCTATACAAAATTTAATTTAAATCCATTATGCAGATAATGGGAAATTCAAAATTTGTAAAAATGGTTCTATGGTAGGTACCATCAGTAACGCTTGTCTTTAATGACATTCCTGTTGTAACGCTCGTCTTTAGTGACATTCCTGTTGTAAGTTCGATAGATAAAGCCAATTTGCTTGCAGCACAATCTGCTGTTAATTCGACACTACCAGGGAGTGACATGACTCCTCCTGTACTTGAGAGCGTAAACGATTATATGGGACGAATCTTCTTTCGCACTCGTGCAGTTGTTAGAGTACTAAAAGATCTTGACATTCACAAATCCGCTGGCCCGGATAGTATCCCTGCTATTGCTCTGAAGAGGTGTTCTTCAACGCTGGCAAAACCTCTACGTAAGCTTTTCCGTCTGTCCTACTTTTCAGGTCTCTTTCCGAGCAGATGGAAAACAGCATTTGTCCAGCCAGTCCCTAAAAAAGGCGAATCCTCCTCCCCCTCTAACTATCGTCCAATTGCACTTACGTCCCTTCTTTCCAAGGTCATGGAAACCCTGAAATTATCAGCTCAAGAAATATCTTGAAGAACGAAAGCTTCTCAATGACCGTCAGTATGGCTTTCGTTGCAATAGGTCCACTGGTGATCTGATGGTATATCTCACCGAAGAGTGGAACAAATCTTTACATCGTTTTGGAGAAAGTAAGATTATTGCGCTTGATATTTCAAAGGCATTTGATAGAGTTTGGCATCAAGCTCTCTTATCGAAAATGCGTGCATTTGGTATCGATGAATCTCTTCTTCGTTGAATTAGAAATTACCTTTCGGACCGTTCACTTCAAGTAGTTTTGGACGGTTTCAAATCTGATATCCACAAAATAAACGCTGGTGTGCCCCAGGGCTCCGTATTGTCTCCGACACTCTTCCTTATATTCATAAATGATCTTTTATTTCAAACTTCTAATCCACTAAATTGTTTCGCTGACGACAGTACCCTCAGGTTTTCATATTCGTTTTTAGATTCTCATCCCTGTCCTTCGGATGTGGACCTCCAACGGCAGCGTATGATAAGCTCATTAGATTCTGACCTTGACAGCATTGTCCAATGGGGAATCAAAAACCGTGTAGAATTTAATGCCTCGAAAACTCAATGCTGTTTACCACCGCTAAAGCATAACCCTCCCTCAATGCCACTATCCATGGATGGCACTTGCATCGAGGAAACTGAACAGCTTTCAGTACTCGGTATGTGTATCACAGACCACCTTTTGTGGAATGAGCACATATATGATGTCGCCAAAAACGCTGCTAAGTGTTTAGGTTTTCTCCGCCGATGCAAGAAGTTTTTTACCCCTTCTGATCTGGCTGTAATCTATAAGGTTATATTCGTCCAAAGCTTGAGTACAATTCCCATATCTGGGCAGGTGCTCCTAAAACCTACTTGAGTCTCTTGGACAAAATTCAAAAGAGAGCTATAATAATGATAGGTGACCCTTGTCTAACTCAAATATTTGAATCTCTCGAGCACCGCCGCAATGTTTCATGCCTATCATTATTTTATCGGTATTTTCATAAACAGTGCTCTAGTGAAATAGCCAGTTGCATTCCTCCCCTTAAACAATTCAACCGTAATACCCGTACTTCTAGGAATGCCCATCAGTTTACCCTTGAGCCCAACTTCGGAGGTACTGTCAAATACAGAGATTCTTTTTTTAGTCGCACTACACGAATGTGGAATGCTTTACCTGGCTCAGTATTTCCCACTCATTGCAATGTGCAGACATTCAAAACCAATGTGCATCGGTATCTCCTTTCTAATCCTATCCTAATTTCCTAATTGCTCGCACTGTGTATTTAACATTATAAGGGTATTCATAACCCCTTGAGTGCGCGTATAATAAAAAAAAAAAAAAAAACAAAACAAAAAAAAAAATATCTTAATTCCAATTTTTTTTTATTTTATTAAAGAGGATTAATCGAAAGAAAAAAATTTTAGCAAAATTCTAGATGCCGTTTTCGAGAATAATACGATTTTCGAAAACCATTTTTTAACATTTGTATGGTGGCTAGCGTTATTTTTTGGTTAAACACATTGAAATTAGTAGTTTTGCGCAAGTAAAGGAGCACATTTTGAGAAAATGAAAAAATTAATCAAAATCTCAAAATTATATGGAATAAACGATTCGAAACATAATGCATTGAAAATATAATCAATTTGGCAACCATGACTTTCTGTCTGATTTTTCCTCTGCAAATTGTAAAGGTTCTTTGTGGATTTGTGAATACATGTATACAATGCAACCTCGATATAACAAATCGGAAGGGAACAAGTAAATATTCGTTATATCAAGTAATTCGTTGAACTGAGGTTTGTTATGTTGAGGTTAGGTTGATTTAAAATTAGTTATAAAGAGGTATAAGAGGTAAAAGTGACGAGCAGCAGTATTTGCATTACTTTCCATCAAACAACGATGACTGTTTTACGAACAAAAGCGGGTCGAAACCTGTAGCGATATGAATCACATATACTATGAGATTAAGGGTCATACATTGGTGGGAACTTTATATAAAGGTTTGGGTTGAGAAAATTCGTTAGTTAAAGGTGTTTATCCTTTTTCTTGATAGTTGAAAATTCGTTATAAAGAGGTTGTTCGCAAAAAATGTTCGCGATGTAAAGGTATATTTTACATTAGCTCTTATGGACAATTTAATGGGATTACGAAGAATTTGTTAAATCGAGGAAGTCGTTGTATTGAGGTACGTTATATTAGGGTTGCACTGTATTTTTGTTTACTATTTAGACATAATATGCCATATCGAAATATTTTCTTGCAAATAATTTTCCTGCTTTTTTGAATCAGTTGCGGTGCCAGTTGAAAAAAAAAATTGCAAGAAATTGTTAGATATTTTGGGAACAATTTTTTTTGGTTTTTGCTTTTCTAAAAAACAGTACGACGGATTTTTCCGCTAAAGGCCCCCAATAGTTTCAATATTATTATGACTTCAAATTTTCAAACAATAATTTTTGGGATTTTTTTAAGAATTTTCAAAATTTTTTTTTGAAAACTCAATATTTCGAATATACATGTACCTCATTCTCGATTTTTTTTTTAATTTGAAAAATTAAATTTTCTTAATAATGATCTACAAGATGTGAGAAAAAAATGTATTTTACTTAAAAATAACGGTATCCTCCATACAAATGCTAAAAAATGGCTATCGAAAATTGCATTTTTCTCTAAAAAAGTTCCGAGAATTTTGCTAAAATTGTTTTCTTTCAATTAATTCTTACGATCTATAATTTAATTTAAAAAAAAAATAATTTGAAATCAAGATATTACTGACTGTATACATACCGTAGAACGATTATTTTGAATTTTTCATTATCGGCATAACGGATTTCAATGAAATTTTGTATAGACAAGCTTCTAAAAGGTTTAAAAAACATTTCATTTCATTTAAAAACTTTAACAAAATTATATTTTTGAATTAAAAAAAAATATTTTTTTTTTTTTGAAAATTTGATATTACATTGATAAACACATTAAATTGGCCTTCCAAAATTTTTTCTTAAAAATGTTTTTGTATATAAAACTTTATTTTTTTTAAAACCACTACAAGGAATTATAATTTTGTTCTTACATAAACTAATTTTTGCTTAAAACACATGGCATCCTGTTTTTAGCTCCAACTGCTAAAGGAATTGTCTTATTTATTTAAAAAAAAATAAATTTTATGCTTATGAACAGTTTTCTCTAATAACATTCGTTTTAAAAATTCCTAGTCTATTACATAGGAGCAAGTTCATGCGACCTTGTCGTGTTTTTTTGTGTAGATTATGGAAAAACATAATATAAAAATATAAGAATACCATAATATAAAAACTTCATTCGATCGCTTGTAAAAAAGTTATCAACAATTTATTGTACGTGAATAAGTGCGGTTACATGAACATTTAAAGCCCTGAAACTAGTATAAATTTTCATTTCTTTTTCATCCTCGAAATTTTTTTCATCAATCCGCCGTAAATACCTACGAAAATAAAAAAAAAAAACATTCTAGAGAAAAAAAAAATATGTTCTAAGATTTGGAAAAAAATTTTTATGGCAAATATTTATTTAAAATTAAAACAGTTTAATTACTAATTTCCATATAATTTATAGCCAATATATTTTTTATAAAGTTTGTCATTGCAATCATTGTGCTTTTTAAAACACACTGGCGCAAAATTTTAAACATTTAAAACCTACTCTAAATCAAATAAATAAATAAATATAAATATTGAGTATAAAGCGAGAACTGAATTTTTGTTAATTTTAAAGGGCATAAACTATACTTTAACGTTAAAGAGCTCGTCTTACTTTAACAGCAGCAAATAGCTAGTTTATCTTTTAAAAGTATACTTTATCCATATTGACAATGGTCATTTCATACCAAAGCAAATCAAAGAAAAAATGTTTACTGATGTTTTATTCGATTTTTTAAAGATGTTTTTTTCTAAATAGACTGAATCACTGAATATTATAAATTCGAAACAATCGTGCGAAAGCTCTACGATTAACAAATCTGTACATACAAATGTACATTTATCTTATGTAAGCACGCCGCCACGGGCTGAGACGAGTATAGCTAAATGACTCTGCACCTTGCAAAAACAAATTGAGTTTTTATGAGGTGAATTTGCGATTTACACTTTATTTCCATCTAAAATAATGTTAATAACTTATAAACAATCAAAATCTGTACCGAGGTATTATATAAAATGTACTTTTTTCGGCGAAAAATTATTTGGTTTAAAGTTGTCTGTTCTTTTACTTTTTTTTTGTTTTTGTAGTTGTGTGAGTTATCATAACTCAGTTATGAATCTGTCAAATTAAGGGTTGTTCAACGCAAATTAGCTTAGGTTCTGTTGTAAAACCCACATTAGTTAGAAGAGTTGTCTAACGTGATTAAAATTATGAAAAAGTTAGACAAAGTCTCTAAGCCAAACGACTGCGTTAAGTAGAGCCGGTTTTATTGCTTAAACGAGAACTCTTTAAAATTTTGCGCCACTGTATCTTTGTAGCATTGTTTGAGAAATCTCACTTCAGATAGTAAATATTTGATTTTTCACCAGAATTGAAAATTTCAAATCAAATGGTAGGCATATCTCTTTATTTCAATACCTACAAAAACCATACAAACAATACATACTCACAAAAACATACAAACAAGAAAATATATTCCAACAGAAAAAGGTCAGAAAAGAACATTTTTTTTCATTTCCACCACTCGGAAATCTCCCTTACTGTGCCTTTCGTTGAAAAATCAATAGGTATAATAAAATTTCTCTTTCTCACTACTTGTTTCTATCTTTCTTATCCTACTCTCCACTATCATATTTGACTGTTTTCAGCGACACCACAGGCTAGGGACTCTAATATAAAATCAGGTCAATTGATAATACTATAAGATATATATACAAGGATAGTACTATAAGTTTTATATACAAAGGGATTACGACAATTGTTTAAATAAGTTGCAGAGTTAAAAAATAGTTTTAAGAGATAGTTTTGGTATAATAGTGTTAGGTTTATGAAAAAATGCTTTTTTATGGACTTTTGCATTTTCATGGCATTTTTTTTTGAGCAAAAATGATGCGAACATTTTTTTTTTCTTTTACGATATATTTACGACAAATTAACGACAATTATTTACGCTGCCAACTTGACTGTCAAGTTATTTTACAACATATTTACGACAAATAAACGACAATTATTAACACTTACCTTTTTCTTTTTCGACTTCATTTTACCCTATTTTGAAGGGTGGTGGTGCTACCTTGACTGACAAGTTAGCATTACCAGGGGTTATTTTTTAAAAAACAAGCGCGACAAATTTTTTCTCAGGACAATTAATCCAATTATTACATTTTTAAAAGTTTGAAGTGGTAGTGCTAACTTGACGGACATCGATAATTTTGATGATCTGTCAATGAGTCAGCCAGTCAGTGATTCAGTCAGTTACGGTTTTTGTGATTTTTTAGACCCAATATCTCAGGAACCGCTTATGTTAGAAAATTTAAATTTGGTGAGGGAGAAAAAAGTCCCTAGCTTAGCAAAAATTCGGAATTTAAGGTTTCTGACTTCATTGGTACTGAAGATAGGGAGGGGCCAAAAATCGCCTGAGTTTGTTCCTGTAAAAAGGGTGTAATTCCAGAACTTGGCTGAGCACTGCCGTGCCCTTTGATTCAGTGATTCATTCTATTAACAAAGCACATCTTTCAAAAAATCAAATGAAACATCAGTAAACATTTTAACCTAGTGTTGCTTTGACATTTGTCAAAATGGATAAAGTATACTTTCAAAAGATAAACTAGCTCGTTTTATACACAATATTTAGAGTCGATTCCCATTCTAAAATTGATTTGGAGCAGGTTTTAAATGTGTAAAGTTTTGCTCCATTATATTTAATAAAAATATAAGTTTCTTAAAGAAACAGTTTTATACCCATGTATGTACATATCTCTAATAATTGATATTTAGGCTCGCAAAAAATGTCAAATACCTTCCCACTTACTTTTTTTTGTAATAAATATGTACATACCTATACAGGGTGCGCGGTAATTCGTCTGTCGTACTTAAGGATGTGATTCTTGGTCATATTCTAAGAATACAATTGTTCTACAGTTAAGTCTGATTTTCAACTTTGACATCACTTTTTGACGATTTAAAAAAAGGCTAACTTTGGTGTAACAAAGCCCATGTTAAGGCAAATTTCTCTATTAGTACTAATGGTAGGGACCTCATTTTGGCCTTTTTTTTAGTAAAAATACTAACATTTAAAACTACGTTTAAGCTGAGCTGATATGTTTTTAGGGTTGCCAGATATCCAATTTTAAATGTTGTTCAATTTTTCTTGCCCGAGCAAAATTTTCACTGTGAGGTCAATTTTTTTCAAAAGATGCGTAATAAACATAAAATTTTCTTATTTTTACCTGATGAACAAAACAATAATAAGAAAAACTCATTAATAACTGCTCCCAAAAACCATACATTTTATGATACTTGGGAAAATCTAAAACAAGTAAAATTAAAAAAAATGACAAAAAACAATTCACCTGTCAGCCCGATCATAATTAAACTACGTCACGAAAATGAAAAAAACTTTGTTTTGATGAAAGTTCATGAATACTACAAGACTACGTCTCGTTTAGTTACATTAGCTGACCTTGGTTTCATGAACAATAATACATTTGTAAGAGCATACGAGTGTCTCACAAAACAAAATCATGCTGTCTTTTGCATTGCGAATGAATTGCGAAGGAGGAAGCAGGTGCACTCAGTTTACACAAGATATGGAAGGGTTTTTGTTAGAGTGCAAACTGAAATGAAACCAATTGGTATAACTAATGCGGCGCATTTACAACAAGTAGTGTCTTCTAATAATGTTGCTTTGAGTGTGACTCAGCTGTCTAACATTGATGGACTTATGAACCGTAGAGATGTTGATACTGGTGTTGCTGCTCTTGATGGTGTTTGATGTTGCTGGTTTCATTGCTGTTAAACCTTATTTGTAATTTATGTTCATCTTGCTGTATGAAAATTTTTTGAATTTTTTGTATCTAATGTTCAGTTCAGACATGAGATTTTTCAATTTTTGCTTATCATTTATTTTTTTTCTATTTATTTATTTATTACTAAACATTTCTTTATTTCTTTTTGTACTTCAACTTCCTTTTTTTCTCTTCTCTCATTTAAAATTTTCTTATAATAATCTTCTTCTTCAAATATTTTGTGGGTTTGTTTTGTCTGCGATGTTGGATTCTTCTCCAGATAACGTTAGATCTGCGTGCAATGTGTTGTGTAGGGCTTATAATGGCCTTAAAGTTTGTCATATTAATGTGGGAAGCATTCGCTCTAAGTACACTGTACTACTTCAAATGTTATGTCACTCTAATTTGGATGTTATTATGATTTCTGAATCCTGAATGATAATATCTCATCTCAATCAGTTAATTTTCCTGGTTTTAAAATTTTTCGAAATGCCCGTCTCACTCGTGGTGGCGGTGTGTGCATGTATGTGCGTAATCATATACTTGCAAAAGTCAAACATTCTTCTAATAACTGCATAGAATTTTTGTGCGTTGAAATAGACAACTGCAGTGAAAAATCCATATTAATGGTGGTCTACTCTCCACCTTGTATGTTTAAGGAAGAAAATTTATTTGAAATTGAAAGTACTGTTTTACTTTTGAATTCTAAGTATTCTGATGTATTGATTGGTGGCGATTTTAATGTCAACTTATTAGTGAATAATGCAACGACGCGCCTCTTCCAATACTTTTGTGATAAGTTAAGCTTATCAGTCGTGAATAAACGATGGCCAACTTGTTTTCAATCCATTACCAACCCATCGCTCATAGATTTGTTCTTAACAACCTCGCTGCAAAAAATCTTGTGCATTGACCAGGGGGTCAATTCTCTAACTGTGAAACTGTGAAGTGATAAAAAAGTTATCATTTCGTTTTCAAAGCCATTTTTCATTTTTACATTTCATAAACTCACATAATGCGATTATGGAACTTATTCTGATAATGTTTGTCAAAACATGTTCTAAACAGTACTAAAATGAGAAAATGCTCTCATTTTTCATACACGATACTCTCTTTTGAGTATAATTTTGTTTGTTATTCTCATATTTTATCAGGGCTCTTCACAAAATCGTTTGAGTCTGAAAACAAATTTAATATAGTGTGAAAACAAATTTAATATTTTGACATTTTATTATTTTGTTTTCACAAATTGCGAATCGGATAGTGTGTGAAGTTGTGAAAAAACTTATCACTTCACAGTTTCACAGATAGAGAATTGACCCCCAGATAAGGTTGACTTCGGAATTTATTCATGACTTAGTTTTCTGTTCGTTTCAGTTTAATGTTAGTAGTAGTAGCTCTGTTAATACTTATAGTTATCGATCTTATCGTTCTCTTAACTGTGTAGATATTCAAAATAATACTGGTACTGATTTTTGGAATGATATCTTCTACACAAATGATATTAATAATAAGGTTTTAATTTTCAATTCTCTGTTGAATAATTTATTTAATGCATATGTTCCGTTAATCACTAAACACTCAAGTAAACCGAAAGCTTGTCCATGGTATAATATTGATATTGAACTTCAGTTAAGAGATAGAAAGCGTTTTTTTAGAAAATTCAAACGTAATCCATCGGTGTACAACAGAAATCAATATGTTTATGCAAGAAACAAAGTTACTACTCTTATTCGTTCTAGCAAAAAAAAATTATTTTATGAGAAAACTTGATATTTCATTAGGCTCTAAGGCTCTTTGGAAGAATTTAAAAGAAATGGGCGTATGCTCTAAAAAAACCTCTGCGGATTGTCCACTGAATCCAGACGAAATGTTGTCAGTTTTTTCATCGTTGCAGTTCAACTCTCACCTACCTGTAATTATACCTGAAAATGACTTAGAGCTATTTTCGTTTTATTGTGTGACTGAAAATGAAATCGTTAATGCTTTATAATCTGTCAAATCCGATGCAATCGGTTCTGACAACATTCCGCCTAAGTTCATCCGCTTAATTATTCCAGTCATCATAAAGCCTTTACATCATAAATTATTAATGCTTGTTTCTACAGTTGCAAATTTCCTGAATCATGGAAATGTGGAATAATTATTCCTATTCCAAAAAGTAGTAACCCTTTAGTGCCATCCGATTTTAGACCTATTAGTTTGTTGCCCTTTTTTGGTAAAGTTTTTGAACGTCTTATAGCTAACCAAATATTGTTATATGTTCAAATGAGTGATAAACTCTCTAAATGGCAGTCAGGATTCCGCAACAAACACAGCTGTGAATCTGCTGTAATTAAGGTAACTTCTGACTTTCGATTTGCGCTTGATAATGATCAGTTGGGCATTATGGTGCTTCTAGATTTTTCTAAAGCTTTCGACTGTGTAGACCACCAAATTTTGATATCTAAGCTGTGTCACTAGTTTAATTTTTCAAGGTCTGCTCTTTAGCTTATTAATGATTATGTGAGTAATAGATTCCATAAGATAAAAACTTTACATGGTACATCTATTCCCTTCCTAGTTAACCGTGGAGTTCCCCAAGGATCTGTCCTTGGACCACTACTGTTCTCACTTTTTATAAATGATCTTCCTGATATTGTTAATGATTGTAGTGTTCATATGTATGCAGATGATGTTTTGTTATATAAATTTTGTAAGTTGGGCATGTCGGAAGATGCTGTTGCATGTGTCGATGAAGATCTACACAATATTCTAGAATGGGCTCGCACTAATAAACTTCAATTAAACCCTTTGAAATCTTTAAGTATGGTGTGTTCTCGGGTTGAACTATGTCTTGAAGACTTTCCGAGAGTAATTTTAAATTCCCAAATCATTCCATATGTTCGTAAAGTTAGATATTTAGGTTTTCAAATTAATGACAAACTCAGTTGCTGTAATGCAATATCAGAAACTATTAGACGTATTTACTCCGTTCTTCGTTCCTTAAGAGTATCGACAAATATTTTGAATCCTGTTATCAAAAAACATCTTGTGAAAAGTCTTATTCTTCCATTTTTTACTTTTAACTGTTCAGTGTATCCCTGTCTTGATTATGAGTGCAAGCGTAAACTTAATGTTGCCTTTAATGATTGCTTGCGTTTTATCTACAATATACCTCGGTTTGAAAGTGTATCTAGTGTCCAGTCTTCTTTGTTAGGAATTAATGTTGATAATTACTTAGTCACTCGTAATATCATCCTTCTTCACAAGATAATACATGGTAGGTGTCCAGAGTACTTGGGGGAAATGCTTCAATTTACACATTCTCGTAGGGGACTTCGAATGATTTTACCACGTTTTACACATTCCGTTGCTGGCCGATCTTTCTTTATCTATGCCATTCGAATTTGGAATGGCCTTCCCTTTGAAATTCAGAGAATTAATTCATTGGCTATTTTTAAGAAGAAGATTTTCATTTACTTTTCATCATCTAATTAGTGTTTACTTTCACTTGTTGTATTTAAATTTAAATTCATAGTTTATATATTGTTATGTTTCTATTTATAAATTATTGTTATAAAAGCTTGTATTGTGATGAATTATAACTTGTAAATTTGCTTAGATACAACTAAAAGATTCAATCTTGATGTATCAAGTCATTTTAAGAAAATAAATACAAATACAAATACAAAATACAAATACTTTTTGCCCTGAGGTGTAGTGTTTGAATAAAACAATGAATTGTGTAGTTTTAGGTAATTTTTTATTTTAAGTACACACAAATACAGTCATAATAATTGCTCAAAGTGCCCTCCTGCATTTTGAATGCATTCTAGAGCTAGGTTTTGGATTTCATTTTGAATGTTTATTCTCGATAGCTCTTGCCTTACTTTTAGTGATCCTTCCGAAATACGTTGTTCTAATTCAGTTAAAGTTGTTATTTCAGATGAGTAAATGGTTTTTCTCATTCGTCCCCATACAAAAAATCCAGTACAGTGAGATCGGGAGATCTTGCCTATCCAACGATCACCGTATTCTTCATCTAGCCAATCTTTAACTTCAAGACCATAGTGCGCCGGAGCACCATCTTGTTGGAAATATGGTGTATGGTGATATGGATACATATTTTTTCCATGCAGTATAGCTGAGTCCTTTCACGCAAAGGGTCGTAAGCTCTACACATTTTTTGTTGATTTTAAGGCAGCATTCGATAACGTTGAACGTAGAGCGCTTCTCTACAAATTATACGCCAAAGGCTTTTCAAGAAAGTTCTGCAATTTAATGGAAAGAATGTATGAAGAGACTTGGGCCACAGTTTGGAACAGGGAAAATCTTTCTGAACCATTTGAAACAAAATTTGGTGTGAGACAAGGATGCTCTCTAAGCCCGTTACTTTTTGCTTTGTTTATTGACGATATTACGGACTACTTACCAGGAGGAATTGAGTATGGTAATCAAAACATAAAAGCCCTCTTATTTGCGGACGACATCGTCATACTTGCTAACTCACCCGAGACATTACAAAGGATGATAAACAGACTTATTGAGTACTGCAACATGTGGAATCTCACTGTAAATCTCAAAAAGTCAAAAGCTATGATTTTCAAGAAGACCTCTGGGAGAAACGCGGGAAATGAACATTGGTCTTTCAATGATCAAACAATAGAAGTGGTCAAAGAATATAAATATCTTGGGGTATACCTTAAACCAAACCTGAACATGGAGAGACACATAAAAGCAAAGCTGACAAACGCCAAAACAGCAATAAGTACTACCTGGAATAACTGTTTTGCAAACAAGCACATAGCACACAGCAGCAAATATCGAGTATTTGAAGGAGTATCTGAATCCATTTTATTGTATGCTGCTCAAGTGTGGGGATCCAAACAGTATGATACAGTGGAAAAGTTACAAAGATATTTTGTGAAACGGATCTTCCAACTGCCATCTAGTACACCAAAATATGCGTTAATGCTTGAAACTGGACTGTCACCGCTCTTTATAAAGACCCTTAAACTGCAAGTGGATTATGTCTTAAAGGTAATGAATATGCCAAACGGAAGACTGCCCAAGATAGCGGCACTAAATACATTCAGGAGAAAGATCGGATGGTATAGCGAATGGATGGAGTTAGGAGATGCATGTGGCAACCCGTTGAATTTAGACGTAGAGCAACATTTTCTATGGAAGCCAATACTATATGAGCTGATCAAGAAGGTTGATTCGATGTATAGGGATAATTTCCTCAGAGAAGCGTCAAGCTCGGTCCACAGAGCAATGTATAGTGTGCTCGATCACAACCTAATGAAATTAAACTATTTTCGAGATGAAAATAGTATCCAGCAGATTTCAATGATGTTAAAGTTGAGAGTGGAAATAATCAAGCTCAATTATGTTCCACACCGGGAGGATCTACCAGTGATATGCAGTATTTGTAACCAAGGAGTACGAGAAGATGTTATCCATTTTTTGGGAAAATACCCAACCCTAAGAGAAACAAGAAGATATTACTTTGGCGCAGATTTTGTAGATATAGAAGGTATCAAATTTTTGCTAAATGAAATGAATGCTGTAAAACTAAGTAACTATTGCAAAACAGCACTCGCTTACCGAGAAAGAATAATGAATGAAAACTTTTAATATAAAAAACATAAATGGGAAACTAGCAACTAAAGTTATATGTAACTCCAGATATTTTGTTTTATTAATATATGTATGTATAAATGTAAAATAGTAATTATGTCAATCGGCAGACGGCAAAGCCATGTCTAAATTAATTTATTTATAATATTGTACACAAAAATCGGATGTTTATAATGTTTGAAACTAATAAATCTAAATCTATCTACATATTTATCTATCTATACTGGAAATTCTGTGTTTGGGAACATTAAACTGTAGAGCCAAGCGTCATATGCTGATGGAAGGATCGATTTCAACAGCTGTCAGTATTCTTTTATCGACCGAAACTCTGCTTGTGCTTGCAGCTAAGCGTTAGGTCTTGCAGTTGAAACTGATCCACTTTCTTGAAGCCTTCGAAAGTTATTTCCAAAAACATTTCGAGAACGAAGTCGTCTGTTAAGATAAGGTACCGGGTATCTTCGTTGTACCTTTCTTGAATTTCAATTGCACAACCCATAAACGGATAAAATGTCTGCGTATTCTTCTCTCGTAGATGAAGGCATTTCACAAAGCGCACTTATCCAACTGTAATCGTGACCTAACTTGATAATTTGATGAATGAATTTGTTTTTATATTCTTTTATACCACTTATTTAGTTTACCCATTAAACATTCATACCCCAAATTTAACTCTCCCTGAGAAGAGGTAACGTAATTAGGGTTTTGACAGTAAGTCAAGTAGGCATAAGTACACTTTTAACACTTTTCATGAGTGCAAAGTCTTAAAAATTACCTAAAAACTATTAATTCTTATAAAACCAGTCCAATTGTAAAGTGCTGCAATAAAAGTATGTAAAATACCAAAAAATCGATTTCTTGTCTGTTTAAGATTTATCCAAGTATCATAAAATGTATGGGTTTTTGTGCGCAGTTATTGATGAGTTTTTTTATTATTGTTTTGTTAATTAGGTAAAAATAAGAAAATTTTATGTTTATTACGCATTTTTTGAAAAAAATTGACCTCAAAGTCAAAATTTTGCTCGGGCAAGAAAAATTTAACACCATTTCAAATTGAATATCTGGCAACCCTAAAAATACATCAGCTTAATTTAAACGTAGTTTTAAAGCTTAGTATTTCTTCTAAAAAAAAGGCTAAAATGAGGTCCCTACTACTAGTACTGACAGAGAAATTGACCTTAACATAAGTCTAGGTACACCAAAGTTAGCCTTTTTTTAAATCTCAAAAAGTGATGTCAAAGTTGAAAACCAGACTTTACTGTAGAACAATTGTTTTCTTACAATATGACGAAGAATCACATCTTAAAGTATGGCACACGAATTACCGGACACCCTGTATAGCTGCATTCATCCCTACATATTGGTTAATCTCCCTGTACCTATGAATGTACCTATAGGTAGTTTAATCAATAGGTATGAATATAATGTACACATTCATACAAACAAAAGTTAAGACAATTGCCACCACTTATTGAACTTTTCAATAACAGAAGTAATAATAATTACAGTCAATATAAGTTACCTTCTACGAGTATATTAAAAATGTATATACATATGTATGTACATAATACTGTATAATAAAACTACGATTAAAAAAAGCCTAACCCTAACAAGAATCAAATTAAAAAAAAACTCCTATTTAAATCTATAAATAAATTCAAATATGTACATGCCAATACAAATACAAAGCAACGTTGTATATATTTTGGTTAGATATATCAAACTTTGATGCGATTCAAATAGAAGAAACAAAAAGAAGTTAAACTTCTTTTCCCTCAAGCAAATCCACTGTAAGATTCTAACCTATAAACATACAAACATTTTGTATAAACCAATATAAGAACTTATTATTAATTAAGATAACAATGAATTTACAAATTGGTTATATAGCTGATTAGTTTTCAAATCGTTAAAAAATGAATCAATTCATTTCTCACTTATCTTGTTTATTACCATTGAACAAAATGGATGGCGCTCTTTTTGAAGCACAGACTTCGCCTTTTATGACTCACAGATGGCGCTTTTTTAACGCACATGATTACTAACTTGAGTGCACATCATAAATCGTGAAATGACACTAAGATATTAAGATTTCAATACAAAACGTGTAACAAAGCTTTTCATGCTACCCCACTCTATATTATTTTCGTAATAATACCGAGAATTATAATTCGCCAAATTCAATTCACAAGCACCATTGACACATGACGTCACAGGAAAATCAACTACATTGATATTTTTCGTTCACCCATTATATAGTTCACATTCAGTGTTTACTGAAAAGTCATCATGAGGACCTACTTAGGTGAACGGAAAGTAACACAGTGTGACACAGATTCATTGGAGTCAGTGTACATCGTGCAGTGCGAACAGTCGTTTAGCGGAAGAATTTATTTTATTTAAAATCAACCCCTAAGTGAAAAAAAAAGGTCAATAAATCCGGTATACCTGCGGGCTACCTGATTATTACCGACGGAAAAAAGGGTTAATCCCAACAAACAATTTAATTAAAAAGTGATTAAGAAAAGTAATTAATAATAAATGAAGATTAAGTGCGCGTATCATCGGTTTTTATAAAAATAGTGTTCCGCGTCATAATCCAAAATAAGTTATTATTACAAAAAAGTGAAAGTTAAGCCGGAAATGGGAGAACCATTCAACCCGGAGGCAGCATTTGCTTCGCTTGAAGCATTGCTAACAAAGATGGTGAATAACCTAAGTCCCGAATATGGTCAGAGGCTAAGCGAGACCATCGGCAAATTCATCCGTCCAAGACGAATTGAGGACATCAACGAGGAAGAAGAAGAAAACAACATGGAGACGGAAGACATATCCAGTGATGAAGCTTCTTCCACATCCAGTAGTGCCGAGTCCTCAAGTGAAGACGACAATGAAGACCAGACCAAGGACAGCACTGACTATAGTGACTCTCCTTTACCTGGTCAGAAGAGACCCAGGAAAAAAGAGAAGACGCGCCAAGACGCCAACGTCACAAAACGCCCTCAACTGGAAGTCGAGTCACCGTCAACATCAAGAGTGACTCCACCAGCTCCAAAGGCGACACCAGCCAAGCAACAACCAACCCAGCCATCGAAGCAGCCAGTAGCAACAACAACAACCGTCAACCAGCCACCGAAACGGCCGGCAGCAGCAACAACAACCGTCACCCAGCCACCAAAACAGACAGCAACAACAGCAACTACCGTCACCCAGCCGCCACAACCACCAAAAGCCAAGGACAACACCGCCAAGCCAACAGGAATGCCGCCAATTTTTTGCTTTTCCGGTAACATCGCCGAGATTAGCAGGTTTTGCAAAGCAAATCGCCTGGCTGTTACTTTCAAGAACAAAAACACGAAAATGACAGTAATCAGCGCCGGAGACAAGGAGGCATTTGGTCAAATTAAGAAATTCTTGCTGGAACGAAAAATCCAGTATAACACATTCACGCCACGAGAGGAAAGGAAGAACCTCCTACTACTTAAGGGAATTCACCACACATACGCGGCCATCGAAGTGGAGGACGAATTGAGAATTGAGGGGCTTCCAGTCATCAAGGTCTCCCAGTTACGGACAAAGAAGGTGCAGGGTAAAACCTACAACAGCTTTGTTGTCGAGCTGACCAAGGACTGCAATATTACTGAGGTCTATACCAAGACTTTGGTAATGAATCAAAGGGTGCACTGGGAGCGCCTTAAGTCAAATGACATCGTGCAGTGCCGGAACTGCCAACGCTTTGGACATGTCGCCAGTAACTGCGGTCGCCATTATGTGTGCGTTAAATGTAAAGAAGACCACGAGCCAGGCCAGTGCAAACGGAAAGAGAGCACGGGACAGGATGTTTGGTGCGCCAACTGCCAGAAGGAAGGACATCCAGCCAACTACAAGGGTTGCCCAACTCTAAAAGCAAAGAAAACTGAGCGGAACCAGATCCTAGCCGAAAGGAAAGTACAACAAGAATCTGTGACAAAATCAGTATGCGCAGTTACCCGACCTGCAGTCAGCTTCGCGGAAATGGTGAGAGGAGGCCCAACACCAAAACCAGCTCCCCAAAAGACACAACAAATTAGAACGCCAGCCAAGATGACTACACCTCGGCCAGCTGTACCAAGGACCATGGCTACAAAAACTGGACCAGCCAAAACACCAGCACCGGTAAACCTCAATAATGAAGTGCAGAGGATCTTTGGTTCCGACCTGCTCACAGTCATGGGTAAAGCTAGAAGCGCGGTTCCACAAAACTACGCTCAGCTTAGCGATGGAGAGAAGTCCGTGGCACTGGCCACCTTCCTCTTCCAAATATGCAATTGAAGACCCTGCGCATAGTGACGTATAACGTGAATTCGTTGTACAGCCTGGTAAAGAGGACGTCATTTAACTTATTTATGAAGAAAAATACCCCCGATATTGCCCTCATCAGCGAAACTAACGTGTCAAGGAGGAACAACATCAACATCACCGGGTACAAAACCTACCGGCAGGACAAAACGGAAAACCGAAGAGGGACGGCCATCTTTGTAAGGAACAAAATTTCACCCAACACCAGTGAAACCATTATTACAGGGCTAAAAACCAGTGAAGCCACCGCCATCCAGATACGACTAGGAAGAGGAGAAACCTTGACAGTGATCAGTGTTTACTTCAAGTGTAAATCCGCCGCTGGAAATATTAAAAACGACCTGCATATTCTTAACCGGACTCTAAAGCAGACTACCTACGGACTCATTGGCGGCGACTTTAATGCGAGGCATCATCAATGGCTGGACACCTCTATTGACCCTGAAGGAAAGGCGATCATGGACTGGATAAATGTTAACAGCGAAGAACACTCCTTGGTTGTTGTGTCACAACCAAAACCTACCTTTCCTAGGACTCCATCGACTCTAGATTTTTTCCTACTAACATCTAATTTTATTTATTTAATTCCAGGAATCAGCAACTACACCTGTTCAACCTTACCCAGTGACTCAGACCATGAAGCAGTAAAGCTCTCAATCAACCTCAGCCAACCTGTTCTATTAACAACAGTCCCACCTGAGAACTACGTCAACTACAGGAGGCTTGATATCGAGAAACTCCAGAGGGACATAGAAGACAACGTCTCAATGCCACCATTCAACAGGAACTTAAGAAATGAGGAAATTGACAGTGCCATCGACAACCTGGAGTCAGCCGTGATCAACGCCCTTGAAGCCCAAAAAGTGCCCAAGACGTCCAAAGATAGGTACGAACACCTCCCGGAGTATGTGCGGAATCTCTATTCCCACAGACAAAGGTTAAGGAAACGGCTTCAAAGAATACACCAAAGAGAGCTCAACACAACCAACAACGACTACCAGGCAGTGAAAAGCGAACTCCAATGTGTAAACACTATGTTCCGGAACTCGATCCAGCACCACAACAACATACGATTCCAGAAGAGACTACAGGCCATAAAACCAGGACCAAACACATTCAGCGAAATAAATAACTGTCTAGGGAAAACCCAACCAATGCCTGAAGTCATCATCAACAACAGCATTGAGGTGACAACAACAGCAGACAAAGTGGAAGTTTTCGCGAATCACTTCGAGGAAAACTTCACACCCAGCCCATCAATGGACCCTGTGTTCCTGGATGAAATCAGGACATCTGTACAGCTGACTTTGCAACCAAATTCAGAAGGAGTGGAGTTTGACGACCATTATCCAGCTAGTTGCCCAACGGACAACCCCCAACTATGCCAACCAGAGGAAATTGCGGAAATCATCGTCAAATCCAAACCAAAAAAGTCGACAGGTCCGGATGGAGTCTCCAACTACATCATCAAAAGGCTTCCACATGCAGTGCTGATATTACTCACAATCATCATAAATAACTGCATCAACAACTGCTACTTCCCTAATAAGTGGAAAACGGCAAAAATCGTGGCAATCCCGAAGAAAGGCGCTAGAAACCTGGTTTCCAACTACAGGCCTATATCTCTCCTCAACAATGTCAGCAAAATATTGGAAGAAGTCATCCTAAGGAGGCTCAAGAAGTACTGCAACGAACACAACATCATCCCAGACATGCAGTATGGCTTTCGGGAAGGGCATTCAACACTGCATCCATTAATAAAGTTCCAGTCTGACGTCTCTTCAGCACTCAACAGCCATCGTGCCACCGTAGGATGCTTTCTGGATGTCGAGAAAGCATTCGACAGCGTATGGATAGAAGCCCTTATCCATAAGCTTCGAGTACTTGGATTACCTTCGCCACTAATAAAGATTTTATTTTCTTTTCTCTATTTTAGGAAATTCTTCGTTCAGCTAGACAGCTGCAAGTCTTCCATCAAGTCCATCAAAGCTGGGTCCATTCCTATACAACCTGATGACGTCTGATCAACCCGTGCCTACTGACTGCGAGAACCTGCTATTCGCTGACGACTCGCTAACCTACTCCTCGTCGATAGCGCCAAAGATTGCAGCTCGGAGAGTGGAAGCTCACGTCTCCAAACTCTACGAGTACTACAAAAAGTGGGGTATCCGAATAAACACTGCCAAATCGGAGCTTGTGTGTTTCAGGAGACCCACCACCAATGGCAACCGATGTCGTTCAGCAGCTACTTGCAGAAACCTGACCGTGAAGCTCCCCGATGGTTCAACAATAGCAGCCAAAAGAAATGCTAAATACCTCGGAGTTAACTTCAACGAGCTGTTCAATTTCAACCCGCACTCTAGGCAGGTTCTAAGGAAGGCCAACATCGCGTTTCACCGTCTGCACCCGTTGCTAGCCAGAAGAACCGGACTAAGCCAGCCAGTGAAGCTATTGATATACAAACAGCTCATCAGACCCGTCATCAGCTACAATTTTCCTGCATGGTACACCATTTCGAAGACAGCAATGCTGAAGCTCCAAATCTTCGAAAGGAAAATACTAAGGATAAGCACCGGACTTATCTTCGATCGACAGCGAAGGAAGCACTTCAGCAATGAAAGACTCTATGAAGAAGCAAAAATCAAGCCACTGGACCAGTTTCTTGTGCAATTATCGAAGAAGCTTATAGCTAGCACCACCAACCACCCAAACCCGCTGATGAGAAGGATGACCACCCAGGAACGACATCCAGAGCCTAGATACCTCACTGCTCTGGATATGATAGAAAGGATTCCAGCCGACAACGAACCAGCAGTTCGTTTCTACGCTGACGCCGAGTCAGCATATCACCGTGGCTGAAAACATCAAAAAACAACCCCCAACAACCCACCAACTGGACAACCGGGACTGAACAACCCGAGTCAAAAACCAAGACAATTTTTCATAATGCTAATTTTGAACCATGTACATTACAAATATCATAATTTTTAGAGTTTAAGTCATTTTATAAGTTAGGCCCCCTATGTGCCAACAAATTTCTACCCTATATATATTATCCTCAAGTTTCACAATTGTATATATTAAGTTCAATAAAAAACCTTGAAACCTTGAAACCTTGAACGGAAAGTACCCTTTCGATCATAGACACAGTCAGGCGACACAGTAAATTGATTGCATAAATCTTTCGAAATCCAGTCGTAGACAAGTAGTACAGACGAATTGGTCAC
This sequence comes from Chrysotoxum bicinctum, assembly GCA_911387755.1. Taxonomy (NCBI): domain Eukaryota; kingdom Metazoa; phylum Arthropoda; class Insecta; order Diptera; family Syrphidae; genus Chrysotoxum; species Chrysotoxum bicinctum. Next base: position 108,641,813 of record OU426988.1, read on the forward strand.
GTTAGCTTTTCTTGCTTTTGCTATGCTTCCCCCTACCAGTGGTAAGGGGTTTCGTAGAAAGACAGGTTAGGTAGGTGAGATTGTCCAGCTACTTCTTATTAGGGCTTCCCCCCACCAGCATTAAGGAGTCTTAATTTGATGTCCTAATTGCCACCAAAGGCTTCGGTACCTGCTGATCAACCAGAGCGCTTAAGCCTGCTGTTCTAGTGCCACCAGGGGCGTATAGTACCTGCTGATTAGTGCCACCAGGGGCGATTTGTACCTGCTGATCAACCAGAGCGTTTAAGCCTACTGTTCTAGTGCCACCAGGGGCTTATAGTACCTGCTGATTAGTGCCATCAGGGACGTATAGTACCTGCTGATTAGTGCCACCACGGGCGTTGTACCTTTAGATCCAGTCATAAGCCCGACAGCCGAATAGTGGGGCTAGCTTAAAGCCGAATTATCAGAAACCAAAATGCCCGTTGCCAAGAGCCAATCATCAGCAACCAGTATAACTGACAGCAGCAAGACCAGAACCCGGACGAGTTGATGCCGTGAATCATTCAATTAACAGAATTAAGTGAAATATTAGTAGCAGGATATTGTGTGTTATAGATTTAAGAGTTATTTTCAATAAACATTTTGTTATAAGGTTTGAAGACCTTTTACTCTGAAATTTCGTGTTTTCTTCAGGACGACCCTGGTGAGAAAGGCGAGCAGAACCATTGTATATATAAACTATAGTACTCTCATGGAACAGAAAAAAGTGTTATGGAATACACTCTACCGAGGGCGCTGTCGTAGGAAAATATTGTCGGGGAGACTTTTGATTTAGGGTGGGGTCAGTGATGCCAGACTTGTAAAGCGTAAAATCCCAGAATGAATAGAAAAAAAAACCTTTTATCCCACGGTATTACAAGAAAAAACCCACAAATATCCCACGAAGTGTAAAATCGAAAATTTATAGTTTTTTTCATTATAACCCATTTTAAAATTAAAAAAAAAAAAACAAGTTTTTTATAACAAAACATACTTATTTATTATTCAGTCTTCAACAAACTTAAAATAAAATAAAATTAACAATAAAAAACAAAAAATCACATATTCAGTCTGATAAAAAAAAAACTTATTTTGCACTTAACTTATAAAAAAACAAAAAAAAAAATTCAAACAATTTGTTTTTAAATTTGCTCTTTCGGCGCTGTCCAACGAGATCAAGGAATCCTCGCATTCTTGACCCAAAAATATATTTTCTGTAATATCCAACGTATAATTAGTAGGATTTTTTAAAATTGCGAGCTGAGCGTCCCACTGTAGCTCGAAAAACTCTGCTTTTATAAAAAATTAACACATTTTTAGAACTAAAATTTTGCATTTCTGAACTATGCAATGCACCAAAACTTTTCTGTTTGGAAAAAGGGTATTAAATTGATTAAAAATCGACAAAACATGTTTCAAGAAAAAGAAATAAGATTTAACTTTATTTTGAAGGAGCTGCTTACCTATATAAATTTTTGTTGCGTTTTTTCGCTTGTCTTCAAAAGAAGCTAAGCGAAAAAACGATTTTAAAACATCCCAATTTTCTAAAAGTCTAATTACGCAGGAATGCACAGAAAGCCAGCGAGTTCTTGAACATTGAAGAATATAGTTGTATTCTATGGTAATCTCACTGAGGTGAAAAAGAATATGGGGAAGGTGAATAGGTGCAGCGGAAAAAAATTGAACAACATCCTAACACTACGTTTAGATGAAGGAAAAGTGGAAGTGATTTCTAATTTAGAATTTTTTTCAACAAACGAAAAACGAAAATTCTCATTATGAAAAAACCCCTTTTTATGTTCTATGAGCTTCAAAAAAACCCTTTATCCCTTTTTGCTTTTTTTAGACCAAAAAAAAACCACAAAAAGGGATAAAACCCACGATATGGCATCACTGGGTGGGGTAGTAATTGAGGAAGAGCGAGAAAATTTTATCAGCTCTGGCAATGAGAAAGACGAGAAAGAGAAAATAAAATTTGTTTTGTATCATTTTCCTTTTGCGGGATCTTCTGTGTGTTATTTTTTTTTTTGTCAAGAATATTTGTTTTGTTTTTGCTATTTCATACGCAACAAAGCAACGTTGTTCAATTTCGGCATATCTAACCAAAATACAACGTTGCTTTTTATTTGTATGGACACACATACCTATTTGAATAGATTTAAGTAGGAATAATTTTGAAAATTGATTCTTGATAGGATTAGGCTTTTTTTGAATTTTAGTATATCTACATAGGAACTTTATCTTAATATATTAGGTAACTTACCTACATATGTTGATTGCAATTATTATTATTTTTGTTATTCAAAAGTATAATAATTGGTGTAATTTTGAAGAACAAAAATAATAATTGCAATCAACTATTTTAACTGCCTACATTAGATGCAGTGGGTGGTAAGGTAGTGGAAGTTGTTTTTTTTTTGCAATTAATATAGTTATGTACATATATAGGTATAAAACTATTTCTTTAAGCAAATCTAATAGGTACGTATACCTATATTTTTATTAGAGAAAATAGCTTTTAAATAAATGTACATACCTATATAAAATATGGTATGGTAGAAAATAATTTTGATTACAAAAAAAATATTTTTATGCGTCCATGGGTATTTATATAATTAAAAATAAAAAAAAGAAATTTGATATAGGTATAGACCAGTTTTTAAAATTTATTCATATAAACTTTGTTTGCAAAAAATAAAGAAAATTTTTAATACTTTTTATGTGTGTATAAACAATTTCAAAAATGTATAAATATTTACATAAAGCAATTGTGAAAAAAATTAAATAAGTTTTTCGAGAAAAAAATAATTTCAGAAAACTTAAATTAATTAAAAAAAATTAAAATAAATAGAATAAAATTATTATTGACATAATAGGTATTTTAAAAAAATCAGATACCTTTTTTGGAAAAAATATTTTGTATGCATTTACATATTGCTCATAAGCAATTTTAGAAAAATTAAAAAAAAAGAAATTTGGTGTCAATTTTGAAAAATTATTGATGCACCCCACATGAAAAACTTTGAAAATAAAAATAAACATTTTTTTATAAAAAATAGTTTTTATCCATATATTTTGTAAAAAAATAAGATATTTGCCCTGCGAATTTTGAACAAACAAATATTTCTTTTAATGTTTGTCTACGAATTTTCATCAAATTTGGAAATTAAAATTCAGCATTCATTAAAATAAAAATTTTGTTTTTTTTTTGTATTTTGTTAATATAAATATAAAAAGTACGAATTTATGCAAACGAAGTTTTAAAAACCTTTTATTATTAAACTAATTTTAAATATAATAAATTTCTTTAAAATTGTTCTAGAAAAAAATTTGGGATATTAATTTTAAGTATTTAAAAATAAAGATTCTAGGAAATATTTTCAAAAATTAATCGCTCAAACTTTTTCAAGACATTGATTTTTCAAAAACAATTTTTTTAGATAAAAAAATATTTTTTCGTTTTCTCTATCATCGTAAAGTCAACTTTGATCAAAATCTCGAGTTAAATTTTTTCCACATAAAAATATTGAGCCGTTTTTGAGATATCGAATTATCCAAGAAAAAAAAATACTTTTTTTCCAAAAATTAAAAAAATATTTTTTTCAAAGCTTTGAGACGCAATGTTTTTAAACTTTTTGGAAGCATCTCTATACAAAATTTCGGTAATGAGAAAATTGTCAAATGTCAAAATTTAAAACAATGGTTCTATGGTAGGTGCAAGCTGTAATATCTTAATTTCAAAATTTAAATTAAAGATCATACAAAGAAAAAAAAATGTATCAAAATTCCAGGCGCCGTTTTCGAGAAAAATACAATTTTTGAAAACCATTTTTTATTTTTTTTTTACATTTGTATGGTGGTTACATTTATTTTTAGGTAAAATACATTTTTTTCTCACATCTTGTAGATTATATTGATAAACTTTTACTTATTAAGTTAAAAAAAAATCTAGCATCGGGTTTTCGAAATATTGAGTTTTGAAAAGTTTATTTTAAAAATCCAAAATTTTTTGTTTTGAAAATTTTAATACATACACAATTCTATTTAAGTTTTTGGGGAGCTTTAGCAAAAAAAAAATTATCGAAATCGGTTGTAACGTTTTTGATACAATGAAAAACAAAAAAAAAAATGGTTCCATGGGGGGTACAAAAAATACCCATTTTTTGAATTTTTTTTTTCAACCATTACCTTAAAATAAATAACCACTGCCAATCGCACAGACAATGATTATGAGAAAAAAACACGAAAATTTATTGGCAATTAATGTATAATGCTGCTCAAACACCTATACATATCCATTTGCCTCTAAGAAACGGATGAAATATGAAAAAATAAGACATGGTTGCCACATTTAAAAATCGCCATGTTAATTATTTTAGCAGAAATTGTTTTTTTTTTTGATTTAGTAGTTGAAGTTTACCTATTACAAATTAACCAAAAAAAAAATACATTTAATACATACATATATTTTTCTTCCATTAGAAGTAAAAAATGTGAAAATATTTTTTTTTTTTTTTTCGAAAAACAAATGTTTATCTTTAAATGCGATTTGCGGCTAAACGGAGCTTCGTAGACCCCCCAAAGTTGACATCTTCTAACGTGATTTCTGGCTGAACTAGGCATCTTAGCGAGTTAAAAATTGCATACTCGTGATGTAGGGAGTGATGTATCACATGATTTTTTTCTAATTGATAAAATTTTAGTCAAAATTAAAGTTTTCAAAATTCTACATTTTGAAACTCTACTTCTCCAAATTCCGCATTTCGAAATTCTACTTCTCAAAATTCTGCTTTTCAAATTGTACCTATTAAGTTTTCTGCATTTCAGAATTCTACTTGTCAAAATACCTTTTTCAGAATTTTACTTTTTAAGTTTTCAGCATTTCAAAATTTTCTTTCCTAAAATTCTGCATTTCAAAATTTTGCTTTTCAAAATTTTACTTACTAAGTTTTCTGCATTTCAAAATTTTCTTTCCTAAAATTCTGCATTTCAAAATTCTGCATTCCAAAATTCTACTCTTCAAAATTTTAGCTTTCAATATAATTTTTCTGTATTTCAGAATAATACTCAAGACTCCAATTCTCAAAATTCTGCATTTGAAAAATCTGCCTACAAAAATAATTATCTATCTATACAAAATAATTGTTCTGAGTGGTAACCGTTTAAAAATTCGTCTATTTGAATATAAATCCTACATTTGCTCCAATATACATTCAAACAGCGAACGAAAAAAATCAAACCACACAATATACCGTTTTTTCTCTATGCGTGAAGCAAAAAATGCCATCTCATACTTATTTGTATAGAAAATTGATAAAAAGAAAACAGAAAATAGCTTTATTGTCGTCGCTTTGTTCTGCACCTTCTGTTTGCTTTTACCGAAAATATTATCACCGCTTCCTGATTATCGTCTGTCCTTACTCTCCACAACTCTACGTAAAAAGTTATGGAATACGCTCGTATGGTGCCGCATCGTTCGTTCCTCTTCATGAGAGTACTATAGGTGCAGAAAGCTATTTTCTGTTTTCTTTTTATCAATTTTCTATACAAATAAGTATGAGGTGGCATTTTTTGTTTCACGCATAGAGAAAAAACGGTATATTGTTAGGTTTGATTTTTTCGTTGTATTTATATTGGAGCAAATGTAGGATTTTTATTCAAATACACGAATTCTTAAACGGTTTCCACTCAGAACAATTATTTTGTGTAGATAGATAATTTTTTTGTAGGCAGATTTTTCAAATGCAGAATTTTGAGAATTGGAGTTTTGAGTATTATTCTGAAATACAGAACAATTTGGTATATTGAAAGCTAAAATTTTGAAGAGTAGAATTTTGGAATGTAGAATTTTGGGAAATTAAATTTTGAAATGCATAAAAATTAATAAGTAAAATTTTGAAAAGCAGAAGTTTGAAATAGGAATTTTGAAATGCAGAAAGCTTAATAAGTAAATTTTGAACAGCAGAAGTTTGAAAAAGGAATTTTGAAATGCAGAAAGCTTAGTAAGTAAAATTTTGAAGAGGCAAATTTTGAAATGCAGAATTTTAGGAAATAAAATTTTGAAATGCAGAAAACTTAAAAAGTAAAATTTTGAAAAAGATATTTTGAGAAGTAGAATTCTGAAATGCATAAAACTTAATAGGTACAATTTGAAAAGCAGAATTATGAGAAGTAGAATTTTGAAATGCAAAATTTTGGGAAATATAATCATGAAAAATGTACTTTGAGAAGTAGAATTCTTAAATGCAGAAAACTTAATAAGTAAAATTAGAAATTCAAAATTTTGAGAAGTAGAATTTCAAAATGTAGAATTTTGAAATGCAAAATAACAAAAAAAAAAATCATGTGATGCAATTTTTAACTCGCTAAGATGCCTGGTTTAGCCAGAAATCACGTTTGAAAATGTCAACTTTGGGGGGTCTACGGAGCTCCGTTTAGCCGCAAATCGCATTTAAAGATAAACATTTGTTTTTCGTTACATGCGATACGTGGATTGAAAGGTGGCACTCCCTATACCACGAATATGCAATTTTTAATCCTCTAAGATGCCTAGTTTAGCCAGAAATCACCTTAGAAGATGTCAACTTCGGGGGTCTACGAAGCTCCGTTTAGCCGCAAATCGCGTTTTAAGATAAACATTTGTGTTTCGAAAAAAAAAAATATTTTCACATTTTTTACTTCATTTCTTCATCTTCATTTAATCTGTAAATTACATTCCAACATAATTATGACAACATTATCATCTTTTACTAAAATTACTAAAGGAAATCAAGATCTCTCTGGTTATTACAACTTAAAATGCCACACTGCAAACCAACTGAGAATGCTCAACATCACTCCATTATTTATAATGCTCAATCTCATGAAAGTTCTTGCTAAAATGCTTAACAGCTATGCATTCCTTATTATCGCCTCCTTAACTCAATTTCAAAATACCCTTCCACTCCAAGTCAACTGAAAATAATATACCTACAACATCACTCACCAATATTCACAAAATGCTCAAACAGCAATGATTCTCAAACAATATATAGAATGCACAACAGCTGGTCATTCCATTATTTCGCATACTTAACTTAGATCTCAACCCAAAGTTAAAATAATTTTGTCTCGTTTCTTGCCTTTTGCCCAATGTGTGAAGAATGATTTGAGTGAATGCATTACGAGAATTCCCTACAAGAGATAGATAGAAAAACAAATATGTATCTATTGAGTTGCTTATTGTCTCAAACTGATAATGAGTTTAATTTCATGGGCAAAAGGGGTAGAAAAGTTTTATTTTAATATAATGTGTGTGCAAATTTAGGTGCAATTCATAACTATCAGAAAACAAACAAATATGAATTTAAAAGGTAGTAGTTTCTTAATTATTTTCGTGGCGATAAATACAATCCACCTGTTTTCTGTTTATTTTTTGTTATTATAAAAAAAAGTGGTCAAAAATAGTATTTCTAATATTCATATCTGAGGTTTCTTGACATTCCAGCAGAAATATAACTAAAGGTTATTTTGAATTATGAGAACTTAAAATAAAATAAAATGCACGACTGGATCGCACGAACTTGCTCTTATGTAAAAGTACTTTGGAATTTAAGATACATTTTATAATTATAAAACATGAATTTAAAATTAAATTGCCGTCTGATTTCTAGAAAAGTATGAATTTATGCAAACAAACTTTAAAAAATCGTTTTATTATTAAATAAATAAATTTTTTATATAAGAAATTTCTTTAAAATTTTTCAAGAAAAAAATGTGGGATGCGAATTTTAAGTATTTAATAATATTGATTTTTGGAAATAATTTCAAAAAATAATCGTTCATAGGTTTTGAAGATATTGATTTTTCAAAAAAAAATGTTTTTCAAAAAAACCCAACAAACAATTTTTCGAATATTTTTGTATACAATATTATTTTAAACTTAGGGGGACTCCTGCTGAAAATTTTTGGTTAAAATCGGTAGAGCCGTTAATGAGAAAGTCGAAAATCAAAAAAACGGTTCTATGACAGGTACCGTTAATAACATTTTGCCCCAAATTTTTTTTTACCAAAACGTAGTCCATGTCCATAATATCACACCTAATTTTTTTTATCAAAATTGTTAGAGCCGTTTTCGAGATAAATAAGATTTTGCATTAAGGGTGTATGGGGGGTACCGTTAGTTTTAGAGCTAAAAAAAAAATTTCAATTTCCCCTCTAGGGAATCACCGAAGACCCATAACTACCGAGTTTGAAGAAAATAGGTCCAGTGGCTTAGGCTCTAGATCGAGGTACAGACATACAGACAGACAGACAGACAGACAGACAGACAGACAGACAGACAGACGGAATTGCCGGACCCACTTTATTCGTCTTCGCTATCATCGTAATGTCAACTTTGATCAAAATCTCGAGTTCGATTTTTTTTCCAAATGCAGAACTTGCCCTATAGTACCTATATCGCAAGTAAAAAAACTTCAAGGAATCTTAAGATTTTTAATATCCCGTAATAATGGCATCTGTAGAGAAATCATATTCATGTTTTAAGCGAATTAAATATATTTTTAGAAATAATTGTGGACAAGAAAGGTTTTCTACTCGTAGCTTAGTTCTCATCAAATCGTACTTAGATAATTTTGCCTTAAAAGAAAAAGGATAAATCTTTGGGCAAGGCATCAAGCTCTTTTTTTTAATTAGACTTTACTGTAATATATTATTTATGGTTATTATTTTATGTGTATTATCATTAAGTGGAATTTAAAAGGTTCGATCTCAAAGGTCTTTCAGTTTTGGTTTTATGTTCAGTGCTTCCGCTATCGAAAAAGTCACGCCTCGTGCCTGGTATGTACGTATTTTTTTTGGTTAATTTGTAATAAACTTCAACTACTGACTCAGAAAAAAAAACAATTTCTGCTAAAATAATTAACATGGCGATTTGTAAATGTGGCTATTTTTATTAATTTTTATTTTTTCATATTTCAGCCGATTTTTTAGAGGCAAATGGATATGTATAGGTGTTTGAGCAGCATTATACATTCATTGCCAATAAATTTTCGCGTTTTTTTTCTCATAATCATTGTCTGCTATTCATTTTGAGGTACATATAATGGTGGAAAAAAAAATTTCAAAAAATGTTAATTTTTTGTATCCCCCATGGAACCATTTTTTTTTGTTTTTCATTGTCTCAAAAACGGTAAAACTGATTTTGATCATTTTTTTCTAAAGCTCCCCAAAAACTTAAATAGAATTGTGTATTAAAATTTTCAAAAAAAAATTTTGGATTTTTAAAATAAACTTTTCAAAACTCAATATTTCGAAAACCCCATGCTAGATTTTTTTAAAACTTGATAAGTAAAAGTTTATCAATATAATCTACAAGATGTGAGAAAAAAATGTATTTTACCTAAAAATAAAGGTACCCACCATACAAATGTAAAAAAAAAATAAAAAATGGTTTTTAAAAATCGTTTTTTTCTCGAAAACGGCGCCTGGAATTTTAATAATTTTTTTTTTTTTGTATGATCTTTAATTTAAAAAGACAAATTTTGAAATTAAGATATTAGGTACAGCTTGTACCTACCATAAAACCATTTTTTCAAATTTAGACATTTGACAATTTTCTCGTTATCGAAATTTTGTATAGAGATGCTTCCAAAAAGTTTAAAAATATTGCGTCTCAAAGCTTTGAAAAAAAAATATTTTTTTAATTTTTGGAAAAAAAGTAATTTTTTTTCTTCGATATCTCAAAAACGGCTCAGTATTTTATTTCGAAACCTAATTTCCATTCGTACAATAATAAAAACTTAAGGTTGGCGTACCAATTTTTTTTAATTTTATTTTCACTTACAAAATTATGTAATTGCAAGTTTTGCATGTGCAAAAAATTTAATTTTGATCAAAGTTTACTTTACGATGATAGAGAACACGAAAAAATATTTTTTTATCTAAGAAAATTGTTTTTTAAAAATCAATGTCTTGAAAAAGTTTGAGCGACTAATTTTTGAAAATATTTCCTAGAATCTTTATTTTTAAATACTTAAAATTGATATCCCAAATTTTTTTCTAGAACAATTTTAAAGAAATTTCTTATATTCAAAATTAGTTCAATAATAAAAGGTTTTTTAAACTTTGTTTGCATAAATTCGTACTTTTTATATTTATAATAACAAAATACAAAAAAAACTAAATTTTTATTTTAATGAATTAATAATTTCCAAATTTGATAAAAATTCGTAGCCAAACATTAAAAGAAATATTTGTTTGTTCAAAATTCGCAGGGCAAATATCTTATATTTTTACAAAATATATGGATAAGAACTATTTTTTATAAAAAAATGTTTATTTTTATTTTAAAAATTTTTCATGTGAGGTGCATCACTAATTTTTTAAAATTGACACCAAATTTCTTTTTTTTTTATTTTTCTAAAATTGCTTATAAGCATTTACAATGCATACAAAATATTTTTTCCAAAAAAGGTATCTGATTTTTTAAAAATATTGTCAATAATAATTTTATTCTATTTATTCTAACTTTTTTTAAATTAATTTAAGTTTTCTAAAATTATTTTTTTCTCGAAAAACTTATTTGATTTTTTTCACAATTGCTTAATGTGAATATTTATACATTTCTGAAATTGTTTATATACACATAAAAAGTATTAAAAATTTTCTATATTTTTGCAAACAAAGTTTATAGGTATGAATAAATTTTGAAAACTATTCTATACCTACGTACATACCTATATAAAATTTCTTTTTTTTTTTATTTTTAATTATACAGGGTGTCCCACAGTCACCGCCCCAAAAGAAAACCATGGATTCCTGAGGTCATTTTAAGTCGAAAAACTTAAGAGGCAATTTTCTCGTTTTCGTCCCGTTTTCGAGTTATAACGGTTTTTATGATTTTTCCCTTAACTGGCTTTATCTATGCCAAACTGCGTCCGATTCGTAAGATTTTTTTTATAACCAATCAAGAATTTATTACAGTTTTAGTTTGTCCAGAGACTTTTTTTTCTGCGGACAACCGTTTCTCCGCAATTTTGCATCAAACACAATTTTTTCGTTTTTTAAGTAGTTTTTTCACTTTGATATCATTTTATTCAAAAAAACACGTTAATGAGTATTAATTTTTTTCACTTATTATTAAAGCCCAGTTCATTTTCTTAAAAAAAAAATATTTTTTTTCCTTAAAAAAAATACTAAATGTAATTAACAAAAAATAAACAAACTGAGTGAATTTAAAAAAAAAAATAATTTTTAAATACAAAAGTAACTTTTTCTGAGCTATTGTGGTTAAGAAAAGGACAAATAGATAAAGTTGTCCCATTTCAGTGTATATTAATAATATTTCCAGATATTGTTGATAAGTGTAATCCATTGTTCGCAAATAATTGAAAAAAAAAATACAATTTGAATAACAAATCCAAAATGGTGTATCAAGTGAAAGAACACGACGCGGACACTAGATCACGCGAGAAAGACATTTACAACCTTCAAATCATAATGCAAATCTTTACAGTTTACATTAGTTAACGGTCACTAATTAACTTTATCTATTTGTCCTTTTCTTAACCACAATAGCTCAGAAAAAGTTAATTTTGTATTTAAAAATTATTTTTTTTTTTAATTCACTGTTTGTTTATTTTTTGTTAATTACATTTAGTATTCTTTTTTAAGGAAAAAAAATATTTTTTTTTTCAGAAAATAAACTGGGCTTTAATAATTAACGAAAAAAATTAATACTCATTAACGTGTTTTTTTGAAAAAAATGATATCAAAGTGAAAAAAACAACTTAAAAAACGAAAAAATTGGATTTGATGCAAAATTGCGGAGAAACGGTTGCCCGCAGAAAAAAAAGTTCTGAGACAAACTAAAACTGTAATAAATTCTTGATTGGTTATAAAAAAAATCTTACGAATCGGACGTAGTTTAGCAAAGATAATGCCAGTTAAGGGAAAAGAGAGCAAAAATCATAAAAACCGTTATTACTCGAAAACGGGACGAAAACGAGAAAATTACCTCATAAGTTTTTCGACTTAAAATGACCTCAGGAATCCATGGTTTTCGTTTGGGGCGGTGACTGTGGGACACCCTGTATAAATACCTATCAACGAATACAAATATTTTTTTTTTTGAATCAAAATTATTTTCTACCATACCATATTTTATATAGGTATGTACATATGAAAAAGCTATTTTCTTTAATAAAAATATAGGTTACGTACCTATTAGATTTTCTTAAAGGAATACTTTTGTACCTATATATGTACATAATTATATTAATTGCAAAGAAAACCAATTTCCACTACCACCCACTGCATCTAATGTAGGCAGTTAACCTAGTTGATTGCAATTATTATTTTTGTTCTTCAAAATTACACCAATTATTATACTATTGAATAACAAAGATAACAATAATTGCATTCAACATCGATAAGTTACCTAATATATTTAAAATAAAGTACCTATGTATGTAGGTATACCTACTAAAATTAAAAAAAGCCTAATCCTATCAAGAATCAAATGTCAAAATTATTCCTACTTAAATCTATTCAAATCAGCGGCGTAGATAGCTTTTCGCTATGGGGGGGATAGATTTAGTTCGCTCATTTTTTTTAAGTTTTATTAATTAAAAAAAAAAAACAAACAACAAGACTATATTCAATTCATTATGTATGGCATACAAAAATTATATTTTTTAAAGATAATACGCATTAATTTGAATATTAAAATGGGAATGACACTTTACTATTTTTTTATTGAATGGCATCACTAATCAAGTAAATTGAGAAGAAAAAAAGTTCCGTTATTTTCTCTTCTGGTGTTTAAAAATTAAAAACAGATTTGTATATATTGCAAAAGTATAACCGAACAATGCAAACCTCTCTGAAGCTTCATTCAGTTATGTGCTTCGAAATGACAAGCAACAATGCCGCGTGGTAAACATTTAAGCGATACGGAAAAAGTCAAAATTCAAGCTTTTCGGTTAACTGGCCTAAGCTTATTTATTTATTTCTGACTTAATCCAAGCGAACAAAATATATGAATAGCAAAACTAATAAATAACAATAATAATAATATAAATTCAAATAAACAATAAGATTATAATCTTAACATTAGAAATTAAAATAAAATAATTTATAAAAATCTATGCTACGGGTTGGAGGGTTAAGGTAAGGTAGTGTATAATTCTTTACGAAGGGATGATAGGCTTTTATTAAAGTCAAGGATATTATGTGCACTGTTGGCTAGGCGTAGCATTCTAGTTAGAGGGTTGAAATGACCATAGTTGGTGCGATGAGTAGGGAGGCGAAAGAAGGGGACCGATCTTAGGTTACGTGGGTTGATATTAATGGGAATCAATTCGAGGAGATTCGGTGAATCGATGGTACCAGTGATAAGTTGGTGGATAAAAAGTATATCCGCTATCTCGCGGCGCCTGACAAGGGTAGGCAGGCTAATCAAAAGAAGACGATTTTCGTAGGGGGGCAAGATAAGAGGGTCTGACCATTGTAATCTGCGTAAGGCAAAGCGGAGGAATCTTCGCTGCACTGATTCAATTCTGAGGGAATGAGTAATTTGATAGGGGGACCAAACCTGACTGAATAGGTCATACGAAAGTTATGTACAAGGTCTTAGTGACATAGGGATTAGAAAATTCTTTAGACCAGCGCTTGATAAAACCAAGGGATGAATTTGCTTTTGCAATAATTTGATTGATATGAGTGCGGAAATTAAGCTCTTTATCACATACAATCCCAAGGTCGCGAATTGAAGTAACGACAGGTATTAGAGCATTATGAAAGTGATAAGTTCTTGGGGAAGAGGGCAGACGTTTGCGAGAAAAAGTCATTGATTGACATTTATTTACATTTAGAGCTAGGAAATTTTTTTCACACCAAGTAAGAAAAGAATTTAAGTCTTCCTGAAGAGAAGAGGAATCAAATGGAGAAGAGATTACCTTCATAATTTTTATATCATCTGCATAAATAGTTAACTGAGAGTTGGTAATAATATAACTTACATCATTAATTGCAATTAAAAATAAAAGAGGACCAAGGTGACTGCCCTGAGGAACACCTGAAGTGGCAATGATGGGATTAGACACAGCACATCTGAAAACAACGTTATATAATCTGTTCTCTAAGTATGACTTAACCCATTTGATGAATGATGGTGGGAAACCTAGGGCTTTTAATTTGAAGTAGATTATTTGGTGGCTGATCTTATCAAATGCTTTACTAAAGTCGGTTGTAATAACGTCGACCTCGTACCCATTTTCCAAAGCACGGAGTGTTGTCGACATCGACACAAACTGAGTAAGGTTCGTCGTGGTAGACCTTCCTTTGAGGAAACCGTGCTGAAATGGGGAGACGATTGACTTACAATGAAAATAAAGAGCGTCGTACACGATGCTTTCAAACAGTTTAGGGATAGAGGAGAGCTTAGCTATCGGACGATAGTTAGAAATTTCATTTTTACAGCTTTTTTATGGATTGGAAAAATATATGAGCTTTTCCAAAGGGAGGGGAAGACTGCTTGTGAAAGCGAAAGACGAAAAAGCATGGTAAGGGGTAGGTAAAGTGTATTAGCACATTTTTTAAGAAAAATTGCTGGGATGCCATCAGGACCAGGGGAAAAGTCATCTTTCAAAGAAGTCATCTTCTTAGCGACATTCTGAGGACTTATGTCAATGGACTGGAGAGAGGTTTGCGAACTGAGATCGAGAAATCTGTGGTACTCAAAATCAGGAAGATTTTGACCGATGCTGTAAGATTCACAGAAGAAAGTAGCAAATAAGTTGGCAATCACTTGAGGGTCAGAAGATGTTGTGTTGCGGAAATTAAGTGTGGTGGGGAGGCCGTCGGATTTTTTCTTAACGTTAATAAATTGGTAGAATCGCTTAGGTTGGGATATAAGGCTAGATTGCATTTTGTCGAGATATTTATAGTAGAGTGCATCACAAAGAATAGAGAAGTTGGCTGATGCTTGTTGGTAATTAGCGTAATTTTCAGTGGTTTGTAACTTCAAATAAGTTTTCCACAATTTGTTCCTTATATTGCGAATAGTACGCAACTCCTTTGTATACCAAGGAGGTGAAGACACAAAACTTTTTTGAATTGTATAAGGAACACATTTAATAAGACAATCAAAGA
This sequence comes from Chrysotoxum bicinctum, assembly GCA_911387755.1. Classification (NCBI taxonomy): domain Eukaryota; kingdom Metazoa; phylum Arthropoda; class Insecta; order Diptera; family Syrphidae; genus Chrysotoxum; species Chrysotoxum bicinctum. Next base: position 108,656,969 of record OU426988.1, read on the forward strand.
TAGATGTAAGAAAGAGGGAAAGAGCAATGTCAATGGGGGTCTTAGTGTTGAGAAAGAGGCTGAAATTAATTTCGCTAAGGAGTAGGTTGAGTTGATTAAAATCGGCTTTACGAAAGTTGAAATGAGAGGAATTTTCAGATTCAATAATTGGGATACATAGATCGATAGAGAAAATAAGGGATAGAGGCGGGTGATAGAGGTCAAGGGTGGATAGAAGATGTGAGCTTTCGGAGACGATAGAGTTACATGGGTCGGAGGAGAAGATGAGGTCAAGTTGTCTTATTATTACGAATCCCACTTAGTTGGAAGAGGCCTGATTCAAGTAACCGATCAGTAAACATACATTCTTTTTCAGAAGTAGGATTAGAAGGAACAAAACAAGATTCATCCTCAGAGGGGATCCAGTGTAAGTCTGGCAAATTGAAATCACCGATAATTATAAAATTGTCACATGATGCTGATTTTTCAGGACTGGAAAGATGTTGCTGAAGTTTTGTCGTCACAAGGAACAAAGTGGAATTTCATTCCTCCTGCTTCACCCCACTTCGGAGGATTATGGGAAGCCGGCGTGAAGAGTGTCAAACACCACTTCAAAAGAGTTATTGGAAATGGGACACTAACGTTCGAGGAACTCACCACGCTTTTAACGCAAATTGAAGCGTGTTTAAATTCGAGGCCTCTCTGTCCCCTAACAGGAAATCCCGATGACTTTCATGCTTTGACTGCAGCACATTTTTTAATCGGAACAGAAATGTTCACGGTACCTGAGCCAGACCTTACGATCGGTAAAACAAGCTATTTGGATAGGTGGAAAGCAATCCAGTTCAGTCTGCAAACCTTTTGGCACCATTGGCAATCGAAATATTTAGCCCGTCTACAGCAACGCCCAAAATGGCTAAAGCCGCAACCGCAACCTAAAATTGGAGACCTAGTCTTAATTAAAGATGAACGACTTCCCCCGACAAAATGGAATCTAGGACGAATTCTGGAAACGTTTCCAGGGAAAGATGACATCATCAGAGTTGTGAAGCTAAAAACCCAACAAGGAGAGTTAAAACGACCGATAACGAAATTATGCCCGCTACCAACAAACGAAATGCTACATAATACAACTAATCAAACGTAAACACACACACACATACACACACACACACACACACACACACACACACATCACACATGCATCATGTTTTCATCAATACGAAGGCAAAATATTACTTTGACTCTCTCGCAATTCACATATGCATTGTTGCGATGCCACTTGAAAATGCTTGTTTCATATGACCACAACTTTATTTACTTATTTCACAAATAAAATTCAAATATATGATTAATAACATTTTCACATGAAAACATACGAGTACATACAACACTTGAAATCGCGAAATGCAGTAAAAAGTAAATATACACATTTAAATCCACATTTTTTAACACATACATTCATCAACAATATTAATTTCAATCTAATTTTCATCATTGGAATCGAATAGGGGCAGCAATGTCCTTTACTAATTTAGCTGAAAAAATTTACCTAAAATAGAAAAAAACAGATACAAATAAAAAATCGGTTATACTTTTGCAATACAAAAAAAAATCTGTTTTACATTACATTACATTACATTTTACACTACTCCGTAGAAAAATCTACGGCTTTAGACAATACAACAGAGAGAGACACACAGAAAGAAAGAACAACAGAAGAAATACATGTCAACAGCACACGGTTGGTATTTGAACGGTCCCCCATCCAAGTACTAACCGCGCGCAATGATGCTTGATTTCGCTGATCGATGGGAACTTTTTTTCTTCTCAATTTACTTGATTAGTGATGCCATTCAATGAAAAATAGTAGAGTGTCATTCCCATTTTAATTTTCTACAAAACACATTTTTTCAGGTGCGATTATACTTATGCAAGGCACTAAATCACAAAATAAAATCCAGTTTTCTGTTCTTTTTAGATAAAACACTCATAACCTCGTCTGCTATTATAGGTATTTCGCGATTAATAGCTAGAGCAGCCAAACCATTCAAACGATCCTGCAAATAAGTAAACATCCAAAGTTTATTACACTGTTATTAAAATAGACATATTTTTAATAATCTCACTTCGTTGGTCATGCTTCTTTGTATTGTTTTTATTCTCTTTACTGACTGGAGAAAGTTCTTTCGGCAGTTGACGTTGAAACCGGCAGTGTAGCTAATATATTTAATAAAATATATATAGCTGGGTAGAAGCTCTTTTTCTTGCACGTTTACCTTATCAATTGGTGAGAGACGTAAAAAAAAATTTCAGAGTGCGTTTCTTTAACTTATTTGGTTTATGACTGGTTATGCTGAACAATTATCGATCCCTTTGGGGGGGGGGATATATCCCCCTGATCCCCCCCCTATCTACGCCACTGATTCAAATAGGTATGTGTGTCCATACAAATAAAAAGCAACGTTGTATTCTGGTTAAATATACCGAAATTGAACAACGTTGCTTTGTTGCGTATGAAATAGACAAAATAAAACAAATATTCTTGACAAAAAATATAACAACAAAACACACAGAAGATCCCTCAAAAGAAATATGCTACAAAACAAATTTCTTTTTCTCATTCTCGTCTTTCTCATTGCCACGTGGCTAAAAAAATTTCCTCAATTACCACCCCACCCTAAATTAAAAGTCTCAACGAAATTTTTTCCTCCGACAGCGCCCTCGGTAGAGTGTATTCCATAATATTTTTTTCTGTTCCATGAGAGTACTATAGTTTTTATACACAAGGGTATATCCTCGTCTGCTTTCATAGTTTGAAACTGATTTTACAACAACGACGATGTTTCATCACTCTCACATCTGCTTTTCTTATTGAATTCATTGTGTTTGAGCCACAGGATTCTTCCAATTGTAGGCAACGCTAATTTAATTTTGACACCGAATTTAAAATTCTTTGCATATGGAATTGCTAGTTTATATTTGACAATAGAAAGCGGAAAGTGTTTTTTTTTATATTTCTCATAAATTATTTTGTAAATTCCAGTGCTTAAGCCTAGTACGCAGATCGAGACAAGACAAATTTTATCTCTACAATTTTAATCTCTACAAAACTTTTCCAAATCTCGCGCAAAAGTTTGAAGTTGGAGAGATGAAATCTAATTTAATGTGTTTTTTAGTGTATCTCTGGAACGGGTTGTCTTACAAAAGTCGTTCATACCTTTTTGGAATCTCCTCTTGATGCTTTCAAGAAAAGCATCAGCACCTTTTACATAATTTATCCCGCAAAATAATGCTTGTATCATTCTTTTTCCTAGCAAAATTTAGTGGAGACATTTTGAAGAGCAATTCACAATAGTATGAATTTTGCGCGCGAACTGCGTACTGCTTGGAAAAATATCCGAGACAAAATTTGTCCCAGGAAAAAAAATGTATGGGAGACAAAATTTTTCCCGATCTGCCTACTAGGCTTTAGTTTTCAAGTTAAATAGAATATAAGTATTCAGTATTGTGTAGAATAAGGTGTTTAATGTTTGAAATAAATGAAATCACGAAAAAGATGTATTTGGTTGTTTTATTTACAAAGGAAAGTGGTTTTCGATTGAGAAATTGTTCGGCCACGCAATTAATTAAGAAAAAGCTTTTATTTTGTGTTTTTTAATGAAATAATGATTTAAATTATTTTGTTAGTTAGTGATTGTGGTTTTTATTTACTACAAAATTATTCTATTTCGGCGATATAAGGTGTTCTTAAAGTGTTTTAAATAACATCGAACAAAGTTCGAAAAATAATTGTAAGAAACATGTCGCTGCCTTTGATGGATAACGTATCGTTTTGAAATGTCACTGGCAACTGCATAGAACATTTTTTACCCCCAACGCCCGAAAAGAAGTTTTACTTTAAAAATAACAAAAAAAAAACCGAAGATCTCATCGTTCTCATTGCCACGGGGCTAACAGCTGATACAATTTTCTCGCTCTATCCTTCATTACTATCATACTATCCCACCCTAAATCCAACGTCAATTTAGTTCTACCAGAGCACCACCTGTAAAACCGATTTCACAACATTTTTCTCTGTTCCATGAGACATGAGACTACTATAGATTTTATTGACACATGAAGTCGCGGCACCTGGCAGTCAGTGCGTGAACCTTCAACTGGAGATGTATTTTTTTTTCGATTTGACGTTCAATTTATTTCCCATAAGAAAAAAGCAAAAAAGGTTCGGAAAAACATTGCTTTACCTAATCAAATTTATATGAACCGGTATGCATTTTATGATTTTAAAAGAATAGTAATATGTGTTAATTTCTAATTAGTTTTTTTTTTTTGTAATTTGTCTTCAAAAATCGTAAACATATCGTATGTGAATGACAGATGAAACAATTTTTTTAAGAAGCAGTTTGTATGGTCTTCTTTGACTAGCCGTATTTTAGTCTCAAGGTAGAATATTTGTCCTTAAATCAATAATTATCTATTTAATTAAAAATAAAACAAACATAAGACCCCTGTGTGGCCTGCTGGCCAATTCTAAGTCAGCAATTTTACCAAGTGAAATTAAATTACTATGTAATGTAAGAAAAAAAATAACAAAACAAAAACACAATAAAGCTTACTAATACTACTTCTATTAATTTTTCTATTCAATTCGGTTGGTGTAGGTCGTTTAGTGTTTTTGAGTTTTGTGAAAATTTATATTTTTTCTTGTTAACAAATTTCTATGATAAAAACGGCAAATTAAAAAGCAGTTCTAAGAACCGTTTGGCTGTACGAGAAAGCCAACTGGAACGGTCTCAATGATTTCTTCGGGAATAGGACAAAATCTATCAAACCGAAAGAAAACTCCTGGTTTGATTCGAGCTGTAAAGAGGCTATCAAGGTAATAGAAGTAAGTTTCCGTTCTTTTAAAGCCAATCCCACTGAGTAAAACCAGAAGAAGTACAAACAAGCTAGAAAGACCTGTAACGTGATTATCCGACGAACAAAATTTTTACACGATCAAAAATTACGGCAAAAAATACTTTTATGTCCCAAAGGTAGTGAAAATTTTTGGTCATTTGTAAAAAACATACGAAACACTACGTCATCCTCAGTTCCAATGCTCGTCTTCAATGACATTCCTGTTGTAAGTTCGATAGATAAAGCCAATTTCCTTGCAGCACAGCTTGCTGTTAATTCGACGCTACCAGGGAGTGACATGAATCCTCCTGTACTTGAGAGCGTAAACGATTATATCTTCTTTCGCACTCGTGCACTTGCTAGAGTACTAAAAGATCTTGACATTCACAAATCCGCTGGCTATGCGGGCCTGCTATTGTTCTGAAGAGGTGTTCCTCAACGCTGGCAAAACCTCTGCGTAAGCTTTTCCATCTGTCCTACTCTTCGGGTCTCTTTCCGAGTAGATGGAAAACAGCATTTGTCCAGCCAGTCCCTAAAAAAGGCGAATCCTCCTCCCCCTCTAACTATCGTCGAATTGCACTTACTTCCCTTCTTTCCAAGGTCATGGAAACACTGATCAATTTTCAGCTTAAGAAATATCTTGAAGAACGAAAGCTCCTTAATGACCGGCAGTATGGCTTTCGTAGCAATAGGTCCAATGGTGATCTGATGGTATATCTCACCGAAGAGTCGAACAAATCTTTACATCGTTTTGGAGAAAGTAAGATTATTGCACTTGATATTTCAAAGGCATTTGAAAGAGTTTGGCATCAAGATCTCTTATCGAAAATGCGTGCATTTGGTATCGACGAATCTCTTCTTCGTTGGATTAGAAATTACCATTCGGACCGTGTTCTTCAAGTAGTATTGGACGGTTTCAAATCTGATATCCACAAAATAAACGCTGGTGTGCCACAGGGCTTCGTTTTGTCTCCGACACTCTTCCTTATATTCATAAATGATCTTTTCTCGGAAACGTCTAATCCACTTAATTGTTTCGCTGACGACAGTACCCTCAGCTTTTCATATTCGTTTTTAGATTCTCATGATGGCCTTCGGATGTGGACTTCCAACAGCAGCGTATGATAAGCTCATTAAATTCTGATCTTGACAGCATTGTCCAATGGGGAATCAAAAACCGTGTAGAATTTAGTGCTTCAAAAACTCAATGCTGTTTACTGTCGTTAAAGCGCAACCCTCCAATAATATCACTTTATATGAACGGCACTTGCATCGAGGAGACTGATCAGCTTTCAGTTCTAGGTATGTGCATCACAGACCATTTTTTGTGAAGTGATCACATATTTGACGTTGCCAAAAACGCTGCTAAGTGTTTAGGTTTTCTCCGCCGATGCAAGAAGTATTTTACCCTTTCTGATCTGGTTGTTATATATAAAGCCTTTATTCTTCCGAAGCTCGAGTATAATTCCCATATATGGGCAGGTGCTCCAAAAACCCACTTGAGTCTCTTGGACAGAATTCAAAAGGGAGCTATAAAAATGATAGGCGACCCTTGTCTAACTGAAACACTTGTATCTCTCGAGCACCGCCGCAGTGTTTAATGTCTATCATTATTTTACCGCTATTTCCATAAACAGTGCTCTAGTGAAATAGCCAGTTGCATTCCTCCCCTTAAACAATTCAACCGTAATACCCGTACTTCTAGGAATGCCCATCAGTTTACCCTTGAGCCCAACTTCGGACGTACTGTCAAATACAAAGATTCTTTTTTTAGTCGCACTACAAGAATGTGGAATGCTTTACCTGGTTCAGTATTTCCCACTCATTTCAATGTGCAGACATTCAAAACCAATGTGCATCGGTATCTCCTTTCTAATCCTATCCTAATTTCCTAATTGCTCGCACTGTGTATTTAGCATTATAAGGGTAGTCATAACCCCTTGAGTGCGCGTATAATATATAAAAAAAAAAAGCAGAAAAATGTAAGAAACTTTGTTTTTTTTTTTGTGACTTAATTCAAAAAATGCATGTGGATCTATTCTTTTGTAAAGTATTTGTTGTTGTTTTCTTGCGATTTCTTTTCATTTTTTAAATACAAATTACAGAGGATTAATTATGTTTTTGATATATTTTCCACCTGATTTAGAAATAAACACATTTTATTATTCTGTTAAGATCATAATATTGATACCCGTTGATATAAAATTAGTTAGTAAAATTTATGTTTTTCGAGCCCCTTTTTACTTTTTTTTTATAGGAAATACATTGAACGACAAATCTCAAAAAATTCTATCTCCATTTGACTTCCAGGTGGTGTGGAAAGCAACTTATTATGGCGATATTGTTCCGACAACAGCGCCTCTATTTTTCGAATAGCTGTAACACAAAATATTTTATACAGTGTATCTCTCTATTTAACTATCTATCTTTACTTTTTTTGAATTTCGCATTGTTCCTTCTCTCTTAGGGCCATTTGCTGATACGAAACTTAAATATTTATGTTCAACTTAAGCGCTTTATGTTCTACTTTTTCCTCTACGTAAACTGTCACATAAGAGTTTATGTGGAACATAAGTACTTATGTTCCGTATCAGCAAATGGGCCTTAGTCCGTTATTCTTAAGTTGGACTTTAAAAACAGTCGCTTGGGTTGTTGGCAGCCAAAAAATGAAACTCTGTAATAAATCGTTTTAATATTAAATTGTGTCTGGCATTTTATTTTTTTGTACTACAATTTGGTGCCCGACGTGATCGTCAGACAAAAATCACAGAAAAACGATCAATTACGATTAAGAAACACTAAAGACTTAATATGAGCTTAACCCACTCGCCGACACCTAAAAACAAAATTACAAGCCCCAAGAAAAATGATGGGTCTGATGATGAGGAGCAGGTGAATTGTAATGTCTTAAGTGCAGTCACAGACATCAAAAAAATTCTGGAAATCTCAACCAGATCTCTGGTTCCTACAAGTTGAGGCCAAGTTCCGGTCTAAAGGCATCAAGAGCGACAACACAAAGTTCGACGTCATAATAAGTTGCCTTGATTAAGACGTGGTGCTTCATGTATCTGATGTTGTTCATTCTCCACCAGAAAACGATAAGTATGAATATCTCAAATCGAACTTAATCAAGCGCCTATCTGACTCTAGAGAAAAACAACTTCATAAGCTCTTGACAGACCTGGAATTGGGGGACCAAAAACCAACTCAACTCCTACGTGAGATGCGCGAGCTGGCAGCCGAATCTGTAAAAAACCCATAAGCGTGCGTGGTCTGTAATCTATTTCCGGTAAGTCTGAACTAAACACTCTTTCAGAAATTGCAGACAGAATCATGGAAAATATTTCGAATGGATATGTAATGGCGACAAATCCAAATTCATCCCATCAAACGACTTCCCAGTTGGAACAAAAAATCGAGAAGCTTGAGATGATGTCCGATATCATGCAAGAAGCGGGAGCAACGTTCTCCAATAATTCCTCGAAGCCTCAACACTGACCTCGCTCACGTACACCTAAACGTCAACCAGTGTGTTTCTATCACAGGAAGTTTGGAAAAGAAACTCGTTGTTGCACACTGCATTGCTTTCATCATACAAAATCAGAAAACTAGCTGAGCTGTCGTCATTAAAACGGTTCTAAGAACCGTTTGGCTGTACGAGAAAGCCAACTGGAACGGTCTCAATGATTTCTTCGGGAATAGGACAAAATCTATCAAACCGAAAGAAAACTCCTGGTTTGATTCGAGCTGTAAAGAGGCTATCAAGGTAATAGAAGTAAGTTTCCGTTCTTTTAAAGCCAATCCCACTGAGTAAAACCAGAAGAAGTACAAACAAGCTAGAAAGACCTGTAACGTGATTATCCGACGAACAAAATTTTTACACGATCAAAAATTACGGCAAAAAATACTTTTATGTCCCAAAGGTAGTGAAAATTTTTGGTCATTTGTAAAAAACATACGAAACACTACGTCATCCTCAGTTCCAATGCTCGTCTTCAATGACATTCCTGTTGTAAGTTCGATAGATAAAGCCAATTTCCTTGCAGCACAGCTTGCTGTTAATTCGACGCTACCAGGGAGTGACATGAATCCTCCTGTACTTGAGAGCGTAAACGATTATATCTTCTTTCGCACTCGTGCACTTGCTAGAGTACTAAAAGATCTTGACATTCACAAATCCGCTGGCTATGCGGGCCTGCTATTGTTCTGAAGAGGTGTTCCTCAACGCTGGCAAAACCTCTGCGTAAGCTTTTCCATCTGTCCTACTCTTCGGGTCTCTTTCCGAGTAGATGGAAAACAGCATTTGTCCAGCCAGTCCCTAAAAAAGGCGAATCCTCCTCCCCCTCTAACTATCGTCGAATTGCACTTACTTCCCTTCTTTCCAAGGTCATGGAAACACTGATCAATTTTCAGCTTAAGAAATATCTTGAAGAACGAAAGCTCCTTAATGACCGGCAGTATGGCTTTCGTAGCAATAGGTCCAATGGTGATCTGATGGTATATCTCACCGAAGAGTCGAACAAATCTTTACATCGTTTTGGAGAAAGTAAGATTATTGCACTTGATATTTCAAAGGCATTTGAAAGAGTTTGGCATCAAGATCTCTTATCGAAAATGCGTGCATTTGGTATCGACGAATCTCTTCTTCGTTGGATTAGAAATTACCTTTCGGACCGTGTTCTTCAAGTAGTATTGGACGGTTTCAAATCTGATATCCACAAAATAAACGCTGGTGTGCCACAGGGCTCCGTTTTGTCTCCGACACTCTTCCTTATATTCATAAATGATCTTTTCTCGGAAACGTCTAATCCACTTAATTGTTTCGCTGACGACAGTACCCTCAGCTTTTCATATTCGTTTTTAGATTCTCATGATGGCCTTCGGATGTGGACTTCCAACAGCAGCGTATGATAAGCTCATTAAATTCTGATCTTGACAGCATTGTCCAATGGGGAATCAAAAACCGTGTAGAATTTAGTGCTTCAAAAACTCAATGCTGTTTACTGTCGTTAAAGCGCAACCCTCCAATAATATCACTTTATATGAACGGCACTTGCATCGAGGAGACTGATCAGCTTTCAGTTCTAGGTATGTGCATCACAGACCATTTTTTGTGAAGTGATCACATATTTGACGTTGCCAAAAACGCTGCTAAGTGTTTAGGTTTTCTCCGCCGATGCAAGAAGTATTTTACCCTTTCTGATCTGGTTGTTATATATAAAGCCTTTATTCTTCCGAAGCTCGAGTATAATTCCCATATATGGGCAGGTGCTCCAAAAACCCACTTGAGTCTCTTGGACAGAATTCAAAAGGGAGCTATAAAAATGATAGGCGACCCTTGTCTAACTGAAACACTTGTATCTCTCGAGCACCGCCGCAGTGTTTAATGTCTATCATTATTTTACCGCTATTTCCATAAACAGTGCTCTAGTGAAATAGCCAGTTGCATTCCTCCCCTTAAACAATTCAACCGTAATACCCGTACTTCTAGGAATGCCCATCAGTTTACCCTTGAGCCCAACTTCGGACGTACTGTCAAATACAAAGATTCTTTTTTTAGTCGCACTACAAGAATGTGGAATGCTTTACCTGGTTCAGTATTTCCCACTCATTTCAATGTGCAGACATTCAAAACCAATGTGCATCGGTATCTCCTTTCTAATCCTATCCTAATTTCCTAATTGCTCGCACTGTGTATTTAGCATTATAAGGGTAGTCATAACCCCTTGAGTGCGCGTATAATATATAAAAAAAAAAAGCAGAAAAATGTAAGAAACTTTGTTTTTTTTTTTGTGACTTAATTCAAAAAATGCATGTGGATCTATTCTTTTGTAAAGTATTTGTTGTTGTTTTCTTGCGATTTCTTTTCATTTTTTAAATACAAATTACAGAGGATTAATTATGTTTTTGATATATTTTCCACCTGATTTAGAAATAAACACATTTTATTATTCTGTTAAGATCATAATATTGATACCCGTTGATATAAAATTAGTTAGTAAAATTTATGTTTTTCGAGCCCCTTTTTACTTTTTTTTTATAGGAAATACATTGAACGACAAATCTCAAAAAATTCTATCTCCATTTGACTTCCAGGTGGTGTGGAAAGCAACTTATTATGGCGATATTGTTCCGACAACAGCGCCTCTATTTTTCGAATAGCTGTAACACAAAATATTTTATACAGTGTATCTCTCTATTTAACTATCTATCTTTACTTTTTTTGAATTTCGCATTGTTCCTTCTCTCTTAGGGCCATTTGCTGATACGAAACTTAAATATTTATGTTCAACTTAAGCGCTTTATGTTCTACTTTTTCCTCTACGTAAACTGTCACATAAGAGTTTATGTGGAACATAAGTACTTATGTTCCGTATCAGCAAATGGGCCTTAGTCCGTTATTCTTAAGTTGGACTTTAAAAACAGTCGCTTGGGTTGTTGGCAGCCAAAAAATGAAACTCTGTAATAAATCGTTTTAATATTAAATTGTGTCTGGCATTTTATTTTTTTGTACTACAATTTGGTGCCCGACGTGATCGTCAGACAAAAATCACAGAAAAACGATCAATTACGATTAAGAAACACTAAAGACTTAATATGAGCTTAACCCACTCGCCGACACCTAAAAACAAAATTACAAGCCCCAAGAAAAATGATGGGTCTGATGATGAGGAGCAGGTGAATTGTAATGTCTTAAGTGCAGTCACAGACATCAAAAAAATTCTGGAAATCTCAACCAGATCTCTGGTTCCTACAAGTTGAGGCCAAGTTCCGGTCTAAAGGCATCAAGAGCGACAACACAAAGTTCGACGTCATAATAAGTTGCCTTGATTAAGACGTGGTGCTTCATGTATCTGATGTTGTTCATTCTCCACCAGAAAACGATAAGTATGAATATCTCAAATCGAACTTAATCAAGCGCCTATCTGACTCTAGAGAAAAACAACTTCATAAGCTCTTGACAGACCTGGAATTGGGGGACCAAAAACCAACTCAACTCCTACGTGAGATGCGCGAGCTGGCAGCCGAATCTGTAAAAAACCCATAAGCGTGCGTGGTCTGTAATCTATTTCCGGTAAGTCTGAACTAAACACTCTTTCAGAAATTGCAGACAGAATCATGGAAAATATTTCGAATGGATATGTAATGGCGACAAATCCAAATTCATCCCATCAAACGACTTCCCAGTTGGAACAAAAAATCGAGAAGCTTGAGATGATGTCCGATATCATGCAAGAAGCGGGAGCAACGTTCTCCAATAATTCCTCGAAGCCTCAACACTGACCTCGCTCACGTACACCTAAACGTCAACCAGTGTGTTTCTATCACAGGAAGTTTGGAAAAGAAACTCGTTGTTGCACACTGCATTGCTTTCATCATACAAAATCAGAAAACTAGCTGAGCTGTCGTCATTAAAACCCGCGGGCGACAGCACCATCAAACCATTTATCTCAGCGGGCAACAACATCAACACTTCCGTCCAAGAGGTACGACTGCATGTTCATGACAAGAAAACGCATGTTAAATACCTCATCGACTCAGGCTCAGTCATATCAGTTCTTCCTCGCACGTTTATGTCTGGAAAATCTGTTCTAAGTGACTTCAAATTGTATGCTGCCAACAACACTGCGATCAACACCTAGTTTTAAAATCATATTAGTCGATTTGGGACTTCGACGAGAATTTAGATTTCTGGTTGCAGACGTCACAACGCCCATCATCGGAGTTTTTGGTACAGTTTGAACTCATTGTGGATCTTAAAAACCGAAGAATCTACGATTCACTTACCACTATGGTCAGCATAGGACTTATGCAGCAAACAAACACCTTTAGCATCTCAACAATCGACACCCAAAAAGATTTCGATATCATCCTAAGTCAATTCATTAGCATTACCAAACCTGACGCTTTCCCAGTTAAATCATCTGACAACAACCGTGTATACCACTACCTAATCAGTACTGGGCATCCCATAGCTGAACGCCCCCGGAAACTTTCCAGCGAGAAACTTCAGGCCGCAAAAACAGAAATTGAATTCCTCTTTCAACAAGGAATTATTCGCCCTTCCAGCAGCCAATGGGCTAGTCCAATTCATTTGGTGAAGAAAAAAAAGTAGTGACTGGAGACTCTGTTTTGATTTCAGGAAGCTAAACTCTCAAACTGTGCCGGATCGTTATCCACCACCATTTATTCAAGACATTTTTGAGAAGCCCCATGGTAAAACCATCTTTTCAACATTGGACCTGGCACGAGCCTATCACCAGATTCCGATGTCTCCAGAGGACATACAAAAAACGGCCATAACAACTCAGTTTGGGCTCTATGAGTATGTTTTCATGCCATTCGTCTTAAAAAATGCATCGCAAATGTTTCAACGCCTCATAGATTCCATATTTCGCGGAATGGATTATGTTTTCTGTTGCATCGATAGCATTCTGAAATGCTGTTTGGGCAAAGCAAATATAAACTTCCTTGGCTACAGCATAAGCAGATATGGTTATGAACCTCCCAAAGACCGTATCGAACTAATAATTGATTTCCACGCCCTGAAACTGTTCAAGATCTTCGACGTTTCCTGGGAATGCTTAATTACGAGTATTATCGCCGTTGCATTCCACAAGCAGCCCAACAACAAGTACCGCTCAACCAGTACCTACAAAAATCTATCAAGAATGACACGAGGAAAATCCTATAGCTTGCGACAGACGATGACATCAGTCTATATTACGACATCTCAACTGGATTCATCCGTCCGTTCATTCCAGCTTTTCTTAGACGAACAGCTTTCAACGTGGTTCACGGCTTAGCACACACCATTGGCCGAACAACTTGCAGACAACTTCGAGAAAAATATATTTGGCCAAATATTCGAAAGAATGCTCTTGAATGGTCGAGAGATTGTGTCCCATGCCAACGCGCGACAATTCAGAGATACAACAAGCTAATTCCAAAGAACATATGTAGATGTTCCGTACAAAAGATTTGATCACCTACATCTGGATATAATCCACATGCCAGAGGTAAAAGGTTTTAAATATTGCTTAACAATCATAGATCGTTTTTCGAGGTTTCCAATGGCAATTCCATTGAAAGACATTGCTGCCGATACAGTAATATCAGCTTTCTTCAATAACTGGGTTTGTTTATTTGAAACATTTATGAAAATTACAACGGACCAAGGTTCACAATTTGAAAGCGCTCTATTTGCTGCAATGGCAAACACTATCAACGCCAAACGATCCGAACAACTGCGTATCATCCGGCCGCAAACGGGATGGTTGAACGTGTGCACAACACTCAAGGCTGCATTAATGTGCAACCCAGCTATTTCATGGAGCAACCTGCTACCATCAGTGCTACTAGGCCATCGTACAGCATTCAAAGAAGACATCGGTGCTTCACCAGCAGAAATGGTATTTGGAACTCCACTTCGCATTCCTGGAGATTTTTTCATCTGCACATATGAACCTGCTGATCCAGAACTATTACTAGAAAAACATAGAGAATATATGAGAGCAATTCGACCAGGTCTTATAAAACATCATACGAAACCAAAAATGTTTTTGCTCAAGAACATCGACGATTGCGTCATGACGAAGTAAAACTTCCACTCAGAGCACCATATTCCGCTCCATACTTGGTTAAGGAGCGTATCGACAACCGAAGATTTTTAATATCCATCGACGGAAACGATAAAAGAATATCTGTTGAAAGATTGAAACCAGCATTCATCTCACATTTGGATACAGATACTTTACATCAACAACAACCAGCTGATTCAAGAACCAATAGCAACAAAAAAGTAACTTATGGTTCAGTACATTTATTGAAATTTCTGGAGGGGGAGTAACTGTGGTGACATTGTTCCGACAGCAACGCCTCTATTTTTCGAATAGCTGTAACACAAAGTATTGTATACAAGGCGTTTTTCTTTTTTAGCCCCGAGCAGGGCAGAGAGGGGGCCTGTGCGCTTAGAGCTCGCTCCGAACCGAGCGTGACCTGAATGCTCTGAGCTATTTAAGAAACACATCTAAGCACTGAATTGTCATTGTATCATTTTTCAAATAAACTGTCAAAATTCTCAGCTTTGTTTGTGAAATTTGTGTTTTCATATTCTTGAAAACTTGTTTTAATTAATTTCTGATTAATGAAAATGGAAAAAGCAATTATTTTAAGGGAAGCATTCAATCTGTTTTTTTGATTTTGATGATGAGGAAAACTTTGAGTCAATCTCGCGAAGAATCCAAGAAAAAACGAAAATTATGCCGAATTGTACCCCGATTCAGCGACAGAACTTTTAAGCAACATGTTTGTGTGAACCCATACATTTTTAATCTTTTTAAAGATTCTATCAAGAACACATCATCTGTTTCGTCCACTTTACCCCTTCGAAAATAAAATATACTCTGCTCATAATTATGTTTATTTTTCCTTACCTTCACTGGGAGAGCAACCAGCTTCGCCCGCCATTTCCATTGTTTTGATTTTTTATTTCTTTTTTTCTTTTACTGTCATCCTTTCCAAAAAATTTAATGTAGTTAGCCGCGCTCAGCTTTTTGCTCGGTCTGCTCGGTCTGCTCGGTCATTAATTATCGAGCCCATCGAGCGAGTCCCGTTCGAGCTCTGAGCTAAAAAAGAAATGCAAGTTAAGCACTTAGGGCGCTCTGGCTCTATTTATATACAAGGATAATACGTCAATGTCTATAACTATCGGATATGTTGATTATCTTAATATATCTTTGATATAAAGTATCTTTGTGATTGGAACTCTTGTTTGAATTTGCAACAATTTAAATTTAAACAATTTAATTCGCGTACAGTTCTTATTCCCTTTTTATTTACCTCTCTATAGTCTTTTTAAAAGTGTTGCTAAGCTTGGAGTAGGTTAAATTGAGAAATTGCTGATATTAATTTGTATGGCATTTAGGCCCAGATTGTGGTTGTCGATTATCAATCGAATTGAAACATTTCCATTTCATCGATTGGTTGTCGTGTTTTGTCACGGTAAAATTTACCGTGGTCCCCAAATGTTAAAGTTATGTCGATTTCCTTTACACATGAGAAATCAATTTCTGTGTGAAGATTTCGATCTCTCGACAGATTTCACGTTCCTTTACACCAAAAAAATCGATTTTTTTCTGACAGAGATCAAATCCCTCGAATCCGTATTTGAAGAGGGATTTACATGCATACGAAATACGCACACCAAAAGAAATAAAATGCACGACTGGATCGCACGAACTTGATCTTATGTAAAAGTACTTTGGAGTTTAAGATATATTTTATAAATATAAAACATGGATTAAATGAGATAATAATGTTCAAATGCATAAAATTGCCGTCTGGTTTCGGGAAATGTATGAATTTATGCAAATAAACCTTAAAAAATCGTTTTATTATTAAATAATTTTTTTATATAAGAAATTTCTCTAAAATTTTTCAAAAAAAAAATGCGGGATGCGAATTTTAAGTATTTAATAATATTGGTTTTAGGAAATAATTTCAAAAAATAATCGTTCATAGGTTTTGATGATATTGATTTACAAATTTTTTTTTTTTTAAACCCAATAAATATTTTTTCGAATATTTTTATATACAATATTATTTTAAACTTAAGGGGACTCCTGCTAAAAATTTGGGGTTAAAATCCTTAGAGCCGTTAATGAGAAAGTCGAAAATCAAAAAAAACGGGTCTATGGCAGGTACCCCTAATAACATTTTGCCCCAAAATTTTTTTTGACCAAAATGTAGTCCATGTCCATAATATCACACTTATTTTTTTTTTGTATCAAAATCGTTAGAGCCGTTTTCGAGATAAATAAGATTTTGCATTACGGGTGTATGGGGGGTACCCTTAGTTTTGGAGCTAAAAAAAAAATTTCAATTTCTCCTCTAGGGAATCACCGAAGACCCTTAACTACCGAGATTGAAAGAAATAGGTCCAGGGGCTTAGGCTGTAGTGAGAGGTACAGACATACAGACACACTGAAACATGTTTTTTGTGTACTAAATTTTCCTTATAATTGTTATAAAAAAAATTGATATACAAATTGTTATTATTTAACCAAATACATTTTTAAACGTAATTTAAAAATTTAATCGTGCATCGGTTTTCAAGATATTGAATTTTCAAAAAAAAAAATTGTATTATTTTTTTAAAAATCCAAAAACTATTTTTTCAAAAATTTTTTTAGTTTATATTTTTCCAAATGCAAAGCAGCTCCTGCATAAAAATTTTGATTAAAATCGTTAGAGACGTTGGTAAGAAATTCGAAAATCAAAAAAACCGTTCTATGACCGTCCTAATAACATTTCCCCCCAAATTTTTTTTTTCACCAAAATATAGTCCATGTCCATAATATCACACTTAATTTTTGTATCCAAATCGTTAGAGCCGTTTTCGAGATAAATAAGATTTTGCATTACGGGTGTATGGGGGGTACCCTTAGTTTTGGAGCTAAAAAAAAAATTTCAATTTCTCCTCTAGGGAATCACTGAAGACTCTTAACTACCGAGATTGAAAGAAATAGGTCCAGTGGTTTAGGCTGTAGTGAGAGGTACAGACATACAGACACACTGAAACATGTTTTTTGTGTACTAAATTTTCCTTAAAATTTTTATAAAAAAAATTGATAGGCAAATTGTTAGTATTTAATAAAATACATTTTAAAACGTAATTTAAAAATTTAATCGTGTATCGGTTTTCAAGATATTGAATTTTCAAAAAAAAAAATTATATTATTTTTTTTTTAAAATCCAAAAACTACTTTTTCCAAAAAATTTTTAGTTTATACTAAATGCAAAGCAGCTCCTGCATAAAAATTTTGGTTAAAATCGTTAGAGCCGTTGGTGAGAAATTCGAAAATCTAAAAAACCGTTCTATGACAGGTACCCCTAATAACATTTCCCCCCAAATTTTTTTTTGACCAAAATATAGTCCATGTCCATTATATCACACTGAATTTTTTTTATCAAAATCGTTAGAGCCGTTTTCGAGATAAATAAGATTTTGCATTACGGGTGTATGGGGGGTACCCTTAGTTTTGGAGCTAAAAAAAAAAAGTTCAATTTCTCCTCTAGGGAATCACCGAAGACCCTTAAGTACCGAGTTTGAAGAAAATAACTCCAGTAGTTTAGGCTGTAGTTCGAGGTACAGACATACAGACATACAGACATACAGACAGACAGACGGAATTGTCGGACCCACTTTTTTCGTCTTCGCTATCATCGTAATGTCGACTTTGATCAAAATCTCGAGTTCGATTTTTTTTCCAAATGCAGAACTTGCCCTATAGTAGCTACGAGCCCAAACTCATAATAGTTGGTCTACCGAGGATAGAATGCAAATATGTGTTCATTCTTAACCTATTTCGAAACAAAAACTATTTTATGATATACATATCAAGTCCTATTCATTTTAAATAAGAAAAGTGGACAAGAAAAGATAGTGGCTTAATAAAATATTGATATGGAGTCTCTTTACAAAACTAAATAACGATTTATACACATTTCTTAGATGCAAAATAGTTGGTCTATGATTCTTTATGTTGATTTTACCACATTGTTAAGCGACCTTTGGCCTTAATCACTGATTCTATAATGCACCTTGGAATAGTGTCAACTAATTGTTGACACTCTTCGGCACCAAAAGATTCCCAATTATTTGTAATTGTGGATCTTAAATCTTGAAGAGTCCGACGCGGTTCCTTTCGCAATTTTTGCTTCATCGTGTGCCAAACAGTTTCGATTGGTGAAAGATTAGGGCTGCTGGAAGTCCATTCCAATAAAGAATTGCTTCAGCAGTTAACCATACCATTGTTGACCTAGCTGTATGACAAGAAGCACCATTCTGTTGGAAAATATACTCCACATTGCTATATTGAAGACGTAGTATTGACGGTTCCAAAATGTTGCGGTACTTGACAGCATTAGCTATCCCGATTACAAAATGCAAATTACTCATACCACATCCCGACATGCACCTCCATACCATTAGAGATACTGGGAGCTTTACGGTTTGTTTAAGGCAGTCCTTGTGAGTTGTGAAAAGCTTCTTTAGCATTTTTTATCACTGGTCCTCGTTCATCACCAACACAAACTTCCAATCTGTACTGATCACTCCAATTAACGGACGGCCATTGACTAAAAGTCCAAATTTTTAAGTTGTTTGGCCCACTCAATGCGCCTTTTCCTTTGCTTCGGTGTCAGTAGTGATATTTCTTTTGCCTGCGTTTTTAATGATTTAAGTTGTCGTAATTTATGCAAAACTTAAATATTTTAAAATAAACCTTATAAAATTTGTATCCAATTTTTTTCATCATCTGCTTACAACTGTCCACCGAAACACTTTTTTGAATTTGTTCTCTCCACTGAACCGTTATTGAAGCAGATAAATATCGTCGATTTTCTTTAAAAATTTGGCAATCGCGAGGTTTTGCTGTTAGTGGATGTCCCATTCTGTTGCATATATCCACATTTCCAGAATTTTTAAACTTTGTTATTATGTTCTGCACTGACGAGGGCGGTAAATTTAAATTTTCAGGGATTTCGTAGCTAGACAATCCGGTTTCAAACGCTTTAATCATTGATTCCCTTAGGTCTCCTGATAATGCAACGCCACGCGCCAGGATTAACATGAAACTCTAGCTAGCTTGTATAAAATCATACAATAATCATTAATAAAACCAGTGCTTGTCATTTTTTTAATAACGGTTAACTGAAACTATATTTAAATAGTCTTAGATCAACTATTTTGCACCCAAAAAAGAGTAGACCAACTTTTATCCTCTTATCTTTGTCTGAGATGAAAGGAATATTGTTGCTATTTGCTCTCTCAAATTTTGTTTTGTTAGGTCTAATTTACTCTCAGTGAAACTACTTTATTAAATTGACAACATTTTTTAAATGAACAAAAGCTGACTGCCACTAAATTTAGGATATATGAAGAATTAATGTGTTATTAAATGAATAGACCAACTATTTTGAGTTTGGGTCGTATATCGCAAGTAAAAATTTGACAAGGGATCGAAATCCCTAGTGAGTAAAGGAAATCGACATTAATTATGGGTTGATTTTGTTTTTTTTTTTCGGAGGGATCGCAACAGATTTTTTTTGTTTCTGAACACTTATTTAAATAACTTGAAAATTGTTATTTATGGCTGTATGCGTTCATCGTATTCGCCGCTCCTAATGCCGGGTATACATTGTTCAAATGCATGACAAGCATATGCAAGTGTATTGGTAATTTGGGGTTGAAATTGCATATACACATATCAAGCATGAGTCTTCAATCTTTTATTTTTACATCGACGGTGTGGTGAGAGGACGTTGCGCTTTGTGAGTTTTTTTCGGCAAAATTGTGATTTTACGAATTTCTTTGGATTTTTTTCAATTTTATGCGAGTAATTTGTTTTATATTGTCTGTACATTTCATCATACAATTTTTTTTTACTGTTTTAATATTTAAATATGTCCTTATGTTGTGCTGTGTTCTCATCTCTTCAACGTACTATACGCAAATGAACCAATAAATGCATGATCAATCATCAATCTTGCATATACACTACTTCAATGCAGGACGCTAGATTGAAAGAAAATCAAAAGATTTTGATTTTGCTTCAATCCAACATCCAATCTATACGTGTGACTTTTTTACTAATACACTTGCACATGCTTCTCATGTATTTGAACAATGTATATCCGGCATAAAAGTAACAACAATTGGCGAATTATATGATGACTATGCCATGGCCGCGTTCGCCTACGTATCCAAGGGTATTCGGATTTGTTTGTGGTTTGTGGGATCGAAATCCCTAAAATCTCTAGTGTGTAAAGGAAATCGACATAAACTATCCAAGGGGAATTTTGAAGAACAGCTGACATTTTAGCTGATCTATTTTCTTTTGTGTCGAGTACAGGGTTGGCCGAACTGTAACTTTTTAACATTTGTTACCTTTAGTACTAATTTAGAAAAGTAAAGTTTGTGAGTAGTTGTGCTTGTTCCATTAAAGATCTCATTAGGATCCTACTTTTATTCTTTGAACTTCATATTTTTCTTGATAAAAAGAGGTATTAAACTCAAATTTGTTAGGGTTTTCATAGAAGTATGAAATGACCTTAAGTCTTAACCATGACTTGTTATGGGATTATATGGACATATTTAGAGCTGAGTTTTCACAAAAGGATTCTTATAAGACTATAAGCTTATATAAACTTATTGCAAGAAAAGAAAATAGTTTAGCTATAAGATTTAAGTAGGTTTAAACTGCAAAAGTGTTTATCTTTTAAAATAAAAATGTTATGAAACCCATTTCAGTTTCATAACAACATATTAATACTTAGGTAGAGCAATGAGACATAAAAGAGTTGTATGGGAGTTTTTTTTAGATTTCAAGAGTTTAGCTCTGGAGAATATGTTAGTTAAGCTTATTCATTTTTAATAAGCGAAGTGAAAATGGCTGGTCGAAAGCTACATAATTATTGGGCTGAAGGTGGATTTACTCCAATTAAAATGGAAAATGATAGTACTGGATTATGCCAAAGAAAATTGTTTGTGTCCAAAAATAAACTTCCCATCTATCATGTATAATTCCTACAATTAACATTTTCACTTTTTTTACAAACCTTCATAAGATCATAAATTTGCAAAATTGTTTGGTTTCCATTATCCAATTTCTTTTATGAATTAACTACGTATGTAGCAGACTTAACAAATTGTAGCAAATTAGGCATGTAGTTGATTCAGCCAACCCTGGTCGAGTTACGTCGTTTTTTTACTTTGACAGTAAATGTTAGCCCTCTCTCCAGCAAAGATGGCGGAGAGTAGCTGAATCATGACGTGACCGAAAACCGCTGCCGCTGATTGGCCGAAAGCATTGGGCAGTTCTCAAGAGAATAGTTCGTCTAGGAGGACACTTCGAATTTGGCTGTTGTAAAAGTTTTGAGATATTAAAGAAATAATATTTGATGAAAAATAATTATATTTGACTCAATATCTGCATAGTTTATTTTAGCTGGTTTGGTTTTTCGTGTTTGTTTTTTGTAATTTTGAGTGAATTTAAGTTGTTGTTGCACCATTTGATGGCTTACGAAAAATATCTGTTTTGTATATATGTATGTCAATACTGTTAAAAGGCCAGCTTAACGAAACCCAGGTTGGTTATAGCATATATGCATGTAATGATGTTGTTTATCTGTTCTAAACACAATAGCACTTCCTTAAATACAAACTTCAATTTCATGTCTTTTAAACTCGCAGTCCATAAACTCATCATTCGTACATGCTTTATTTATCGCAGCCCAATATTGAATAGTAACTCGACTTAAAACGAATTCGACGCGCTATCCGACTAATTCAAGGAATTGTTTCTCATTTTCTGCACAGTGAAATCGTTATTACGAGCGATTTTAATGTACGCAATTCTTCGTGGCTGCTCTATTCTGGTCAGACAACACCCTAAGGAAGGCATGTACAAAATATTTCTGAGTTGAACAGCTTGACTCAGATCGTTCACAAGCCTGACTTTGAAGGTCAATCCGCCAACACTATAGACTTGTGTCTTACTTATAACACTGACAAATAGACTATAAATATTTTATCCCCAGTAGGCACACCCGACCGTTGTGTCATATCTGTAGAAATAATTCTACAAAATGAAAAAATTGACATATGCTTGATTACCGAAACTAATTTAAAAAAAGAGGCTGGGTGCGACCCACACTGATAACTTCCCATTTGTGGTCTTGAAAACTTTATATTTAGTTTTTTTTCAAATAACCAAATTTTCAGCGAAACAAACTTTAGCTGTAAAATTCAAATAAACATTATTTTAAAATTGAAAAGCATTTTAATTATTTAAAGAGATTTGAAATTGAGATTGTTGATGTTGATCGTGAGCAACAAAAAATTTTGTTAGATGTCACTTAGTTTAACCAAAATTGTCTCTTAGCACACTATGATTCAACTAGAACTTTATTCTTTTTTTTTCGTTTCTGAACAATTTTAGAAATGTCGCTTAGTAAACATTTTTACGGTAAGGTATCGATGTATAAAACAACATACTTTAGAAGGCACTATCGGTGTTCATTCCCATGAAATTCGACTTGAAATACAATTTTAACTAGTTTTCACTAGAATTTTTAATAATTTTTATATTTAAAAAGAAACTATTAATTCAATATTTGTCAACATTTTACCAGTTGTACAAAATTATACTATGTATAAAATAAACTAAATTAGAAGTCAATATCACAACTAGTTCTCGAGAAATTTGAGTCGAAAAACAATTTTTACCAATTTTCAATAGAATTTTATATAGTTTTTTATTTTTTGTAAAAAAACTGTAAATTGATTTTTTTTGAAATTTTCACCAGTTGTCAAACACATTATTTTTCGTAAAATAAAATTATTTTGAGTTTCAAATTGTTTTCCGTTCTTAGAATATCTGGGTTATGAAATTTTTTTTTTCAGTTTTTTTTATTTAAATAAAATGCACGACTGGATCGCACGAACTTGCTCTTATGTAAAAGTACTTTGGAATTTAAGATACATTTTATAAATATAAAACATGAATTTAAAATGAAATTGATTTCTAGAAAAGTATGAATTTATGCAAACAAACTTTAAAAAATCGTTTTATTATAAAATAAATTTTTTATATAAGAAATTTTCTTTAAAATTTTTCAAAAAAAAAATGTGGGATGCAAATTTTAAGTATTTAATAATATTGGTTTTAGGAAATAATTTCAAAAAATAATCGTTCATAGGTTTTGAAGATATTGATTTTTCAAAAAAAAAAATTTTTACGAAAAAACCCAACAAACAATTTTTCGAATATTTTTATATACAATATTATTTTAAACTTAGGGGGACTCCTGCTGAAAATTTTTGGTTAAAATCGTTAGAGCCGTTAATGAGAAAGTCGAAAATCAAAAAAACGGTTCTATGACAGGTACCGTTAATAACATTTTGCCCCAAATTTTTTTTTTATCAAAATGTAGTCCATGTCCATAATATCACACCTAATTTTTTTTATCAAAATCGTTAGAGCCGTTTTCGAGATAAATAAGATTTTGCATTACGGGTGTATGGGGGGTACCGTTAGTTTTAGAGCTAAAAAAAAAATTTCAATTTCCCCTCTAGGGAATCACCGAAGACCCATAACTACCGAGTTTGAAGAAAATAGGTCCAGTGGCTTAGGCTCTAGATCGAGGTACAGACATACAGACAGACAGACAGACAGACAGACAGACAGACAGACGGAATTGTCGGACCCACTTTTTTCGTCTTCGCTATCATCGTAATGTCAACTTTGATCAAAATCTCGAGTTCGATTTTTTTTCCAAATGCAGAACTTGCCCTATAGTACCTATATCGCAA
This sequence comes from Chrysotoxum bicinctum, assembly GCA_911387755.1. Classification (NCBI taxonomy): domain Eukaryota; kingdom Metazoa; phylum Arthropoda; class Insecta; order Diptera; family Syrphidae; genus Chrysotoxum; species Chrysotoxum bicinctum. The sequence continues at coordinate 108,681,228 of OU426988.1, forward strand.
GTAAAAAATAACGGTATGTTAATTTTTTTCCAAATTCATACCAAATCTGTGTGACCTTATAATGAGTACATTAAATTTTATTTGAAATCAATAGCATTATTTTTTCGTGAGATATTTGAAACTAACCAAAATTTTTACTTTTTTTTTAAACCGTTATAGTGAAAAAACTGCTCACTAAATTTTAATAAACGCCCTTTCAGCCTCTTTCGAAGTTATTACCTATTAAACAAAATTTATTTGAAGTCGATATCTTTACGCGTTCTTGAGATATCGACGACGAAAAATGGTACCAGAACGTACGGACGTACGAACGTACGAACGTACGAACGTACGAACGTACGTACACACACACACATAGACATCTCTCTAAAAATGATTGATATAGCCTCTAGGGACCTTGAAACGTCGAGAAATGTCAAAAATTCCAATTTGACAAATCGGACCGATTACAATAACTCCCTATGGGAAGTTAAAAAAGAGGCTGGGTGCGACCCACACTGATAACTTCCCATTTGTGGTCTTGAAAACTTTATATTTAGTTTTTTTTTCAAATAACCAAATTTTCAGCGAAACAAACTTTAGCTGTAAAATTCAAATAAACATTATTTTGAAATTGAAAAGCATTTTAATTATTTAAAGAGATTTGAAATTGAGATTGTTGATGTTGATCGTGAGCAACAAAAAATTTTGTTAGATGTCACTTAGTTTAACCAAAATTGTCTCTTAGCACACTATGATTCAACTAGAACTTTCTTCTTTTTTTTCGTTTCTGAACAATTTTAGAAATGTCGCTTAGTAAACATTTTTACGGTAAGGTATCGATGTATAAAACAACATACTTTAGAAGGCACTATCGGTGTTCATTCCCATGAAATTCGACTTGAAATACAATTTTAACTAGTTTTCACTAGAATTTTTAATAATTTTTTTATTTAAAAAGAAACTATTAATTCAATATTTGTCAACATTTTACCAATTGTACAAAATTATACTATGTATAAAATAAACTAAATTAGAAGTCAATATCACAACTAGTTCTCGAGAAATTTGAGACAATTTTTACCAATTTTCAATAGAATTTTATAAAGTTTTTTATTTTTTGTAAAAAAACTGTAAATTGATTTTTTTTGAAATTTTCACCAGTTGTCAAACACATTATTTTTCGTAAAATAAAATTATTTTGAGTTTCAAATTGTTTTCCGTTCTTAGAATATCTGGGTTATGAAATTTTTTTTTTCAGTTTTTTTTTATTTAAAAAAATAACGGTATGTTAATTTTTTTCCAAATTCATACCAAATCTGTGTGACCTTATAATGAGTACATTAAATTTTGTTTGAAATCAATAGCATTATTTTTTCGTGAGATATTTGAAACTAACCAAAATTTTTACTTTTTTTTTAAACCGTTATAGTAAAAAAACTGCTCACTAAATTTTAATAAACGCCCTTTCAGCCTCTTTTGAAGTTATTACCTATTAAACAAAATTTATTTGAAGTCGATATCTTTACGCGTTCTTGAGATATCGACGACGAAAAATGGTACCAGAACGTACGGACGTACGAACGTACGAACGTACGAACGTACGAACGTACGAACGTACGTACACACACACACACAGACATCTCTCTAAAAATGATTGATATAGCCTCTAGGGACCTTGAAACGTCGAGAAATGTCAAAAATTCCAATTTGACAAATCGGACCGATTACAATAACTCCCTATGGGAAGTTAAAAAGACTGCGATGTAAAAATTAAAGGATTCTGTGCTTATCATGCATTTCATCCATCCGACAGAGCAAGAGGCGGATCCTCTCTATTTATTAAGGATACTATCGAACATTCAATTAGAACTATAATTGAGATCGATATAATGCAAATAAGTTTAGTAACTGTTAAATTTAGAAATTCATACTATAGTGTTGCGTCAATCTACTGTCCTCCTAGAAGTAAATTGTGAAAAACAACTTTATAGATCGATAGATCTCTTTGAAGTTCTCGGGCCGAAATTTATTATTGGTGGTTACTTCAATTCAAAACACACTTTCTGGGGATCGAGGTGCTTTTCAAAGCTTGTATGGCATCTGGTGTTGATTTTTTCTCGACAGGTAAACCAACATACTGGCTAACTGAAAGCGAAAATGCCAGACCTTGTAGACTTCTTTATCGCAAAAGGACTAGATAAAAACTACACGAAAATCGAGGAAAACTTTGACCTTTCCACCGATCTTTCACCAGTCATATTGACAGTAAGTGGAAAGCTAGTCAAAAGGAAAGAGCTCCATTTTTATGTAACAATAAAACTAACTGGGATAAATTCAGAGAACATTGCGAAAACAATATTGCGCTTAATATATCTTTGAAAACGCCTTTAGAGCTAGAAGATGAAGTCGATATATTTATTAAAGTCATACAAGACGCTGCATGGAAAAACACTGCACACAACTTTAGAGATCCAATTAGAAGCCCAGATACAATTCCACCGGAAATAAAAGATCTGCTTCGCGAAAAAAGAACTGTTCGGAAAAGATGGCATCAATCACGAGCACCTCAGGACAAAACCATCTTAAACCGCCTCTCGAATGAACTCAAGTATGCTCTCCGCGAATCAAAAAATCGGAAGATTTCTACCTATCTTGTAGGTCTGACCGCAGATTAAAATACGAATTATTCATTGTGGAAAGCTATAAAAGATGTTAAAAAGCCGCAAATACATTCAGCACCAATCAGACAAAATAATGGTGAATGGGCTAAGTCCGATAAAGAAAAGGCCGATTTATTTGCTGAACATCTAGAGGAAACCTTTAAACCATTTGACGGTCAGGCGTTGATAAATGAACATGGTGATATCCAATGGCCATCTGAAAACTTTTTTATTCGAAATATCACGTTATCAGAACTTCATCAAGCTATTAAAAATCTTAAAAATAATAAAGCTCCTGGGTACAACCTAATAAATGCTCGCGTGCTTAAAGAGCTACCCAGAAAAGCAACAATTAAAGTTCAGCACCTTATGAATGCGGCATTAAGGCTTTCATATGTTCCACGCCAATGGAAAGTCGCAGAAGTTTTAATGGTTCCAAAACCGGGAAAGTCTCCGAACGAAAAGAAATCTTATAGACCAATTTCCCTCTTGCCACTGAACTCGAAGGTATTTGAGAAAATCTTATTAAAGTGACTGCTTCCTATTATCGAAGAAAAGCGGCTTATTCCTGACCATCAATTTGGTTTCCGGAAAAGCCACTCAACAATTGATCAGGTGTAAGGGATAACCAATGAAATTGAGAAATCACTAGAGGGAAAAAATGTATGTTCAAGCGCATTACTAGACGTCTCTCAAACCTTCGACAAGGTCTGGCACGATGGTCTTAAGTTTAAACTGCGACAGGTCTTTCCGGATCAAATATATTACATCCTTGAGTCGTACCTCAAAGAAAGGCTATTTCAAGTTAAGCAAGGGAGGTAATATTCGAATTTTAAGGAAATCAATGCTGGTGTTCCCCAGGGAAGTGTTCTCGGTCCGATTCTGTTCGTACTATACACTAGCGATATTCCTCAAGAAGAAGATACCATAATAGATTCGTTTGCAGACGATACAGCTATACTTGCAACATCCGACTCAGTTTAATCTGCAATCGAGAAGCTCCAACGAGCTCTGGATAAAATTTCGGTATGGACTAAGAAATGGCGAATTGTTCTTAATGAGTCCAAATCAACACATATTAATTTTACTTACAAAAAAATTACCAATCTGCCCACCTACATTAATTCGGTGCAAATACCATATGCTAATGAAGCAAAGTACCTAGGAATGACACTAGACGCTAAGTTTAAATGGAAAACTCACGTTAAAAAGAAACGAGATCAACTTGAAAATAAATTACGTGAAATGAATTGGCTAATTGGAAGATATTCCAAACTCAGCATCTACAATAAATTGCTTATCTTTGCATAAGCAAGTGATAAAACCAGTATGGACGTACGGTATACAACTTTGGGGTTTTACTAAACCAAGCAATAGACAAATACTACAATCTTTTCAGAGCAAAGTTCTCAGAGAAATCGTTAATGCTCCGTGGTACATTAGAAACAGTGATTTACACAGAGACTTACGATTGCCAACTGTTGAAGACGAAATAGCAGTTTTCGCTGGGAAGCTACGAACTCACTTAAATAATAGAATTATTCGAAAAACTTCAAAGAACGAGACCGTTAGACCTAGCGCCATAAGGAGTATCCGCTTTCAAATGTGGTATCCGCAGGTCCTCTCAGTGGGGAGCTTCCTGCCAAACGTGATTATAATATAATGAAATTAAAACTACTTGATAAGGTAACTTAGTTGTAGTCGCAAGAACAAAAGGGAGGTGTTTTTTAGTGAGTAAAAATCTCACACTACTATGAGTACCGGGCTCATAGTATCTATAAAGATTCTTCACCTACCCACGAAAAAAAAAAAAAAAAATATCTGTAAATTTGCTCATGCCAACAAAACCCAGTTAGAGAAATATTCCCCAAGAAAACCGTTTGGCAATACTAGAAATCCAGGTGGGATGGTCTGAACTGGCCTCCTCCAATTGTTCTAAATAGGTTTTCTTCAACGCTGGCAGAACCATTGCCTTAGTTTTTCCATTTGTCCTACTCTACTGTTATCTTTCCGAGTGGATGGAAAACAGCATATTTCCAGCCTGTCCCTAAAAAAGAGAATCTTCTTCCCCTCTAACTATCATCCAATTGAACTTATGTCCCTTCCTTCTAAGGTCATTGAAATTCTGATAAAATATCAGCTCAAGATTTACCTTGACCGTCAGTATGGATCTCGTAGTAATAGGTCCAATGGTAATCTGATAGTATATGGAACATTGGCACAAATATTTACATAGTTTTGGAGAAAGTAAGATTATTTCACTTGATATTTTAAAAGCATTTGATAGAGTTTGGCATCAAGCTCTTTTATCGAAAATGCGTGCATTTGGTATTGATGAATCTCTTCTTATGAATTAGAAACTACTTTTCGAACCGCTCAATACAAGTCGTATTGGATGGTTTTAAGTCTGAAATTTATAAAATAAATACTGATCTGCCACAAGGCTCCTCTTTCTAAAATTTATCAACGGTCTTTTGTCTAAAACTTCTAATACATAAGATTGTTTTGCTGAAGACAGCACTCTAAGCTTCTCATAGTCGTTTCCAGAGGCATGTCCTTATTCTTCACATCTAGATCTAGATCGGCTGTATTTGCTAAGCTCATTAAATTCTATTCTCGATAGCATTCTCATTGGGGAACCATAAACTGCGTAGTATGTAATATTTAAAAATTCTGCCTTCTGCCGGTAAAGCGCACCCGACCCCTATGCCGCTATTCATGAGCGGCAATTGAATTGAGGAAACCGAATAGTTCTCGGTATGTGCATCATAACCAACTTGTGTGGAATGACCACATATTCATCTTCCCCAAAAACACTGCTAAGATTTTATCTGATCTGGCTGTAATTTATAAGGCATATATTCGTCCAAAGCTCATTACAATTACCATATATGGGTAGGTGCTTCAATAGGTGATAGAAGTATAACGGAAACATTTGAATTTCTCGAGCACTGCCGCAATGTTTCTTGTCTTTCATTATTTTACTGTTATTTTTATAAACATTGTTCTAGTGAAATAGCCAGTCGCATTCCTCACCTTAAACCATTTAACCGTAATACTCACGCTTCAGGGAGTGCTCATCTGTTTACCCGTGAGTCCAACTGTTAAATTCAGTGATTTTTTCTTTAGCCACACTTCTATACTCTGTGCAACAAAAATTGTCAGTACAGGCCTTATGGGAGAGCTTTTTCTAAAGCAGTGGCGCCTGATGCACCCTCACTACAATGCGTTGGGAAAAATTCCACTAAAAAAAGAGCCAGCCACTGACTTTTCTTAAGGAATTGTTGTTGTAATTCTTTGCAAAAAGTTGTAAACCCCAACACGACCGTCGTATCCCACTGCTGATGAGATGAGATGAGATACTGTCAAGAGTGTCAAGTGTCACTCAATACGATCGTGCGCTCTTTATCTACATCAAAACAGAGTTACCATTATCATTCTCAATTACAAGCAAGGAGCTTTTTCAGTGGTTTTCAACTAAAAAACGCGTCTATTATCTTACCGCTGGCGTTGTGGGAAAAGGTAAATTGAATATTGTTTTCAGTCGTTTTGAATCGGCAGACGGTAGCCCTATGCGTTTTTTACTCTCATTTGCGGCGATTTATAATGTAAACTACGGAATCCTTGAGAGAGCTTTAAAAGGCGACACACTTATGCATGGCAATGCAACCAGAACGAGAGACAATCGTCCTATCTTCCCTGTACTGACATTTTTTGTTGGACAGAGTATAGAAAGTGGAATGGTTAACCTTGCTCTATTATTTTCTCCCATTATAATATTCAGACATTCAAAGCCAATGTGCGTCGGCAACTTCTTTTAAATCCTCTCCAACTTTTCTAAGATGCTTGCAATATGTTCAAACATTTTAAGAGTAGTCCCTTTTAGTGCGTGCAGAATTTTAAAAATAAAACAACCGATGCCTTATTCTAGATTGGCTCCCATTCCTACGCAGAAGCATTGAGGGTAGAAATAAATTTAAAGAACATTATATCATATTTGTATGTTTTATGACCTTTATGACTTAGTGCAATTTGTTGTTGGCTTTTGAGCTGTAGGTCAGTTTTTTCTTCTCAAATTAAATTAAACATAATAATTGTTTAAAACGACGTTTCATTCATGATTATGAACATCATCAGGTTTTTATTTCTATGAACACATTGAAGAAAATACTAAGTTAAAGCATGGATTTACAAAATTAAGCAAGACTAGTGCAAGAAATTATTATAATAAAATTGTTATATTCTAACTGACTTACATGTATTTTTACAATGAACATTTAAAATGTACATATATATATAATTGTTGGCATCACTATACATTTATATTGCACTTGCTTAAACATTCATATTGCTTTATGCATATTATATTGCACTTAAATTTAAACTCTACAATTGAAAAACAAAATTAAATTACATTTTACTTGCGCACAATACTATACTTTAAATTTTGAACAAGAATTTCAGGAGGAAGAAAGCATGAAACGATGGAAACATTGTTTGACATCACATCCATAGGGGAAGCGGGTGTTAGGGGATCTGGATCTTCTTTTCTTCTTTGTTCTTTCAATCAGGTACATGTAGTGGGGACTCACATTGTCAAGATCTGTTTTTCTATTCATAGTATTGGTCGTGTTGATAATATGTAGTGTTTCAATTGTTAGTATGTTTTTGATAACATGTTTGTTCTTAGCATGAAATTCTTTATCGCTGATACTAAAACAAACATATTGTTGCGAACAGAGCTTTATACTCCTACAGCGCCATCTATTGGGAAATTGCATATCTCCTTATGGAAGAAACAAAAAGCTCTTTTCCAATGTCAAATGTATTTCCCCTTATTCCAACCATCTAGAACAGCCCCGTCGGCAACCTTTTTAGGTAGTCGGGCACAGTTTTGAAATCCAAAAGTTCAGCGGGCACGACCCAATGAAAAATAAATTTTTTAATATGGCAATAATATTAAATTTATTTCATGTAGTATTTAAATTCAATGTGAAGTTTGAAATTGCAAGGTGTTAGCTAATTCATTATAATTTGGCACATAATTTGCATTGGTCCAAATGAGCATCTGCAAGGGTCGTTCGGTACTTCGATTTTATGAACTTCATATTTGAAAACACACATTCGCAAAAATCTGTATGGATGCGCAAAGGGAGCTCAATTTTAAAGCACAATTTCTTAACAATGGGTAGTTACATTTGCTAACCAAACTCCAAAATTTTTCATCGTGATAATATGACTTTAATTCGATGTCATTTGTCAAATTTATAATCTCCAATTCTAGGTCCTCTTTATTTGAAATATCAAAATAGTTTGCAATTTTAATAGCAATATCGTCATCATCATATCGAGCATAACACTTTCTGATGAATTATGCAGTGGTACGATGCAAAATTTGGAAAGAATGGATCGTTTTTGCATAGCGCTATTAATCCATTGTTCTTTTCTTTCATCGCTAGTGCGCCATCTGTTGTTCTTGCAGATAATTTTCTTATGGGAATATTTTGGTTTTGCATGTATTGTTTAAAAGGCGTGAATAGATCGCTGCCTCTTATACGTCCTTTTAAGGGAAGAATTCCTAAAAATTCTTCTTTAATAGAAAAGTCATCGAATACAATCTTAATAACAACGCGAACTACTGTTCTCGATGAGAGTTGGGCGGCAAAACTTTTGCGTATAGGTTTTTGTGTTCATAAATCACTTTTTTACACATACTATAATATTTCTTATAGGTTTTTACACACACTTTGACATTAACTGGTTTTGCAAGCAACTTGTAATAACGATTTCTAGATTATCTTTGATTGTTGGTAAGGAAAATTCTTTGGGTTGGTATATGCACAAGCAGATGTCGCTAAGATCAACGATGTTGTTTCTCATCAACTCACTTAACAAAATATAGATGTCCTCAGTAAAAATATAATTTAAAATGTCATATACCCCTTACACACGCCACATCGAACAACCTAATCGACAAAGTAATTCGCTTTTGCATGGGCATTTACACGCCAATACGCCGACGTAGAAGTACATGCCAAAATCAGCTGTTAGACGGTAGAGTTGTGAAATTTTAAATGAAAAGTGAAAATGACCGAAAAATATTTGAATTCTGATGCTCCAGAACCACTTTTTGTGTTGATCAGAGCTTTATTTAATTGTTCCTTGGGGAGATTGAATTTTATCCTTCCATTTTCAGGCGATTAGAAAATTTTAACAACTAAAACATAAAAAACTGTGTCGACGAACTAGTTCGGTCCTATTTACACGCCATGCCGGCATACTACTTTGATTTCCAGAGTTCGCACTGCTGTGTTGACACATATGTATTCATTTCACACGACCTAAAAACCTTATCGCCAGTATGCTTCGACGATGTAGTTCGTGGTGTGTGTTAGGGCACTTCGTTGCCGACTCTTGATCTAGAACATTCCAAGACGAGAACCTTCGAGAACAACTAATTTGAGTATATAAGGGAGTGTTCACGGTGAGCGAGATATTGTTGATATAGTGTGATTTAAATTTGAATAAAGGTATTTGAGTTGATTATAAATTGAGATTTACTGTTTTGAATTGGAAAGTGTAAATAAAGAAGAAATACTAAAAAGAGTGATAAGTTGTATTTAACGAACCCAGTTTAAATAATTCAATATTATCAAAAACATACTAACATCTAACAGTTTTCCAACAAATATAATACACGCCTTGATTAGAAACTATAAACCAATAATAATTCATGCGGAAGGAACTGAAGCTCCACCCATAAAATACAAATCGTTTACTTATGTAAAGCACATAGAGGATAGATTTAAACAATCCAATTTCATTGATAAAGAAAAATACGATATTGCAACGAGCTCTACCAATAACTTAGGTCAGGTCTTCAGCAAATTGAAAACAAAAGTAGATGCAATGGAAGATTCAAACCTCATTTACAAAATAACATGCAATGGCAAAAAAGACGATAAGTGTGAACATGTCTATGTGGGAACTACAAAACAAAAACTAAAAAAAACAGGATATCAGGACACAAATCAGATCTAAAATGAAATTCAGCCCAAAAAACAGCTTTGGCTACCCACTGTATAATAATCAACCATAAACCAAATTTTGATGAGACGAAAATATTACAGAGAGAACACCAATACAACAAAAGGATGACAATTGAAACACTGCATATTTACTACGTTTATATGGAGAATTGAATCGGAATTGAATTAGGATTTAGCTCCATGTATACCTGGATCGGATTGAAATAGGATTTGTCGATCCGATCCCACTAAACAAGTGCAATATAAATGTATAGTGATGTCAACATGTACATATGTACATTTTAAATGTTCATTGTAAAAATACATGTATAAGTCAGTTATAATATAACTTTTATTATAATAATTTCTTGCATTAGTCTTGCTCAATTTTGTAAATCCATGCTTTAACTTAGTATTTTCTTCAATGTGTTAATAGAAAAAAAAACCTGATGATGTTCATAATCATGAACTAAACGTCGTTTTAAACAATTATTGTGTTTAATTTAATTTGAGAAGAAAACACTGACCTACAGCCCGAAAGCCAACAACAAAAGAACATTATATCGACAAACACGAAGTCACATTATCTATAAATAATATTAAATATGTACATAGGTACACTCTTATAAGTTTAATAGCAATGCAATTTTGTATGTGCGTACACTTTGCTATTACGAAAAAAATTTTATAAAATAAGCAACCTCAATAAATTGACTAGATATGTTCAGAGGATTCTAATTATTTATGATCGTACATTCACATTTGATATGCATTGGCTTTCATCGTTTACGTAAAGTGAATTTAAGCCTGAATGTCCGGTTGATTCCAAGTGAGCTGTTAAATTTGTTTGATAATAACTTTCCTCTCTATGGACATAATTTTGTTGATGATTTTGTCTGGAAGCAGAATATAAGTTGCTTGGACGGTTCTGTAAAACTTAGGAGGTAGATTTTAAAAATAATATCAAAATAATACATCCTTACTTTTGGTGAATGGTTGGGATGATAATATGTATATGGTGGAATTTCTGCACTCGCACCATAAAATCCAGATGCAGTGAAAATGTCTGCAACATCTTGGTTTCTTGGATGCATCGTATGATTTTGTCTTCAACTGCATATAAAAATTAAGCCTTTTAACCTTATTGATCAATCTGAAAATAAAAATTAATTTATTTTTAATTTCATTCTAATTCAAACAAAATCAATTGTTGTAAATAATATAAAAATTATTATTATTAGTTTTAAAATTAATAATATTCCTTACTCTTAGTAATTTATTTCAGTTAATTTATCAATCAACCCTATCAATTTTCTCGGGTAGTGATTGAAGAGGAGCTCCGCATTTGGAAAATATTGTCAACCAATATCGTATTCAATCAATATAAATCATATTTTACAATAATCCAACACCAACAAATACACCCTTTGGCAAAACAAAATTAATGCAAAAAAATATGTATTCGAAATGAAGTAAATTAAAACAAAAACAGCAATTACTGTTAAGGAATTTATCTATGAAAACATAAGAAAATTTAATGAACAATTAAGTATGCCAAGATCCATCCTCAGGACTTGCTGCACACATCAAAGTTTTATTTGTTTTTCTTGCTTTTCAGCTGGACAATTATTAAATATGATTTTGTTCAATCAATAGCCAAAATTACTTAAATATTTTATATTATCAAATTGATTTAATAAATAAATACCCAAATATAGTAATATCTTTGTATATATATCTTATAGTAATATCGACAAGTCGAATGATTGTGGCGGCATCTTCAGGCTACGGACTCCATTTGCTAAATGTGTCTCTGCTAAATTTTGGAGACTTCAAAATATGGGTGTAGAGATAATGGAAGAATGAGAAAAAATAAATTGTATTGCGAATGTGCGCAGAAAGAAAAAATAGGAATAATAACAGAAGGAGAAAATTATATTCATGGATGTACGAGTATATGTGACGTTTTGTGAGGATAGGGAAAATATATTTGCATGAAAAAATATAAATCTGTGACCATGGTTGCCACAAACAAATAAATATAAATATAGAATGTAATCATGACATATAGATTTAAAGAAAGTTTTTTATGTTTTGGGTAACCTTATTTTACTAAGTACCTTAAATACTTGTAAATAAAATTAAATATATATTAATATGTGTACAGTAAATTATTAGGATAAACAGTACTAACTCGATTTACGCAACTAATAGAAACCGAGTCTGTTGCACTTACTGGTTTATATATTTTTTTAAATAAATATATTGCACGACTGGGTCGCACGAACTTGCTCGTATGTAATAGAATAGGAATTTTAAACACGAATTTCATTGGAGAAAACTGTTCATAAGCATACAATTATCTTTCTTTTAATTCTTTAAGTAGTAAGATATAAAAAAGAATGCTATGCAAATATAAAATAAAAAAATTACTAGGCCAACTTAAAGCTTCTTTTATTGTACGAATAAACATAAATAAAATATTGACCCGTTTTTGAGATGTCGAATTTTCAAAAAAAAATATATTTTTCAAAAATTCAAAAAATATTTTTTTTTAGTTTTGAAATGCAATACCTATTTTTTAAACTTTTTAAAAGCTTCTCTATACAAAATTTCATTAAAATCCATTATGTAGATAATGAGAAATTCAAAATTTGTAAAAATGGTTCTATGGTAGGTACCGTCAGTAATATCTTCATTTGAATTTTTTTTATTAAATTATAGGTCGAGGATTAATCGAAAGAAAACAATTTTAGCAAAATTCTAGATGCCAGTTTTTAACATTTGTATGGTGGGTAGCGTTATGTTTTAGTTAAATAAATTGAAATCATTAGTTTTGCGCAAGTAAAGGAACACATTTCGAGAAAATATAAAAAATTAATCAAAATCTCAGAATTATATGGAATAAATGATTCGAAACATAATGCATTGAAAATAATCAATTTGGCAACCATGACTGTCTGATTTTTCCTCTGCAAATTTTAACGTTTTTGTTGTGGATTTGTGAATACATGTATATTTTTGTTTACTATTTAGACATATGCCATATCAAAATATTTTCTTGCAAATAATTTTCCCGCATTTTTGAATCAGTTGCAGTGCCAGTTGAAATGAAAATTTCTTCTTTTCTTAATATAATCAAGATATGAGAAAAAAATGTATTTTACCTTAAGAATAACGGTACCTTCCATACAAATTTTAAAAAAATGGTTTTCGAAAATCGCATTTAAAAAGGTTCCGAGAAAATTGTTTTCTTTCAATTAATTCTTACGATGTATAATTTAATAAAAAAAAAATAAGAAACCACTACAAGGAATTATAATTTTGTTCTTACATAAACTAATCTTTGCTTAAAACATATGGCATCCTGGTTTTCGCTCCAACTGCTAAAAGAGTTGTTTTAGTCATTTAAAAAATAAATTTTATGCTTATGAACAGTTTTCCCTAATAACATTCGTTTTTAAAATTCCTAGTCTATTACATAGGAGCAAGTTCGTGAGACCTTGCCGTGCATTTTATTTTTGTTAATCTACAAAAAAACGATTACTTTGATAATTACTTGATAAAAAAGGTACAAATTATATGTGAAAAGGTAAGTTTTGAGAGAAATTGTTATTATTTTGAATGGTAAGAAACTAAAAACATGAAAAATCAACATTTTGGTATGATTCTTTTTAATTTGTTTGTTTTATCTTTTTGGTGTAGATTATGAAAAAACATAATATAAAAATATAAGAATATAATATAAAAACTTCATTCGATTGCTTGTAAAAAAGTTATCAACAATTATACGTGAATAAGTGCATTTACATGAACATTTGAAGCCCTGAAACTAGTATAAATTAACATTTTTTTTCATCCTCGAAATTTTTTTCATCAATCCGCCGTAAATACGAAAGTAAAACAAAAACATTCTAGAGAAAAAAAAATATTTTCTAAAATTTGGAAAAAAAATGTATGGCAGATACTTATTTAAAATTAAAACAGTTTAATTAGGTATCTACTAATTTCCATAAAATTTATCGCCAATATACATACCTACTTTTTATAAAGTTTGTCATTGCAATTATTATGTTTTCTAGAACACACTGTATCTTTGTAGCATTGGTTGAGAGTTCCCGCTTCAGATAGTAATTATTTGATTTTTCACCAGAATTGAAAATTTCAAATCAAATGACAAGCATCTCTTTTTTTCAACACCTTCAAAAACCATACGAACAAGAAAATGTGTTCAGACCTTTGAGTATATATAATATGGAGGGCTCGTTCCTATCCCTAATGCATTGTAGTACTTGAAGTTGTGATAGGGGTCGCTGTCTCACTTTCTGTAAGTTAAGGATACAGCCGTATCCTCCGATTTGTGCTTACCTTCTCCTCGCATATAGTTCTCCATCACATGTGATATGAAGCACTCGGCAATAACTTTGTCTTACACAAATTTGAGTAGCGCCCCCTATGATAGTCACGCATTTGGAATAGAAACGAGCCCTCCATATTATATATACTCAAAGGTTAAGTCAAACAAGTTCAAGCAAAAAATATATCTACCTCAATACATACTCACAAAAACATACAAACAAGAAAATATATTCTAACAAAAAAAGGTCAAAAAAACTTTTTTTTTTTCATTTCCACCACTCGGAAATCTCCCTTACTCCGTCTTTCGTTGAAAAATGAAAATAATAAAATTTCTCTTTCTTACTACTTGTTTCTATCTTTGTTATCCTACTCTCCACTGACAAATTTTGCTGATTCCAGCGACACCACAGGCTAGGGACTCTAACATAAAATCACGTCAATTGATAATACTATAAGATATATATACAATGGTAATATTACATTATTACTCACGTAATTTTATCATAGAAGTTGAAGCTTCATTCAAAAAATGTTAAGAAAATGCTTAACTGGCAAAGATACAGAACTAAGAGCGACAGCTGACATACATACAAGAACAAAGAACGCCAACTCACAAAGATACAAATACTATAGATATAGAGCTAAAAAGATTTTCATGAAATTTCTCTCGTGAAATTCCCGATCGAACATTCGAGGAGATAGCACGTGGATTTTGATTTTGTCAAGGACTGAAAAATACGAGAACTTAATTTAATTCAACTCTTAAATACTTTTATAGTGCCGATAACATTAAAATAAAACATTATAAACAAAGAATATAATTCAGTAAAGTGTTTTTTCAACAAATTACGGTGGATGGTGTTTTCTCAACACGGATGCTGGTGGATTTCAGCCACACGTTTGTCGGCTGCTCACACTTCTGTCTGTGGAACCTGCCTTGCTTTTCCACGCACGGATTAAGTGTCTTTTACTGCTATGAAGCAACACTCTGATTTTTTTAAAGCAAAAAAAACTGCACCATACAACAAAACTATGGAAGCTGCCCAACAACTCATCGCCCTTAGTCAAACATCAAGCACCAGCACGCAACGAAGCCCCGACAAGGCAATTTCTCTTCAAGCGGAGACGCAACCAACATTAATCGACACCGCAAACAAATATATGTCTGCAACGAATAAACATTTATTGCCTCTCCCGGAGGACGTTGAAATTGACTCAAGTGACTGGGAAACTCCACCAAAAAAACACACCGCAGCTGCGGCCAAAGTGAATTCCACAACACAAAAAATGGACTTTGAGTCTGGAACAAATAAATTTGCTGCACTTGGCAACGTGAAAATACAAACAGTGTTAAACAGCAAGCACAACAATTCAGTGTCTAAACAACTGCAACAAAGAACCATCAACGATGATGAAGAAAAGAACAGCGAGGGAGCCCCCCCAGCAACATCCAGCGATAAGAAATATAAATCAAATGTAGAAGACAATATGTATTCAGGTAAGTTCTGTCCACCTATAATACTGAAAAATGTAGATGTTAGAAAATTAATTTCCGAATTCAAAGAGAACTCGGTTGAGTTTAAGTACAAAATAGTGAACAGGGGTAGTATTTGCAAATTATATATCGATGATAGCGATGCTCATAGGGAGATGATGCGTATGCTGAGGGACACAGGTGATGCACAAGCATACTCCTTCACTTTGAGGGAAGATAAAACAACAAATGTTGTCCTTCGTGGACTTACATCCGATTATCCTCCGGAGGAAATCCTTAACGAATTAAAAAACCGAATCCCCAACATTTCTAACATCTCACTCTTCGAGACATTAAGGTCAAAGCAGGAGAAAATAAAATATAATCTGTTTCTTGTTCGTCTGCTTCCTGGTACCGATGCGTCTGAACTTTCAAAAATTAAATACTTATTCCATACCAGGGTCTATTGGGAGAAACCCAGGGGAAATCGAGGCCCCCTACAGTGCAGGAGATGCCAACAATTCGGGCACTTGGCCAAGAATTGCGCCTTTGCGTACAAATGTGTGAAGTGTGTGAATCGACACGAACCCGGCGCCTGCACTGTAGTGAGGGATGAGAGTAGCAAAGCGGTGTGCGTGAACTGTGGAGAAAACCACCCGGCTAATTTTCGAGGATGCAAATTATTTAAATTGTACGAATCCAGGAGAAAGCAGCTTTTGCAAGAGGCAATGAACAAAAAAGAAAAAGCTAGAAACTTATCGCTCGCCATTTCTAATGGGGCCTCGATCATTCCTGGGGTTGACTACGCGAGTCACTTCAAGACTCTTCCCAATAACTCTCAAGTTGCTTCTGGCCCTCTTGGTCTACATCAGAAGCAGACAACAGGAAACATCCTAAATCAATTCATGGCACTCTCCAACGACCTCTTCGGTTACGATATGAGATCCTTGTTGAACAAAATTGAAAATTTTATGTCAAACCTAGAAAACTTTAATTCCTTAACTGAAAAAAGAATGGCCTACTTGGATCTGGTCAATGAACTTCTTTTCTGTTCCAAATGATGTTGCTAAATATATTACAATATAACATTTCGTCGTTAATTGCACATTCTAGGAGAATTGAACTTCTAAAAATTCTCCAAGAAAATAAATGTCACTTTGCTTTCGTTCAAGAAACTCATTTATCTAGTAGACATAAAGTCTTCCTAGATGACTACTGTATTATCCGTAATGACAACCTTCAAGGTGCTGCGTTAATTCTGAAAAATAACATTAAATATGAGCTCGTTAACTTTAATTCTAACATTTTCCCGTCTGTTTTCATAAGTATTAGATGCATCGAGGACAACATCTCGAAGAATTATCTTCTAGGATCGTTATACTTTCCCTCGTCTTGTGCTGTCCCTCAACTCACAAATGAGCTTAATAAACTAGAAAACTTAGCATCCAGCTTTGACGGTGCAATTATCGGGGGAGACTTGAATGCCAGAAGTCCAAACTGGAGAGATCATTCCTACAACATTAATGGCAAGACCATTGAAGCCTGGCTTCAAAATTTCACTCCGTCGTTAACTTTGCTCTCCTCGGACACTCCCACTTTTCCAAGAGGACCGTCCTTTCTTGATCACTTCTTGATCTCGAGCCACTTGATCAACAGTTTAGATCCAAATTTCTCACTCACCACGCTTCCAACTTTTTCTGACCATTGCCCGCTCCTTTTGAGAATTTCCCTCAAGGAAGCTAATTTATGTATCTATGATCACCCGTCATATAGATCATTTAGAAACACCAACTGGAATTCATTCAAAAGACAACTTGATCAACGCCTAAATGAATTTTTCCCTCCTCCAGATAATTGTATATCTAACGAAGTTATCGACGCTCATATTTTACACTTCAATAATTCACTTCTTTCCACCTTAGATGAAAACTCCTCAAGCGTTTCTCTCTCAACCAAAAAATATAAAAACCTGCCTATTGAAATTAACAATTTATACAAAATAAAACATCAGTGGCAAAGGCGCTTGAAAAATATATTTCACAATTCACTTAACAGAGTTAACGCACAATACAGAGAACTCGCCTCACAAATCACACTTTTTAACAGAATTATAAAAGAGAAAGTGAACATCTGGTTGAACAAAACACTCAGTGACAGACTGGCGAAAATCAATCCTGGGCCCCTGGCTTTTAAAGAAGCATTTAGAATTGTTGGACGCAAGAAAAGATTCTCCTGTAATAAGGTGTCAGTGAACGAGCAAACGTTTACCAATGCAACTAGTGTTATATCAGCTTTTGAAAATCATTTCAAGGAAATTTACAAGGAAACGGTTCCTATGCCTAATTCCCACACCACCCAGGAATCAATTGCAGCTTCTAGCTCAATAGCTCACAACACTCCGGAGCATATTTTCATATTCGACTCCGTAAACAGTGCACTTCGCCCAATGGCCAATCACATGTTCACTGACACTGATACAGTCAGAAGCCTGATTAAACAGTTAAAACCCAAAAAGTCCACTGGACCAGATGACATTTCCAATTTTGCCTTGAAAAAACTCTCAGAATCAGGGATACAATTTCTAACAATTATTTACAACCAGTGCATTAACAATGCTTATTTCCCAACCTGCTGGAAAATAGCCAAAATTCTGCCAATTTTGAAAAAACAAAACAGCCATGACATTAATAATTTTAGGCCAATATCTCTAGTTTCAAACACCGGAAAAATCCTTGAGAGAATAGCACTACAGTTCCTCAACTCGTCTCTCGAAAACCCCATTGATCCGATTCCGGACTTCCAATTTGGTTTTCGTAGGGGGCACTCTACCCTACACGCTTTAATCAAATTCCAAAACGATGTAATCTTAAATCTACGCGATGGGCAATGCACTGTCGCTTGTTCCTTAGATGTGGAGAAGGCATTCGATAGCGTGTGGAGAGATGGACTCCTCGCAAAGATGTCCTCTCTTAGTTTCCCAGCTCATGCGCTAAACTTAATTAAAAGCTTCCTGACTGATAGATTCTTCTTCATCCAAATCCAAAACTCCAAGGGCAATATGTGCGAGCACAATCGAGGGGTACCTCAAGGTTCCATCTTGGGCCCACACCTTTATAACATCTTCATACATGATTTTCCTCATCAGTTTACGGAAAATAACATCGTTTCAACTGGGCTATTATATGCGGACGACACCATCGCTTATGCGAGTCACGTATCTCCATCACACGCCCTTGGGGTTTTGGAAAATCACCTAAGTAGAATTAACACCTATTATCAAAATTGGGGAATTAAACTGAATGTTCCAAAATCTGAAGTCATTGTTATTAGGAATGCTAGTGGGAAGGGACCTCCTGGCGTTGTGAAAGAAAGCAAAAACCTCTCTCTTAGACTGAACGGCTGCATTATTCGGCCTAAAAACAATTTGAAATATCTTGGAGTGAATTTCAATAATCTATTGAAATTCAACTCACATGCCAAAACTACAACTGAAAAGGCGAGAAAAGTCTCCAACATGTTTATGCCATTTTTTAAACATAGAGCTTTAAATCACAAAACTAAGTTGCTTTTCTACAAAACGCTGGTCAGACCGGTTCTGAACTACGCATTCCCCATTTGGTTTTCCATCTCGCCCACAGTGGCAAATTCCATGGAAATTTTGGAAAGAAAAATCCTAAGACTATGCGCTGGGAAAAACTTTAAGTCCCCCACCAAACGCTTCTCCAACAACTACATTTATAATATCACTAAAATCATTCCGCTGATGAGATATAACCTAACTCTCATGAAAAAAACAATAACCAATCTAGAACTCTCAGAAAATGACCTTATCAGTCACGTCATTCTTTCGCAAATGGGGTCCACTTGGGACAACTCCAGTTACTTATCTCCCCTCGGAATTACATCTTTCGACCTGGATCCCTCTCTGACATCCACTCCCTTGTTTTACTCCACGGCCACGCCGGGCCAAAACCGTGGCTGAATACTCCTAATCTAATCTATTCAAAGATGCTTTTAACTGCACACATATCCTGTTCACTATTTTTCACGGGGGCAGTGCCGACCGCTGAAATCTAATTTTCTGTAAATAAAGTCATTATCTTTCCTGTGTTGGTGGACAGGACTTACCTGATAATTTTAATTATTTTAAATAATGTATAGAACTAGTTTATATTCCTTTTGAAAACAATAAGACTGATTGTAACTTAAAAAACTAAAAAGAAAGTTAAAAAACAATTTCAAATTGCTCAACCAATTCGATGTATATTTATGTATCCATGTTTTATGTGTGTTCATATGTACAAAGTACCTGCAAGATTGAATTTTCATAGTTTCAATTTCAAATATGTAAAACAATAAGACTGATTGTAATTTAAAAAATTAAAAAAAGATAAAAACAATTTCAAATTGCTCAACCATTTCGATGTATATTTATGTATCCATGTTTTATATGTGTTCATATGTACAATGTACCTGCAAGATTGAAATTTCACAGATTCAATTTCAAATATGTATCTCATTATAAGAGAAAAAGAGACAATATTATAACTCTTAACTTCTATTTACATTTCATTCTTTCAATACCTAACTTAAAATCGCTGTGAATTTAAATGAAAAGAAAATCTTATAGAGCGATATCGCTCTATCACATAATAAATAGTTCAACCATTTGTTATTTAGTTTTAAGTAGTATTAGTGTTATGTATATATGTATATTTATGTGACATGTCGTCAAAGAAAAAGTAAACGTATACTCTCTCCTGAGCAAGAGCAGTCAAACTATGTTCAAATAAAGCCACGAGGCGTTCTATTTTAATAGTCAAAGCAGGCAATACATTATAGCCGCAGTTATACTTAAGTTATCGATAAGTAAATACCTCATTGTAAAATTTTTATAAAGACTCAATAAAGAATATTCATATTCATATTCAAATTTCTCTCGTATAAACGTTTCCTCATTCTTATGAAAGTTGAAGAAAAACAGCTATACACTGTCCAACAAAGATTGTTTTGTAAGTACAGTGCTTAGGGAAAGCCTTGTTCAAATCAGTGGGAACTATACTCTGTTCAATTTATATTTGCAGTACAGGGAAGATATGATATTTACCTTTCACTCTGACCATTATGGATTTCGATCAATAACTTATCTTCAATTTAAAGCTCTTACAAGGTTGCCGTAGTGAGCATTTAAATTTTCCACAAATCTTATAAAAATACCGATAGAGTTACCAACTATTTATTAATATACCTACGCATATTTTATAATCAAAAACAATAATGACCTAAATAATTTTAATCTATCTTTTTCCACACCACCAAGAGGTAAGATAGCAGGCGCGTTTTTTTAAAGAGTATCCCCAGTAGGCCTAATCCCTTTCTAGGTAAAAAATGAATCACAGAAAAAAACTTAATTAAGTAAAAACAAATCACGTCATTACTACATTCAAGCTTATTATCAAACTTTCCATTCCACCTTCAGTAAAAACATCCATTTCCCATTTCTTTGGCTCAGTCAGTTTCTCAATGTGTTCGACATAATGATGCCATTTTTCAGCGTCAACCTTCATAAGTCATAATAAAAACTCTCTCTAAAAGAGAATAGCCAAAAATTGTATACATAGCTTCATTTTTATTTTTAACTGTTTTTGCATACATACATAAAAATAAAACCTAAAACATGAAAACAGAAAACACTAACAGCCATATTAATAAAAAACGCTTATTCTATCTATATTCCACGGTTTAACTAAACCATGAAATAGGAGTTAAGTCATGGCTTAAATATTTACATTAATAAAAATTAAATGTTCGCGGAATAGTAATTTATCTCATATTTATATTCTGTGTCTGCCTTAATTGATTGTCAATTACTTGTGTCTAATTGTGTATGTTAATTGTTTTTTGTTTTTTAAATTATGTATATTGAAAAATCAATTATGAACAATATCAGAAAAAAAGAAAAAGGAGTGAGAATTGGAGCATAAAAGACAAAGTATGTTTTTTTAAATATAGTAACTCTTTTATTGATTATTATTAATTGATTATTTTAGAACCTACTTCGAGAATTGTGTACGGAGGCAATCACAATTATCGAAAACAAATATGTTGACACCAACACAAATAAAAAAAAAACTGTTGGAAATAAATAACGATGATAAAAAAAAACGAATTTGACATTTCTATTTCTGATTCCTTCGCTAAACCACCTACTTCGGTGGTTTAACTTAATCATAGTTAGTAAACGTCACTTAACAGAAAATTTGTTTTATTAATGAAACTTCGCAGTTAGTCCAGGACTTAACGATAAACCTCCACTAAACCATCTTTATTTAATATGGGAGTAAGCGTCAAAACCTTTTTTATTTGCTATCAAAAGCTCTAAAAAAGCTTAGATCCAGAAAGTTACATAGCAAAACCCAAGGAAATCCCATATGAATTTCCATCTACAGGGCAATTGTAACTCTGATTCAAAGTGTTTTTGATGTGTAAACATCTTTGCCGGCGGTAGAGTGAATCCAAAACGTGAGTAAAACTTATACGTTCCGTGTAACCCGTTACGGTTACATGTTCCGTGTAGCAACCTACCTTACCGACGATTGCATTTAACACCATGTTTACATTGGAAATATTGCGTACTTACGACATCGTGTTTACATTGGAAACTTAGAGTACTGAAATCTCGATTTTAATACTTTCCATTGCTGGCTAGAACTTAATTCAATCCCTTAACATTTCTTCACCTCTCGACCAATATGTGAAAAAGACGAAAGACAAATCAATTGGTGTAAAATTTCATAGCGAGTTTATGTAATGTCTTAAAAATATCCACTTCACGTTAGTGATGCACGATAACATTTTATTTTATGCTCTTTAAAAATCCAAGAAATGTTGTTCAGGGCAATCACTTGACATCTGCAACGAAATATTCTCTGTCATACCATATAATTATTTTAATAATCGAATTAAATCATATAATAAAACGGCAAACATGTTTTTTGTGGTACACTTTACGCGGCCCACAAAAACCGAAGGGGCATAAATTAAATATTAAACGAAAGCATTTTTTGCATAGATGCCAAAAATATTTAAATATACTACACAGAAATTGTTTAATACAACAAATAAAAATTGCAAAAAAAAGTCCCGGACATCTGTTGCTGAATAGAGCATACATTTAAACTATACTGTCATACATTATAATATACATAATTATCTGTGGTTTAAGTTTAGTAAAAGTTAGAACAGTTTTAACTTTTGCTTTTGTTGTTGTTTGGAAGAATACAGCACATTTTGTTCATTTTTCACTCTTTGAAGTTGAATGTAGTTAAGTCTTAAAGTATTAACTACATCTATCGGGCAATATCCATGTTATGCTAGGTGCGCACATAGCACAACTGTTTCGTTGCTTATAGAAAACAGATGAACTATTTGGTTGAATGTCCGCGCAGGTGCATATAATTATATGTTACACAAAATAGCGAACTCTTTTTCGGCAATCGTTTAGTTTGTGTCAAAACACAAACTTCTTAGTTGCTCGAACCAAGCAGTTGCGAAACTAAAAATTGAATGTGCGCGCCTAGCCTTAGTGTTTTCAGAAAGTGAAAAAGTGAAATTTAGAACCATTTCAACTTTTACTTTTTGTGTTTTTCGAGATGGAAGATAAAAATTTGAAATGAGTTGGAAAAAGAGAGCATGTAGTTCTAGCTTTATTCTATGCGTTGCTGTTTTCAAATCTTCCCTGAAAATAAAATATCCTCCTGGTTTGACAAGAATGCGTTAGCAAACAAAAAAATATCAAATTCTAATTAGAGCTGAGTAAATCGTTCACTTCAAATGATTGAATCGTTCAACAATCGATTACGAAAATGATCCGATCATTTCAACCAACCGATCATTCGATCATTTTCATTTCACTGAAATGATTCAATACTGTTCCTATTCGATTTTAATTTCGATTTCGATGATAAGATTGATTTATGGCTTTGATACGAGTAGTTCTCATAAAATATTCTATTATTGTAAGCCATAAATTCCCAAATAACATCGAATGATGCCTACTTTGTACATGGATTAAAAAGTGTCAAAAAAGTTTTCGGCTGACATTTTGTACGAAATACACTTTGTTCGTCAAAGCTGAATTATCTATTTGTCAAGTCATAAACTGTCAAATTCCATCAAAGGATGGCTAAGATTTTGATGGATTAAAAAACGTCTATAAATATCCAAAAAAAAGGTATTTTATTTGTTACTCCGGAAAAGAGCAATTTTAGGGCTTTCGGCTAATATTTGGTACGAAATACATTTTGTACGTCAAAGCTGAATTCTTCCTCTATTCGTCAAGACATAAACTGTCAAATTCCATCAAAGGATGGCCATGATTTCGATGGATTAAAAAACGTCTATAAATATCCAAAAAAAGGTATTTTATTTGTTGCTCCGGAAAAGAGAAATTTTAGGGCTTTAGGCTAACGTTTGGTACGAAATACTCTTTGTACGTCATAACTGAATTCGTCCTCTATTCGTCAAGTGATAAACTGTCAAATTCCATCAAAGGATGACTAAGATTTCGATGGATTAAAAAACGTCTATAAATATCCAAAAAAAAGGTATTTTGTTTGTTGCTCTGGAAAAGAGCAATTTTAGGGCTTTCGGCTAACATTTTATACGAAATACCATTGTATATATAAACTATAGTCATTGACTTATTATATATGGACTGCTAGTTGTGTATAATTCTCATACAAAATTTGCAACCAAAATGGTCCAACGGATACAATCGAAACTAGCCCTCGTGCCGACACTAGTGGCAAAAATAAACAATATATTTAACGCCATCTCTTGTTCTACTAGTGCCAACAGAAATGTTTACTCATAGAAACTAAGGACATCTATTGACATTGCTTTGAAGAAACGGTGCTAGTCTATGGTTAGAGAGATAATCGGCTGAGAATAGTGCTAAGGGATCTCGAAAAAAAATCCCCTTAAAAATATTTTATGAATCATTTTGGTTTACTTAATGATTTTATGTCCGCGCAGGTGCATATAATTATATGTTACACAAAATAGCGAACTCATTTTAGGCAATCGTTTAGTTTGTGTCAAAACACAAACTTTTTAGTTGCTCGAACCAAGCAGTTGAGAAACTAAAAATTGAATGTGCGCGCCTAGCCTTACAGTTCTAGTTTAAGATAAGGTGCGTTTTATTATTCACAAATCTATCTGGATCCGGATCTGGATTAAGTTTTAACATGTATTACAAAAACAATTTGGGATCCTGTTTTTTATCGGGATCTATTTCAAAGATCCAAAAATCAGTTATTACACTGGCGAGTAGATGGCTTTTTATGGCAATAAGGTAGTGTAAGGCTAGTCGCGCACTGGCAACTGTGATCGAAATCAAATAGTTTAATCACCAGTTGAAAGAGAACCGCGCACTGGCAACTCTTTACTCACGCTCGCACTCTTTTCTCTCTTGCACTTATAAAAAACAGCTCAACTGTTGAGATGCAATCGTTTAGTTTGTGTCAAAACACAAACTTTTTAGTTTTGAGAATCGAGTTGCTCTAAGTGCGCGGTGTTCCATATAAGCCCATATGTTTCATTTTAGCAATTAAACAGTTGCGAAACTAGAAATTGAATGTGCGCGCCTGGCCTAAGCTATAGTGTAAAGAAAAAAGACAAGACATAATTTAAAATTTACAAACCCAAGGATAAAAAGAGACGGACTTATAACACTGCTGTCACTAAGATCCGTATCGTTTTATTTTCAAAGGAAGATCCGGATCCAGATAGATTTGTGAATAATAAAAAGCACCTAAAGAAATTTTTTTGTAAATTTGATACAAATTGTAGGATTGGTTTTTTCTCTAAAGTGAGTTGTTAATTTAAATCAAAATTAGAATTTGCATAACTAATTTTTTTGCAAATATTTTCGCTCTAGCCAAAAAGATCTTAGCTTACCTCTTGATTTCTAGTATAAAAATTAAAATTATTTGTAAAAGTGAAACTAATTGCTTTAATAAAAGTATTTTTACAAACAATAATAATATTTGTTAATAGATAATACAAGTAAATGCAACGAAAACTGTGTTGCAGTATATATTTATACGTTGAAAACAAAAATGAAAAAGGGAAAATTCAAAAGGGAAATTTTCAGATTTGGCAATGGGACTATTTGCACATTAGCCCCTTTAGCACTGGTTCCATTTCATAGTATTCAAATTTTCCGTCAGTGTCGGCACGAGGGCTAGTGTCGTTTGGTAATCCGTTGGACCATTTTGTAATCAGCTACTAGCAGTCCATATCTAGTATGTCAATGACTATAGTAATATCGAGAAGTCAAAAGATTGTGGCGGCATCTTCAGGCTACGGACCGCATTTGCTAAAATGTGTCTCTGCTAAATTTTGGAGACTTCAAAATATGGGTGTAGAGATAATGGAAGAATGAGAAAAAATAAATTGTGTTGAGAATGTGCGCTGAAAGAAAAAATAGGAATAATAACAGAACGAGAAAATTATATTCATGGATGTATATGTGACGTTTTGTGAGGATAGGGAAAATATATTTGTATGGAAAAATATAAATCTGTGACCATGGTTGCCACAAACAAATAAATATAAATATAGAATGTAATCATGGCATATAGAATAAAAGAAAGTTTTTTATGTTTTGGTTAGCCTTATTTTACTTATTTTACCTTAAATACTTGAAAATAAAATAAAATATATATGAATATGTGTACAGTTCATTATTAGGATAAACAGTACAAACTCGATTTACGAAACTAATAGAAATATAGGCAGTTAGAATAACTGAGTTTGTTGCACTTACTGGCTTATATTTTTTTAAATAATAAAATGCACAACTGGGTCGCACGAACTTGCTCCTATGTAATAGAATGTAATAGAATAGGAATTTTAAAAACCAATTTTGTTAGAGAAAACTATTCATAAGCATAAAATTATTTTTTTTTTTAACTCCTTAAGTAGTAAGAGATAAAAAAGAAAGCTATGCAAATATGAATTAAGAAAAAATTTAGTACGCCAACTTAAAGCTTCTATTATTGTAAGAATTAACATAAATAAAATATTGAACAGTTTTTGCGATGTCGAATTTTCCAAAAAATTGTATTTTTCAAACATTCAAAAAATATTTTTTTTTTAAGTTTTGAAATGCAATATTTTTCAAACTTTTTAAAATCTTCTCTATACAAAATTTCATTAAAATCTAAAAATGGTTCTATGGTAGGTACAGACAGTAATATCTTAATTTCAATTTTTTTTTATTAAATTACAGATCGCAAGAATTAATCGAAAGAAAAAAATGTTATTAAAATTCTAGATGCCATTTTCGAGAATAATACAATTTTCGAAAATCAGTTTTTAACATTTGTATGGTGGGTAGCGGCGTTAGTTTTTGGTTAAATAAATTGAAATTATTAGTTTTGGGCAAGTAAAGGGACACATTTTGAGAAAATATAAAAAAATAATCAAAATCTCAAAATTATATGGAACAAATGATTCGAATCATAATGCATTGAAAATAATCAATTTGGTAACCATGACTGTCTGTCTTATTTTTCCTCTGCAAATTTTAACGGTTTTTGTGAATTTGTGAATACATGTATATTTTTGTTTACTATTTAGACATATGCCATATAAAAATATTTTCTTGCAAATAATTTTCCCGCTTTTTTGAATCAGTTGCAGTGCCAGTGATTTATAAGTCAATTCTTTTGCTGTTTTGCTGTGGTTTTAAATAAATTTTAATAATTTTAATAAAACAAAGATATATGTACTAACATAGAGACTAACTTTTTGAAAAAATTGTAGTGAAAATTTTTTGGTGTTCTCTATCATCGTAAAGTCAAATTTTATCAAAATCTCGAGTTAAATTTTTTCCACATGCAAAACTTGCAATTACATAATTTTGTAAGTGAAAATAAAATAAAAAAAATTTGGTACGCAAACCTTAAGTTTTTATTATTGTGCGAATGAAATTAAGTTTCGAAATAAAATCCCTATTCGATAATGAGAAAATTGTCAAATGTCAAAATTTGAAAAAATGGTATCAAAAAACGAATTTTTATCTTTAAACGCGATTTGCGGCTAAACGGAGCCTCGTAGAGCCCTCAAAGTTGACATTTTCAAACGTGATTTCTGGCCAATCTATTCATCCTACAGAATTAAAAATTACATATTCGTGATCTAGGGAGTGCCACCTTTCAATCCACGTATGAAACGAAAAACGTGAAAACGCTTAAAACGTATTTTAAGCGTGGAACAAAAAAATATTGTTTTTAAGTAAAATCTCCTCAAATCGTGCGCTAGCTTTAAGTTTTATTACTGTACGAATGGAAATTAAATTTCGAAAAAAAACATTTCGCCGGTTTTTGAGATATCGAATTTTCCAAAAAGAATGACTTTTTTTTCCAAAAATTAAAAAAAAATATTATAAATATATAAGACTTTTGATAATATTAAAATTTTCAAAAAAGTATGAACATTTTTTGGAAAAAGGAAAATTTGTATACGCGTGAAAATATTTTTTTTTTCATAAGTTACTTCATATTTTTTCAAAAAAGGGTTTTCGAAAACCGTATTTTTCTCGAAAACGGTTCCGAGAATTTCGCTTAATTTTTTTTTCTTTCGATTAATTTCTACAATCTATAATTTAATAAAAAAAAATTGAAAACAAGACATTACTGACTGTAACTACCATAGAACGATTTTTGAATTTCTCATTATAGGCAAAACGGATTTTAATGAAATATTTTTATAGAGAAGCTTCTAAAAACTTTAAAAAACTAAAAATTGAATGTGCGCGACTAGTATAAATTTTCATTTTTTTTTCATCCTCGAAAAAAAAATTCTAAAGAAAAAAAATATTTTCTAAAATTTGAAAAAAATATTTTATGGCAGATACCTACTTATTTAAAATTAAAACAGTTTAATTACTAATTTCAATAACATTTATCGCCAATATAGTTTTTATAAAGTTTGTCTCCGCAATCATTATCCTTTCTAGAACACACTGTATCTTTGTAGCATTGGTTGAGAGTTTTCGCTTCAAATAGTAAATATTTGATTTTTCACCAGAATTGAAAATTTCAAATCAAATGGTAAGCATATCTCTTTATTTTAATACCTACAAAAACCATACAAAGAAGAAAATGTATTCAGACAAAAAAGTTCAAGCAAAAAATATATCTACCTCTATACATACTCATAAAAACATGCAAACAAGAACAACAGAAAAAGGTAAGAAAAGAACATCTTTCTTTCATTTCCACCACTCGGAAATCTCCCTTACTCTGCCTTGAGTTGAAAAATGAAAATAAAAAATTTCTCTTCTTTACTACTTGTTTCTATCTTTCTTATCCTACTCTCCACTGTCAAATTTGACTCGTTTCAGCGACATCACAGGCTAGGGACTCCAACATAAAAACAAGTCAATCGATATTACTATAGTTTATATATACAATGGAAATACTCTTTGAACGTCATAACTGAATTCGTCCTCTATTCGTCAAGCAATAAACTGTCAAATTCCATCAAAGGATGGCTACGATGTCGATGGATTAAGAAACGTCCAAAAATCCACATTAAACATACACATTTTTGCGGCCTACAACATCAACAACCAATCTGCAACGTGTCAAAAATCTGCAATGTGTCAGAAATGTGTATAGGTTTGAAATTTTGTTTACCATTAACTGTTTTCCTTTGGACTCCAGGATTGAGTGCTTAGTAGGTACTTCTCATTGCATTCAACAATTTAAAAAAAATCATGAATTCTCTGTCTTTTATTGAATGATAATGAATTAAATAAATAAATTGGCACTCGAATTTCGAGAGCTGGGTCGGCTAGTATTCTTTATTATATCAAAATATACATATGTACTTTTAGCATTCACTATATCAAAATATAGATCGTTCTCCATCTGTCAAGCCATGAACGGGATGACTACGGCTAGGCGCGCACATTCAATTTTTAGTTCCGCAACTGCTTGGTTCGAGCAACTAAAAAGTTTGTGCTTTGACGCAAACTAAAACATTGCCTAAAATGAGTTTGCTATTTTGTGTAACATATAATTATATGCACCTGGGCGGACATTCAACCAAATAGTTCATCTGTTTTCTATAAGCAACGAAACAGTTGTGCAACTAAAAATTGAATGTGCGCGCCTAGCCTACGACTTCAATGGATGAAAAAATTCAGTTTTTGCCACTTATAATTCCATTACAACGTGGGAATGATGTCAATCGGTTTATACATCTCTGACAGAGCGAGTAAGATAAAGTACAGAAGCCTAAAACAAAAAGTTAAGGGATTGGTTTGATTTTGATAAAGTAAACGCTCCATCTAGGCTTGTCAAAAAAAAAGTTTTGACATTTTCGCTGTATGAAAAGTATATTTGTTGGCGACATTAAGCCAGTTCACTGTTCAGTGTCAGTCGTAGTGTTGATGGGGACACACGCATTGGGACTTGTTTCTCTAAATAATTTCTTAATAATTTCTTGTGTTCATTAAACATAATATATGTACATTCATTTTTCTATTACTAAAAGTTGCATAGTTTTTTTTGATTCTGAACATCATAACTAAAAATAAACATAAAATAATCAGTTTAAAATGAGTAACAAAATCAAGTGCGGTTTATGTCATTTAAAAATTGATAAAGAAATTAAAATTAAGTGCACAATTTGCAATTTTTATTACCACGCCAAGTGCGAAAAACTAGAAAAAAGAGTATTTGATTTTTTTGAGAAAAATGAACAAAGTTATAAGTGTAGTAGTTGTTCTAAACGCAGAGTCAATGTTGTTAGATGCTCACATGAATTCTTCTGCAAGCAGCCTCTCTTCAAAAAAAATACATCCAACTCGAAATATTAATAGCGGTCATAACATCTACAAAGATTCTACCAACATCATCACTGGCGCCAGCACGTCTACTTTCATCAATAGCCCAGGTCTCTCCCCTCTTCCAGCTAGTGACAACAGCAATACAAAAGTACCACTACCATCAATAACGTTGGAAATGCTTTATAATGAGGTAATTCAACTTAAGCTAATTAATACCGAAGGGCTTACTAAAATTAAAAATCTTGAAGACTGTAATGATTCTCTTAATAAAAGAGTTAACTTATTGGAGATGAAGCTTAATGGATTTGAGCAACGAGAGAGACAATGTGAAGTTGACATATTAGGCATTCCCGGTGTAAACAACGCAAACGTGTCTGATAAATTGAACACTTTGTTCAAAACTGTCATGGATGGTGAGATTCATCCCACCGAAATAGAATCGTGCTATGTTAAGAGTGTTAAAGCTAATAAAAATAACAAAAAACACTCTTTAAATATTGTGTGTGTTAAGTTTTCTTCCCTTTCATTTAAGAAGAGTTTGATGATGAAAGCAGCGTTGCCGGAAAAAAAAATTTTGAAAGTGCCAATGCTGACAACAGAAAGTGCCATTTTGAGCCCCTGGGTGCCTTCAACAAAAAAGTATAAAAATTCCAAAGATTTCTTATGTAATTTTCAAATTCATTAATTACACTTCAAAACTTAAGGAATAATAAGAATAAATAAACATTAAATTAATAAATAATAAATTAAAACATAATATAAAAGAATTTCATTAAAAGAAACATAGATAACAAAAAATAAATAAAATCATCAAATAATTTGTCAATTAACAATAAACATATTATATACAATCAAGTTTTAAGTTTTCTACCGTTCCTTCTTTAACGGATTAAATAAATAAATCTTTAGGTGGTATGAAGTGCTGGCAAGTTTTACCCCATATTATTTCGTTAAAAGACAAAAGCGATTCTATTACTTTATAAGAAAGTCGATTTTTATTATGGGTTTTAATGTTATTTAAGCGTGAAAAAACGTTCCGCTGATTCACTGCCATGTGGTTAAACTAAAAGCCTGATCATGAATTTGGATATATTTGAAAACATTTGCTCGTCGATAACATTTCTCATTTTTCCTAATTCTATCCAAAAATTTGTTGAATCCTGAGCAAACTTTGATTCGATTTGTTCAACGTCAAAAATTTTTCTCATTTCAGCGAACAAAACTTCTTTTTCACATTCAAGAATTTGTGAAAATCTCGAGACTAAAGTGTTGAAGTGAGGTAAAATATCAGATATTATTTGATTCATTTTTAAAAACGTTGGATCTGTTATTTTAAGAGCATTTAATATGCCATCACTTAAGTTAAGTTTTCTAATAACTTCTTTTGAAAGCTTAATATAAAATTCTTTACAATCTTCCAATACAATTGTTTTGTGGGAATCTTTTTAATTACGAAGATCTTCCGCACAATCAATACCAAGGAAAATATCCTGTAATGGTTTTTAATGTTTTGGGAGATAGCAAATGTCGTCAGTTATTTTTAGATTATTGACGTAGTCTTCATTTCAAAAGTTTTTAAGAATAGTTTTATGGAAAGAACTAAAACTTTTTACGAAAATATTTAATTTTGGAGCTTAACTTTGAAAAGAAAGGTTTAGGTGATCTGTATATGTTATAATATAATATAGAAATCTAAAATACGTTTTAATTTTCGGTTCGTTGAATAAATTAAAAAGGTTTCTTGCACGTTCACATTTATCTTCGGTAGCAGCAATTTAGAAAAAATGTGACAACACTGTCCAGTTTTTTAAAATGCATTTAACAACTGCTCCAAAAGACAACCAGCGATTTGGAATCATTTTTTTAATATTATTTTGTTGAATTTCAAAATATTCCTGAAAAACAGCCATCTCGTTTTGTCGTTTGGGGCTGTTTTTAAGGTAACTATAAACACCCTTTGCTAGTTCCTGGATATCTGTTGGAAGAGTTGAACAAGCATTCGAAATATATATTTGTAGAGAATGTGAGGTGCATGTTACGGAATAAGATTTATAATTTTTGTGCTTTAGTAACTGCTGAACGCGTCCTTTCACACCCTGCATTACACTAGCTCCGTCTGAACAGAAACCAATTATATTTGATGTTGGTATTTCATGAGCTTCCAAAAATGATAAAATTTTATTGGTTATACATTCTGCAGTACTATCTTCGATTTCCAAAATTGTCAGAAAATGTACAGTTATATTGTTAGTCTCGTTATCAAAAAATCTGGCTAAAATTACCAAACACTTCTTACAGCATATATCCGTGTACTTTCGTCAACTTTTATGGAGAAATAGTTATGCTGTAGTTTTTTTGCCATCCGTTTTGTGGAATATGGTTTAATTTTATCAGTAAGAACCTCTGTTGCTTTGGTTCTTCCGCTTTCCGCAATTAAAAGCTTGGGCGATTTTAGAATCCGGGCATACTGATTATAAGATCTTAGCCAAATGATCCATTATTAAAATAGGCAGATTGTGCTCTGTGATGAATGCTAAACATTTTAGCAGTGTAGTTTTTTGGTTATCCTTATTGGCGACTCTAGTAAAAACTTCTTCCATTCTAGGCACATTTTCTTGAGGTTTAACTTGTTCCAAGTGGAAGTCACTTTTTCCATGGCGATGAAGGTTCCATTTTTTAACCGATTTATCACACACTTTGCAAATAGCCTAGGTTTTTTTAAATTTAAGCCATAGGAATGTTTCCAGCCAGTCGGAGCGCAGCTGCCGAACATTTGGTGTTAATCTGAAAAAAATATATTATTCTATATATTTTACTGTGAATTTGTGATTAAGCAAGAGTTTTACTTCTTCTTTTTTGCAGTTTCTGTGCATTATTCTTTCGGAATCTAAAGATTCTTCATCGGACTCAGTTTCACTATGGGAATCAAAATATTTATTTATGGAAAAACATTATTGTAAAAGAAGCTGAAGATACGTCCTTTTTTGGAATTTTCGCAGGCGTAATATGCTTTCTTTTTGAAGTCGAAGTCGATGGCGTGCTCTCCGAAATTTTTGCAGTTCTAATGATAAATCTTAAAAGACATAATCGTTTAAATATATTTTCTACCTTATTATACAAATAGATATACTTACTTATCCATCTTGTATTGTAATTTGTAACGCAGAATACCATAACACAATTGTAGGAACAAAAACAATCGGGGAATTACCCAAATTCGCAAACAAAACAACAAACAAATTGAAAACAGTACACACTGTGGATATTTTGACAGACGACAATAAATATTGTGGATTGCATTCTGGGCTGTGTTTCAGGTTGTTACAATTCAATGCGTTCAGTGCCCATAAAGGTAAATGTTGTTTACACGTCCTATGAAATATTTTATATTTTATTTTTAACATTGCATTTTCATAGAGTGCTATTTAAAGCGTTTGAATGCGACAGTGCCATTTAAATTAAAAAGTGCCAAAAGTGCACGATAGTGCCATTTCGGCAACGCTGGATGAAAGCGAAAGAAAATAGAGAGAAAATGTCTGCAAATATTTTTGGAGCTCAACATAACAACAATGATAGTAGCAGCGACAACATCAGCAGCATGATCTACATCAACGACAGTCTTACAAGTTACACTAGGTCATTATTGAAAATGCCAAATGATCTTAAACATAAGAATAAATTCAAATTTGTCTGGGTTAGGGATGCATCTGTACTCATCAGAAAAAAAGAAGGCGACAAATCCATAAAAATTCAATTGAAGATTTTACTAAACTTGAAATAGATTAGTTATTTTTTTTTTTGTTTTGTATTTGCTTGAATTATGTATAATAATAATTTAAATTGTTTGTGTATAGACCATCCAAATAATGATTTATCTTCTGGTTTCTCAATTATTCACCAAAATGTTCGTAGTATGAGATCTAATTTTAAAACATTTCTCTCTCATCTTACACCTTTGGATCATTTTCCAGATTTAATTTTTCTTTCGGAAGTCTGGATCTTTGAAGAAGAAATATCTGATTATAATTATATCCCTAACTTTACACTTAATGCAACTTGTAATGAGTCATATGCTGCTGGAGGTGTCGCGGTTTTTTACGGAAACAATATAATGGGGTGTGCAATTAATAAATTTAAATTACAAAGTGCAGATATAATTAGTGTCACTTGCGAACTCTCTGGTGTTCAATACTGCTTTATCTGTGTTTATAGATTGCATAAGTGTACAGTTGGTTGCTTTTTAAATGAATTTTCGGGATTTTTGGAGCTTCAAAAATTTAAAAATTGTATTTTGTTAGGAGATTTTAATATAAATATCCTATGTCAATCACCTGATGCTGATAGTTTTTTATCGTTGCTTTCTTCGTATGGTTTTGAATCTCTGCTCAATCAACCCACTCGGTTAAATTCCTGCCTAGACCACATTTTTATTAGGTTGAATAGAAATAATTCTACAGAGTATAAAACATGGGCCTATGACTTCAAAATAACTGACCATAGGTTGACGGGTATTCAATTGAATTCTACGGTTTTTAGAAGTAAACACTGTGAATATAAAGACTTTAAAAAATAGATTTTATTGCCTTAAAATCTAATTTAAATCTTGAATTTTGGGAAGATGTGTATAATAAGTTGCAGTTCTATATATCTACTTGTAGCCAAAATAAATGTGGAAAATATAATAAATTAAAATGTCTTAAGCAATGGATGTCCATCTCGTTATTGAAGAAAATTAAAAAGAAAAAGCAGCTTTGTTTACTTATTAAAAAACATCCCAACAACACTAGATTAAAGAATTATTATGAAAGGATTTGTCTTAAAGTAAAAACTGAGATACCCTTGTGTAAAAATAATTATTACACAAATAAATTAGCCATTGGAAGTCGCTAATTTGTTCAATAATTTTTTTACTAATGTTGGTGTCTGTCATAGATCCCCAAATATTGCTTTTTCTACTGCAGCATCTTGCGATGATATTTTAAAGCAAACTCAATTTCAGCCTGAGAGTTTTTTCTTTGATTAATTCACGTCTCTTGAAATTCATAAAATTATAAATTCACTTAAAACATGTAAGTCTTCATCTTTTGATAACGTATCTAGTTTCCTGTTAAAACAAATTTCTTTTCATGTAGCTGATGTATTATGCTTTATCTTCAATTTGTGTATTTTGAAAGGTGTTTTTCCTGAATCCTTGAAAGTAGCTGTAGTAATTCCCCTTCACAAAAAGGGAGATTTAATGCTGTTAAACAATTATCGTCCTATTTCTCTTCTTTCTGTTTTTTCAAAGATCTTTGAGAAAGGTGTTAAAACCAGAATGCTATCTTTTTTGCAAAGAACTAATTTTTTTAGCAATTCTCAATTTGGCTTTAGAACAGGCAGATCAACTGAAAGTGCCTTGCTCAAATTGACAGCTGAAATTTATAACAGTTTAAATTCTTCTCAAATTCCTTCTGCATTATTTATCGAACTAAGGCTTTTGATACGGTAAACCATTCTCTATTATTAGATAAACTTTTCAAAGCTGGTTTCAGAGGTTTCTTTTATGAATGGTTCGTATCTTACTTAAGTAATCGCAGGCAAGTTGTAAAGATTAACAATAATTTAAGCTCGGAATGTTCTATAAATCTAGGTGTTCCTCAAGGATCTGTTTTGGGTCCGATATTGTTCCTTATATATGTGAACTCATTATTCATCCAACCTTTTAAGGGCAAAATAATAGCATTTGCTGATGATACGGCGCTTTCCTATGCGAATACAAACTACATTGATTTATTTTCCAATGTTAATTTTGATTTAGATATTCTTAGGCGTTGGTTTAATCAACATAACTTAATTATGAGCGATAAAACTAAGTTTATGATTTATAAACTCAAGGATAACCACTGTCTGGACTTGCCTTTATATTATCATTCACCTGGCTGCTCAAAATTTAATTTAGGATGTGGTTCCATATTATTTGATGAACATTTAACCTGCAGTCATTATTGTTTTAAAATTGAATGTGTTGATAATTTCAAATATCTAGGCGTTATATTGGATCAAAATTTTAGTTGGACAGTACATACTTGCTACTTGAAACAATATATGAACAGGATTGTAAGACAACTTTATCATCTTAGCCTATATTGTAATCTTTCAATATTAAAACTGGTTTATAATGGGTTAATCAAATCAAAATTGCAGTATGAAATTTCTTGTTGGGGTGGCACATATTTTAATAAGATTGAACCGTTATTAATTAAACAAAAACATGCAATAAGAATTATCTGTAAAGTAAATCGTCTAGCATCCAGTCATGATTTGTTTAAAAATCTCCAAATTTTGCCTTTAAGGCATTTGTATTGTTACAAAGTCTTGAAAATATTTTTTGAAAATTCCGGTTATTATGATGCGAGAATTATTGATAATTTTGACTTACGTATTAACACCAGTAACTTCGTAATTGTGCCAAGAATTCATAAAACACTTTTTTCTAAATTTTATTACGTTACAGCCCCTCGTTTATTTAATCAACTTCCAGCTAACCTTAGGTGCGAGAGAGGGAAATCTGTTTTCTTACTTAATTTAAAAAAATGGCTTTTATCTTTTAACCATTCAGATATTGAGATTTTAATAACTTAAATACATTGAAATTTGGAAAAAAATTATTATACATATTTATTTCTTTAAAATAAACTTATTTGGAATTTAGAATGCTTTCCCCATCAATAGTATACTTTATGTTTTTTTACCTAAAAAGTACTTTCGCCACTTGTCTTTGGACAATAGAAAGTACTTATCTATTTCTTTCAAAAAACTAGAAATTGATAAATACCTAATTTTGTAATATTATTCTAGCTACTAAGTGTTTGTAAGAAATAAAGATACAAATATACATTGTTCAAATGCACGTGCAAGTCTATTAACTCAGTGGCGAGAGGACGTTGCCCTTTGTGAGTTTTTTTTTGTGCAAGATTGTGTTTTTACGAATTTCCTTGAGATTTTTGTAATTTTACTATACTATACACCTCCAAGTAAAAACGTGTTACGGTTTAAATTAAATTTTTTCCGTTTTTAATATGTCTTTTTGACTAAATTTTATTCGCTAACATTAAAAGCGAACTTCTTAAACATCATAAAATTAAATTCAACGCCGGATGGTGCTGTGATTACAACGAAAAAATAGGATCACTTTCCTAACCCAAAGTTCCCATAAGTTCTCCCCAGCGATATGATAAAAAATAGAACTTCGAAATGAGGTATAAACTTGACAAGTGGAAAAAAACCGGAAAAAGGAAGCTTGATGCAGCCCTTCCATTAAGCAACAGTGTAACATACAATCGATGGCGCCGACATATGGCTAATTCCCAGCAGGAAGCGAACCTGCACAAGAAAAATTTAATCCGCAACTGCAGTTCTGCGGGCAACAGTCCGCCGAATAACAACCAATTCTCAATCCTGGGTCTGGGACTGAAGATTCTCACGGCACTAGCCAACAACTGGGGCTTACAAAATGACCACCAAATGCAGCTAGTCACGGAAAACGGAATTGACAATTTCAGTGTTAAAACCACTCGTAATATTTCATATATTCTATATATTTTCTTTCATACGTCCTAAATATATATTTCTATTATATATGTATAAGTATAGAGCCATCGTTCTCAACTTATTATCTTTCATCGTCACTCATTCAAAATGTATACAAGTAAGCAGTATAGAGCCATCGCTTATAACTGACTATCTTTTTCACTCTCTCACTCCTCTAGTGAACTTACTATATATTCAAATATAAAGAGCATTCTCTTTATCATTAAAAAAAAAGACAAGAAATATCAACACATAACATATTTAGTTTTTAAGTTAGTATCAGTGTAATAAATTTGTAGATATGTAAATATGTACATATATAGTTAACGAAACTTCTGTTTCACACAAATGTATAACGCTCGCCCATGAGCACGAGCAGAACAAAAATATATTATTATATGTATATAAGAATTGACATGCCACGAGGCTTAACTCTAAATAAGTAAGATTGTTAAAGAAGGCCATACGCTATAGCCACTTATGTACTTTTGTTAAAGATAGTATAAGATGAAACAACTTTGTAAAAGACACCTAAAGACTCAATAAAATTTTCATTCATTCATTCATACGTAGTGGAGTCCACTTACTCCTAACACACGCCACGAACTACTTCATCAAAGCATATTGTCGATAAGGTTTTTGGGTCTTGTGAAATGATTAAGTGTGGACACGGCATGCAGTGCGAACTCTGGGAATCGAAGTAGTATGCTGACATGGCCGCAATGTCATGGCGTGCAAAAAGGACCAAAATAGTTCTTCGACACAATTTTTTATGTTGTTATTCGATTTTAGTTGTTAACTACTGTTTTGATCCCATTAATCTTAAATTCATTCAGTCTGTGTCTTCCGAAGTGATCGGACGTGTTCGGTAAGTGCTCCTCTAGTGGTAGAATAGGTAGTTTAGCATAGGTAGTCTAGATAGTGCTGAGAGTGCGGGGCTCAGTTTAGGAGAGCAGGTTAGCTTAGGAAGTGCAGTGAAGTGAGAGCAGCAGTGTAGCAGAGACGATACTGGTGAGTGCTAGTATATAGGCTTATCATTAGGCTAGGTTAGCGCCTTAGGATGGATAAGGAGAGGGAACTGGGTGGTCTCACCTCAGATTGCGAGAGCGAGATGAGTGAGTTCCACTAAGAGTTCAAGCAGCCAACCGAGAGATCTAAGTACCTCAAGGTTGTGTCACCGAAAGAAGATAAGGTAATCATTAAGAGGAAGAAGAGAGGTAGGCCTGCGATAAGTGGCTCTCAATCGGCTGCTGCTTCGCCTGCGTCCTCTACGGTGGATGATTCTGCCATGGAGACGGAGAGCGTTGTGGAGTCGGTCAAGGCAGCAAGGAAGAGGGGTGATAGGTCCAAGGTGGACTCGTCCTCTGATTCCCAATGCCCGAAGAAACTTGTCGTGGAGCTTGCTGATCTTCGGAATCAGAATGTATATAATGAAGGACCCTCTTGTTCTGGGGCCCCGCTGGCCTTGGCTGGTGGAACGTCGTCTCCGAGGGGTGCTCTTGGGTGGCAGAGTTCCTGCCTGCGGTTCCTCCAAGATCCGTAGCTGGAACCTCGTCGGTTGGTGCTCCTTCGGTGGTGGCTTCTGCTTCCACAAGTGGTGCTGCAGTGGGTGCTCCTGGGGCGGTGGAGTCTCTGGTGATGGCGTCTCCGGGGACTGTGGCTAGGCCTTCATCTGCTCTGGGTATTCCCTGGGCTGTGGAGTCCCTGGTCATGGCTTCTCCGAGGCCCGTAGCTAGGTCTTCATCTGCCATGGGTAGGAGTTCCTCTGTGGTTGCTGGCGGTGGTGCTTCGTTGGGTGCTCCAGTGGTGGTGGCGGAGCCTCCAGTCGTGGATCCTCCAAGATCTGTGGCTTTAGCTTCGTCGGCACTGGACAAGCGCTTCTCAGGTGCTGCTGTTGGTGCTTCGGCTCCTCAGAAGAAGAAGAAGAAGAAGAAGGGTGTTCCAGTAGTGGGTGGGCCGGCCGCCTCGTCTGGCACAGGTGGGGCTTTGGACGATAGTCTAAGTCTTGCCAATGTCATGGCGCGGTGTGCCAAGATAAAGGCAGGTTTAGTAGGCCTTATAAGAGACTTTCCTGAGGTTGGTGCTAGGGTTGTGGAGTTGGCGGCAAGGTATGAGGAACTCATATTAGGGCTGTCAGGCGCTAACGAGAGGCTCAGGGGTAAATTGGAAGGTGGTAGTTCCTTGGGTAGGGAGAAGGCGAGTGCATCGAAGGGGCCCTCAGCTACTTCGGTGCAGTCGTTGGGTGTCCCTGTAGGTTTAGCGGTAGGAGAAAGACCTTCGTTCGCGCAGGTCGCCAACTCGGCCAGGGTATCGGTGGACTTGGCAGGTAAGGCCCAGGTTAAATTACCTGATGTTGAGCCGGTCAAGCCAATCAAGACTTGGTCGGTTGTGGTTAGGGGAAAGAGTGGTGAATCCATTGGAGACATCATGAAGAGGGTGGTGGAAGAGCTGGTGCCTGCTGTGGGTGTCAGGGTGCACACAGTGCAGACTGGTAGGCAGGGCAGTGTGCTGGTTCGGACACCGTCTATTGCTGAACGCAATCCTTTTATCGGGCACAAGAAGCTCGAGGAGGTTGGTTTATCGGCAGAAACCGGTAAGGGTGTTCCGCTCGTGGTTCATGGGGTGGAGAAGAGGATTGCCCCTGAGGACTTCA
Organism: Chrysotoxum bicinctum; assembly: GCA_911387755.1. Taxonomy (NCBI): domain Eukaryota; kingdom Metazoa; phylum Arthropoda; class Insecta; order Diptera; family Syrphidae; genus Chrysotoxum; species Chrysotoxum bicinctum. The sequence continues at coordinate 108,721,819 of OU426988.1, forward strand.
TGTCTGAGCTGCATAAGTTAAACTTGTGTAAGCTCAGCAAGGAGGATTTTTCCAGGGAAGTGACTCTCTGCACTTCGTGGAAGGCGGGTGAGGGAAGACTTAACGTCGTACTTGAATGCAGCCCAAGAGCCGCTGGTTTGCTCCGAGGGGACGGGCGGTGCTATATTAAGCATTTCACGTTTCCGGTGAGGGAGAAATCACTGGTGAATTGGTGCAACCGGTGTCTCAGTCTGGACCACTTCGCATACAAGTGTAAGCAGAAGCAGTCCGTGTGTTGGCGTTGTGGTGAGTCCGGTCACTCCAAGAGGGATTGCTGTACTGCGATCCATTGTCGCGATTGCGACTTCTTGGGGAACCCGGCTGGTCATTTTATGCTTGGCATGGACTGTCCTGTCTATGCGGCTGCAGTGGTAAGAGCGGGTGCCAGGCATTAAAATGGAGGTTAAATTACTACAATTTAACTGCCAGAATGCCCGGGCAGCAATGTCAGAGTTAGGGCAGTTACTGTGCAGCACTCGGTGTAGCTTCGCGCTGTTGCAGCAACCGTATCTTGTCGAAGGACAGGTGAGGGGACTGCCTGCGCATATGCGTACGTTTGCTGACAGTGGTGGTGGCGCTGCCATTGTTGTGAACGACGCACGTAGATACCGTGTGCTGCTTAGTTGATCGTTCTGATTGGGGGGTGTGTGTCAGTGTCGAGGGCGTCTTTGGTAGGCTGTATTTATGCAGTCTCTACTTCAGGTTCGGCTCCGACATTGAACCGTACCTAAACTACCTTGACAGGTTACTGGGTATTATTGGGGGTGGGGCTGCTGTTTTTGGCATCGACGCTAATGCGGTTTCTCCTGTGTGGTTTAGTAAGATGACGAATAACACTTCGGAGTCTCACAGGGCCCACAGGGGTGATTTGCTTAGCGATTGGATTGTTGCGAACGGTATTTCTGTCCTCAATGAGCCGAGTGACCTGTATACCTTCGATAGCCCGAACGGCCATAGCGATATCGACGTTACCCTGGCAACCTTGTCAGCGGTTCGTAGGTTTGACTTCAGATGGTTTATTCGGAGGGCTGAAGGGGTGAGTGATCACTGCCTCATGCAGGTGGAGATTACTTGCTCTAGAAGCACTCAGGATGTCAGCTGGGGTCAGAATGTGAAACGTTGGCATCTCCGTGATGTCAACTGGGCAGCGTACCAAGGGGAAATTGTAAGAAAGGTCACGTCGATGTCGCTTGAGGCCTTTCGAGGCCTGCACATCGATGGTAAGGTAGCCATGTTGAACGAGGCAGTGTGGGAGGTTAACGATCAACTCTTTCAGAGGAGCCGGATGGTGAATCGGAGGAGAGTGAAGTGGTGGACTCCCGCACTGAGAGCGAAGCGGCTGCAGGTTCGGAATCTGCGCAAGCGGTTCCAAACTTGTAGACGTGGCAGGCTGGCTGACTTGGAGAGGTCGAAACTTGCCTATAGGTAGGGATTGGCTGAGTACAAGCTCATGCTGGCTCGCTCTAAGGAGGAGGAATGGAGATCCTTCGCCGCTGAGCACAGTAACGACCCGTGGGGGAAGTTATATCGTGTTTGTCGGGGGAGGAAATCCATGGAGGTAGGGACCATTCATGATGGGGGTCAAGTACTCACATTGTGGAAGGATTGTGTAACTGTCCTAATGAAGACCTTTTTCCCTAGGGGCGAGCATTCTGCTGGTCCAGTGGTGGATCGGCTAAACGCAGCGCCTGCCGTAGTGGAGGGGGAAATTGGCTGCGCCATAGCTAGGCTTAAATCGAGGAAGTCACCGGGTTTCGCTGGACTAACCGGCGGGATGGTGAAAGCTATCTTGTCAGTGGTTCCCGAATACTTGATGGCTATTTACTCGGACTGCTTCAGGGAAGGTTACTTTCCACTGGAGTGGAAGTGTGCAAGGGTGATAGTGCTTCTGAAGTCCAACGACCGGGTCAGGACTAATCCTAGATCCTATCGTGGCATCAGCCTCCTTCCGGTGCTTGGAAAGGTGCTGGAGTGGGTCTTGGTTGATAGATTGATGGAGGCTATTCCTGAGCAGTCTCCATTCCAGTTTGGCTTTAGACAAGGTCGCAGTGTCGATGATGCATGGTTACTCGTGAGGGACACTGTCGATGGATCAACTGCAAAGTACGTGATCGGCATCTTCATTGACTTCAAGGGTGCATTCGACTACCTTGACTGGACGAGTGTTGAGCGAAGGTTGGGTGAGGTAGGGTGTCGCGAGATTGCTATCTGGAAGAGTTACTTCTCTGGCAGAACCGCTCGCGTCGAGAGTCCTGTTGATTCCGTGACAATTGGTGTTGAGAGGGGATGTCCACAGGGGTCTATCGGGGGACCATATATATGGAACCTGATGATGGATCCTCTGCTGCAGCAGCTTTCATCTTGGCGGCCGTTCTGTAGGTGCGTCGCCTATGCTGATGACCTCCTGGTCCTAATCGAAAGCCAGTCTCGTGTTGAGCTGGAGAGCAGGAGTACGGATGTCATGGGCTTGATGGGTGCTTGGGGCGCGGGTGTTGGGGTGGAGGTTGCTGTGGAAAAGACGTCCACTATGTTGCTCAAGGGCAAACTGTCCTTGAACCGGCCGCCACTTATTAGGGCTGGCGGTGTGAGCCTAAGGTATGTGGCGAAAGTCAGGTATCTTGGGATCACTATCGGGGAGAGAATGAGTTTTCTTCCTCATCTTTTACAGGTGAGGGCGAAGCTCCGATCTTTTGTGCCGGCGGTTAGCAGGGTTCTCAAGTGTGACTGGGGCCTGTCTAGGCGGGCGGTGCGTATTGTGTACAACGGGCTGTTTGTTGCTTGCGCAGCATTCAGCTCTTGTGTGTGGTACGACGCCGTCAAGACCGTGACAGGAAGAAGCAAGATTATCTCTTGTCAGAGAGTCATGCTCCTCGGCACGCTTAGGGTGTGCAAGACCGTCTCTACGGAGGCTCTACAAGTGTTGGCTGGTGTGCCTCCACTCGACCTGGAGGTGATACGTAGAGGTATTGCCGGCAGGTTGGTGAGGCAGCGGCATCTCTCGGCATCCGATTGGAGCGAGGCCAGGCATGCTCAGGGTTTGAGCACTCGGGAGTGTAAGGTTTTGTTGAGGGAGTGGCAGTCTCGTTGGACTGATAGTGGGAAAGGTAGGACTACCTTCCAATTTCTTCCTGAGGTAGGGCCAGCTTGTGATAGGGAATGCTTGGACTTCTCGTTCCGCACGGGCATGCTTCTGACTGGTCATGGTTCCTTAAATGCATTCTTGCATGAGAGGACCTTGGCCAGGTCGGCGGACTGTTCATGAGGAGCTCCGAGGGAAGATTCGAGGCATGTGCTAACTGAGTGTCCGCGATACGCTCACTTCAGGGATCTCCCTGCGATGGGTGTTGTGTGGGTGGATGGTACTTGGGACTTCAGTCGGATCCTCTTCACGAGAGAGACGGCTGATAGTCTGGCCGGCTTTGCCGACAGAGTCTTTCAGACTCGAAGGCAATAATGGCATCTGTCTGTCCTTGTTTTAGATACCGCGGCGAGTTGGGGTTCACCCAGTATTGGTGTTCGTTGGAGGGACTGGATTCCTTGTCGGCATGGTTGACAGGCAAATGCCTGGAGACTGTATTGGCTTGGGAGACAGGCAGATCGCCTGAATGTCAATCTGGGGCTAGTGTGGGTCGCGGCTGTGGGCTTTGGCGGGGTGGGGTGTGCTGTTAGCTTGGGCTTTCATGCCCGCAACCCCTTGGGCTGGGACTGACGTGTGTTTGGGCGGGACAGGGGCCTACCCAGGTCTCATCCTGACGCACTCACCGTCCGTCCTATAACCATGGCTGGGGATGTTTGGGCGGGACAGGGGCCTTCACGGGTCTCATCCTGACTCACTCATCGCTGGTCATGGGCCCACTCCCTGCACCACCATTGTGGTGATTGCGCCCTTTGTCCCGAGTCGTTGACTTGGTGGCATTGGGGCATGATCCACGGTGGGGGTGTCCGGAGCTGGGGGTGCCTAGCATGTGCGCCTTGTCTTCTCTGGAGTACGCAGCGACATGCGGCTCGTGCGCGTTTCTACCAATTCAAGCTGGTGGTGGTTGTTATGTGTCCTTGTAGTAGTTTTGGCTGTTTTGCTTTTGGTTCTGGCTGACTCTTAGGTAGGGTTGTCCAACAGGTATCGTTTGGGTACGCCACTTGTTTCAGGTGAGTGAACTGCTGTGCTGTGTTGACCGACTCGGGTGGTGCTTGTCTCCATCTGATCTCGGCGGGAGGTTCAGGCATTCAGAGGAGCATAGGTAGGGTTTTTGTGTTGTGCGTATGGGTGTGCACGCTTAGTCATTAGCTTCTGCCTTGGTTGGTGGCTGGGTGTGTGCATCCGAGGTTGCTAGGCCTCGAGTTTTGTGGAACTCTTCTAGAAGTGACCTTCACGGTCGCGAAGCTCCACCGGAAGCTATATTCTGGTACCACGGGAGATAGTGCCCAGGAGGTAGAGGTGGTTTCTTGTGTCGCAAGATGCTTGACCCCTCTACTTCAGACTATCTATGAGGTAGGCCCCCTTGTGGGGGTATCGTGGTGGCTGTGGTTGCTCCAAATCGCGGAAGCATATGGTTTCCAAGTTCTGCTTGGATTCAAGAGGTGCTAGATAGACCTCGCTCCTCAGCAAGGTGTGTGACATGCCTCAACATGTTAACAGAATTGTAACTGGGTGGTCTTGTACTACTCAGGGCGTTGGTCAGCGCTAAATCTGACTCCGTTAGTGTGGGTAGGCCCGCCGTGGAATTAAGCCTTTAATTGGCAGGTGCCCACGTTAAACGAAATTCGGTTCTAATCTTAAATTCACTTAATAATTTTTTGATCATTACAATAAGGCTAGTCGCGCACTGGCAACTGTGATCGAAATCAAATAGTTTAATCACCAGTTGAAAGAGAACCGCGCACTGGTAACTCTTTACTCACGCTCACACTCTTTTCTCTCTTGCGCTTATAGAAAACAGCTCAACTGTTGCGAAGGCAATCGTTTAGTTTGTGTCAAAACACAAACTTTTTAGTTGTTCGAATGGAGTTGCTCTAAGTGCGCGGTGTCCCATATAAGCCCATATGTTTCATTTTAGCAACTAAACAGTTGCGAAACTAAAAATTGAATGTGCGTGCCTGGCCTAAAAGTATTATAAATACAAGTAACAATGGAAAATGAAGAAGAAAAATGTGTTTGGACTCGTTCCTAAATAATTATTTTACTAGAAATAAGTAAAGACAACAAAATAGGTGATTAAATCGTTTTTACAGGACATGGTCCAAAAATACATGAGTTTAGGTGGAAAGCGTTATTTACAGATATGTAGAGATAAATTGTGGGAAAAATACTGGTTTTCATTTGAATATATCTAATGTCACAAACTTTTACGATTGCATTGAATATTTATTGGGTACGTTCGATACCAAAAATATTCGGCACTCGGACGAACGTTGATGTTTACACATCTTAACCGTGAGTCCTGGCACTCACACTTTTTTTTTAATAAACACAAACACAATGCCAATAAGGGTTGGTTCAAATCGGCGATCAGATCAATCTTCTTCTTTCACCCGGGGAGCAGGTAGGTCATGGTTTGATATACGTAAGCTCAAAGAAGTTTACACAAACAATTTAAACTCAGTGATTCCGTTTATTATTTCAGTGGCAATTTCTTAAGTTAACGTGCCGTGCAAGCAGCAGCAGGCACCAGTGTTTCTGAAAAAGCCTTCCCATAAGGTCTGTACTGCAAATATAAATTGAACAGAGTATAAATCTTTTCGCGCCGTTAAAGAAAAATATTTTTTTAATTTGATAACTGCATGGTTAAAACTATTGTCTAATAACACTCACATACATACATACATATATTGGATGTCCAACAAATCCACACTTAACACAGCACCATTGGATTTTTTTTCATTTGACTCCAGCTGCCAGGAGATGCACCACAATCAATAACTCATCGCCAAATTTAGGAATTTTGTACTTATCGTCAGTTTACACAAGTTTGAAAGCACTTCGGCACTTAACTTAGGAAAACAAATTACAAAATATAAATACAAAATTTAATTGATCAATTCACGAAAACTGTCGTGATAATTTAAAAAAAAAGTCATTTTTTTGAGCTAATCACGTCATTTTTTATTTTTATACACCATTCACACAAGTATTCATGGATAGGAAATTTAAAAGGGTTTGCTCTTACTCGCTTTAAACAAAATTTCCGGGTGTTTCAGGCTAGAGGTAATATACAAATTAATATTTTACTTCTTCAGACTGAGTTTTAAAAAAGATTTTAATTCTTTATTCATTCTTAAAAACAATCTTAATCGAAGGAGGTCTAGTTAAGAACTGATTTATCCAAATACAAAAATTCTTATTCTAACTTATAATAAACAATTAACACTCGGCGGGAGATGATGTCATCTTGGGATTCTGGAGCATCCAATTTCATGCATGATCGATCCTGTTCTCGAACGTGCTTATTTGCTTATTCGGCATAATTATGTTTTTATCATAGAAAGCTTTGTTTCTGTGCCTTTGTCAAATGATGCTTTGTCAAGTAGTTTTCTAATGCGTTTCCCATTACATCTCTGTACATTAACTCCCCCCTTTCTTTGAGAAGAACGTCCCGCTTCTTCTGTCATTTCTTCTACCCTTTTTAGTAGATTACTGAATTGTATTTCTTCCAATTGTATCGAAGAAATTCTTCTGGATGATCTCATCTTGAAATAGTACAAGTAGGTATGTAACCGATATATTTAGTATTCACTAAGATATTACTAATATTTGAAAATATTCAATATCGCTAATACTAATATCATAAATATCCTAATATTCAGAATTCAGATATCTAGCAAAAATATTGACTTCTCCCTACAAAAAAAATATGAGCTTCTCCCTTCCTTCGCAAAAATATTCACTTCTCCCTACCGCAACAATATTATCTTCTATATTCTACCTAAACATAACCAACGATTTCATTCATTTGCACTCTACTTGTTCTCATCTCATATGTATCTCCTTCTTCTTCTTACCTACCTAAAATATAAATATCGTACCTACGAATACGAACATTCGCTTTGGCTTTCGTTATAACCACACCACCACACAGAGACACGCCACTCAACCTCACTACAGACAATTCTTAAGAGGCCTCCGCCCAAAATATTGAGAAAAACGTGAAATTGGGCAAATTCGTGCAAGGTTTGTGAAGTCAATGCAAGACGTATTGAAATAAAATAAATTGCATTATGAAAGAATTACATTTTATCTTGAAAAGCGTCGAGCCACTTTTTTAATTTTTTTATATTTTTCTTATTTAATTTTAATATTCCGGTTGCTTCTTTCGTTAAATTCCACAAAACTGCTAAAGTTGTGCAAGGTTTGTGAGAAATTGAAGTGGAAAACTTATAATATTTTTACGTCATTTTAAAGGTAATGAAGAGACCTAGCAGAGCGTTGGAGCGGATTTTTAATTTTGGGCTCTATTTTTGAATAATCATCTTTGAAAAACATTAAAATTGTTCATTTTGCAATGCATTTTTTAATGTGTAGGTAGTTATGTGAAAAGATCATTATAACTTTCCCAAAATGACATAATGCTTTCTAAAATTGATTATATTAAAAAAAAGTAATCAAAAAGTAACTTTGTATTGCAAAATAACTAATTTTACAAAAGTCTTTTTTTTTTGCACAAAAGTCGTTACTTTTGTTTACTGGCTGTTTTTAGTTCATCTATTTGCCAAAACGTGTTTTTTTTCGAAGATAGCTATTTTTTGTTGGAACTGAAGCAAAAAGAAGTATGACGAATATGAAAGGCGAGTAGGCTTTTGGGTATAGGATTGGTTCAGTAAAGGGGTGGAGTAGAAGGGGAAGAAATGGATGTGAGGTGTGAGCAGAACCACGGTGACGGTGGATGATAATGATAATATTTGAGGGCTATGGTGGTATAGGGATAGGTAAGCGATATGGTGTGAATGTAAAATGAAGCAAAGGAGTAGATTTAACTTGTTGGATTGTTTTGTGTGTTTTTAGGAAGAAAAGTTACTACATATGTATGTACATTGGTTGGTCTTGGTATGCGAAAAGTATTGAATGTATTATTATGAAGCTCGGTATGTTTATGTCTTCTATGATAAGAAATCTCGAATAGGTATTTAATATTTTTTAATAATTTGGACAAATATTGGATTTTGAGGGAATCATTCATAATAATTGAAAAATCTTGAAATTTTTCATTTTTGAGCTAAGATTTTCAACTTTTTCATTTCAAGGCAGGTATTAATTTTTGCAATTTTGAGAAGAGATATTAGAGTTCTTAGGACATTAAGAGGCCTCCGTCCAAAATGTCGAACTCAGATTCGAAGATTGGAACTTCGAATTAAAATAATCACTCCGCATTTGTACATTCAACAAGTTTGATCTTCGAAAGTTGCATTTGGGTTGCATAGAAGTTACAGCCTACACACAACCTTCTTTCATTTACTTGTTTTATTTTTGTGTCCTCTGCTCTGTTTGATCTGTTTGTAGAAAAGGGTAGTGTAAAGATGTATAGAGGGGTAAGTGTAGGTTCAACCTTTCCGTTGTGTGATGGAACATTTGAGCAAGAAAAAAATATTATTTGTATCTAAGTACCTAGAAGCTCCAATATGTCTAGTAAAATGAAGTTACATACATATCTGTGCATGTATGTATGTAGGTATACACCTATATCATAAAATGGAAAATTGGTGATGTTGACCTTGAATTTGAAATAATTCAGAGTTATTATGTAAGATTTTGTACCTATATTACAGATGTATTTTTTCGACCTACCTATACGTAGTCATGTACATTATTTATTATTATTAATTGTAGGTTTCGATAAAATGAAAAAGAAAGACTTGCATGAATTAGAAAGGTTTTTTTATTTTAAATTCTGAATACGAAATTTGCTCTCTTAAAAATAATTTTGATGGTGATCGAGTTTTTGCTAAATTTACTGTTATTATTTATTCTCAGTAGTCACCAATTTGATAAAAAAAAAAGTAAAAAGGGATTAAGAAAAGGCTAAACAACCAAAAAAGGGAAAATTAATACGTAATTTTGTGAGTATTTAGCTATTTACATATGTACAAGTTCATGCATAATTTTTTTGTTCACTTTTAACTACAAAGCTATTTTGAATTGTGACTTATAGGTACTATAAGGACAGTTATGCATTCGTTAAAAAAAATTTAACTCGAAATTTTGATCAAAGTTGACATTACGATGATAGCGAAGACGAAAAGGGTGAGTCTCGAAATTCTGTCTGTTCGACTTCAGCCTAAACGACTCGCCCTTTTCGTTAAACTTGGTACATACCTATATATCATTTTAAATTTTTAAATAAGTGAAAAGAAGTTACATAAGTACATTTAAGAACATACTTTTCAAAATAAAGTTTATGTATGAATAAAGAATTTATTTAAAATAGAGATAAATGACGAACCAAAATCTGCAACAATTCTTAATATCACGCCACTGAAATTGGCGTATTGTGAACTTAAAAAATCAAATTCGGTAAAAGCTAATTGTGATAGTTTTGAGGAGTGAAAGACATAATTTTACATTTCTTGGTTTTCAAGGGAAGGGAATTTGAATCACACCATAAAGAGATAAAGAGTTATACCTTACTCCTTATCTATCAAATTGGTAAGTTACATATATTATGATTAAATATTTGGAAAATGTTTTTATAGTTTAATTTTAAAGATATTGCCGGAAAATTTTAAACGACTTTGTCTAACTTTTTCATAATTTACGATATGTTGGACAATTCTTTTTTTTTAGATATCTATTGTAAATATAGTAATAACTTTTGTAATAATTAAACAAATAAATTCATAATTTTGCTTTGTATAAATGTACAGTGATGGAAAAAATAATAGAAACAAAGCTTTACATAATGATCAACTATTAATAACTACATACAATTACGTCTTCCTCGGTTCTAATTTTTATATATTAATTGCACCTAGCATGACTTTGAAATGGTGCAGCCGTTTGTTGTCATTAGCTCTTTCTTTGGACTTAACGGTAAAAAAATGAACTAAGTGATAATTTCGCCTGGAAAAAATAATAGAAACAAGGTACTTTGACTTTCAATTTGACTTAGATTTCGTTTTTTATTTTTATTGAAATAGACGTTTTATTGTTGTTTATTAGTTTTGCACGTGTTTCAGTCGTTTTAATAAAAAAAAAACAACAGTTATTTTAAAATTTTATAAAGATGGGTCGTGGAGTGTGTTGTACTATTACTGAGCGCAATTTAATAAAAAACTTCAGAAAAAATGGGAAAACTATGGAAGAAATAGTACAGGCAATAAATTGTTCAAAAAAGAAGATATTTACAGTTCTCTATTCAAGTTCAAAGCCAGAAACAAGAGGCAGAAAACGAAAGACCTCAACGCGGTTTGATAAGATATTGGTACGACTGTGTAAAAAAAAGCTTTTTTCTTCTTCAAACGACTTGAAAATTGAACTAAATGCGCCTGTTTCAAGTCGTACAATAAGAAACCGACTAATGGAAGCAAGGCTTCCTGAAAGAAGTCCCAGAAAAGTACCATTCTTGAGCAAGAAAAATATTTTGCAGAGAATGACTTTTGCAAATAAACACGCCCAACGAGAAAATTGGAACAACGTTTTATAGTTGGATGAAACAAAGATAAATTTATCTGGTTCCAATGGCAAAATGTATGTCAGACAATCTAAGCACGCAGAATTCGATCCAAGCTACACAAAAAACACTGTTAAGAGGCCTCCGTCCAAAATGTCGAACTCAGATTCGAAGATTGGAACTTCGAATTAAAATAATCACTCCGCATTTGTACATCCAACATGTTTGATCTTCGAAAGTTGCATTTGGGTTGCAGAGAAGTTACAGCCTACACACAACCTTCTTTCATTTGCTTGTTTTATTTTTGTTCCCTCTGCTCTGTTTGATCTGTTTGTAGAAAAGGGTAGAGTAAAGATGTATAGAGGGGTAAGTGTAGGTTCAATCTTTCCGTTGTGTGAAGTATTAGGCGATGGAACATTTGAGCAAGAAAAAAATATTATTTGTATCTACCTAGAAGCTCCAATATGTCTAGTAAAATGAAGTTACATACATATCTGTGTATGTATGTATGTAGGTATAGACCTATATCATAAAATGGAAAATTGGTGATGTTGACCTTGAATTTGAAATAATTCAGAGTTATTATGTAAGATTTTGTACCTATATTACAGATGTATTTTTACGACCTACCTATACCTACGTTGTCATGTACATTATTTATTTGTGATTGGAGGTTTCGATAAAATGAAAAAGAAAGACTTGCAAAAAAAGAAATGTTACGCTAAACCTATTATTGATTTTACTCCTCGTCTGATAAATCGTCAAATATTTCGATTGGAACACTTGTTGACGTTTTTAAATTATTATAAAAAAAGTGATGGGTGGTATAAATTGAAGCAGTTCAATTAAGTCTTTCTTTTTTTTTATCGTTTAGTTGCTTGAACAACAAGCTGGTTGAGTTTTTAATATTAACTGATTGTCTCTTTTTTACATTTACCTCTTCGAGTTAAACATCAATTTCATTAGAATATTTATAAAAAATTGAAATTGGTTTACTTTTTTCGAAATGTAACCACTGAATTTTAAGCCATTTAACCTTGGAATTTGAAATGGACAGTTTTCTATTTGCGATATTTTCTTCAAGAGATTTGGTGGAAAAAAAATAAGATGAAGTCATTTTCACAATTTCAAATGGGTTTCTCTTTCTGACCGAGGAAATGACGTTAACCCAATCATCTGGGACGAAGATATCCTTATAAATTTTTTTATTCTTTTCTAATATACCAAAATCTCGGTCACGCGGCAAATAGGAATGGCCACTAACTAAAAATTTATGGCCGATTTCTTCAACCATAAAATCGGAATGGGATACCAAAAATTAGCACAACAGTGAAAGTTTTATATTTCTATATTGGCCCCCACATTGGTCAGAATACATAATAATTATCTTAGACTGCCCTACGTTCTTAAAATAATGCATAGGACAAGATCCAATTTCTTGAGGCCCTCTTGACGCTGTGGACTCATCCCAAACATACATGTGAACTTTTTCAGTACCCTTATTATTTATGCCGAAGCAAAAGGTCCAAAGTTGTCTTTTGTAATATACAACCGCTGTTATTAGTGCTGGAGTTGGAAGGGTTTTCATGAGATCAAAAGTTATTACCGAAGTATCGATAGATACTTTAGCCATTTCCGAATCTTGCCTCAGCCCCTGCCTAGCGCGTAAAGCAGTCACAATCTAAACAGTGTCTGAGAGAAGTATTAAGGTTACGCCACTATTGCACTCAAACTATGATCAAATTATAAAATGCAATAACACCTTTTTGAGTGCCATCTAGTTTTGAGTGTAGATAGCTGCATAAAACTATTTTCGTATTAAAATAGATATATTAAGAGACCCATTTTTATGAAAAACTCATTTTTAAAAAAAAGTGGGTTACGCCACTATTGCACTCATAGCCTCATACAATCATTTTAAATTTTTAAATAAGTGAAAAGAAGTTACATAAGAACATACTTTTCAAAAAGATTAAAACTTGCATAGAAAGCCAAGTGCCCACGCAATAAAGTTTCTGTATGAATAAAGAATTTATTTAAAATAGAGATAAATGACGAACCAAAATCTGCAACAATTGTTAATATAACGCCACTGAAATTGGCGTATTGTGAACTTAAGAAATCAAATTCTGTAAAAGCTAATTGTGATAGTTTTCAGGAGTGAAAGTCATAATTTTACATTTCTTGGTTTTCAAGGGAAGGGAATTTGAATCACATCATAAAGAGATAAAGAGTTATACCTTACTCCTTATCTATCAAATTGGTAAGTTATATTATGATTAAATATTTGGAAAATGTTTTTTTAGTTTAATTTTAAAGATATTGGCGGAAAATTTTAAACGACTTTGTCTAACTTTTTCATAATTTACGATATATTGGAAAATTCTTTTTTTAGATATCTATTGTAAATATAGTAATAACTTTGTAATAATTAAACAAATAAATTCATAATTTTGCTTTGTATAAATGTATTTGCAAACAGTAACTTAAATCCAACAAACTAACTAATGTTTTTATTTTAAATTAATTATTTTGTAACGCTATAGTTTCAACTCAGTAATGAATCAATGTTTAAGAATACACGTCAATTATTTCGACAGACGGCATATTATTTCATTGTTCTATTTTCTTTTATATACTTCTTATAATATTCTTGTATTGTCTAAATAAAGAATTTTATAATTATAATAGATAATTACAGATTTATTTATCCATCGCCCGCTGCAATATTGGAAAATTTAAGATCGAAAAGCACTTTTGAACAATTGTTTCGCATTTCTAATATTCAATCTACTTACAAAGCACATCTTTTAAAAAAATCAACTCCAATTTGTTTTGGTATGAAATGGCCATTGTTAATCTGGATAAAGTATACTTTTAAAAGATAAAGTAGCTACATATTTGCTACTGTTAAAGTTAGACGAGCTCTTTATAGTTAAAGTATAGTTTTGCGTTTAAGATTAACAAAAAGTCGGTTCTCGTTTTATAAACGATATTTACAGTCAAACCCCATTCTAAAATTGATTTAGAGTAGGTTTTAAATGTTGAAAATCTTGCGCCATTTTGTTTATGAAAATCATGTTTGTGGATTAATTATTGAGTTGTAACGTTTCAGCTGATATCACACCTTCCTTCCAACCTATTCATGAACAAAATTTTAATTAGAAACATTTAAGTATACAATACATATCTACATACAATAATAAAATAAAAAAAAGATTGTAGATACTTACAATAATTATTGTAATTGCAATAATTAAGAATGTATACCAATTTTTTCTTATTTATTGGAGCGTTTTTTGTATTCGTGTCTTGGGTGTAATCACACCCGAAACGTTACAACTCAAAAAAATAAACAAAATCTATATTTGACCTTGCGCCCACTCTAGGACAAACATCATTTTTATGAATAAGAAAGGATAATTTAATATTTTATTTTCTGAGAATATTGTATTCTGCTTAAAAACACTCATTTTACTAAAAAGGGGTTGGGTAATGTCCTAAAAACTCTAATATCTCTTCTCAAAATTGCAAAAAATAATACCTGCTTTGAAATGAAAAAGTTGAAAATTTTAGCTCAAAAATGAAAAATTTCAAGATTTTTCAATTCCCTCAAAATCCAATATATGTCAAAATTATTAAAAAACTCATACCCATTCGAAAAAAGGATATTCACCTCGTCGTTCATCGCAATACAAAATAAGATACAAACCGATTTCTTATGATAACAAACATATCGAGCTTCATAATAATACATTCAATACTTTTCGCATACCAACCAATGTACATATATAGTTACTTTTCTTCCTAAAAACACACAAAACAATCCAACAAGTTAAATCTACTCCTTTGCTTCATTTTACATTCACACCATACTCATCGCTTACCAATCCCTATACCACCATAGCCCTCAAATATTATCATCCACCGTCACCGTGGTTCTGCTCACATTCATTTCTTCCCCTTCTACACCACCCCTTTACTGAACTTCTCCTTTACCCAAAAGCCTACTCGCCTTTCATGTTCGTCATACTTCTTTTTGCTTCAGTTCCAACAAAAAATAGCTATCTTCGAAAAAAGCCACGTTTTGGCAAATAGATGAACTAAAAACAGCCAGTAAACAAAAGTAACGACTTTTGTGCAAAAAAAAGGCTTTTATAAAATGTGTTATTTTGCAATAAAAAGTTACTTTTTGATTACTTTTTTTTAATATAAACAATTTCAGAAAGCATTATGTCATTTTGGGAAAGTTATGATGATCTTTTCACATAACTACACATTAAAAAATGCATTGGAAAATGAGCAATTTTAATATTTTTCAAAAGATGATTATTCAAAAATAGAGCCTAAAATTAAAAATCCGCTCCGACGCTCTTCTAAGTCTCTTCATTACCTTTAAAATGACGTAAAAATATTATAAGTTTTCCACTTCAATTTCTCACAAACCTTGCACAACTTTTGCAGTTTTGTGGAATTTAACGAAAGAAGCAACCGGAATATTAAAATTTAATAAGAAAAATATAAAAAAATTAAAAAAGTGGCTCGACGCTTTTCAAGATAAAATGTAATTCTTTCATATGTAATCTATTTTATTTCAATACGACTTGCATTGACTTCACAAACCTTGCACGAATTTGCCCAATTTCACGTTTTTCTCAATATTTTGGGCGGAGGCCTCTTAAAAATCCGCTCCGACGCACAGTGGAAAATAATTGGATGTTTCTGATCAAAAATGTATAACTTTTTTGTTTTTAAAGATAGAGTATTGAAATTTTGCACAAATACAAAGGAAAGTATTGTCTTAATGAATAATTGCTTTTAATATAAGAATAACGATAATAATACTTGCATATTTAGAAAAACAAACTAAAAATTTATAAAAACTCCATGGAACAGTTTATTGTAAAGGGTGATTGCAAATAAGGTGTGACAAAAAGCTAGAACTTGTAGGTTATGTTGAGGCAAGACAAAAATTGATTAAGAGGGGGTCTTTATCCCCAATTTAGGGGGGAGGGGAATACACACAAAATTATTTAGAAATACTTACAATGTCATGCAGTTTTTTTTGAAAGACAGAAATCCATTCTTTAATTTGTCTTTTAAATCGATTTATTTGAGCAAATATTTTTTGAAAAATTGATTTTCAAACTGAAAATTTTGAAAATTTAATTTTTTCAATGCCGTTATCAATTTCAAATTAGATGATCTATTATTTCTAAGACATGAGAAAATTAAAATAAAATCCCGATTAAATAAAAAACATACATATACATATGTATGTATGTATAAAAAAAAAAACTTCATGGAATAATGTCTGTGTACCTACACATATATATAAGTAGAAAAAATAACTATAATAACATACAGTGAGCGTCAAAAGTGAGTAAACACCAATAAAATTTCTGGAGTTATATGGAATTCGATCAAACAAATAAGCAATGAATTCTGATAATAAAAATCAATAAAAATAAATCAAAACATAAATAAAAAATCAAAATATCCTACAATTTTTCCTAATAGAAACTAAACATACTCCATATTACCGCGTCACAAGTAAGAAAACATCATAAACAGAATATAAGGAGCACAGTAATACATGATGGTGTGGGGATGTATGGCAGCATATTCGATCGGGAATCTTGTTTTCATTGAAAGTACAATGAATAATCAAGACTATCTAAACATCCTAACCAATAACCTTCAACCGACCTTACGAAAATTAGGGATACTTAGCAATCGGATCTCTTAGCAAGACAATGATCCTAAGCATACCGCGCAGTTTCTTAAAGAATGAATATTTTATAGGACTTCAAAGCACCTCCACCACCTTCCCCAATCGCCGCACCTAAGCTAAATACAACATTTATGGGATCATTTGGACCGGAATATTTCACAAACGGGTCATCAAGAACAAAGATGATCTTAAAAGGGTTTAATTGAAGAACTGTCCCAAATATCCTCCGATGTTAGAAATAACATTGTTGTTTCCATGTCACGCTGACTAAGAGATATTATAAAGTCTAAAGGTGATCAAATGAAATACTCAATTTTTTACTTGAGGTACTATATTTATAAATAATTTTAAGATATAACAGATGGTTACTTACTTTTGAAGCGTAATATATGAAGTTTACTTAGTTTTTATTGGGTAAAAATGCATTAGTTCGTTTTTTGAATTTTTATTTTGGTTTTGATTTATTGCTATTAAATAAAAATTTTATTTTGTATAACTGGAATTCAATTTTTGTTTATTTTTTGGTTTCAATTCCATGTACATAATTAAAGAAATCATTTACATAGGTGCTTACTCACTTTTGACGCTCAGTGTATATACGAGTATTTGTGAAAACTCGATGGAACAATATATTATTATTATTTTTATTATATAAAGCTTTATTCGCCAATATTGTTGGTTTTAAAATTACTTTAAAAGGAACAATATATAATCGTTTATATATATGCACAGTACTCTGCTCAGATATAAAAAGGAAAAACGCATAATTGATATGACATTAGTTTACACTCATCGAAAAAAAACTGATTAAACTGATTGCATGGCCGCAATCAAAAAGAAATTTCTTCACTTTGCCTAACTAATCAACAAGTTTTAATTGGTCGGATATTTTTAACATCTCATCACAATGAATAACCATTCAAATAAAAAAGATTTAAGGAACATCTCGATTAAGCTGTATTCTAAAAGTCAAACAATGAAGTTGGTTTTGATATTTGCTTATATCTTCAAAAGTATAAGTCCTAAGACCATTTGGTTTTCAGTTTTTAATTTTTAAAACAAAAATAGGACCAAATAACGTAAATTTAAAAAAAAAATCACTTCGAAGAAAAAAATATTAGTTTGTTTTTTAAAGATTTTGAGTTTAAAAATTAATTTCTCAAAAACTGTGTAATAAAATAATTTGATTTGAAAAGTAAATTAAAGAATTTATTTCTAGCTTTAAAAAAAGATATAATATGAAATTGTAAGTCTTGCCATTGTTTTTTACTATTTTTAAAAATGGCTCATGTATCGATTTTTAGTTTTCTGGCTTTAATCATTATTTTACTGATAACTTCCAAAATCGCAGGTTATCGCAGCTGATTTTTATAAATATTTGTTTATAAGAAACTAAACTACCAATTAATATAAAAAGCAAAGCATCGCGAAGCATCGCTAACTACTAAAAGTCTCTGTGAACTTGAAAAATATTTTTTTTTATTTTATTTTACATTTTAATTAATTACTTGTGAAATAAATCAAAATTTATAAAAACGTAAAGTTGTTTTAATATTTCCATAAAATAAGCTTTTCAAAAATGTATAATACTTTATACCTATTCCTACGAAGTCTTATAGAAAATTAAATTTCAAAGTGATGAACCAAACGGCCTTGAATTGAAAATTTCAAAAAATAATAAACATTAATGCTTTAAAAAAATGACTCATACATATATTTCAAAAAATTCTTGCACTTTCGTAAAGATTGACTATTTAGCTTTCAGATAAAATTCAAATGTAAAATTAAAAAAAAATTTGTAAAAATCATTTATGATCAGCTGTTGTTCTACCATTTTCCACTGTGCGACGCTCTTCTAAGTCTCTGCATTACCTTTAAAATGACGTAAAAATATTATAAGTTTTCCACTTCAATTTCTCACAAACCTTGCACAACTTTAGCAGTTTTGTGGAATTTAACGAAAGAAGCAACCGGAATATTAAAATTAAATAAGAAAAATATAAAAAAATTAAAAAAGTGGCTCGACGCTTTTCAAGATATTTCTAAGTCCTTTGAATAATTTTCAAGACTTTCTGAATAAATTATTATGTCATCAATATAGACGTGACATATTTTACCTTCATAGTCCCTTAGTATATTGTCCATTGCTCTTTGAAAAATACTGGGAGCATTTTTTAATCCAAATGGTAATCTCAAGAATTCATATTTACCATTGTTGACAGAAAAACTAGTTTTTTCTATATCCTGGGGTTTCATTTTTATTTGGTGAAATCACGATTCTAAATCTAATGTCGAAAAGTATTTTGCTTTTCCTAAATTTGATAAAATCACATTTGTATCAGGAATGGGATATTTATCGGCGATTGTTAATTCATTTAATTTTTTATAGTCAATGACAAGTCTCATTTTTGCAGACCCATCATTATTAATTCCTTTTTTTGGTACAACCCAAACTGGTGAGTTGTATGTACTTTTAGATGGTGAAATTACTCCATCTCTTAACATTTTATTAACTTCTTTGTTAATAAGTCCATTAGCAGAAAATGGATTATGGATACTGTTTACTCCATATAGGAGTTTCAACAGTTGTACGAATCTCTGCTCTAATATCTGTTCTAAAAGGTAACCTCATATCAATTTTTGAATGTGTTTCAAAAATTCTTTTCTTATTTTTTCCTCTAATTCATCCCTATTTGGGTTCAGTTTAATATTACACATATTGTTACATTTTTCCTCTTGAATGAACATTTTTTCACTTCTATTATTATATTTTAATATACCTTTTTCAAAATCTGTTTTGATTTTTGCTTTATTCAGTAAATTACATCCTATTAATAAATCCGAATCTAAATTGTTTATTTCATAAAATCTTACGTCTTGGTCAAAAATGTATACCTCGTAATAATGAGTAATTAAAGTTGAACCATTTATAGTTCTTACTCTTTTTTTTGTAACTAATTCTTGTCGGTCTTGTAAAATGTTTGGGCTACAGTAACAACTTGTTGCTCCTGTATCGATTAGTATTTTTAATTTCCTTTTTGGACTGTTCCTGTATATGTAGGGCAGTCCTGGAGCTCTTCTAAAAAAGCTTCCTCGTTGAGGTTATTTATTCGCTCCATCTTAACTGGAGGTTGTGCGCTTCTTTGCATACTTTCGTATGGTCTTTTCTCAGGTTGAAACTGAGGTCTTTGGAATTGTGGCCTTGAATACTGGGGTTTTTGATATGCATTCGTGGGCCTTTGAAATTGGTTATTATTAAATCTGTTTTTGTTGTCAAAATTATTATGCCTATATGCAGAACTACCTAATTCCATTGGTTCTGGTTTCGAGTATCGATTATTATTATTATTATAATAATTTTTAATTGGGAACCTGAGATTGTTCTGATTTTTGTTAAGTGTATTTGAATGGTTTGGTACATGGTTTGTTTGAGATTTACTAAACTGTAATGCGAAGTTTAGCCTCATGTTATTGGATTCTAACTCCTGTGCTTTAGCTAGTGCACTTGGTAAATCCTCTGGAGATAGTGAGAATATTATGTTAGATAATGGAGCGTTTAGCCCTGTAATAAATACATATTCTTAGAGCATTACGACGATGTGCATTGTTTAATTCTCTTGTTAGTACAGTGTCTGTACCATGTGTCATTATAGTCTTATTAATTAGTAGTGTAAGTTTTTGGTTGACAATATTATAGTAATCTATAATAGAAGTATTGCCTTGTCTTAAAATACTGAGCTGTTGCTCAATAACATAGGCTGGTCGTTTGTCGGCGTACGGAAAGTCTAATCTTGAAATTATAGCTTCAAAGTTTAGGACAGTACCATGGTTCGTCAATGTGTCATTTGCGTTCTGAATGATTTTATTCCTAAAGATCGTAAGGGCAGCGAAGTACTTCCTACTACCTCTTGTGTATAACGACATTGAATTATGTGCTGTCTCTCGCCAGCTTACGTAAGAGTTTGCATTATTGCCTGAAAATTCTGGCAAGGATTTGATGACATCTAATGTTTCATTGCAAGTTATGTCGTCGGAAATTGTCTGTGCTGTATACTCTGTAACAAGATTTGAACTTGTAACTGATTGTAAAGTTGCTTTCAGAGAAGTAATTTCTGATTGCAGTGAAGCAGTATTAGCTGCTATAAGACCAAATTTTCTATGTCTGTATTATTGTTTGTCATTGTCACACTTAATTTATTGAATTTATCAAGGAGTTCGTCCAGAATGACGAAAATAGCTTTAATATTCAAATTTTTAATGCTTAATTTTCTTAATATTTATTTTACACTTTTATGTTTCTTAAATAAAAAAGATAGATTCAATTTAATACACTTTCAATAATATTTTCTTACTAATATGATTAGTCGTTCCCAAGATGTTCGCTAGTTGTCTGGATCTCCTGATGTTTTTTCGTATAAAAATTTTTTAAATTGCCTTTTGTCAAAATATATGTATATTCTCCGTTATTGTTCTTTTATAATTTCGCACTACACTTTTTCTTTAATTATATTCTTGTTATATTTATCAATACTTTAAATATTATTATTTTGAATGTCTTCGTTCACTTGTTTGAAGAAATTTTTAATTTTTTCCACTCTCTCAATAAAATTTTTATTTTTAAGTTCCTTAATTTCTTCTTTTTTAATTATTTTTTTCAGTAGGTAACATAATATTATGTATGTATTGTTGCGAACAGACCTTTATACTCCTACAGCGCCATCTGTTGGGAATTACATATCTGCTTTGTGAGGGAACAAAACAAAAAAGCTCTTTTCCATCGCATCTAAATTTCATCTATTCCAAAGTACTAGAACATTCTATCCCCATATGAATTTCCCCTTGTACCAAGCAAATGGAATATTCTAGACGAGAACCTTCGAGAACAACTGGTTTGAGTATAAAAGGGAGTGTTCACGGTGAGCGGAACACAGTTGATTTTCGATTATGAAAGTGTGCAAAGCTGAACTATTGGACTGTGAAATTAAAGAAGTGTGATTTAAGTTTAATTAAAAGTATTGGAGTTGATTACAAATTGAGATTTATTGTTTTGATTTGAAAAGTGTAAATAAAGAAGACATTCTAAAAGGAGTAATAAGTTTTATTTAACGAACCTGGAAAAATATTACATTGGTGTCAGAAAAGTGGAATAAAACTTATTGTGCAGTGAAGTGTGCGAAAAAAAATAATAATAATAATAAAAATGACCAAGTTACTAAAAGAGCTCAACTGTAATGAGCTGAAAAGTGAATTAGGCAAGCGAGAACTTTCTAGAGCAGGATCGAAAAATGAGCTTGTTCTGCGTTTGGCCGAATATTTGAAACAACAAAATGAAGACCCGGACATTTTCGTCTTTGAAGCTGACGCTGAGGAAGCAGACGTAAGTAAAAATGTAGATGTTTCAAATATGATTAGTCTTCTGCTTCAACGTTTCGAAGAGCAACGAAATGAACAAAACGAACGTTTCAATGAACAGAAAAACGAACAAAAGAATGTCCTTGAACGTTTCGACGAGCAACAGAAGAATGTTCTCGAACGTTTTGAAGAGCAACAGAAGAATGTTCTCGAATGCCTAGAGAAACAGCATAGCGAACAAAAAGACCTTCTCGAAGAGCAGAGAAACATGCTAGAAGGCAAGCTTGTTAAAATCGAGAATAATGTGTCTGCACTTGATGAACGTGTTTCATTGCTAGAGAATCAAGTCGACAACAAAATGGAGACGTTTTCAAAAGAGCTAGATCGCATTCGAAATATAAAGATTCGGGAAAGTTCTGGAGAAACCTTGAGGAAAAAGGAGATGCAACCTCCAACCTTTGATGGACAAACTTCTTGGTCTATATACAAGAAGAAATTCGAGGCAGCTTCCACAACAAATGGCTGGGATGAGGCTGACAAGTATATAGCCTTAACTCTTGCTCTTAGAGGAGCAGCTGCTGAGTTGTTGCAAACCATACCAGCAGATAAGAGCGGCGATTTCAATTCCTTGGTTTTGGCTATAGACAAACGCTTTGGTAACAGCCACATGAAAGAAGTCTTCAAAGTGCAACTCAATTCCAGAGTTCAGAAGAGGGGCGAAACTCTACAACAACTGCAAGCGGACATTGAAAGGCTTGTTCATCTTGCATATCCAGATGTTGGAGAGGAAATTTGTAACCAGTTCGCAGTTGAGGCATTTGTTCGCGCCATTTCTGACATACATCTTCAAAGGGCCGTACGAACTCCTGGAAAACGAACGCTTTCGGAAACATTAGCGTTTGCCTTGACAATGGAAGCAGCTGAGCAAGCTTCTCACGGAGTACATCGACTTAGAGAAGCCGTCGTCGAAGAATGCTCATGTCAAAGAACTGATGTCCAAAGGAACCAACGAAACGGACTTGCAAAGTGCTGGAATTGCAATAAGACTGGACATTTACAGCGTCAATGTCGGTTACCACCAAGAAGAGCTTGTCAACATTGTGGACACGGAGTTTCGAACTCATAACAAGGTAACCATAACACCAGTGTTACTTCCCGAACAGTTTCCCAACAGGGAAACGAGTAAGAACCAACTTCGAGGGGCAGAAGCTGGTTTCTGGTATCGATGGCCCCAGAAACACCATCCAGGTCTCTCAAACTAAGCGAGACAATAGAAGTCTGACTGTCGAGGCAACATTAAATGGCAACAAACGTGTGGTCACCATCGACACCGGTGCCACAGCCTCCATTGTGCGTCAAGACCTAGTTCACCTGAATTGGCTACACAACACCAATAGTTACCGTCTAAGAACTGCCACAGGAGAAGCAGCTAGGGTTTATGGTGAAGTCCGACTTAGAATTCGAATTGCAGATCTAGAATTCTCACACAAATTTTTGGTGGCAGATATATGTGACGAATGCATCATAGGCATGGACTTCATGAAAGAACATCGAGTAATTTTGGATATTGGCAACCAGGTACTCAAATACCAGAATACAGAGATTCCAATGATCTATGGGCACGAAGGAACAACAACTCTAAGGACTGTCATCAAAGAAGACATGATTATTCCTACTTCTTCTGAGGCATTCGTTTGGTCAAAATTAGAAGGTGAGTGTGGACGCCATCGATACCTAATGGTGGAACCAGGCCCAGATTGTTCTTCTCAAAACGTCATCATTGGGAAGACACTTGTGGCTCCAAGGAACAATATGGTCCCCGTACGAATACTCAACACCAAACCGTACGATGTAAAGTTAGCAAAAGGAGAAGTTATCGGTAAGTGCGAATCTGTCGCAGCCATAACACGAATTGACGCTGAAACACCGAGAATGACATTAAACCCTGAGGAGCTCAATAGCATCAAGGCAAAGATACTCAATTCATCTAACCTAGACCAACATCAGGTTAAAATGGCAGAAAGCCTTCTGAACGAGTATGCTGACATTTTCGCTTCACCAAACGGAAAATATGGAAGGACACAAATGGTGCAACATCGAATAAATACAGGAGATGCAAGACCCATTCGTCAGCCCGCAAGGCGTCTGCCACTGGCCAAACAAGGTGAAGCTGAGGAAATGATTACCACCATGAAGAAGGATGGTTTGATTGAGAACTCCAAAAGTCCTTGGGCGTCACCAGTGGTCCTAGTCAAAAAGAAGGACGGAAGTACACGGTTTTGTGTTGACTACCGAAGGTTGAATGACGTGACCAAGAAAGATAGCTATCCCCTGCCAAGAATTAGCGACACCTTAGATGCGATGGAAGAAGCACAATGGTTTTCAACACTGGACTTGAAAAGTGGATATTGGCAAGTTGAAATTCACCCTGAAGATCGAGAAAAGACAGCGTTCTCCACAGGTAATGGGCTGTGGCAGTTCAACGTGATGCCATTTGGTCCTTGCAACGCTCCGGCAACATTTGAGCGTTTGATGGAGTGTGTCCTTCAAGGTCTGACGTGGAAAACTTCTCTTGTCTACTTGGATGATGTTATCGTTTACGGAAAGACATACGACCAACACTGTAAGAACTTAAAGGGTGTGTTCTAGAGACTTCGAGAGGCTAACCTTAAACTGAACCCAGAAAAATGTGCACTGTTCCAGACTGAAGTAAAGTATTTGGGACATATCATCTCGTCCCAAGGAGTCAAGACCGATCCTGACACCGTCAAAAATTGGCCAACACCACAGGACAAACATCAACTATGAAGTTTTCTTGGTCTTGCTACTTATTACAGACGTTTTGTAAAGAACTTTGCCGGAATTGCGAAGAGTTTGCATCAGCTTACGGAAAAGAACAAGCAGTTTAGATGGTCAGGTGAGTGTGAAAAAGCCTTCCAAGAACTGAAATACCGTCTATGCAATGCTCCGGTGCTGATTGCTGATCTATCCGACTCCAGGCAAGCCTTTTATCATCGATGCTGATGCAAGTAACATGGGAGTCGGCGCTGTTCTGTCACAAGTGCACAATGGCGAAGAAAAGGTTGTCGCCTATTTCAGCAAAGTACTGTCGAAGACCGAAAGGAACTACTGTGTGACCAGAAGAGAACTCTTGGCACTCATCTTGGCAACGAAACACTTCCACAAATACATCTATGGACAGAAGTTTCTTCTACGAACCGATCATGGTGCTCTTAACTGGTTGTTGAACTTCAAGAGCCCAGAAGGACAAGTCGCAAGGAGGATAGAAAGACTGCAGACTTACGATTACGAAATTCAACACCGAAGGGGAAAGCTGCACTCAAATGCCGACGCACTATCCCGAAGACCTTGTAAAATAGATTGCAAGCATTGCATGCGACAAGAAGAAAAGGAATCCATCAACATTCAGCGAATAAGGGCTGACCCCATTTGTGGATGGAGCAATGAAGAAATAAGATCTGCTCAACAAGAAGACCCCGACATTGAACCTCTTCTCGCATGGAAAGAACATGAAGAAAAACCCGCATGGAATGACATTTCCGATAGGAGTCCAATTTTAAAAGCCTATTGGGCACAATGGGACTCACTTCATGTGCAAGAAGGTGTTCTTCGGCGAAAATGGGAGTCCGCTGATGGTAAATCCTATGTGATGCAGCTTGTGTTACCTCAATCGAAAATCAAAGAGGTTCTTCGAGAGATGCATGATGGACCTTCAGGAGGCCATTTGGGAGTCAATAAGACTTTAGAAAAGGTGAGGCAACGATTCTACTGGTTGCATGCAAGAGACGACGTTGAAAAGTGGTGCCGAAATTGTGACGCTTGTGCTGCAACCAAAGGCCCTGGTAGAAAACTGCAAGGAAAAATGATGCAATATAATGTTGGCTCACCGTTTGAAAGGATTGCTGTTGATGTAGCTGGCCCATTTCCGGAAACGAATAATGGAAACAAATACATTCTCGTGGTAATGGATTACTTCAGCAAATGGCCTGAGGCATACGCTATCCCGAACCAAGAAGCCAAGACCGTGGCCGATCAGATTGTGTCTAACTGGGTAAGCAGGTTCGGTGTGCCTATGGAGCTCCATTCTGACCAAGGAAGGAACTTTGAGTCGAACATATTCCAAGAGGTCTGCGCGTTCCTTGGCATTAAGAAAACAAGAACCACACCACTTCACCCACAATCTGATGGAATGGTCGAGAGATTCAACAGGACGTTAAAAGAGCACCTCACTAAGGTCGTAGGCGACTACCAAAGAAACTGGGATAGGCACATACCACTATTTTTGATGGCCTATAGAAGTGCAGTACATAGCTCAACAGGACAAACACCATCTGAAATCCTGTTCGGAAAAAGCATACGCCTGCCTAGTGAGATAAGGTTTGGACACCCACCACAAGAGTCTCAGGAAACAGGGGATTACGTGAGTGACCTAAAAGAGAGGCTAATCGGCATCCACGAAAGGACCAGGACTAGAATGAGCACTTACAGCGATCGAATGAAGACAAGGTACGACACAAGAGCAAACACGACAGGATTCCAAGTAGGAGATCGTGTATGGCTGTATAATCCACATCGTCAAAAGGGATTGTCACCGAAGCTCAACAAAACTGGGAAGGCCCTTATACTGTCGTCACGAAAATCAATGATGTCGTTTACCGAATTCAAAGAGGGTTAAGAGGAAAGCTAAAAGTTGTGCATAGCGATCGATTGCACCGATACAGTGCCGAAGCTGGTGATAGAGTTGTTCGGGACGAACAATCTTAAGAAGGGGGCAATGTTGCGAACAGACCTTTATACTCCTACAGCGCCATCTGTTGGGAATTACATATCTGCTTTGTGAGGGAACAAAACAAAAAAGCTCTTTTCCATCGCATCTAAATTTCCCCTATTCCAAAGTACTAGAACATTCTATCCCCATATGAATTTCCCCTTGTTCCAAGCAAATGGAATATTCTAGACGAGAACCTTCGAGAACAACTGGTTTGAGTATAAAAGGGAGTGTTCACGGTGAGCGGAACACAGTTGATTTTCGATTATGAAAGTGTGCAAAGCTGAACTATTGGATTGTGGAATTAAAGAAGTGTGATTTAAGTTTAATTAAAAGTATTGGAGTTGATTACAAATTGAGATTTATTGTTTTGATTTGAAAAGTGTAAATAAAGAAGACATTTTAAAAGGAGTAATAAGTTTTATTTAACGAACCTGGAAAAATATTACAGTATATTTAAATTTCAATTTGCACCCTTTCCTTCTTCTTCAATTTTCGATTTATTGAATTTTCTCCTTTTTCTTGGATACTTTTTTTTAAATTTTTTTGTTTTGTTACTTAATTTGTTCTCCTTTCTTGAATGATACTTATATGTTGTTTTCCGCACTTATTAAAATTTCACTTAACTTTAAAAGTAGCGATGACCTCCAAACTTTGTCATACTTTATGTTTCTGACTTAGTAAAGAATGGTAGGTCCTGTCACGGTCGCCAATTAATATTTTACTTCTTCAGACTGAGTTTTAAAAAAGATTTTAATTCTTTATTCAATCTTAAAAACAATCTTAATCGAAGGAGGTCTGGTTAAGAACTGATTTATCCAAATACAAAAATTCTTATTCTAACTTATAATAAACACTCGGCGGGAGATGATGTCATCTTGGGATTCTGGAGCATCCAATTTCATGCATGATCGATCCTGTTCTCGAACGTGCTTATTTGCTTATTCGGCATAATTATGTTTTAATCATAGAAAGCTTTGTTTCTGTGCCTTTGTCAAATGATGCTTTGTCAAGTAGTTTTCTAATGCGTTTCCCATTACATCTCTGTACATTAACTTACATACTCTAAGGTATCGTTCTTTTCAGTGCCTGCCTGAGAAATAAGTGGGTCAGATGAAGGTGCAAGCATCTGGAATAAGTTTTCGTTCTGGTAAATTCTTGAAAACATGCATGCATTTTGGTACCTACATATAATTATTAGAATCTTTATTTTTAGATTCCTGAGCTTCTTCTGACAATTCTCAGAATGGTAATGATAATGACTGATACTCGATTATACTTTGTCCATGTGCCAATATTTTGTGAAAAGCTGGTGTAAGTTTCTTTTCGGGATATTTTTCCTTAAATGATTTCATCGTTTTCGTTGCAAGCACTCCAAACTTAGTACCACTTATATTTTCTCTATAAATTTAAACGTTCACTTTAAATCTTCTTATAACTGTTACTTCTTCTTCTGCAAAGAATCTTCTCGATGTATTTAAATCCTAAGTGTTTCCAAATCCCTATTTTGGTTTATCAACATCGAATCCGAGTTCTTAACGAAATTTAATTTGTATTTCTTGTTTTCTTCTTTTGTCTGCTTCTTTGATTCTAATATTTTCGTCTACATATACCTTCTGTGTCCTAATTATAGCACGTAGACGTAATGGGGATATTCCATATTCGTAATTGTGTTCATCAATATATTGATTCTTCCTCATTGTCGAAGGTTTTTTCAGTGGCGGCGCTAGGCGTTAGCGACGTCGGCGATCGCTGACGGCCTCGCGCCTGAGGGAGCCTCGCAAATATAAATTTTTAAATAATTAAAATTTAGTTATTTATTATTATTTATTTTCATACACTTGCCCGAGTGTAGTGAGTGAGTAGTACTTTACGGGTATTATCTAGAAACGTCTGGTGACACTATGAAAGTTAGGCAACGCGTCTTCGCGCGCGAGCAGTGTTGCCAGAAAATTTTTTCGAGAGACCACTAGTGTCGACTCTGAAACCACTAAAAGACCACTAGCGCTTTCTCCGAGCTAAGCTAATTAATTCAAATATTTAAAATGAGGAGGAAAGGAAAGCAATAATGTTAAAACTATTTTAAATAAATAATTATTTTTAATCAAAAACGTTTTTAAGATTATAAATGGTAAAAAAATAATGATTTAATATTTAAAATCTGCATAGTGATTTCGAAAGCTTATACCGCAAAATTTACACCGAGGTACTTTATTTCCTTTGGTATCAACAATAGCTTCTAACCAATCTTTTAAAATCACGTCCTGAAGCCAACAATCTCTAAATTTTTGGGAATACTTTTGTTTGCCAAGCATTTTTAAATGAATATTACAATAATCATATTTATAAAAAGTAATTTTTCACTAAATCAGTTATAGAAGAAATTACACACAGAGTTAAAAAAGCAAAATACTACGCCTTCTTGTTCGATTGTACATTACTGGTACAATCAAGCAAGAAGGCGTAGTTGAACAAATGTCAATAATATTAAGATTTTGCAATTCCTCAACTGGAACAATAGAGGAACATTTTGCCGTCGCAGAAACAACGGGAGAGTATTTAAAAAATTCAATATTACAAGAACTGGAAAGAAATGGTCTAGATATCCAAAACTGTCGAGAACAGGGATATGATAACGGCGCCAATATGGTCGGTATTAATAAAGGTGTCAGAACAAGAATACTTAATATCAATCCAAGAGCACTTTTCACGCCGTCCGGATGCCACAGTTGGAATTTAATTTTAATTGATGCAGCTAATTCTTCTACGACAGCCAAAACATTTTTCGACTTCATCAATAAAATCTACGTGCTGTTTTCAAAGTCAAGTCAGCGTTGGGACATTGTAAGAACTAAATTAAAATTAAAATTAAAATTAAAATTAAAATTAAAATTAAAACCTCTGTCTGAAACACGATGGGAGAGTAGAATCGGAGCAGTGAAAGCAATATTGTTGCAATTCGATGATGTTATCGAATGCTTGAATGACCTGAAAAATTAAGGTGATGTTTCCGAAACGCTAAGCGAGTGTGACGCAGTCTTGAACGAAATGTTAACTTTTGAGTTTATTGTTGCAATACACATGTGGTACTAGGTTTTACTGAGTGTGAACAATATAAGTAAGCTTTGGCAATCGGTTCAAGTCAACTTGAAAGTCGTTATTGATACTCTACGTTCATTTTGCAGCTGGATTCAAGAGTTCCGTAGTACAGGATTTAACAATAGTGTTGCACAAGCTCGATTATTTGTGGAGAAAAGTAGTTACTATATTCAGTCTCAATTTAAAGAAAAAAGAACAGCCCGGAAAAAATGAATGTTCGGTTATGAACATATTGATGAACCTATTAAATCTTATAAAATGCAGTACAGAATTAACTTTTTTAACACAATGGTGGATGCTATTATAGTCGACACCGAATGTCGATTTAAAGCTCTCAATGAATATTTTGAACAATTTGGTTTTATTTATGATATCAATTATTTAAAATCCATATCAAAAGAGGATCTTCTTAAGCATTGTAATGATTTATGTACTATACTTCGGAAAGGCGAAAACAGCGACATACAGCCTTTCAAACTATATGAAGAACTCTAGCTTCTAAAAATGAATTCTCTAGGCTCTATTAACGACGCGAAACAACTGATTCAGTACATTTTAGAAAATAATTTAGAAGAAATATATCCAAATGTTTATATTACCATCAGAATCATGCTTACAGTTCCCGTCAGTACAGCTTCCGCTGAGAGAAGCTTCTCAAAGTTAAAATTGATCAAGACCTACTTAAGAAGCACAATGAGAAAGGGGGACTATCTGCGCTATCAGTACTATCAATTGAATCTGAAATAGCGGCTACTGTTCGCTATGACATAATCCTGAAAAAGTTCAGTGAGGCCAAAAGCCAAAAGTTCGACTCTTTTAATTTTTTAATATCTTTTAATTTCTATTTGTGTAATTTTTTTCATTTTTTTGATTAGCAATAAAGCTCGTTTAGGTACTCATACATTAGTTTAACTGTAATTTAACGTTTTCTTAACTGAGCAATATAGGAGGCCTCGCAAACCTAATTTCGCCGACGTTAACGTGTGGTCTAGCGCCGCCACTGTTTTTTTTTGGTACGCTTACAAATGACATGACCAGGTCGGTTTTGTTTCAGTTTAAAATCTTTCCATCGACCATAGTTAGAAAAATTCGTGATTGACAACATCAGATCAGTTCCGATCTGCATCCCACCACGAGCGCACGCGTGGGAGTGTAGTCCATTTGTCTGCTCGTTGCTTTTTCTCATTGCCTTTAAAATCTCATCCATCTTAATCAAATCAATAAAATAGAATAAAAATAAAATATGTAATTGCAAACAAACAAAATATTCCTAAAATAAAAATACCGCGCCGCGTGTGCACAGTTTATAATCAAACAAACAAAAAATAGTTCATTTAATTAACTAAAAAAAAAAACATACATACAGTTTCTCTCTTCTCAAAAAAAAAAAAACAACACAGCGAGTTTTCATATGTGCCTCCCTCCCACTCCGTTTCCCACATCGCTCATAGTTGCTTAAGTATAGCCATTGCATACATTGTGTGGCTAACACCATACAGTGTTGCATTGGACTATATATGTATATAGCAATATTGGATATATTGCGGATATTGTTTTTGGGTATTTAGGGGCGGATCAGTGCAATTTACAATTAAGGCATAACACTAATGGTGAATTGTAATTGTGAAGTTTTTTGGTACCTAAGAATAATACCTGCATAGTTAACTGTCTAGTTTTGGTTTTTTTGTGTTTGTATATTGCAATGGCTGGTAAGTTTTGTGTTGAGTATTGAGTAACATTCGGGGGCTCCGAAAGAATTTTTGTGCTGTGTACGTTCACTCTGTTTTAAACAGGCCAGCTGTTTTGGCACTAAGCGAAACCCAGGTTGGTGAAAACACCGATAATACGGAGTTCAACCTACATGGTTATAGTATAGTGCCATTATTCTTTTCTCATCATGGTTTAGCCATATACGTACGTAATGATGTCGCATATCAGCTCCTACCACAGTATGGCCCCTGTATAAATACAAATTTTAATTATATGTGGTTTAAATTAACTGTTCAACGGCGAATCATTCATACATGTTTTATTTATCGCAGTCCAAGTTTGCATAGTAATTCGACTTCTAATGAATTCGATGCCCTATCCGACTCTATCCAGAGAATTGTTTCCCATTTTCCACACAATGAGATTGTTGTTACGGGCGATTTCAATGTACACAATTCTTCGTGGCTGCGCTATTCTGGTCAGACTACACCCGAAGGAAGGTACGAGTATGTCGAGATTTTCGCTGAGTTAAACAAATTGTATCAGCTTGTTGACGAATCAACTCGGATTCCTGATGTTGCAGGTCAATCAGCCAACACTCTAGACTTGTTCCTTACCTCTGACCCTGATAAATACACCATAAGTGTTTTATCGCCTCTAGGTACGTCAGACCATTTTGTCATATCTGCGAATTTCTCGTGTCAACAAACCCCAGTTAAAGAAAAAAGCCCTATGAGAACCGTTTGGCTGTGCGAGAAAGCCAACTGGGAAGGTCTCATTGATTTTTTCGGCAAATTTAACTGGTCACTATGCTTCCCCGATAGTGATGTGGATTCCAGTGCAGATATGGTTTCAAATTTGATTCTTTACGGTATGAGAAATTTTATCCCGAATAAGATAAAATATATCAAACCGAAAGAGAACTCCTGATTTGATTCGAACTGTAAAGAGGCTATCAGGGTTAGGGAAGTAAGTTTCCGTAGTTTAAAAGCCAACCCTACTGAGGAAAACCGGAATAAGTACAAACAAGCTAAATTTTTACATGACCAAAAATTACGGCAAAAAATACTACAATGTCCCAAAGGTAGTAAAAATGTTTGGTCATTTGTAAAAAACGTACGGAACAGTACGAAATCCTCAGTTCCAATACTCGTCTTCAATGACACTCATGTTGTAAGCTCGATAGATAAAGCTAATTTGCTTGCAGCGCAGTTTTCTGTTAATTCGACGCTACCAGAGAGTGACATGACTCCTTCTGTACTTGACAGCGTAAACGGTTTTATGGGACGAATCTTCTTTCACACTTGTGCAGTTGCAAGAGTTTTAAAGGATCTTGACATTCACAAATCCGCTGGCCCGGATAGTATCCCTGCTATTGTTCTGAAGAGGTGTTCTTCAACGCTGGCAAAACCTCTGCGTAAGCTTTTCCATCTGTCCTACCCTACAGGTCTCTTCCCGAGTAGATGGAAAACGGCATTTGTCCAGCCTGTCCCTAAAAAAGGCGAATCCTCCTCCCCCTCCAACTATCATCGAATTGCACTTACGTCCCTTCTTTCCAAGGTCATGGAAACCCTGATAAATTATCAGCTCAAGAAATATCTTGAAGAACGAAAGCTTCTCAATGACCGTCAATATGGCTTTCGTAGCAATAGGTCCACTGGTGATCTGATGGTATATCTCACCGAAGAGTCGAACAAATCTTTACATCGTGTTGAAGAAAGTAAGATTATTGCATTTGATATTTCAAAATCATTTGATAGAGTTTAGCATCATGCTCTCTTATCGAAAATGCGTGCATTTAATATCGATGAATCTCTCCTTCGTTGGATTAGAAATTACCTTTCGGACCGTTCACTACAAGTAGTTTTGGACGGTTTCAAATCTGATATACACAAAATAAATGCTGGTGTGCCCCAGGGCTCCGTATTGTCTCTGACACTCTTCCTTATATTTATAAATGATCTTTTATCTGAAACTTCTAATCCACTTAATTGTTTCGCTGACGACAGTACCCTCAGCTTTTCATATTCGTTTTTAGATTCTCATTCTGATCTTGACAGCATTGTCCAATGGGGAATCAAAAACCGTGAAGAATTTAATGCCTCGAAAACTCAATGCTGTTTACTGTCGCTAAAGCATACCCTCCCTTAATTCTACTATCCATGGATGGCACTTGCATCGAGGAAACTGAACAGCTTTCTGTGCTCGGTATGTGTATCACAGACCACCTTTTGTGGAACGATCACATATATGAAGTCGCAAAAAACGCTGCTAAGTGTTTAGGTTTTCTCCGCCGATGCAAGAAGTTTTTTACCCTTTCCGATCTGGCTGTAATCTATAAGGCCTATATTCGTCCAAAGCTTGAGTACAATTCCCATATCTGGGCAGGTGCTCCAAAAACCTACTTAAGTCTCTTGGACAAAATTCAAAAAAGAGCTATAAAATGATAGGTGACCCTTGTCTAACTCAAACATTTGAATCTCTCGAACACCGCCTCAATGTTTCATGCATATCATTATTTTATCGGTATTTTCATAAACAGTGCTCTAGTGAAATAGCCAGTTGCATTCCTCCCCTCAAACAATTCAACCGTAATACTCGTACTTCTAAAAATGCTCATCAGTTTACCCTTGAGCCCAATTTCAGACGCACTGTCAAGTACAGTGATTCTCTTTTTAGCCGCACTACAGGAATGTGGAATGCTTTACCCGGCTCAATGTTTCCCACTCATTGCAATGTGCAGATATTCAAAATCAATGTACATCGGTATCTTCTTTCTCATCCTATCCTACTTTCCTAATTGCTCGCACTGTGTTTAACATTATAAGGGTATTATTCATAACCCCTTGAGTGCGCGTATAATATAAAAAAAAAAAACAATAAATTAGGCATCTGTTATTGCACCGCTATCCTCTATTATTATTTTTGTTTATAGATTTCTGCCAAGATGATCCATTTGCTAAGTAATGTAAGACTTTTCGGAAATCCAATTAATTCCTGTACTTCGGTCTTGTTATCCAAAATTCGTTGTGTGATCCATCATATCTTGAAGATTGGCTCTGGCAGAATTTTCTGTTAATTCAAGAGGGTCCGGAAATATCGCTTCCTTGGCAAGTGTTATGACTTTATAAGAAGGCAGAATATTTCATAAAGAACATTTTGTTTAAAAATGGATCTCGCTTAAATAAAGTCGATTACACTGCAAATGGAGTTGAGCGCAGTGCAATATTTAACTATAGCATCAGTTTGGCCATAATTTATTCTATGGTACTCAAATTTAAAAAAATCTGTGGATCTTATAATCTTTCTGATGCATAAATATAAATAAAATGCAGGACTGGGTGGCACGAACTTGCTCTTATGTAAAAGACCTAAAATTTTCAAAAATGAATGTACATAATTAGAGAAAAACTGTTCATAAGTATAAAATTCATTTCTTAAATAACTAAACAACTGTTTTAGTATTTGGAAATAACGAAAATCGAGTGGGGATATACAGTGTCAGCAGAAGTCACGGCTGTTGGCGAGGGCTTAGCTTCGCAAGAGGCTAAGTCGCCAGTGACAAAAAAGTAAACAAGGCAACCTTACTTAAACAACACAACCTTACAGCGGCTCTTCTCCCTGTTTGTCGGTATGGAGACCTCGAACAGACCTCCTTCTATATGAAGTCGAACTGAGGACGAGTTGCTGGAAGACTCGAGTCAAGAAGAGACTACACTGAGACACTGCTCAAAGCTTCGAAGCAACGCAGTAACTACAGATCCTCTAAAAGATTTGTGAGTGTTATGGAGAAAAAGGACCCAACTACTTGTTCAAGAGACAGGGCCCTTCTAAAGAAACATAGTATTTTAGTAAAAAACTATGAAAGTCAGTTGGCAAAGACTGCCACTGTACCCATAGCTTCCTTCCAACAACGGAGCGACAAGAAACCGGTCAGCGAAAGCGTAATTGCTTCCACATCTAAGTCTATCCCTAAAAAGATAAACCGAGAACAGGTCAACAACAACTCTACAGTTCGTACCGGCACAGATACGAATAAGACGGCTTCCAGCAAGAAACAGCAAACCATCGCTACATTGAACCTGAAAGAGAACGAGAAAGAAAAGGTAGGCAACTCTTCTGGGACGAATTCAGTTTCGTCCAAGAGGGCAAGATCGGAGGAGAGAGCCAAGACTGATGGTTCTAAAACGTTTAAAACACCCCGACCGATCTGCAGGTGGCCATTATTAGTCCAGAGGATCCGGACGGGAAAATCACGGCCAAGAATTGGTTGCTGGTAGAAAATGAAATCCTTAAAGCCATGATGGCTACATCCGAAGAGGATAGCTCTGAGGACTACACCTTCGATGGAGCTGGTTGGCGGAAAGGAGTAAAAGTGGTTTTCTGTGGAGTTCAGAAATCCCTGGAGTTCCTCACTCACACAATCACCAATATTGGTGAACTGTGGGAAGGCGCATCTCTCGGGGTTCTTCCTGTAACGGCTCTACCACTTTGAAATCAGGTTAAGATATAGATTCCCCCTTCTGCTACGCATGAGGACTCGTCCATTAATCAACTGATGGCAAAACAAAACAAGGAATTCCCCATATTGGAATGGATCTCCTCCTTAAAGAGAAAGCAGACGTGTTGAGATATGGTCTCGGAACCGTAAAGGTAAAGAGGCATGAAGGCAAAGGGGTGCCAAAAGCTGTTGGTGTTGTAAATTAATTTGCAGCACACTAAAGCAGCAACGCACGACCTAATGCTCTACATGTCTCAGGAGACCGTGGATGTGGCCTTAATCCAAGAACCTTGGGTTTGTAATAACCAGTTACGAGGGTTGAGGTAAAAAAACTACAACCTTTTCCACTCCACGTCCGAAGGTGATATTAGAAGTTGTTTTCTAGCCAAAAAATCAATTAATGGTTTCTTTTTACCTAGGTACAGCAACAGGGATAACGAACGTGGCAATCAACGTTGAATCCAAGGAAGGCAACTTCGTCTTCGCGTCAACGTACATGCCGGCAGATGAAGAAAATCCTGCATCAAAAACGGTCCGCGATCTTGTGGATTACCCCGCAGTAAGAGGGACACCTTTAATGATAGGATGCGACGCCAACGCTCATCATGCACAATGGGGTGGCAAAGATATCAACAAAAGGGGTGAGTCAATTTTTGAATACATTCTCTTATCTAATCTTATGCTATGTAATAGAGGCAACCACCCGAAATTTCGTAATAAAAACAGGGAAGAAATTCTAGATCTCACTCTTATGTGTAACAATGATAAAATCACTGTAGGGAATTGGGATCACTTTAGGATACTCTTTACCTCAGATAGAAAAATAAATGATATAAAACCTTTTAGGAACCCAACTAGAACAAATTGGACAGAGTACACAAAATGGTTGAACGAAGGTATCGATCCTCCAGAGGAGGCAACGCATTCGACAACCTCAATCATTGACTATGCTGTTCAAAATCTTACTGGTAAAATGAAAAACACTGCCCCATATCTCGTAACATTAAACCCACTAATCCACCATGGTGGAATAGTCATCTTAAGAAACCAAGAAGTGGGGTCAGAAAACTTTTCAAGAAAGCCAGACTGAGTAAATCGGAGGAAGATTGGAATTTATATAGAGCCAAACTTAACTCATACACCAAAGAGTTAAGAGGGGCCAAAAAGGATTCATGGGCTAGACACTGTGAATCCATTGAGAACACAAGTGGAGGTTTGGTAAAGCCGTCCAGGTGTAGATTTGGTTTAAGGACATGACAGACTAACTTTTCTCTACTGACTAACCCGTAATTGGTTGGGTCGTTCAACGGGCCATTTCCATCAAAAGAGGCCATGGAAATAGCGAAGGAAGTATCTTCAAGATACTTGGGTGGGTGGCCAGACCTTCGTCTGTTACGGTAAGATTTACCGCAACAAAAATCATTCTTAATTTCGGTTCTTAAAACCTTCTTTCGACTATGTTGTTTAGTCATAGTCTCACTCTCGATATTTGTTTTCCCCTCCATCCCAACCATTCCCATTTTTCGACCCACATTTTGAGTCCGTTGTCCTCATGGAGCTTGAGAGTAGCTCATAGAGGATGACAAAATAGGTACCCTGTAATTCGACTGTGCTGAGCCAGCGGATGGGCTGGAGACTCGCACGCCATCTGTGTAAAGAACGAGGAGATACACTTAAGGAAATTCGAAGACGACAACAGTACGAAACGTATCTATACACTTAGAGTGGATACCTAAACAACACAACATCAACATCATATTATCTTAACTTACATTTTTGAACACGGCTTTGAGCCCATCGTAAAATTCTTCATTTAAAACTTAACTTAAATAACAAACCAGCATAAAAGAATGGAACGCTAAACGCTATCCCTTCAATACCCCCAAACCTGCACAAAGGTCCACCGAATAGTAGATTGCGCGTTAGGTAGTTTAATTTGAATATTTGCCTTTCTTCTTCGGTTCTTCAAAATTGTTTAAAGATTTAATACTAGGCTCCTTTTTCGAATTAGTTGAAAATAGTAAATTTAGTAGAGTAGCTGAGAGAATGCTCAGAATATAATCTTCAATTTTTTATTAGTTCTTTTTATTTTTCTCAAAAATAGTAATAATAAATAAATCAGAGTACGGCCTTGGATTCGCTAAGTTTTGGGACAACACCAACAACTTGGGGAATTCATTGATTGTGTTTGTGAATGAGAGTTTCGTTGGAACTCAACATCGGAGTGGTACCGTAACCGAGTTCCACGAAAGCTTTTGATTGAGAGTGTGAATGTGTGAGTGAAAGAGGAGGCCAAGAGAAATAAAAGGCTAAATGGTTAAATTAATTCTTGGTTGACCAGCAAAGCCGATAGGCAATTGAAAAATTTTAAAGTTTGAGAGAAAAGAAAAAGGAAAAATAGAAAAGTGTTTTAAAAAAAGAAAATTGAAAGGATTCGGAGAAGGAGTTTAATTGGAGAGTTTTAAATTGCCAGAACGGGGCGAGGAAATTCTTTGAGGAAAATAAGAAGGAAGGAAAGGAAATAAGATTCAAAAAGAAAGGAAAAGATAAGTAGAGTGTTAGGTTATAAAAGTTTTAATTCGTTGATTAAAAGTGTTGTGAAGTATTTATTCGGTTGTCCTTTGTTTCGTTTAAATAATCTCAAAACTGTGAGACGCGCGCCTCTTTACCGTAGTTTGAATTATCTGTTTGTTTCGGGACCGAGTGATAGCGGTCCATTCTTGCGGTCTACATTTTCAAAAATTCTACTTTGTTCCATATTTAATTTCAATTGTATATATAATTATTTCCCTTGCCTTAATTGGTTTAATCCAATTAAAAATTTGTAATTCGATAATTGAAAAAATTCCAGGTTTTAATCCAGGTGTAAGCCACGGTTTCCTGGATATTTTTGAATAAAATATTCTTACTCCCCATTGTAAAATTGCGTTTCCGTCATATTTTTGAAGAATAACTTACAGCATAACGGTTAAGGCAAACGACCATAAATAGTTTCCTGGCGCCCACCCTACAACATAAGTACGCCCCAGTACTTACATTTGATTTAATTTAATTCCTTTCACACCCTAATTTTTTTTTTATTAAATCTGAGTTGTTCACTCCTTTTTTTATAACCATATTAATTCTATCAACCCACCTCCAGCTGACTAGCCGGTTAGCTGCGTCGTAACACATCGCAGTTGTTGTTGCAATATTTTGTAATCTCTAAACTCTCTCATATCGTTGATCGTTTTGACATTTCGTCAATCCGATCTTATCTCTCGTGTGTGCCGGTTGCACAATTTAATAATAATTAATTCGTTCGTTGTTTTCTTGTGTTAATTAAAATTGGATCCGTATAAATCCAAAGTCGCGGTTTTAAAGTAAATTCGTCATCATGATCGTCATATAAATTCATCCTAAATCTCGGGAAAAAATATTGCAACACGTCAACAACATCAGACGAACGTTTGGAATTCAGGGTGACGGTATTTGGAAGGAATAAAAAGGAGGTTGTTTAGGGAAAAGTTTT
This sequence comes from Chrysotoxum bicinctum, assembly GCA_911387755.1. Taxonomy (NCBI): domain Eukaryota; kingdom Metazoa; phylum Arthropoda; class Insecta; order Diptera; family Syrphidae; genus Chrysotoxum; species Chrysotoxum bicinctum. The sequence goes on from OU426988.1 coordinate 108,761,152, forward strand.
ATATATTTTTTTTTTTTTTTTTTTGGGATTATTTTTAGGTTAGGGCTTATTTTTTTTATTTACTATTTTCTTATTAAATTTTTTTTTACTTACTCTTTTTTTATTATTTTTCTAGGTGAAGTGTTTTTCAGTTAAAAATTTTGTTTTTTAGTTAGGTTAGTTCTTTTTTTTTTACTTTTTTAAACTTTAATTCGAAGCACCAATTTTTTGTTGTCTCTTAGATTTCGTCAGGGTTCTCAGCTTTGTGTCATTTGACATCTAACAGTATACCTTAGGCACGAATAAATAATGATTAGTCGAGCAGGAAGTGTACTGAGAGGTGGCAAGAACCACCACATACGACGAGCTAAAGCCGAGTGACTGCAAGCGTGAGGAGCCTGCTCCAGTACACCGAAGTATTCCTCCGTGCAAACCTGACTTCTAACAATGGCGCAGGCGAAATTTCGAAAGATCCTTGCATTGAATCTCACGATTCCGGGATATATTAAGTATCCCGATGGGTCGTGGTCGAACTCGACCAAAGAAACACTTGAACTCTTTATGGAAACGCATTTCCCGAGCTGTAAGAGTAATGAGGGATCAGGTTCGGCACAACCAGAAACTTTAGATATCTTACAATCAGTACCAGATTTGGAACAGGTTATCACAGAGCAGAAGATTATGTGGGCAATAAACTCGTTCAAACCCTATAAATCAGCTGGATCAGATGAGATTATTCCGGCAATTCTTCAGCATGCTCTACATCAGGCACGAGGCGTGACTTTTTCGATAGCGGAAGCACTGAACATAAAACCAAAAATGAAAGACCATTGAGATCCAACCTTTTAAATTCCACTTAATGATAATACACATAAAATAATATACATAATATATTACAGTAAAGTCTAATTAAAAAAAAAAGAGCTTGATGCCTTGCGCAAAGATTTATCCTTTTTCTTTTAAGGCAAAATTATCTAAGTACGATTTGATGAGAACTAAGCTGCGAGTAGATAACCTTTCTTGTCCACATTTATTTCTAAAAAAAATAGGTATTTAATTCTCTTAAAACATGAATATGATCTCTCTACAGGTGCCATTATTACGGGATATTAAAAATTATAAGATTCCTTGAAGTTTTTTTTGATTCAAAATAACCTTTAGTGTTAGGGACCATATATTTCTGCTGGAATGTCAAGAAACCTCAGATATGAATATTAGAAATACTATTTTTGACCACTTTCTTTTTATAATTACAAAAAATAAACAGAAAACAGGTGGATTGTATTTATTGCCACGAAAATAATTAAAAAACTAATAATTAAATTCATATTATTTGTTTGTTTTCTGATAGTTATGAATTGCACCTAAATTTGCACACATTTTATTAAAATAAAACTTTTCTACCCCTTTTGTCCATGAAATTAAACTCATTATGAAATTAAACTCAGAGACAATAAGCAACTCAATAGATACATCTTTGTTTTTCTATCTACTCTTGAAAGAAATCAACTCATTCTTCACACATTGGGCAAAAGGCAAGAAACGAGACAAAATTATTTTGACTTTGGGTTGAGATCTAAGTTAAGTATGCGAAATAATGGAATGCCCAGCTGTTGTGCATTCTATATATTGTTTGAGATTCATTGTTGTTTGAGCATTTTGTGAATATTGGTGAGTGATGATATAGGTATATTTTCAGTTGACTTAAAGTGGAAGGGTATTTTGAAATTGAGTTAAGAAGGCGATAATAAGGAATGCATAAGCTGTTAAGCATTTTAGCAAGAACTTTCATGAGATTGAGCATTATAAATAATGAAGTGATGTTGAGCATTCTCAGTTGGTTTGCAGTGTGGCATTTTAAGTTGTAATAACCAGAGAGATCTTGATTTCCTTTAGTAATTTTAGTAAAAGATGATAATGTTGTCATAATGATGTTGGAATGTAATTTACAGAGTAAATAAAGATTAATTAATAGATACAAATATTATAATAAAAATATTAATACAATTTGGAATTTTGAATTAAATTCCTTGCTAGGTAGGTACGATTTTTTCAAATGGTTCAACGGAAGCACTCATTCCACTCAATATATGGACGCTTCGTCCCTGCTCTACATTATAATCACTCGATGGCTTTGGGTATTAGCTGGAGAAAAGTTAAAGTGGTCTTTATTCCAAAAGCTGGAAAACCGACACTCGACTGCAAAAGAGTACAGACCGATAAGTCTCTCTTCATTCCTCCTCAAGACACTGGAGAGACTTATTGATCTGCATGTTAGGGACCTTCTCAATCCAAGCAATCTGTGCAACTACCAAGATTCTTATCTTAAAGGTAAGTCAGTGGAGACTGCATTGCACGAGGTCGTCTCACAAATTGAGAAAAGCCTCGAGCACAAAGAACATACCCTGGCAGCATTTTTGGACATCGAAGGAGCGTTTAATAACGTAAAAACGGAGTCCATTAAATCCACTCTGGAAGAAGTTGGTGTTGAACCTTCCATTGTGGACTGGATTTATAACATGCTCAATTGACAGAATCATTAACTCACAACTTGGGGATAATATTGTAGAGAAAGCAAGGGGCACTCCACAAGGAGGAGTAATCTCACCTCTCCTCTGGGTCCTTGTTGTTAACAAAATTCTTACAAGATTTAGGAATCAGGGCATTAAAATAGTAGCCTATGCGGACGATATAGTAATTTTGATATCGGGTAAATATCTTACCACCATCAAAGATATTATGGAATAATCACTTAAATAACTATCTTCTTGGGCAGCACAAAATGGTCTCGGGGTTTACCCTTCCAAATTTAAACTAGCCCTGTTTACGAAGAAAAGGAAATTAGAGGACTTTACCCCTCCTAAGCTTAACGACATTCCTCTGAAACTTTCCAACGAGGCTAAATATCTTGGAGTAATCCTTGATTCCAAAATAACGTAGAAACGTAACACAGAGGAAAGAATGAAAAGACCACTTTGCGCTCTCTACACATGGAAAAAAACCTTCGGTACACTGTGGGGCATGCGACCGCAGGTCATCCAGTGGATGTACACGGCGATAGTTCGTCCCATACTTACCTATGGGTCGATTGTGTAGTGGAAGGCTGTAGAAAAAGTAAGCTATCTCAAAAACCTAAATAAGGTACAGAGACTAGCCTCTTTAGGAATAACAGGGGCACAGGGTTCTACGCTACAGGCAGGGCTGGAAATTATTTTAAATCTTCCAGTTCTGGACGAGCACAAAAGATGCACAGCAGCCAAAAGCGCACTTCGGCTTAAAGAGATGAGCTCTTGGAAGCACAGCACTTATGGTCATGGGTCTATTCTGCAAAGGTATGACACAGTGGCCGGGCTAAATGAGACGACTGACTACTTACCACCCACAATAGATTTCAACAAACACTTCTCTATTACAATACACAAAAGGCAAGGATGGGAACGCAACTCAGTAATTAGTGAACAAGGTATCTCCTTCTACACCGTTGGGTCAAAAATGAAAGAAGGAACAGGAGCTGGGGTGTTCTGTGAAGCTCTCAATATTAGAGAATCATTCAAACTCCCAGATGAGTGTAGTGTCTTTCAGGCTGAGATCTACGCTATTGAAAAAACTGAACTCGTCGGAGATAACATTCTTCGTGGACAGTCAAGCTGCCATTAAAGCTTTAGCCAATGAGACTATATCTAAGATCCAAGACAGTAACAAAATGCCGAGACATGCTGAACAATATTTGTAACACTTACCAAGTCAATCTCTGTTGGGTTCCTGGACATAGTAATATAGAAGGGAATGAAATAGCAGATGAACTGGCAAGGAAAGGGTCAGTATCAAATAAAAACAGCAGTAGCCATTTAAAGGTAGGTCTCATGCATAAGGAAACTCAAATCTCATGTAAAAACGTTTACATGTATTGGTGTACAAATATGGCTCCCTTAGTTAAGAATTGTTGTGTTAAGCAAATAAATATACCTCGTCTGGTCTCCCCAGAATACCTCTTTTTTCGCATTGCGCATAGAGAAAGATAGAAGAGAATATCACAAAAATAACTCAACTGGAATTCATGGCACGAGTGGGAAGCCAAGCCGCACAGGCAACGCACAAGCATTGAATTGACTCGGATTGCGCACAAGAAAAACAATATACCTACCTACCAAGTGAAAGTTTTTTTTTCTTTTTATATTTCAGGTAGATAAAATAATGTACTCGTATCGTGAATCGTGGCTGGATTGAGGTTTAGTACAGGGAAATTGAGTTTTTTACATTCAGCGCTCACAATTAGACAAAATCATAGACGGTTTGTTTTTTGTTTTGTTTTTGGTTGCAGATGAATTGTTACTTTTCGCATTTAGTTAGATAGCTGTTTTTATTCTTTGCGTATTTATACAAGGTTAATCTGTTGGTTCTAGGATTTTTACTTTTCAGGATATTTTAGAAAATAAAGAAAAGGGAGCACAGATATAGACATTATCAAGCCGAGCAATTTACAATTTTTTTTAATGTAGAAAATTAGTTTTACGAAAAAGTTTAGAATTTAAAAATTGTTCTCAACTAAAAAAATATTAACTTTCCCAACCAAAGTACGAGTAAATTAATACACTTTCCAAAATAATAATGGGAACTATGTACCTTTACCTACGAGTATAAATGTTTTTCAGTTCTTTTGCGTCTTTTTCAAAGGGCTGTAACTCTGCGAAAAGTGGTCGTATTGGGATGAAACCAAAAGCGTTTTAAATACGAGTATTTCTTTTTCTTGTTGCAGAGTTTCTAAAAATAAGAAATTTTCATAGTCAAACATTTTCAATTTTTAATTTTTTAAGTGGTTCACTGTCTTGAGATTATTTATGATTCAAAAAAATTAATTAATGCAAAAAGATATAGCCTGATTAAAAAAAGTAGTTGTCTTTGACCACTAATTTACATGCAAAAATTGGCAATATAATACTCTTTTATAAAGAATAACATTAAGATTACTATAGTTAAATATAATTTAATTTTAAATTAAAAACACACGCAAGCGGAATTTTCATAGGATTCTTGTACACATGTGTGGTGAGTTCCTATGCTTTTAAAATTACTCATTTGTGTGTTTTTACTTTGTTGACATGCTTTTTTTTTTAATTCGACGTATCTCTTCTTCGTTGGATCAGAAATTACCTTTCGGACCGTTCACTACAAGTAGTTTTGGACGGTTTCAAATCTGATATCCACAAAATAAATGCTGGTGTGTCCCAGGGCTTCGTTTTGTCCCCGACACTCTTCGCTATGTTCATAAATGACCTTCTGTCTGAAACTGTTAATCCGCTTAATTGCTTCGCTGACAACAGTACCCTCAGCTTTTCATATTCGTTTTTAGATTCACATCCTTGTTCTTCGGATGTGAAATTAGAACAGCAGCGTATGATAAGCTCATTAAATTCTGATCTTGACAGCATTTCCAATGGGGAATCAATACCCGTGTAGAATTTAATGCTTCGAAAACTCAATGCTGTTTGGCACTTGCATCGAGGCGACTGAACAGCTTCAGTTCTAGGTACTCGTATGTGCATCACAGACCATCTTTCGTGGAGTGATCACATATTTGACGTCGCCAAAAACTCTGCTAAGTGTTTAGATTTTCCTACTGATCTGGCTGTAATCTATAAGGCCTATATTCGTCGAGTGAGTACAATTCCCATATCTGACCAGGTGCTCCAAAAACCAACTTGAGTCTCTTGCACAGAATTCAAAAGAGAGCTCTTAAAATGATAGGCGAACGTTGTCTAACTCAAACATTTGAATCTCTCGAGCACCGCCGCAATGTTTCATTTAGGTACACTTATTTTCATAAACAGTGCTCTAGTAAAGTATAGCCAGTTGCATTCTCCCCCTCAAATAATTTAACCGTAATACCCGTACTTCAAGGACTGCTCATCAGTTTACCTTTGAGCCCAATTTCGGACGCACTGTCAAGTACAGTGATTCGTTTTTTAGCCGCACTACACGAATGTGGAATTCTTTACCCGGCTCAATATTTCCCACTCATTGCAATGTGCAGACATTAGAAAACAATATGCATCGGTATCTCCTTTCTCATCGTATCCTACTTTCCTACTTTCTCGCACTATGTTTAACATTATAAGGGTATTCATAACCCCTTGAGTGCGCGTATAATATAAATAAAATACTACCTACTAGTAGAATGGAGGAAAAAAAGTAAATTTGGATTTTTTTTTTTTTGTAAAATTGAAGTAGGTTGAAACAGAGATTTTTAAAATGAAGTAGATTTCAGTATTTTGCTGATGGTGCGAAGTAAGAAGTAGATTTTAAGCGGCCTCCGCCCAAAATATTGAGAAAAACGTGAAATTGGGCAAATTCGTGCAAGGTTTGCGAAGTCAATACAAGACGTATTGAAATAAAATAAATTGCATACATTTTATCTTGAAGAACGTCGAGCCACTTTTTTAATTTTTTTTTTATATTTTTCTTATTTAATTTTAATATTCCGGTTGCTTCTTTCGTTAAATTCCACAAAGCTGCTAAAGTGGAAAACTTATAATATTTTTGCATCATTTTAAATGTAATGAAGAGACCTAGAAGAGCGTCGGAGCGGATTTTTAATTTTGGGCTCTATTTTTGAATAATCATCTTTTGAAAAACATTGAAATTGCTCATTTTCCAATGCATTTTTTAATGTGTAGTTATGTGAAAAGATCATCATAACTTTCCCAAAATGACATAATTCTTTCTGAAATTATTTATATTAAAAAACGTAATCAAAAAGTAACTTTTTATTGCAAAATAACACATTTTACAAAAGTCTTTTTTTTTTGCACAAAAGTCGTTACTTTTGTTTACTGGCTGTTTTTAGTTCAGAAAAAAATATTTGCCAAAACGTGGTTTTTTTCGAAGGTAGTTATTTTTTGTTGGAACTGAAGCAAAAAGAAGTATGACGAACATGAAAGGCGAGTAGGCTTTTGGGTATAGGAAAGGTTCAGTAAAAGGGGTGGTGTAGAAGGGGAAGAAATGGATGTGAGCAGAACCAATGTGACGGTGGATGATAATATTTGAGGGCTATGGTGGTATAGGGAAGGGATTGGTAAGCGATGAGTATGGTGTGAATGTAAAATGAAGCAAAGGAGTAGATTTAACTTGTTGGATTGTTTTGTGTGTTATTAGTAAGAAAATAACTACATACAGCCGTATTAATAAAAACACACAATTTGCTCGTTAGCACACGTTTTTTCCAACACACGGATAATGAAATTATCCCTTTGATAAATTAAAATATTAATAAAACTATCGTTTCTTTATTTTATCTATTCACTGAATAACAAGGAAAAATTGGCAGCACTTCCTTTAATTCTACTAAATATTCTAGTACTATTTTCATTATTGAAAGCCGGCATGTCATCTCAGACATACAAAATAATTTTTGTTGTCAATACAATTCTAAACGGTTATTAAATTTTTGTGTAAAAGTTCAAATTTATTTGTAAAAAAAATAGATATGCCAGAAAAGAAAAAAATGACTGAAAATTGGATTCCTGGCGACAAGGTTAGTTAACACAATAGCGTATGGCAGGCATTACTTGGATACTAAGTGGAATGTGCATTATTAAATAAAATATTTTACGAGCACGTTGAAGATATCCGCTCGTTAATCACCAAAATCGGTGTGATAAGTTATCCTGTCATTGTCAAACGTCATTAAAGACTAACACACATTTATTATTAAGAATTATAGTTTAAAATACGTGTTAAAGTTGTTTCACCTTTATTTTTTGCTTATTAATAGGGCTGATAATGTACATTGGTTGGTATGAGAAAAGTATTGATTGTATTATTATGAAGCTCGGTATGTTTGTTATGATAAGAAATCGGTTTGTATCTTATTTTGTACTGCGACGAACGACAAGGTGAATATCCTTTTTTCGAATAGGTATTAGTTTTTTAATAATTTGGACAAATATTGGATTTTGAGGGAATTATTCATTCTAATTGACAAATCTTGAAATTTTCATTTTTGAGCTAAAATTATTAGTTTTAGTATTAGTTTTTGCAATTTTGAGAAGAGATATTAGAGTTTTTAGGAAATTATTAAGATGACTTTTTTAAAGCAGAATACAATATTCTCAGAAAATAAAATATTAAATTATCCTTTCTTCGTGAGCTTTTCTTATTCATAAAAATGGTGTTTGACCTAGAGTGGGCCCAAGGTCAATTATAGATTTTGTTTATTTAAAAAAAAACACGAATACAAAAAACGCTCAAATACATAAGAAAAAAATTGGTATACATTCTTAATTATTGCAGTAAGTACGATCTTTTTTTTATTTTATTATTGTATGTAGATATTTATTGTATACTTAAATGTTTCTAATTAAAATTTTGTTCATGAATAGGTTGGAAGGAAGGTGTGATATCAGCTGAAACGTTATAACTCAATAATTAATCCACAAACATGATTTTCATAAACAAAATGGCGCAAGATTTTAAACATTTAAAACCTACTCTAAATCAATTTTAGAATGGGGTTTGACTGTAAATATCGTTTATAAAACGAGAACCGACTTTTCGTTAATTTTAAACGCAAAACTATATTTTAACGTTAAAGAGCTCGTCTAACTTTAACAGTAGCAAATATGTAGCTATTTTATGTTTTAAAAGTATACTTTATCCAGATTAACAATGGTAATTTCATATCAAAACAAATTGGAGTTGATTTTTTTTAAAAGATGTGCTTTGTAAGTAGATTGAATATTAGAAATGCGAAACAATTGTTCAAAAGTGCTCCTCGATCTTAAATTTTCCAATATTGCAGCTGGCGACGAATAAATAAATCTGTTATTATCTATTATAATTATAAAATTCTTTATTTCGATAATACAAGAATTTTATAAGAAGTATATAAAAGAAAATAGAACAATGACATAATATGCCGTCTGTCGAAATAATTGACGTGTATTCTTATATTGTTTCATTATTCAGTTAAAACTATAGCGTTACAAAAGAATTAATTTAAAAAAAAAAATTAGTTAGTTTGTTGGATTTAAGTTACTGTTTGCAAATACATTTATACAAAACAAGATTATGAATTTATTTGTTTAATTATAAATTATATTTAAAGGCATAATCACAGTAGTTAGACAAAGTCGTTTAAAATTTTGCGCCAATATCTTTAAAATTAAACTATAAAAACATTTTCCAAATATTTAATCATAATATAACTTACCAATTGGATAGATAAGGAGTAAGGTATAACACTTTATCTCTTTATGGTGTGATTCAAATTCCCTTCCCTTGAAAACCAAGAAATGTAAAATTATGTCTTTCACTCCTCAAAAGGATCCTATTGTTTTTTACTCTATTGGATGAAAATGAATTGACAAGAGTTTATGAGCAAAAAGATCTAACTGTTGTGTTTCACTTTAAGCTAATGTTTGACAAACACTACCACTTCTTTTAGTTAATCAGGCCAGGAGCATAGGTTTTATTTTCTGCACAGGTAGATTCTTTAAGAAATCTGAAATATTTATAGCACTATACTACTCACTTTTCCGAAGTACTCTTAAATATGCATCCACTATTTGGAACCCAAATTACGAAACATTTTTAGACAAAACTGAAAAATACAACAAAAAAATTCACAAGATATACAAGATATACAGAATTCAAAATGTTTAGACAGCATTCAACTTATTTTGTAGGCTTAGTATATTCAATATCCTTTTTTTGTTTCAGCACAAGTTTTGTTAGACGAAATATTTATTTATAAGATTATTTCTGGCAGAATTGAATGTCAATTATTGTTTAACAACATAAATATACACTGCCCGGTTCGTTCTTATCGTAATAATACCATAACCTTCAGTATCCCATTTCGTCGAACAAATTCATTACTGTTTAAGCAGTTTATTAAGATTATAACACCCTATCAAAATCTAGAACACCTTATTCCCTATGAACATCACGACCCATACCATTTTACCATGAAATGAAAATTATTGTCAAATGGGTTAATGAATCAATTACATATAGCCATGAAAATTATAATAAAATCAATTTTAATCCAGAAGTCAATTCATTTGTTTAAGCCTAGTACGCAGATCGCGCTAAATTTTATCTCCCACATTTTTCTCCAAACATCAGCTAAAATCCAAGCTAAATTTTGACATAAGAACTTTGTGGAAAACAGCTGTTCTCTAAATGAATTTTTTTCAAAGATTTAAAAGCATTTGTTTTAAAGTATGATTTTTTAAGAAATATGAATGAGAACGAACGAGAATTATGAATTATGAGTGATTTTTGCTGTCGAAAATCTTGTAAGACTCCCGTCACCAAATATTCTTCTAAATATTATTCAAATATTATTCCATTTCAAATTGAAATTGAAATTTAGCTCGAGAATAAATGTGCCAGACAATTATTTCGTGCGCTAAATTTTGACAGATAAGTTATGTACAGTTCGAAGAGAAATTTTGATTTTTTAGCTGGAGCAGCGTACCTCTCGGCTAAAATGCTTGACATAATTTTAGCTTGGCTAAATTTTGGAGAGAATTTCGTATGGGAGATAAAATTTAGCGCGATCTGCGTACTAGGCTTTAATTCGAAATTGCTACCCCCCACCCGAGGTAAGGAGCAATATAATCAAATTTAAACAATCAAGTCGAATCTGAAAGAGGTTTCGACGTTGAACAATTACTAAATTAGTTATTTCTAGGACTTTATAGAGTTCTAGAAATAACTACTAGGTTATGGGCCCAGAATTCCAACAAATAATCTTCTTCTTCCTTTGCTTCGGCGCTGTTATGATCTCGATGTCGAGGGGATCATAACTCTCCCACGTATCTGCTTCACACTAGTGATCCGCCTGTGGGGTTCGCCAGGTTGACCTCAGAAATCGGCGGCAAGCCTCCCGGTTTTGTATTGTTCCATTTCTGAGGCCAACTGAATGCTGGTGTTTTTGCATTTGTTTGTACCAGGAGTGTTTAGGCCTACCTTTCTTTTTATTCCGAATTGGAACTATGTATGATATTGCCTTTTTGACGGGGTTCTCAGAATCTCTCCTTTGAACATGGCAATACGAACTGAGTCGGTCGTGTTCAATTTTTTGGGAAATGGTATTCTTAACATGAAGGCTTCCTCGGATCTTCGCACTTCTAATTCGATCAAGCTTTGTAACTTCTGCTGTCATACGAAGCATCTTCATCTCAGCTGCCGTTAGCTTACTCTCATACTTTTTGTACATTGTCCAACATTGTGAACCGTATGTGAGTGCTGGACGCACAACTGAAGTGTAGAGCTTTCCTTTCAGCTTAGGGGGCATTTTTCGGTCACAGAAGATAGCAGAATTTTCCCGCCACTTAATCCACTCTACGCTTACGCGATGATTGATATCGTCATCACAAGTAGCTTCGTTATTTATCATAGACCCCAGATATTTAAACTTTTCACACTTGGGAAGCACTACTCCATTCAAATAAATGTCTGGAATAGGCCTGTGTGGATCAGAAAATGGGCAGCATAGGTATTCTGTCTTTTTCGCGCTTATGCGTTACCCACTTCCTTCTAGAACATCCACCCATACGTCAAGTGCTCGTTGTAGGGATATCGGGTCTTCACTTATGATGGCTCTATCGTCAGCAAAGAATAACTGATGTACTTTTGGATCCGTCACTTTGCCTTCATTGCCTTTATTCCAACAAATAATAAAGAGAAAATTTGAATTATTTATTCTAAACAATTCAAAACTATCACAATTAGCTTTTACCGAATTTGATGTCTTAAGTTCACAATACGCCAATTTCAGTAGCGTGATATTAAGAAATGTTGCAGATTTTGGTTCGTCATTTATCTCTATTTTAAATAAATTCTTTATTCATACATAAATTTTATTGCGTGGCCACTTGGCTTTTTATGTAAGTTTTAATCTTTTTGAAAAGTATGTTCTTAAATGTACTTTTGTAATTTCTTTTCACTTATTTAAAAATTTAAAATGATATGTACGTATGTACCAAGTTTAACGAAAATTGGGCGAGTCGTTTCAAGACTCACCTTTTTCGTCTTCGCTATCATCGTAATGTTAACTTTGATCAAAATTTCGAGTTAGATTTTTTTTTAACGAATGTAAAACTTGCATTATAGTACCTATAAGTCACAATTAAAAATAGCTTTGTAGTTAAAAGTGAACAAAAAAATTATGCATGAACATGTACATTTGTAAATAGCTAAACACATAATTACGTATTAATTTTCCCTTTTTTGGTTGTTTAGCCTTTTCTTAATCCCTTTTTACTTTTTTTTATCAAATTGGTGAATACTTAGAATAAATATAAATGTAAATTTAGTAAAAACTCGATCACCACCAAAATGATTTTTATAAGAGCAAAATTCGTATTCAAAATTTAAAATAAAAAAACCTTTCTAATTCATGCAAGTCTTTCTTTACATTTTATCGAAACGTGCAATTACAAATAAATCTGTGGTGTTTTGTAGAAACATGATAACTCCATAAAATAATTTGCATCCTTACATTCACTTTATATCGAGCTCGAACCTAAACGGGTAAACCTATTTTCTTAAAAATTGGAACATAATTTTTTAAAGAATATTTTCAACAGTTTTCCAAATTTGAAGAAAATTAGTCAACCCGTTTCAGCCCTAGCTCCAAGTAAAGTGAACGTAAAAACGCAAATTATTTTATGGACTTATCATGTTTGTACCAAACGCCACAGAAATAATGTACCTACATGACTAGATACGTATAGGTGGGTCGAAAAAATATATATCTGTAATATATGTAGGTACAAAATCTTACATACCTAATAACTCAGAATTATTTCAAATTCAAAGTCCACCTCACCAATTTTCTGTTTTATGAGATAGGTATACCTACATACATACATACACAGATTGGTATGTAACTTCATTTTGATAGACATATTGGAGCTTCTAGGTAGATACAAATAATATTTTTTTTCTTGCTCAAATGTTCCATCGCCTAATATGTACTCGTACTTCACAGAACGGATAGGTTGAATCTACACTTGCCCCTCTATACGTCTTTACACTACCCTTTTCTACAAACAGATCAAACAGAGCAGAGGATACAAAAATAAAACAAGCAAATGAAAGAAGGTTGTGTGTAGGCTGTAACTTCTCTGCAACCCAAATGCAACTTTCGAAGATCAAACATGTTGAATGTACAAATGCGGAGTGATTATTTTAATTCGAAGTTCCAATCTTCGAATCTGAGTTCGACATTTTGGGCGGAGGCCTCTTAAGGGTCTTCGGTGATTCCCTAGAGGGGAAATTGAAATTTTTTTTAGCTCTAAGGCTAACGGTACCCCCCATACACCCGTAATGCATAATCTTATTTATCTCGAAAACGGCTCTGACGATTTTGATGAAAAAAATTTGCTGTGATATTATTGACATTGACATTTTGGTAAACAAAAATTTTGGGGCAAAATGTTATTAATGGTACCTGTCATAAAACCATTTTTTTTATTTTCGACTTTCTCATTAACGGCTCTAACGATTTTAATCAAAAATTTTCACCAGGAGCCCCCTTAAGTTTAAAATAATATTGTATATAAAAATATTCGAACAAAATATTTTTTTTGTTTTTTGAGAAAAAAAATTCCAATTTATTTTTTGAAAAATCAATATACATATATCTTGAAAACATGATTGTGAACGATTATTTTTTGAAATTATTTCCCAAAATTCATGATACATACATATAGATATGTATGTATGTATCGAAAAACAGAGTAGACGTGTTTTATCTCGGCTGGCAATTAAATCAATTAAAACGACTCAATTTTAGTGCGTTCGTCCCCTGTATTTCTTAAAGTACATTTAAAAAGTTCTTGCATTCGAAGGAACGTAGTGAAAGTGTCATAAAATAAGAAAAGCCTTAATAAATTGACATTTTATTAAATTGAAATAAAATAATCTGCAAAGTTTTTCTTCTTATTACTGTTCTTTTTAATGATACAAAACTGAACAACATGTCTCAATCTAAACGATCCAAAACAAACTCCCAATCGAACAATAGATCACCTTCCACATCTCCGGTTACAACACGACAAAACAGCAAAAAAATAGTGATAGACCCAGAGGCGGATCGTGAATTTGTGGGGCCCTGGGCTGAAACTATTTAGTGGCCTACCTAAGTACTCAACTAATAGCCATGTCAAAAAACTGTGTCTATAGTGATATATTATTATAATATATTCTTTATTGCACAACAAAAACATAAATGTTACTTAAATCTACGCAAGCATTAGTTGTGCAAACGGCGACCTTATTGCTTTGGTAGCAATCTCTTCCAGGCAACCTTTGATGAGAGTGAAAACATTGTATTTATTTATTATGAATTAGTAAATGAAATTAACAGATTATGTGTATGACATGTTATATAAATTATAATTTATAAATCAACCTTTCTGCATTTCTGTGCTGCAAGTGTTTTGTTAGATCACAATTTATCGAAAGAAATGATAAATTATTTAGTCGATGGTTCGACATTGTTGTCCTGTATTTATTTTCTACATAGGACATCTTGGAGAAAGAGTGCTCTGCTTCACAGCTAGTAATTGGCAAAGTTAAAAAAATCTTTAAAATGGTATAGCAGTTAGGGAACACGTTAATAAGTTTATTTTCATACATGAGCTTAAAAATGTCACTGGAAGAGGTGTACGATTCTGGCTTAGATTGGAGTAAGTACTATTTTAATTGAATGTACTCATTAACTAAATGCTCGTCTACGTCTTCTGGATAATAATCAATAATATGACGCGCACTTTCCAAATCTATGTTTTCGATATTTTTGTTTTGCAAATTCATTAAAAATTAGAATTTTTTGCTATATGCCTCTTTCTATTGATATATGACACAGTGACATTAGCAAACCTTATTAAAATGCCTCTGATTAAAAAAAATACTTTGCACAACTGTTTTTTTGCTCATCCATCCTATTAATTTTCACCTAATTTGGTCCAGTAGTTTCGGAGCAAATTAGCTGTGACAGACAGACGGGCGCACGAGTGAGGGTGCACGAGAGATCATATAAGGGTTTCGTTTTTCATTTTTTTGTACAGAACCCTAAAAATACCATAAAGAAGAAAAACATGATTTATAAATATTTTTACTTACCAAATAAAAGCAAGAAATCTTGTATTAATAAACAAATGTTAGTTATTTAGACATAACTTTTAAGTTATCACTCACTCATTAGTAAACTGACTCATTAAACACAGTTCTAACAGAAGAAGTGCGGAAGAAAAAACAAAATCACGTCAGGCGTTACGTTAAGCAGCGCGGCGGGAAGTCCCTCGTAAGAGTAAAAAAAAAGGTAGTAGCCTATGCTGATGATCTTGCGTTATTAGCGACAGGTAAATTCTTACCCACTATCAGCGAACAGATCGAATACGCCCTTTCTAAGGTTAGTAGATGGACTAGAAAGTGCGGCCTGATGGTTAACCCGTCAAAAACAGAAATAGTCCTTCTTACAAATAAGAGGAAAATACCAAGCTTCAGAATACCTTCAATTGAAGGCACCCTACTGAAGATTTCAGATCATGCAAAGTATCTTGGTGTGATTCTAGATAGGAAATTAAACTGGAGTCTTAACACTAAGGAAAGAGCAAAAAAAGGAATGATTACATTCTACTCCTGTAACAGAATCTTTGGAAAATCCTGGGGACCTAGCCCAAAAATTATCAGGTGGATGTATTTGGCGATAATCAGACCAATACTAACTTATGGTAATTTGGTATGGTGGAGTTCAATGGAAAAAAGGCACGAACCTCAAAACTCTACAGAGACTTGCGTGCATTGGAATTACGGGTACCATGAGATCCACACCAACAGCAGGGTTAGTGGCGATACTCAACCTGATACCCCTAGACCTTTTCGTACAAGAATCCGCAGCATATAGCGCCTTAAGGCTAAGCCAGACCAATACCTGGAAAAACAGTGCAATAGGACATGCTCAAATTCTTCAGAAATATTTGGGTGATAGTATCATTACAGATTATACAACACCCGAACTTGACTTTTATAAACCATTCCAAACTGCCTCTCCAAGCAGAGAAGAATGGCTGAACAACCAACCCTACTCCAGTGAATCAGCAATAGCAAGATATACTGATGGCTCCAAAATGGACACAGGTGTTGGTGCAGGCTTTTTCTCAGAACCTCTTGAGCTAAACAACTCACTTAAGCTCCCAGATCATAGCAGTGTCTTCCAAGCGGAGGTCCTGGCAGTGACAACAGCTACTAGACAGGTTATTGCCAAGCGGCAATAAAAGCGATTTCTACCACTGTGATAAAATCGAAGCTTGTCTGTTGCTGTCGCGAAGAGCTTAAGGTTCTTGGCACGCAGCACAATATTAGACTCTGCTGGGTACCGGGGCACAGCGGCATACCAAGTAATGAAAATGCCGATGAGTTGGCAAGACAGATGGTAAGTATCCCACACTGCAACATTAAACAGAAAATTTCAGATTTAAGCCTTAAGAAATCTAATGAAAGGTGAAGTCTACTTGATACCTGTGATACCACTAGGAAAGTATGGCCTTGCTTTAACAAGCCGAGGACTGACAAAATTATGCAACTTAGTAAGAAGTCCCTTCGCTCTCTTACGAGCATAATCACCGGATATAATTTACTAAAATATCATAAATTTAAAATGAAAATAAGTATAGATGACCTATTTAGAAGATATGGTGATGAAGAGGTACATGAAGACACATCACACTTTCTCTGTCATTGCCCGTCACTATCCCACCAAAGAAGGAAATGGCTTGGTAGTTACTTCTTTGACAATTTAGAAGATCTTTCTAATATTCAGGAATTCACATATTGAACTTCGTCAATGCCTCAAAATGGCTTGACTGGTTAACAGAACACATAGGTTTTTATCAGAAAAGATTGATTACACTCACGGGTAACACAATGGATCTACATTGAACTAAGTGTTACGATAGTTACATCAGTTGTCAGCCCAACAACCTCACCTAACCTAAGAGTAGAAAAAATACACCGTTCAAAAACAAACGACGAGGAATCCACGTTCCGTTCCATAGACACGCACATACAAAAATAGTGCCGGGGACTATACATTAGTAGATTGATCTCAAGGTTGCCATTGCCAACCTTATGGTAGGTTTTTTATTTTTTTTTTTAATTCAAATTAACGCCTATTGTTTTCAACAGGGTCTGGGGCCCCTTGTGACCTCGGGGCCCTGGGCTGCAGCACTTAGGTAGATCCGGCCCTGGATAGACGAAACCATACTACTCAATCAAATGGACGAAAGATTAAACATTCAAACCGAAACATTAAAAAAAAATTTACAACCAAAATAAATGAAAACAACAAATCATTAGGTATCCTTAAAAATAGAAAATCAATTCTCCGAATTAAAAACCACAATTGCCAGTATAAATGATAGAGAAAAATGAATTAGCTTCAAATGAACAACATACAAGTTTTAAATCTGAAATTGCACTCATTCACTCTTCAATAATAAGTGTAAACAAAATTCTTTCTGGCAGCATAATTTATCCGAAGTCACTAACCAATTGTCTGTCTTAAAATCACAACAAGAAGAAAGTGAAAATAAAAGTGTTTCGCGCGATGCCATATTATTCGGAATCCCAAATGTAAACAACAACAAAAATGAAAACATAAAATCTTACTTTGATAATATATAGGCGTGTTTTTTTGGAAAAGTTATCCGTAGTACAGTAGGATTTTATATGAAAAACAAATACAACATCCGCAGTAAGATCACTGCCGATACTCGAATAAACGTCAAATCTCTATCCGCAGCAGGATTTCACTTCTCTTTTTATCGGCAGTGATCCTACTGCGGATGTTGTTATTCATATAAAATCCTACTGTACTACGGATAACTTTTCCAAAAAAACACGGCTTATGTCAAACAATTAACATTACACCTCCAATAATTCAAGACATTTTTCGCACTCGATCTCGCCCACAAAGTAACAGTAAGTAATGGAATCAAATTCCTCAATTTTTATGCGTGAGTGCTTAACAAAATCAAACAACGATATTTTGCACAACGCTCTTCAATTAAAAAAACAAAATACTCTATTATCTGTTTATACTCTGCGTGGAAATGTGTTTGTGAAACGTCATCAAAGCGAAGAAGAACATAGAATCCAGAACATCGCACAACTTAATGACATTGCCAGACCAAAACTATGATTGACAGCAGCCAATTTGTATTTATATAAACATTTGCAAATTTTCTTAATTTTTGTTTTTTTTTTTATTAATTGTAATTTTAAATTTAGTAATTACTTAACATTTTATTGAAATTGTATAATTTTATATTAGAAATTGAATTGTACTTTATAATACAGCATTGGCAACACAGTACCTTTTTCCCAGTATTATGTAAAGCTTTTTAAATTCGATTATTTCTTATGACTTGAATTAAATATTACATTGTAGTTGCTAAATAAAACCTTGTTAAACTGGATGTGTTCCGAGTCGTTATTTTTATCCAACAAAGGTTATGGGCCCAGGCTCACGTTTTAATTAACAAGTATAACGTTTTTTTGTATTAAGTCAGTTTTAATATAAAAATTGCTCGTGAGCAATATCGATTTAAATTAAATTTGCGAGAAATAAATTATCAGTTAATTTGGCGCATAATGAGTTCGTCTTTATATCAAATCGATAAACTTTCGAACGATAACTTCGATTGCTGGAAGATTCAGATGAGGTCAGTCCTCATACATTCTGGTCTTTGGTCACAAGTTTCGGGGAGCAGCCCTAAACCTGAAGCGCAAGCTAACGGTGCGAATGCAGATGAAATTTCCAACTGGACAAAGAAGGATGAGAAGGCTCTTGCAACAATTTTGTTGTGTGTACAGTCAACACAGTTGAGCCACATCAAGAATTCGAAATCGGCGATGGAAGCATGGCTTAAGTTATCGGACGTACATCAACCTAGCGGCCCCGCTAGGAAGGTAACACTTTTTAAAAATCTCTTGGCATTAAAATTAGAAGAGAGTGGTTTAGTTTCCGATCATTTGATTAAGTTTTTTGATACGGCCGATAAACTAATAGAAATTGATATTAAGCTTCAGGATGAGTTGCTCGCGATAATTCTATTATCTAGCCTACCAAAAAGCTTCGAGAATTTTGTGGTTGCAATTGAGTCCAGAGATTCGTTGCCTCCTATCAGTGTGCTAAAGACAAAACTCTTAGAAGAAGGTAAGCGGAGACATGATAATCCGCAAGAGATAAGTGGGTCTGCATTTCTCATACAACAGCAGCCAAAGTCACATGATAAGAAAAATAAGCGTCGAGTGAAAGGTAAATGTTACAATTGCAATAGAAGGGGACATTTCGCATCATCATGTACAGCACCTAAAAGCTCTTCTAATAAAAATGTGACGTCATCGTTTGGCATGCTTAATATGCACAGTTCTTCTGTTCTCAATAGGAACAATTGGGTTTTGGATAGCGGATCAACTTGTCATATGTGCTGCAATGAAAGTTTTTTTAAGTCAATTCGTTCACATATAGAGAAAGTTCAGTTAGCGGCAGATTTTTCTATAGAATCAAAGGGAATCGGGACCGTTTTAATTGCTACATCAGATGATCGTACAGTTGAACTGAGAAATGTGCTTTTTGTTCCGCAATTACAAACTAATTTCATTTCTATATGTAAAGCAGCTGAGAATAATCATTTTGTTCAGTTTTGTAACGCTGGTGCAGACATTTATGATGACGAAAATAATCTTGTTTTGCATGCAGAAAAATGTGATAATTTTTATTTGTTAAATATGAAACATAAATCGAAAGTTTTTTGCATGAGTAAATTAGACAATAATTATTTGCTATGGCATGCACGTTTTGGCCATCTAAATTATAAAAGTTTGCATGATTTATATAGACATGAAATGGTTAGAGGATTACAGTTGGATAGTGCTCCTCGACAAACGGACTGTGAAGTCTGCTACAAAGGGAAGTTATGTAGCTCAGTTTTCCCAAAACATAATGAGATAAGAAGTCAACAGATTCTGGAAATTGTCCACACAGACATTTGTGGACCAATGAGGACCAATTCACTAGGGGGAACGAAATATTTCACTCTTTTTATAGATGACTTCAGTAGAATGGTTTTTGTTTACTTTTTGAAAGCAAAATCTGATGTCTTCGATGCGTTTAAAAGATTTAAAGCTGAAGTTGAACGTGAAACTTCTCATAAAATAAAAATACTTAGAAGCGATAACGGGCGAGAGTATGTCAATGCCGAATTCTCGAAGTATTTAGCCATAGAGGGAATTAAGAGACAGTTAAGTGTGGAGTATACTCCACAGCAAAACGGTATCGCTGAGCGCGCAAACAGAACCATGATAGAGATGGCCAGGTGTCTTCTCCTAGATAGTAATTTACCCGATTATCTATGGGCAGAAGCCGTTAACACTGCTGTGTATCTGCGTAATCGCTCGCCAACGAAATTGCTTTATTCTAAGACTCCATATGAAACGTGGCATGGGGTTAAGCCAAATGTTGGGCACCTGCGTGTTTTCGGATGTAAGGCATTCAAATTGGATAAACGCCTGGGAAAGTCTAAATTTCAAGCCAGAGGTGAAGAATGTGTTATGGTTGGCTACTCCAGTGAGTCCAAAGCATATAGGCTATATGATCCGAAGACAAGGAATATTTGTAAGAGTAGGGATGTAAAATTTTTAGAAAATTCCATAAACATTGGACAGAAGAAAAACGCAGATCTGGTGCTTTTGAATTTTGAAGATAATGAGTCAAAAGGGGAAGAGACTTCTAAAAATATAAAGAAATATATCAGTTATTCCTCAAATGATAGTGAAGACTCTTTTGAAACGGATTGCGGGGAAGATGATAAAGGCGAAAGTGTCGATGTCGCTGAGCTTGAGGACGGTGTTGCTGAGGTTGCGGATGATGTTGCTGAGAATAACGACAATGTTGTTGAGAATGACGAGCATGTTGCAGTGCGTGATAGCTTGGATGTAGACGATCATGGTGGTGTAGAGAGTAATGATGGCTATGAATATTCTTTAGGGGTAACAAAAGCGGCAAGATTACTTAGGTCACGTTTGAAGAAAGTTAAATATAACTACTTCATGAATGATTTGAAACTGTGCGACAGCCTTTTAACAGTTAAAGAAGCTCTAAGTATATCTGATGCTCATAAATGGAAACAAGCTATGGAAAATGAATACACATCTCTACAAAACAACAAAACATGGGATCTCGTAGATCTACCATCCAACCGCCATGCTATAAAATCTAAGTGGGTGTTTACAATAAAACATGATAAAGACGGAAAACCTATTCGACATAAAGCAAGACTTGTTGCAAAAGGTTGTAGCCAACGTTTAGGTCTTGACTATACGGAAACATTCTCGCCTGTGGTAAGATACTCCACCATTCGTCTTATCTTAGCATTAGCCGTAGAATATGACCTCGAAGTTCATCATGTTGACGTTTCATCAGCATATTTGAATGGTGAAGTTAAGGAGGAGATATACATGGAGCAGCCCGAGAATTTTGAAGATTCTTCGAAAAGCAAACAAGTTTGCAGATTAAAGAAGGCTATTTACGGGCTGAAACAAGCCGGACGCGAATGGAACAGCAAGTTGGATCAAACACTTAAGTCTCTTGGATTCAAACGTTGCTATACAGATACTTGTGTGTATACAAAGAACGAAAATGGATTGAAAAACATTATTGCGGTTTATGTTGACGATTTTATAATTGCATGTTCAAAGAAAAACCATGTAGTTAAAATAAAACATGCAATTAGTTTAGTTTTTGATATCGTCGACAAAGGTCCTATAGATTTTTTCTTGGGTATAGGCATTGAACGGAATAAGAAGACAGGTTCTATAAGCCTTTCTCAAGAACAATATATCCGGAATCTTTTAACTAACCACAACATGATTTCTACAAGAAAATGCAGTACTCCGTTAGATCCAGGGGATGTTCTGAGGAAATGCGAAAATAATTCGAACAGCAAAAGGGTTAATGCAAAACAATATCAGTCACTTATAGGGTCTTTAATATACTTGGCAGTTACGACTAGGCCTGATATTCAGCATGCAGTGAGCAAACTAGCTCAATTTAAGAGGCCTCCGTCCAAAATGTCGAACTCAGATTCGAAGATTGGAACTTCGAATTAAAATAATCACTCCGCATTTGTACATCCAACATGTTTGATCTTCGAAAGTTGCATTTGGGTTGCAGAGAAGTTACAGCCTACACACAACCTTCTTTCATTTGCTTGTTTTATTTTTGTTCCCTCTGCTCTGTTTGATCTGTTTGTAGAAAAGGGTAGAGTAAAGATGTATAGAGGGGTAAGTGTAGGTTCAATCTTTCCGTTGTGTGAAGTATTAGGCGATGGAACATTTGAGCAAGAAAAAAATATTATTTGTATCTACCTAGAAGCTCCAATATGTCTAGTAAAATGAAGTTACATACATATCTGTGTATGTATGTATGTAGGTATAGACCTATATCATAAAATGGAAAATTGGTGATGTTGACCTTGAATTTGAAATAATTCAGAGTTATTATGTAAGATTTTGTACCTATATTACAGATGTATTTTTACGACCTACCTATACCTACGTTGTCATGTACATTATTTATTTGTGATTGGAGGTTTCGATAAAATGAAAAAGAAAGACTTGCAAAAAAAGAAATGTTACGCTAAACCTATTATTGATTTTACTCCTCGTCTGATAAATCGTCAAATATTTCGATTGGAACACTTGTTGACGTTTTTAAATTATTATAAAAAAAGTGATGGGTGGTATAAATTGAAGCAGTTCAATTAAGTCTTTCTTTTTTTTTATCGTTTAGTTGCTTGAACAACAAGCTGGTTGAGTTTTTAATATTAACTGATTGTCTCTTTTTTACATTTACCTCTTCGAGTTAAACATCAATTTCATTAGAATATTTATAAAAAATTGAAATTGGTTTACTTTTTTCGAAATGTAACCACTGAATTTTAAGCCATTTAACCTTGGAATTTGAAATGGACAGTTTTCTATTTGCGATATTTTCTTCAAGAGATTTGGTGGAAAAAAAATAAGATGAAGTCATTTTCACAATTTCAAATGGGTTTCTCTTTCTGACCGAGGAAATGACGTTAACCCAATCATCTGGGACGAAGATATCCTTATAAATTTTTTTATTCTTTTCTAATATACCAAAATCTCGGTCACGCGGCAAATAGGAATGGCCACTAACTAAAAATTTATGGCCGATTTCTTCAACCATAAAATCGGAATGGGATACCAAAAATTAGCACAACAGTGAAAGTTTTATATTTCTATATTGGCCCCCACATTGGTCAGAATACATAATAATTATCTTAGACTGCCCTACGTTCTTAAAATAATGCATAGGACAAGATCCAATTTCTTGAGGCCCTCTTGACGCTGTGGACTCATCCCAAACATACATGTGAACTTTTTCAGTACCCTTATTATTTATGCCGAAGCAAAAGGTCCAAAGTTGTCTTTTGTAATATACAACCGCTGTTATTAGTGCTGGAGTTGGAAGGGTTTTCATGAGATCAAAAGTTATTACCGAAGTATCGATAGATACTTTAGCCATTTCCGAATCTTGCCTCAGCCCCTGCCTAGCGCGTAAAGCAGTCACAATCTAAACAGTGTCTGAGAGAAGTATTAAGGTTACGCCACTATTGCACTCAAACTATGATCAAATTATAAAATGCAATAACACCTTTTTGAGTGCCATCTAGTTTTGAGTGTAGATAGCTGCATAAAACTATTTTCGTATTAAAATAGATATATTAAGAGACCCATTTTTATGAAAAACTCATTTTTAAAAAAAAGTGGGTTACGCCACTATTGCACTCATAGCCTCATACAATCATTTTAAATTTTTAAATAAGTGAAAAGAAGTTACATAAGAACATACTTTTCAAAAAGATTAAAACTTGCATAGAAAGCCAAGTGCCCACGCAATAAAGTTTCTGTATGAATAAAGAATTTATTTAAAATAGAGATAAATGACGAACCAAAATCTGCAACAATTGTTAATATAACGCCACTGAAATTGGCGTATTGTGAACTTAAGAAATCAAATTCTGTAAAAGCTAATTGTGATAGTTTTCAGGAGTGAAAGTCATAATTTTACATTTCTTGGTTTTCAAGGGAAGGGAATTTGAATCACATCATAAAGAGATAAAGAGTTATACCTTACTCCTTATCTATCAAATTGGTAAGTTATATTATGATTAAATATTTGGAAAATGTTTTTTTAGTTTAATTTTAAAGATATTGGCGGAAAA
Source organism: Chrysotoxum bicinctum (assembly GCA_911387755.1). NCBI lineage: Eukaryota > Metazoa > Arthropoda > Insecta > Diptera > Syrphidae > Chrysotoxum > Chrysotoxum bicinctum. Next base: position 108,785,460 of record OU426988.1, read on the forward strand.
TTTTAAACGACTTTGTCTAACTTTTTCATAATTTACGATATATTGGAAAATTCTTTTTTTAGATATCTATTGTAAATATAGTAATAACTTTGTAATAATTAAACAAATAAATTCATAATTTTGCTTTGTATAAATGTATTTGCAAACAGTAACTTAAATCCAACAAACTAACTAATGTTTTTATTTTAAATTAATTATTTTGTAACGCTATAGTTTCAACTCAGTAATGAATCAATGTTTAAGAATACACGTCAATTATTTCGACAGACGGCATATTATTTCATTGTTCTATTTTCTTTTATATACTTCTTATAATATTCTTGTATTGTCTAAATAAAGAATTTTATAATTATAATAGATAATTACAGATTTATTTATCCATCGCCCGCTGCAATATTGGAAAATTTAAGATCGAAAAGCACTTTTGAACAATTGTTTCGCATTTCTAATATTCAATCTACTTACAAAGCACATCTTTTAAAAAAATCAACTCCAATTTGTTTTGGTATGAAATGGCCATTGTTAATCTGGATAAAGTATACTTTTAAAAGATAAAGTAGCTACATATTTGCTACTGTTAAAGTTAGACGAGCTCTTTATAGTTAAAGTATAGTTTTGCGTTTAAGATTAACAAAAAGTCGGTTCTCGTTTTATAAACGATATTTACAGTCAAACCCCATTCTAAAATTGATTTAGAGTAGGTTTTAAATGTTGAAAATCTTGCGCCATTTTGTTTATGAAAATCATGTTTGTGGATTAATTATTGAGTTGTAACGTTTCAGCTGATATCACACCTTCCTTCCAACCTATTCATGAACAAAATTTTAATTAGAAACATTTAAGTATACAATACATATCTACATACAATAATAAAATAAAAAAAAGATTGTAGATACTTACAATAATTATTGTAATTGCAATAATTAAGAATGTATACCAATTTTTTCTTATTTATTGGAGCGTTTTTTGTATTCGTGTCTTGGGTGTAATCACACCCGAAACGTTACAACTCAAAAAAATAAACAAAATCTATATTTGACCTTGCGCCCACTCTAGGACAAACATCATTTTTATGAATAAGAAAGGATAATTTAATATTTTATTTTCTGAGAATATTGTATTCTGCTTAAAAACACTCATTTTACTAAAAAGGGGTTGGGTAATGTCCTAAAAACTCTAATATCTCTTCTCAAAATTGCAAAAAATAATACCTGCTTTGAAATGAAAAAGTTGAAAATTTTAGCTCAAAAATGAAAAATTTCAAGATTTTTCAATTCCCTCAAAATCCAATATATGTCAAAATTATTAAAAAACTCATACCCATTCGAAAAAAGGATATTCACCTCGTCGTTCATCGCAATACAAAATAAGATACAAACCGATTTCTTATGATAACAAACATATCGAGCTTCATAATAATACATTCAATACTTTTCGCATACCAACCAATGTACATATATAGTTACTTTTCTTCCTAAAAACACACAAAACAATCCAACAAGTTAAATCTACTCCTTTGCTTCATTTTACATTCACACCATACTCATCGCTTACCAATCCCTATACCACCATAGCCCTCAAATATTATCATCCACCGTCACCGTGGTTCTGCTCACATTCATTTCTTCCCCTTCTACACCACCCCTTTACTGAACTTCTCCTTTACCCAAAAGCCTACTCGCCTTTCATGTTCGTCATACTTCTTTTTGCTTCAGTTCCAACAAAAAATAGCTATCTTCGAAAAAAGCCACGTTTTGGCAAATAGATGAACTAAAAACAGCCAGTAAACAAAAGTAACGACTTTTGTGCAAAAAAAAGGCTTTTATAAAATGTGTTATTTTGCAATAAAAAGTTACTTTTTGATTACTTTTTTTTAATATAAACAATTTCAGAAAGCATTATGTCATTTTGGGAAAGTTATGATGATCTTTTCACATAACTACACATTAAAAAATGCATTGGAAAATGAGCAATTTTAATATTTTTCAAAAGATGATTATTCAAAAATAGAGCCTAAAATTAAAAATCCGCTCCGACGCTCTTCTAAGTCTCTTCATTACCTTTAAAATGACGTAAAAATATTATAAGTTTTCCACTTCAATTTCTCACAAACCTTGCACAACTTTTGCAGTTTTGTGGAATTTAACGAAAGAAGCAACCGGAATATTAAAATTTAATAAGAAAAATATAAAAAAATTAAAAAAGTGGCTCGACGCTTTTCAAGATAAAATGTAATTCTTTCATATGTAATCTATTTTATTTCAATACGACTTGCATTGACTTCTTCTTCTTCTTCTTCTTCTGTTTAATCATGGGTGGAACTCTCCGCTCAACTCCTTCTGCTGCACTTGATGTTCTTTTTCATCTCATACCGCTAGATATTTTTAGCAAACAATCGGCCGCTAACACAGCCATTCGACTTAAAGCCTCCTCGCAGTGGATCAATAATGATATTGGTCACTCTACTATACTGAACTCGTTCAGTAGTCTACCTAGTAACGTCGATTACACCACCCCTCATCCAAAATTTGATAAAAATTTTCAAGTATCCATCCCTTCCAGGTCTTCATGGGAAAATGAGTCGTTTTTGATAGACGAAGCAATTCATTTCTATACAGATGGATCTAAAACCGATGACGGGGTCGGTGGAGGCGTATACTCCGAAAAATTAAATCTTTGTCTATCTTTTCGTCTTCCCAATCACTGTAGCGTGTTCCAGGCAGAGCTTTTAGCAATAAAAGAAGTCCTCTCTTGGCTAAAAGAAAACGTTATATCGACAACCGATATACGTATCTTCTCAGACAGTCAAGCTGCCTTAAAGTCACTGGACTCTGTCTCCATTAACTCACAAACAGCCCAAAATTGTCGATCATCTCTGGTGGAGATGTCAAAACAGTTTAACATTCACCTTACATGGGTGCCGGGGCATAGAGACATTCCAGGAAATTGTAAAGCTGACGAACTTGCAAAAAACGGAACAATATTACCTTTGTTGGATAGCAAATCTAACATCGGTATACCCCTAGCTACTTGTAAACTTATGCTAAAGCAAGATACCATAAAGAAAGCCAACCACAGGTGGACCAGCACCCCAACTTGCCGGTCTACTAAACTGATTTGGCCATTGTTTGATGCTAAACGCTCAAAACAACTAATTTCTATTGGTAGATTGCATATTAGCTCCATTATAGGTGTCCTTACTGGGCACTGCCTAATAGGAAGGCATGCTTCTCGTCTTGGAGTTCCTGCAAATGACTTTTGCAGAAGCTGCATGGATGAAGAAGAAGAGGAGTCAATTCCCCACCTTCTATGCTCTTGTCCTGCCCTAGCGCAAAGACGTAGACTCCACTTGGGAGACTACTACTATAACGATCCTAGTGATCTAAATAATTCCGACATTCACTGTCTCAAACGCTTCATTATTAGCTCAAAATGGTTTAACGAGTAAGGGGGATTTTTGAAATCCTTGTGGTATCACAACGGACCAAATATTGGTCTAAGTGTGCTGTCCTTTTCCGGTCAGCAGCCACTTTAACCTAACCTAACCTAACCTGCATTGACTTCACAAACCTTGCACGAATTTGCCCAATTTCACGTTTTTCTCAATATTTTGGGCGGAGGCCTCTTAATATTGAACCTTGCCAAGAACATATGACAGCTGCTAAGCATCTTTTAAGATATCTTTTTAATACAATTACTTATAAACTCTCATTTAGAAAAACTGGCGAAGCACTGTGTGGGTTCGCAGATGCAGACTGGGCTAATTGTGTTAACGACCGTAAATCATACACTGGGTATGTCTTCATGCTAGCTGGCGGCTCTATATCATGGGAGTCTCGAAAACAACAGACAGTGGCTCTCAGTAGTACCGAGGCTGAATACATGGCATTGGCGGCAGCTACAAAGGAAGCAGTATACTTGAGGCGCCTGGCTGAAGAGGTTGGATTCAGTTCTGCATTGGGAGGCCCTACTGTACTAAATGGTGATAACTTGAGTGCACAGAACCTAGTTAAAAATCCTGTTTTTCATTCACGGTCAAAGCATATTGATATTAAATATCATTATATAAGAGAAATTTATAACAAGTCATTAATAACTTTAAATTTTGTTCCATCGAATGATATGGTTGCGGATGCTTTAACAAAAATTTTATTGAAAACAAAACATGAATATTTAACTTTGAAACTTGGATTATCAAATTAAAATTAAAATTATATTATTTAAAGGCACTGTTTTGAGAGGTAGTATTAGAAATTGAATTGTACTTTATAATACAGCATTGGCAACACAGTACCTTTTTCCCAGTATTATGTAAAGCTTTTTAAATTCGATTATTTCTTATGACTTGAATTAAATATTACATTGTAGTTGCTAAATAAAACCTTGTTAAACTGGATGTGTTCCGAGTCGTTATTTTTATCCAACATTTTAAAATCATGTATTATATGTTAATATTTCTAATACATCTTCGTGTTTTGTGTTTCATATATTGGTTATGGGTTTGTTTGAATGTTGTGTTATATGGTTTTTCCGTTCTGAATCTGCAGTGGCTGCGTAGCCCTTTCACTATGTTCCTGACAATCCTTTCTTTATTTTATTATTATTGTGATGGCAATTCCTTACTTAAGGAGATTAACGGGTGGAGTCGGTAATGAAATGTTGCGTTCAATGTTAAATATTTTTTATAAACAAAAAGATGGTCTAAAAATATGCCATTTAAATTCACAAAGCTTTTTGATTTGTTTGAGGTTCTGGGGTTGAGATTATATGTGTCTCGGAAACCTGGTTTTCCAATAAAATAGATGATGCTTTCTACAAAGTAAATGGTGACAGAGTGGGACGGATTGGTGGTGGAGCTGCAATATATGTTAAAGAAGGTTTAAAATGTCGTATTAAATGCGTTTCACCGCATGATAGAGAAATGAATTATCGACGGTTAACTATGAATACCTCCTATGTCGCATTTTGTAAACTTTACAGGGGACACAAAAAACTGAATATATTCGCAAAATTAAAACGTATGATAATAAAATTTTGTACATAATTATCACTTTTGAATATCTATGATGTGAAATAGCTTAAAATGTTAAAAATTCTGATTTTTATATGAAAAAAGAACTTAGGAGATATTCATATAATAAAATAAAACTTTTTATGCTGTTAGGAGTAATTCATTTATTGATTTAAAATCTATAATGCTATGTAAGAAATCTGAAAAAAAAAATAACAAATAAAATCTATTATTACAAGAAAATAACACAAATAAAGAATATAAACAACAATATTAATTCATCAAAAAATATCACAAATATTTCACTTCTTCATATTAAAATAAGCAGAACGAGTAACTTATTATTTAAATGACAAGTTTTCATAAAAATGTCTACAGTCTTCGGGTAAGAACTCTTTTAGTTTTTGTAGATGATTCCATTTTTTCTGTGGAACAGATAGTTGATTTGAATTTAAAGGTTTAAACTCGAAGTTTTCATCCAAATTTTGTTTAATACGGATCGGTAAATCCTGCCAGTCGTTTTCGAAGCTAAGCTTTACTTTGATTGTTCCTTTTTCATATAATATTGCTTTGATGTCTGTAACTGCTGGGTCACCTTGCTTTTTACCAGGTCGAATAGATAGATAAACAAGGTTTTCGGTAAAGTCCTTAAAGAAAGTATATTTAAGAGAAAGGACTTCGTAGGGATTCTTTTTCCTGGCATCTTTAGAAATCCTAATGTAATCTGATGGCAAATGTATGGTCGTGTTTTTTAATTTCCTTTCAATGGAGCTGTGAACTGAGTCACACTCCATTTGAGTGTGACCTTTTGTTAAATATTTCTGCGTAATTTGTATACCAAATTTTTTTGAAAAATGTAGAATACCATTTGAAATAATTGCATTACGATTTTGGTAAGTACAACCGTCCGAATAAATTATAATTGGATTCTTTGTAGGAGTGATGGAATGTCTTTCCAAATAATCCCATATACAAGACATGAAGCAGGCTGCTACTAAATCAGTATCGATTTCTGTAAACCAGAAGCATGTAGCTTGATGAGTCTGTAGGTTGAAAATTGTAAAATTGTGACAAGACAGCTTTGTTTTGTAATAAGCAGCGCTAACACTCAACTGAGGGCTTGTTTTTGTTGCTTGTAAGTCCATAGTATCTAAGCACGATAGCTTCTCCATTTTCAGCCAATTTTTTGTCCTCTGCCATTTCCAGCCTTACTTGTTCTTTTGCCCGAACGTGGGATTCATGTTTCTTGGCAGAAATTGTTTTCTGTCGGAATTTCGTGCAAAGATCACATTGATCTTTTTTAAGCTGATAGAAAGCTATATTCATGTCATCAAACACTTCTCGAAATTTTTTTATTGAGAGGGTGTCAACCTTGTGAGAATTGCAATGTTCCTTTTAGAAATCAAACAAACTTTGTTGGGACTTAAACTGTGGCTCAAGAAAAAGCTTTGATGATTCTTTTCGGGAGTAATGTGATGGTAGCTTTGGTAACTGTTCTAAGAAGTTCTTCAAAAAATCATTCTTCTTTTTTCTTTCGGAACGATCATTGCATTCATATTTCTTGTAAACATTGGAAACATGCATTGAGAAAGAACTGTTTTTTACCCAATAGTGAATGGTATGATCTCCGATGCAAATTGTTTTTATAAACATTTGTCGACAAACTTGCATATTTGTTCCTATAAAGTTTTATTTATAAAAAAAATCATTTCGATTTAAAGTTATAAATACCTTTTTCATTTGAGGGTAAAAAATAAAACAAACTTTGTGACCTTCTTGAATTTTCTCCTAAAATCTGCCTCCTGGAAACTTCCCGTTGTTGAACGTGGTTGCAAACAAAAACTTTCCGCTGTGACCAATCCATTTTAGTCCAAAACTGTTCCAAAATTGTAGTCCTATTGGCTTCTGAAAACGTACTACAGAATCTTTTTGAAGATTTTTTACAGTATTCGGAAGAACACGAAGGACCCATGACTCTGGCTTTTCGAATCGTATCTTGTTTGATCATCTTATTTTTTCTTGTATAGCCAAGGTATTGAAGTCCTTGCATTCGAAGTTGTTTGTTTTTATTTTGTCTCCAATTGGAATCATCGGCATTTTTACTTCTCAGTCTTCCATCTTGCATGTTACCATACTCACGTTCCTTTGAAGAAATGTGGTCCACATTGTCTGGTACTTGAGGATCAATGGATGAATCTGAAGTTTTTTCAAGCCTATCATTTTCTATAGTTCCTGAGCCAAGGTATTGAAGTCCTTGCATTCGAAGTTGTTTGTTTTTATTTTGTCTCCAATTGGAATCATCGGCATTTTTACTTCTCAGTCTTCCATCTTGCATGTTACCATACTCACGTTCCTTTGAACAAATGTGGTCCACATTGTCTGGTACTTGAGGATCAATGGATGAATCTGAAGTTTTTTCAAGCCTATCATTTTCTATAGTTCCTGATGTATTATTAAACTCTAGCTGTATGATCTGGTCTTCATGAATTTCACCCACTGATCCCACATCAAGAACCGATTCAGCAATCATTTCATTGCTGCTGGGAAAAGTGGGAGTTGGCTCAATGGACGTTTCATCGGTACTGGAAAATAAACTGGTAACGGGCTCAATACCCACTTCGATGGTTCTAGGAATGATGATAGCCCTTTGCGACCGTGCCATATCGAGCATTTCTTCGCTCGGGAGCACATTTTACTTGAAAATAATGAATTAAAAGAACATTCTAAATCTGTAACTTTGTTAACTTACCAAGAAGGGTCTACTTAAACTTTAATTTAGGGTAGGACAGGTAATTAAATATTTATTAGAACTTAAATAAAATAACAAAATATCAATATAAATCCGTTGATAGGAGATGTTATGGTACCGGTAGTACCAAACAAAATATCTCCTATTTTACTTTGCACAAGTCTTATGGCTTTTGTTGTTAATTATTGTAATAAAATTATAATAATATCATGACTATTATAATACAAGAACATTAATATCTAATTAATACAGAAAAAAAATAAACAATAACTTACATTTAATAAAATATGAAGCAGAAAATTCTAGTGTGTCCTTGTGCCTGCTAAAAGTTTGAATCAAATGTGATGATAAGAGATATTTTAGGTGGCAAGATGATAGGAGGTATTAAAAGTTAACAATAATAATATTTTGACAGCTGCTAATGACATAATGAATGCCTTCAGCGAAGCAGATGGAAATTATTAACGAAACTGCATCAAAAAGTGAATTTCACAATAAATGTATGTTAGGAGATATTCATAGTTAACCGTCGTTATGTGTTTATTGAACTTATTTCTGCTTCTGAGAATCTTCTTATTGGATCTGTTTACAGACCCAATAGGAACATTGATCCTACACCATTGTTTGATCTATTGTCCTCAATCTCTACAACGGCTTCGCAAATAGTAATAGGTGGTGATAAATAGCAAACTTATAGTAGATGGAGAAATAATGGATGGCTTATGTACGTTTGGACTTTTTCCTGTTAACGTATCTTGCCCAACACATTTCACAAATGAACCAAGCACTTTGTTAGATGTTTTTTTCGTCAGTAATAAAAATGATGTTCTATTTTATAATCAATTATCAGCACCCGGATTTTCTAAGCATGATCTAATATTTCTAACTTTCAAATTTTCGATTACTTGTACGCCTATGAGCTTTGAATATAGAGATTTTAACGCGATTGACTACAACAGCTTGGAAGAAAGTGCTCGTAATGTCGAATGGGATCGGTTAATACATATGCCTTCGTCTAGTCTTCAGGTTGATTTTCTTACTAAAAACATTCAAGTTCTCTTTAATGCGTATGTCCCAACCAGAACCAAAACTGTAAGACAAGGGCAATGTAAATGGTTTACAAATGAGATTCGCAACCTCATTCAACAGCGAAATCAAGCATATAGGTCATGGAAAAGATATCGTCTAGACACACACTTGCAACTGTTTCGGACATTGAGAAATAGAGTTGTTCAAAAAATTAAACAAGCTAAAAGACTATACTATAGACATAAGTTGGACCCGTTACTACAAAGACAAGCAATATGGAAGAACTTAAGTGAAATAGGACTTGGAAAGCAAAAATGTTTACCGGACGAAAATCTTGATCTTGACAACCTCAATCAAAAATTTATATCTTCATCAAAAACCTCTGCTTCCAATGCAAGTGTGCAATTTGTTACACGTGAACCGTCTGAGTCTCTATTTCATTTTGTGTGTATTGATGACGTCGAACTTGTTTCATCGAATGTCGTAGGGTTTGATAAAGTTCATCCAAAGTTCATTAAAATAATTTTACCGATTATTCTTCCCTACTAAGTTCACATATTTAACTATATTATAATGACAAACGACTATCCTTCAAAATGGAAAATTGCTAAGATCTTACCCTTAAAAAAACCGAATAGTAATGACTACAGACCTGTGTCCATTCTACCTTTCATGTCTAAGGTATTCGAAAAAGTTTTACAAAAACAAATGAATTCATTCTTGCAAGCAAATTGTTTACTTTCATCACTTCAATCAGGGTTTCGAAAACATCATAGTTGCATCACGACAACTATCAAAGTTGCAGATGATATCAGAATGTCTTTAGATGATGATACGGTATTATTTTTGGTTCTATTAGACTTTTCGAAAGCCTTTGACATGGTGGATCATACTATTATGTGTAGTAAACTTGCCTCTCAATTTAGATTCTCCAGTTCAGCAGTCGCTTTAGTATCTTCATATCTTACCGGTAGGATGCAAGCTGTATCAGTAAGGAATCGAACTTCTGAATTCCTGTTTAATAATAGAGGTGTACCACAAGGCTCAATTTTAGGTCCAATCTTGTTTTCATTATATGTCAATGAACTGCCATCGACTATCCGATCCTCGATTCATATGTATGCTGATGATGTACAGCTTTATAGGAGCTGTAACTTAGGTTTGATTGAAGACTGTGTAGAAGCAATAAATGATGATTTAATCACCATAGATTTATGGTCGCAAGAAAACGGATTGGTGTTGAACCCCTCAAAAACCAAATGTCTGGTAATAAGTAAGCGAGTACTTGACCTTTCATACTTTCCGGAGGTATGCATTCAGGGGTCTAAAATAGATTATGTAGATAAGGCGAAAAATCTGGGAATTATTTTCAATAGAAATTTAACGTGGAACGATCATATAAATGCTATTATTGGAAAGGTCCATCGAACATTGCTGAAACTTTGGATGTCACACAATTATACTCCACAAAAAACACGTTTGCTTTTGGCGAAAACGCTAGTCATTCCCATTTTAACTTACGGAGCTGAAGTCTATAGAAATTGTGATTCAGCAAGTAAGAGAAAACTGAATGTAGCTTTCAATAATATTGCGCGATATGTTTACAATATAAGACGATATGAACACATTCCTATCCATGCTAAAGAACTGTTTGGTATGACATTTGAAGATCTTCTCGCTTATAAAGCTCTGATCTTACTTTCAAAGATTATTGATACACGAGAACCAATGTACTTGTATGATAAGTTAAACTTCGGATCCTTAAGTAGATCTCATCAACTCATTTTCAGAGCGACAGTTCTTTATTAGCTCCATTCGCCTCTGGAATGGATTGCCGGGACATGTACGGGAGTTGGGTGGCACTGGGCGTTTCGGAGCGGAACTAAAATCCTATTACGCGCGTTAGGTAAACCTTGTTGTTGTTCCTGTAAATTTTTAATTATTATTTTGTTTTACTTAATACGAAGATGTATATGTTTGCTATTAATTTGTTTTTTATTGATTTATTTAAATTTCTTTTGTTATATTTTCTGTTAATTTATTTAATTTATTCTCTTAAAACTGTGTAAGTATAATTTCTGTTGTTCAATTTTGAAATTGCAAATCAAAGCTTCACTTGCTAAAAGGCTATTAAAGTCTTAATGTGTAAGCATCTACATATATGTACAAATAAACAAATAAACAAATAAAATCTATATTACTAAGCACTTAAAATTGGCATCCCAAATTTTGTTCTAGGAAAAATTGAAAGAAATTTGTTTATTTGCTTTATTGTCGTAAATTCAAACTTTTCCGTAAACAAGACGGCGATTCCATGCATTTGAACATTTTTATTTCATTAAATCCATGTTTTATATTTATAAAATGTATTTTAAATTCCAAAGTACTTTTATATAAGAGCAAGTTCTTGCGATCCAGTCGTGCAGTTTATTTATTTTAGTTTTGTTAATTTGAAGTTAACACAATTAAGCATTTATACCTATTTATGTCATATGTTTTCCTTAAAAAGATGTTAAAATAAACTAACTATTAGTAACTAAACTGCTATTTGTGTACCTACCTTACTCTTATAAATATTATGTATGTATATTTTTTTAAAATGAAGTTTTGATCATATCTTTTATTCGAACGACACTGCTGTGCGCAGAGGTGGGGGGGGGGGATCGGGGAAGCGGTCTAACAGTAGATGTTTGGAGTTTCGAAAATGTCCTCTTTTTTCAAACACGTTATGGACACCCTACCTATAGTACCTACCTACATTATATACAGGGTGTCCCACAGTCACCGCCCCAAATGAAAACCATGGATTCCTGAGGTCATTTTAAGTCGAAAAACTTAAGAGGTCATTTTCTCGTTTTCGTCCCGTTTTCGAGTTATAACCGTTTTTATTATTTTTCCATTACCTGGCTTTATCTTTGCCAAACTGCGTCCGATTCGTGAGATTTTTTTTATAACCAATCAAGAATTTATTACAGTTTTAGTTTGTCCAAAGACTTTTTTTCTGCGGACAACCGTTTCTCCGCAATTTTCCATCAAACCCAATTTTTTCGTTTTTTAAATAGTTTTTTCACTTTGATATCAATTTATTCAAAAAAACACGTTAATGAGTATTAATTTTTTTTACTTATTATTAAAGCCCAGTTCATTTTCTAAAATTTAATATTTTTTTTTCCTTAAAAAGAATACTAAATGTAATTAACAAAAAATAAACAAACTGAGTGAATTTAAAAAAAAAATAATTTTTAAATACAAAATTAACTTTTTCTGAGCTATTGTGGTTAAGAAAAGGACAAATAGTTAAGTTAATTAGTAAGACCGTTAACTAATGTAAACAGTAAACATTTGCATTATGATTTAAAGGTTGTAAATGTCTTTCTCGCGTGAACTAGTGTCCGCGTCGTGTTCTTTCACTTTATACTCTATTTTGGATTTGTTATTCAAGTTGTAGTTTTTTCTCAATTATTTGCGAACAATGGATTACACTAATCAAAAATATCTGGAAATGTTATTAATATACGCTGAAATGGGACAACTTTATCTATTTGTCCTTTTCTTAACCACAATAGCTCAGAAAAAGTTAATTTTGTATTTAAAAATTATTTTTTTTTTTAAATTCACTCAGTTTGTTTATTTGTTTTTAATTACATTTAGTATTCTTTTTAAGGAAAAAAAATATTTGTTTTTAAGAAAATGAACTGAGCTTTAATAATTAACGAAAAAAATTAATACTCATTAACGTGTTTTTTTGAACAAAATGATATCAAAGTGAAAAAAACAACTTAAAAAACGAAAAATATTGGGTTTGATGCAAAATTGCGGAGAAACGGTTGCCCGCAGAAAAAAAAGTTCTGAGACAAACTAAAACTGTTATAAATTCTTGATTGGTTATAAAAAAAATCTTACGAATCGGACGTAGTTTGGCAAAGATAAAGCTGGTTAAGGGAAAAGAGAGCAAAAATCATAAAAACCGTTATAACTCGAAAACGGGGCGAAAACGACAAAATTACCTCTTAAGTTTTTCGACTTTAAATTACCTCAGGAATCTATGGTTTTCGTTTGGGGCGGTGACTGTGGGACACCCTGTATATCGTAACTAGAAATGGGTGTCTTAAGGTTTCCAACCGGTGCAAAACCGTAACCCCGCGGGACAGAGCATATGCTATGCAATACAAATAGATACCTATTAGGTAGGTACTAGGTAGGTATAGCCGCATAGGTACCTACCTACTTCGTTTAATGAGAAGAAGCTTCTGTTACCAACCTAGTAGTACCTTACATTGGACGGTGAATCCTAGGATTTGTCCTTGTTTAATGTTGTACAGTTGTATATTAGGTACACATAATAACTATCTATCTTGAATTTCGATTTCAATAAGAATATTTTTTTTTTTACATTGTTTCTTAAATCAGAAAATTGGTGAATTGCTTACTTGGATAGGTAAAAGGAACATAACTTAATTGTACAAAAAGAAATGAACGTATATATAATTACCTTAATACCTATTAAGTTTTTGTTGCGAAAACTTATGCAAATAGGTAATCGATATTTATTAAAACAAACATTTTATTTTAACACAGATCATAATAACTTAGTTTTTTTTTTTATTTATGTAGGTAGGTAGATGTTTTCAAGATATTTTTTTTTAGATAGCGGTGGATACTTTCATTGCACTCACTAAGAAGCAAAAAACACTGTTTTTTGGTTATTCAAAAACTAAAACCTTAAGAACTGTGTAGTATTTCTTACATTCACAAATTACTAGGTGACAAAGTGTCAGCCAAACTTTTTAGAAATTACTAAATATTGAATATAATCTAAGAACTTGAACTGAAATGTGTTACTGCAACGCCCACGTTTCGGGCATTTATCCCACAATATAAATTTTAATACTGGGCTCTATAAAATAAATATATAAAAGGTGCTCAACATTCATATAGGTATAAAAGGTGGTTGAACATTCAAATAAAGGAAGTTTTATATGTATACACTTTATTTACTTTAATTTATTTTACTCTCGGATACTCAGCTAAGGAATAAAAGGTGTGGTCTTAGCAGTTATATACTTCTAAAAAGGGAGGAGTTTTCATTTTCTATGGCATAAAGTTTTGTCAGTGACGTGCAATAATCGAACATACTGGGTAGACAGTGACGTGTCGCCACGGTTCCTATTTTTTTTTTTTTTTTTTAAATTTTACCAAATAACATAAAATTACTAAAATTGATATTGTTTATTTTGAAGAGATATAAATAAATCTTACATGAATTTGGGGCGACTTTCCAAAACGACAGCAGGAGTTGAGTTTTGATTTTTTTTTTACAGTTAGGTATGGGTCTCAATAGAACAGGGTTAAAGTATTAGAGTGAGAAAACCCCCCTAAATCCTAAAAAAAAATATTTTCTTTTTCGGTTTTAACCTCACTTTTTGTTTGACTCAATTTTTTTGGCGAAATTGTAAATTAAAGTGCTTAATTGGTTTATGTATTCAATGTTACTATCTATTCTGAATCGAACACAAAAAACCGAATGATTTTATGTCTTTTAGTTCTTGAGAAAATTGAAAATTACTAAGACTACTTTTTGTTTTTTGCTTACATACTTACATGAATGCATCAGTGCTAGCATCCAGCATTATGGCGCATAAACAGTGAGATATGTATGGGGGGGCATGCTGCCCCCTTGCAACCCCCCTGCTTGGGCTCACTATAGGATTTGGGGTAGGTGCGAGGTTGGGTGCCCGCAAAGTTTCTTTTGCACTTCCAAAATATTGTAAATATTATTGTTTCTAAATATTCAAATTCGAAAAAAGGAAATTTCCCTTAAATAAATGAATAATTTCCTAAAAAAAATACAAACGAAAACAATAAATTTCAAGAATATCCCAAAAAACAGCGCGTATAAAATCACTGAACCAAAGAAAGAGAGGAGAAACGTCAAAATAAAGCAAAAAAAAAGTTTTTCATGTGGATCGCAGCCATTATTGTGTTCAATTTGTATGAAAAAGTGAAACTTTAAAAATTAATTAAAAATAGAAATAATTTTTTCCTCACTCTAAGATTGCGATAAATAGTGTTTTTTAGTGATTATCTATCGAATAAAAAAAAACCGCATGTGAAAATTCCTGCTGTCGTTTTGGAAAGTTGAGCCATGAATTTAAATATAGCTTTATATATTCCAGTTAATCTCCAAATTTAAAAAAACAAATTCTAATTGCAACCATATAGTTTTTACTTGCGACTTATAGGTGCTATAAGGCGTGTTATACATTCGCAATGAAAACCGAACTCGAGATTTTGAGCAAACTTGATATATGATGATAACGAAGACGAAAAAAGTGTGTCTCAAAATTCTGTCTGTCTGTTCCACTACAGCCTAAGCGCCTCGGCCGATTTCCTTTAAACCTGGTAGATACATATCAATTTTAAACTTTTCCCTTAAAATTGTTTGTCCCATTTTTTTTAAGACCAAAAATAACCCAAGTAACATCGCTACAGCTACAAGTTATTTAAATGTTTTAAAGTAGCTCTGAAAGAGAAGAATTCAATACCAGAGCACTATTTCCAATTAGGTTGCAGCTTTTAATAGATCTATGAAAAATTATGTCTCAATATTATTGTTAAAGAACATGTTTAGGCTCTATTATCTTTAAAAGCTTTCTGCTACATAAGTTTACTCCTTAAAACTGTTTATAACCGCTATCAACGAGCAGTACTTATTTTATTTCTTTGCTCTTTAGAAAGGCTTTTAAGTAGCAACTAAATGATCTTAAAGTTCACTTAAGAGATGTTAGATGCCTTAATAATCAAGCTCTAAAAAAACATATTCCTTTTTCATCTATAAAGCAGAGAATATTTGTTAATGCTCTTTGCTCTAGTATCTGTAGTAGCATAGCATTAATCACAAAAAAATTCCTAAAATTTTGTCGGTTTTCCAAAAGTAAACCAAATACTTTATAAAACTATTCTTATCTTCTTGTTCTTAACGTTATGAAAAATAAAATTCTTTTGATACAGGGAGTAGCATTGCTGTAAGTTTGCTAATATTTTACCATTTTAGAACAAATTGCTTTAACAGTAAGTTCAATTTTTTTTTTTGAATGCCTTTGCCTAATGTTAATACATTGTGCTTCATATTAAAAGTATATATAAATATAAACATGTATATTTTATATGTGTCAAGAACTATTCTTTTTCGTGTCGGGAGTGCTAAAAACTTAATGAATAATTAAATAAAAAAAGCACCAAATTTATGATTCAATGCAACGAAACTTTCGCAAATTAAAATTATTTTGTATCAAATTCGCTAGGCCGAACACAATTCACTTATCAAAAATAATTTTCAGTATTTTTACATTCACCCTTATTCCGATAGTCGTTTTACTAAAACGCCAGTAAAACGACAAGGCTCCAGAGACCACATTTTGAACTTTAATTAATACGAAAAGGACAGCGTTCTCTATGTTATTCACTTTCCTAAGCATTATAACAATAGTCATTTCAATAAATTTCCAATTTTCGTTTCTAGAGCCTTGTCGTTTTACTGGCGTTTTAGTAAAATGACTATCGGAATAAGGGTGATTGTGTTATTACAGGAGGAGTATATAAAAGCGACTTTGTGCGAAAAAGTTTATCAACAATAAGGTTCAAGGATTTTGCGTTGTTTTATGGCAATAAATCTATAATTCACGTAAAATATCTTGAAGTATTTTTGTGTGAACGAAGAGTGTCAAAAGTAGTTTTGCACTTGCGTTGTTTCATGGCAATAAACCAATGATTCACATGAGTAGTATTTCGAAGCGTCGTTGTGCGACGTCAAAAATAAATAATAAAATGAAATTTTGTTCTAGATTAAAAAATAAAAACAAAACACGAATTTCTTTATTTTCGTTTTTGCAATTATGGCATATGAAATTGAGAATTTTACTTTTCTTTAATGATATGTGGTTGTTTTATTTGTTTATAAATTAAAATTTCAAATTAAAAAAAAGAAGCAAAATGTTTAATGTTTTTAATATATGAACAAAAAACACTTTCTTTTAATACGCGTGCAATAAACAAACATTAAAAATTTCGAGTAGGCGCCCTGTAGTTTGTTTATTGAAGTTGCTTTCGAGGAACTCTAGTTAAACATTACACATCTTCTACGGCGATATAGAAGCTCCACTACCTATAAAGTAGTTTTTTTTTTAATATGGCGAATGTTGAAGTTTTAGATAAATGGCAAAAATTATCAAAACAAATTGATTTTAAACGTAAACTACCAAAGGAATCAAAAATAAATTTACAAACAAATAAAGTATGTTTATTCACTCTTAATTCCTGCCTGCAGCACATAAGATAACAGAAAATTATAAACTTTTGTTCCTGCAGTAATTTTCGAAAATATTTATTTTTTAAAGTTTTTGTTATAAAATCGGTTATTTTAGAAGCGCGTTGTAAAATTTCGTAGTACAATTCAAACATTTTTATCTTTTTTGAAAAAAAAAAAATGTGTTGGCCTGAAAATAAATTGTTTTCGCATTAATATATTTATTCACACGTATACTAACACAAAAAGTACTTCATTGCTTATTTTCTTGAATATATTACTGATGAAGAACATACAGCTCCAGTTTTAATAACGTAAAATACAATGTAGAGCCTGAAGTGAAAAATAATAAATTCAACTACGGAACACTTTAAGAGCAAATAAAGTGCTCCATTGTATCAAAACATAAGCTCCTAATAAGCAAAACACTGGTTTTTAGTGTTATTTTAAGGCTTGTACTTAATGCAGCCGCTTTAAAAGTGCAGAAAAGGAGCTAAAACGAGCTCTCAAACTCAAGAAATTTCAAATAAATTGAACAGCAGCTCCAGGACTAATAAAGCTTCTATTATTGTATTATTAAGCTAATTCGAAAAGCTTTTAAAGCGCTTAAAATACTTGAAACAAGCTAAAATTGTTACTTGGGAACGGTACCTGTCATACGAGTTTTAAAATTACTAAAATTGATATTGTTTATTTTGAAGAGATATAAATAAATCTTACATGAATTTGGGGCGACTTTCCAAAACGACAGCAGGAGTTGAGTTTTGATTTTTTTTTTACAGTTAGGTATGGGTCTCAATAGAACAGGGTTAAAGTATTAGAGTGAGGAAACCCCCCTAAATCCTAAAAAAAAATATTTTCTTTTTCGGTTTTAACCTCACTTTTTGTTTGACTCAATTTTTTTGGCGAAATTGTAAATTAAAGTGCTTAATTGGTTTATGTATTCAATGTTACTATCTATTCTGAATCGAACACAAAAAACCGAATGATTTTATGTCTTTTAGTTCTTGAGAAAATTGAAAATTACTAAGACTACTTTTTGTTTTTTGCTTACATACTTACATGAATGCATCAGTGCTAGCATCCAGCATTATGGCGCATAAACAGTGAGATATGTATGGGGGGGCATGCTGCCCCCTTGCAACCCCCCTGCTTGGGCTCACTATAGGATTTGGGGTAGGTGCGAGGTTGGGTGCCCGCAAAGTTTCTTTTGCACTTCCAAAATATTGTAAATATTATTGTTTCTAAATATTCAAATTCGAAAAAAGGAAATTTCCCTTAAATAAATGAATAATTTCCTAAAAAAAATACAAACGAAAACAATAAATTTCAAGAATATCCCAAAAAACAGCGCGTATAAAATCACTGAACCAAAGAAAGAGAGGAGAAACGTCAAAATAAAGCAAAAAAAAAGTTTTTCATGTGGATCGCAGCCATTATTGTGTTCAATTTGTATGAAAAAGTGAAACTTTAAAAATTAATTAAAAATAGAAATAATTTTTTCCTCACTCTAAGATTGCGATAAATAGTGTTTTTTAGTGATTATCTATCGAATAAAAAAAACCGCATGTGAAAATTCCTGCTGTCGTTTTGGAAAGTTGAGCCATGAATTTAAATATAGCTTTATATATTCCAGTTAATCTCCAAATTTAAAAAAACAAATTCTAATTGCAACCATATAGTTTTTACTTGCGACTTATAGGTGCTATAAGGCGTGTTATACATTCGCAATGAAAACCGAACTCGAGATTTTGAGCAAACTTGATATATGATGATAACGAAGACGAAAAAAGTGTGTCTCAAAATTCTGTCTGTCTGTTCCACTACAGCCTAAGCGCCTCGGCCGATTTCCTTTAAACCTGGTAGATACATATCAATTTTAAACTTTTCCCTTAAAATTGTTTGTCCCATTTTTTTTAAGACCAAAAATAACCCAAGTAACATCGCTACAGCTACAAGTTATTTAAATGTTTTAAAGTAGCTCTGAAAGAGAAGAATTCAATACCAGAGCACTATTTCCAATTAGGTTGCAGCTTTTAATAGATCTATGAAAAATTATGTCTCAATATTATTGTTAAAGAACATGTTTAGGCTCTATTATCTTTAAAAGCTTTCTGCTACATAAGTTTACTCCTTAAAACTGTTTATAACCGCTATCAACGAGCAGTACTTATTTTATTTCTTTGCTCTTTAGAAAGGCTTTTAAGTAGCAACTAAATGATCTTAAAGTTCACTTAAGAGATGTTAGATGCCTTAATAATCAAGCTCTAAAAAAACATATTCCTTTTTCATCTATAAAGCAGAGAATATTTGTTAATGCTCTTTGCTCTAGTATCTGTAGTAGCATAGCATTAATCACAAAAAAATTCCTAAAATTTTGTCGGTTTTCCAAAAGTAAACCAAATACTTTATAAAACTATTCTTATCTTCTTGTTCTTAACGTTATGAAAAATAAAATTCTTTTGATACAGGGAGTAGCATTGCTGTAAGTTTGCTAATATTTTACCATTTTAGAACAAATTGCTTTAACAGTAAGTTCAATTTTTTTTTTTGAATGCCTTTGCCTAATGTTAATACATTGTGCTTCATATTAAAAGTATATATAAATATAAACATGTATATTTTATATGTGTCAAGAACTATTCTTTTTCGTGTCGGGAGTGCTAAAAACTTAATGAATAATTAAATAAAAAAAGCACCAAATTTATGATTCAATGCAACGAAACTTTCGCAAATTAAAATTATTTTGTATCAAATTCGCTAGGCCGAACACAATTCACTTATCAAAAATAATTTTCAGTATTTTTACATTCACCCTTATTCCGATAGTCGTTTTACTAAAACGCCAGTAAAACGACAAGGCTCCAGAGACCACATTTTGAACTTTAATTAATACGAAAAGGACAGCGTTCTCTATGTTATTCACTTTCCTAAGCATTATAACAATAGTCATTTCAATAAATTTCCAATTTTCGTTTCTAGAGCCTTGTCGTTTTACTGGCGTTTTAGTAAAATGACTATCGGAATAAGGGTGATTGTGTTATTACAGGAGGAGTATATAAAAGCGACTTTGTGCGAAAAAGTTTATCAACAATAAGGTTCAAGGATTTTGCGTTGTTTTATGGCAATAAATCTATAATTCACGTAAAATATCTTGAAGTATTTTTGTGTGAACGAAGAGTGTCAAAAGTAGTTTTGCACTTGCGTTGTTTCATGGCAATAAACCAATGATTCACATGAGTAGTATTTCGAAGCGTCGTTGTGCGACGTCAAAAATAAATAATAAAATGAAATTTTGTTCTAGATTAAAAAATAAAAACAAAACACGAATTTCTTTATTTTCGTTTTTGCAATTATGGCATATGAAATTGAGAATTTTACTTTTCTTTAATGATATGTGGTTGTTTTATTTGTTTATAAATTAAAATTTCAAATTAAAAAAAAGAAGCAAAATGTTTAATGTTTTTAATATATGAACAAAAAACACTTTCTTTTAATACGCGTGCAATAAACAAACATTAAAAATTTCGAGTAGGCGCCCTGTAGTTTGTTTATTGAAGTTGCTTTCGAGGAACTCTAGTTAAACATTACACATCTTCTACGGCGATATAGAAGCTCCACTACCTATAAAGTAGTTTTTTTTTTAATATGGCGAATGTTGAAGTTTTAGATAAATGGCAAAAATTATCAAAACAAATTGATTTTAAACGTAAACTACCAAAGGAATCAAAAATAAATTTACAAACAAATAAAGTATGTTTATTCACTCTTAATTCCTGCCTGCAGCACATAAGATAACAGAAAATTATAAACTTTTGTTCCTGCAGTAATTTTCGAAAATATTTATTTTTTAAAGTTTTTGTTATAAAATCGGTTATTTTAGAAGCGCGTTGTAAAATTTCGTAGTACAATTCAAACATTTTTATCTTTTTTGAAAAAAAAAAAATGTGTTGGCCTGAAAATAAATTGTTTTCGCATTAATATATTTATTCACACGTATACTAACACAAAAAGTACTTCATTGCTTATTTTCTTGAATATATTACTGATGAAGAACATACAGCTCCAGTTTTAATAACGTAAAATACAATGTAGAGCCTGAAGTGAAAAATAATAAATTCAACTACGGAACACTTTAAGAGCAAATAAAGTGCTCCATTGTATCAAAACATAAGCTCCTAATAAGCAAAACACTGGTTTTTAGTGTTATTTTAAGGCTTGTACTTAATGCAGCCGCTTTAAAAGTGCAGAAAAGGAGCTAAAACGAGCTCTCAAACTCAAGAAATTTCAAATAAATTGAACAGCAGCTCCAGGACTAATAAAGCTTCTATTATTGTATTATTAAGCTAATTCGAAAAGCTTTTAAAGCGCTTAAAATACTTGAAACAAGCTAAAATTGTTACTTGGGAACGGTACCTGTCATACGAGTTTTTTCAAAATTTTATAAATGTTTTTTTTTTCACAAAAACTGTTCTAAAAAAAAATAAAACTAATTTCATTTAGTTAAGGCTAGGTAATGATTGAAAATAAATCTGAAAAATGGTTATTAATGGTACCCCCATTGAACCATTTCTTTTGTTTTTGATTTTCTCAAAAACGGTACAACCGATTTTATTCTGAATCTTATAAATAGTTTTCTTTATTACCATTAATTTTTTTTTAATTCGTACTCTTTTACATAAGGAACAACAGGAATGTAATAACTATTTTATTAAATCGAAAAAAGGCTATTATTAATTGTTTATTGGAGTTATAACCCTGACGTTGACTTAACTTTGAGTTTTAATAAACCTTAATGTTACAAAAGTCGTTTGTCCATCACAGAACAAAAATCTACAAAACAAAATTTCCATGATACTGAGTAACTAAGATCGGCAACAAGTAGAAAACAATTATTTTTTTTTTCATAATTTTCACGTACTAAGGAGATTATGACTACTCTTAAAATGCTTGTGCTAAGTGCGAGCTTTTTAGGAAAGTTGGAGAGGATTTGAAAGGAGATACCGATGCACATTGGTTTTGAATGTCTGAATATAATAATGGAAGGAAAGATAGAGTCGGGTAAGGCATTCCACATTCGTGTAGTACGGCTAAAGAAAGAATCCCTGAACTTAACCGCACGTCCAAAGTTACTTACTTACTTACTTAGGTCATCAGACCTTTTATGTCCGTGAGGGACCCCATGTGGGCATAGGGCGTCCACAACGGCAGCTCGCCATCGTGTTCGGTTTCTGGATATGAGTTGCAACTCCCTCCAACTCTTGCCTAGTTGGGCTGACTCCTCCTCGACTGTCCTTCTCCATGAGCTTCTCGGTTGTCCAGCTCTTCTTCCTTCCACTGCATTGCATGCACCGCAATACAGTTGTCGCCTTTTCGAAGCGTGTGTCCGATCCACTGCCACTTTTGACGTCGTATAATAGAGTCAATAGGTTCCTGAAACGTTTTCCTAAGGAGCTCCTCGCTTGATATACGATTGGGCCAGAAAATCCTAAGGATGTTTCGTAGACATCTGTTAATGAACGTTTGCAGCTTCTTAGTGACACCTACTGTTACTTTTCAAGTGCTGCAACCGTAAAGTAACACGGATTCGACGTTGGGTCGAAACAGCCGTAGCTTTGTTCTTAAGCTTAGAGAGTTATTCCTCCATATATTTCTAGACATACCGAAAGCAGCCTTTGCCTTCCCGATTCGAGTGCTGATGTCCTGTTCGGTGACACCCTTGGTAGAGATGATACTTCCAAGGTATTGGAAGCTTTGTACTTTCTCTACCGGTTGTTAAGAAATATTAATAAGAGAAGATGACTGGGTTCCTAGGCTCATCATCTTTGTTTTGCCGGAGTTTATTTGAAGCCCTACGATTTCTGCTTCTCTCTCCACCCCTGTTGTCATTCGGTGGAAATACATGATTCTATGAGAAAGCAAGCATACGTCGTCCGCATAGTTAAGATGTTTCAGGTAAGACGTCAGAGTCCATCGAATTCCTCCGTTTCCCGTCAAGGCCGCTCGCAGGACATCGCTTATCACCAACAGAAGCAATATTGGTGACAGAATGCAGCCCTGTCTGACTCAACTTTGGACTTCAAACTCTTCTGATAGCCTCCCTTCCTTCGTGCAAAACGTGACATTTGGATCCATCATAAGTTGCCTTAATAATAGCTATTAATTTATCCGGGATACCCCTCCTGCGTAAGGCATGCCAAATAAATTCTCTATTGATGCTATCGAAAGCCTTCTCAAAGTCAATGAATAGCAGGTGGAATGGTGATCGATATTCGACGTACTGCTCAACGAAAACCTGCTTGTTCGGCATTGAGTGTGGCTTCTAGATGTTCCCTGATGAGTTCCAGTACTATTTTTGCTAATATTTTGGCAACAGCAGGCAGGATGCAAATCCCCCTCCAGTGTTTGCACTGTGTTAAGTCTCCTTTTTTAGAGAGTTTGACTATCATTCCCTTTTTCCACTCATTCGGAAATCCTTCGGAGACCTAAGCTTTCTTTATGAGTGGATGCAGGAGTTCGCTCGATGTCGTTGGCGCCGCTTGTAGAAGCTTTGCAGGAATGCCATCAAGTCCTACCGCTTTTTTGGTCTTCAGTGCTTTGGTTGCGTTGCGGATCTCATCTCTACTGGGGGATGCAGTGCAGATTCGGGAATTTGTTGTTCTTGTCGGAACAACTTCTATTTTACTAGAGCACTGCTTATACAAATAACTGTAGGATAATGAAAAAACAAGAAACATTGCGAAGGTGCTCGAGAGATTCAAATGTTTCTGTTATACTTCTATCATTTATCATTTTAAAGCTCTTTTTTGGATTATATTCAAGAGACTCAAGTGTGTTATAAACATAATTTAATTTTTGGACACAAAAAACGGAGCCCTGTGGCATACAAGCATTTATCTTATGAATTTCATACTTAAAACCATTCAATACAACTTGTATTAAGCGATTGGAAAGGTTGTTTCTAACGAAAAAGAGGTTCATCAACACCACGCATTTTCGATAAAAGAGCTTGATGATCTATCAAATGCTTTTGAAATATCAAAATCTCTCTTTATCTAAAACCAATAGACCAATAGAATGGGGCAGATTTAAAAGCTTACGCAATCTCTTCAGAACGATTGGGGAAATCCGGGCCAGCAGGTTTGTGAATATCGAGATATTTCAAATACTCTTGAAAACGAGCATAGGAACGAAGTAGTATTTCGTACGTTTTTTAAAAATGCTTACTAGTTTGGGTCACTGCAGTATTTTTTGCCGTAATTTTCGACATACAAATTAACATAAGGGGTAATCATATAAGTTAATTATTAAGCATATCCATTATAAATAAGGATAATTCATTAAAAGTATTTGGAGCTACATTTGCTTAAAAATATGCAAAATGGGTTTTATGTGCAAAGGGTACAATTACTAAGCTCATATTGCTTACACGTAGATTCCTTGTCCATTCAGCTTTGCTTGAAGAACTCTCTTAAAACTTAAAAAACATATAAATGTCTTATTTTTAGAAACATAGTATTTTTGAAATAGAAACCAAGTTTTAGCTTAAGGATTTTTATTTGAAATAATTTAATAATTTATTTTAATTGCTTCTGTGTTGTTAATAAGGGGCTAAAATAGAATTCATGTGATCTCTCACAAGCAAATATGAATTTAAACAAGAACAGAAATTATAAAATAAGTTTCTATGCATAAAATTTTTAAAACAATTTTTATTTTTAAGAACAAATTATGGTTAATTTTAATATATTTAATTTAATTTAAATTTCATTAAAATATTACTGACCCTTTTTGAGATATCGAGTTTTTGAAACAAAATTCGTTATTATTATTAATTTTTTTATTTAATTATAGATCGTAAAAACTAAGCAGAACGGAATTTTTTTTTATCGAAATTCCATTTTTTAACATTTGTATGGCGGGTAACGTTATTTTCAGATGAAATACAAACCATTTTTTCATCTCATAGATAGAATAAAAAAAATGTACTTTATTACAAACATCAGTTGAACCGTTTTTGATAAAATTTAAAACAAAAAAAAAGGAGGAAGCATTTTTTGAAATAAACTTGTCGGTGGAAAATTTTAAAAATTCTATCGGCTAAGCCATTTAGGATGTACTTAATGGAACAGACAGAGGCAGACGACAAAATGGCGGGACCCACTTTTTAGTTAAGTCTGATCAAAATTTTACGTTTAATTTTTATGGAATGCCCAACTTGCCATATAGTACCTGCATTTACTTGCATGTATCGGTGAATAAGAAAAAGAAACAGTAACAGACATAGTATTGGCAGAGTGAATTAAGATTTACACTTATTTCTTATGCCCTTGCATCATAATGTTATGTTTGAAGTTCGAGTTTTATGTTTTTGAGTCTGCATCACTTGCCATATGTATTTGTATAGGTATAGCAAAAGTAAAAATTTACTTAGTTACATATTTACTTAGGAAGTGTGGCTGCTTGAGATACGAAGTGGATTTCCACCCTCTATAAAAATCTATTATGGTACATAAGTATAATTAAGATTTTGAAATAGTAATAGTAAGTAATAGGTAAGATCAACTATTTTCGCTTTAAATGATCTTTTGCAATTCAACAACTAGAATTGTCAATTTAACAATTCAAATTGCCACATTTAAAATTTTCCAAATTCATAAAATTAATAAATTTCTATCGAAAATCAGCAACTATTTTGTCAGTTAATTAATTGATATGTTTGTCATTGTAGGGATTAGCTACTTATTCGGGAGAGGGACATTACCTAAAGTCATTTACATGGCTTAATAGGGTCCTGCTTCGTATAGGAAAAACGAAGAATTAAGAAGTACCAACTAAATCTGCTGGACTATACCAATCCAAATATGCTCCGCCTTTATTTTACAATTTCCTATCCTTACTTTATTTTGCTTGGAAGCACTTCTCACAAAATTTAAATTGCTACTTCCCTTATTTATATACCCAGGGCCGCCGCTACCATATGTGCGAAATGTGCGGCGCACAAGGGCGGCAACGTCTAGGGGCGGAAAATTAAGAGATAAATCTAACTCAACCTATACAGCATACTCCAAAAGTATTCCTTAAGCTTTTGGAACTTGCTTACATTTGACCGTTCACTACGTAGTTCCCGCACACAATCTACCACAAATATTTATTCATATTTTGTTTGTGACTGTCGCCTCTCACACCAAATAACCTCTTCGACTGCAGTCATTGTCTAAACTGCTTAACGCCATGTCGCCATAGATTGATACTTGGGAAATAGCTTTGCACGCAACCTTCATCTCAGACTTATAAACTCGAAAAGGATTTTGATTTTTTTTAGATTTACAGCCCATGTATTTCCCATAAAATAAAAAAAAATTTACTAATTACTCGTATTTTTCTATGAATGGGTATCAATATTCTGATTGCAATGATATAGCTAAATATCTTAAATCTAAGTTGGTAACAAGAACAAAATTATCAAAAGTTGATTTAAAACATTCCTTATTTTACCGATGCAAAATGTAAATAAACCATCATTACAACGGAAACCAAAAAAAAAAACAAACAACGGTAAAAAAAATGGTTTGTGTCTCTAAATATTTATTTTTCTTTTTAAATAAGGGTTTACGAATAGTTTTTAATTAATTTTGGAAGTGAATTGATAAATAACTTAAACGTCAACGGATTGAACAAAATCAGAATAACCCAGAAATTTAACATTTCAATGGTTATTCGAATTTAAGCTTTCAATCGACATTCAGAGTTCAGACTATATTTATATCAAAATATAGTTCCCATACAAGACACAAAATGTCAAATTTCATTAAAGCCTACCTAAGATGTCAAGGAATTATATACATATGTACATATAATACTTCCAGATCCGAAGTAAATGATTAAGTGTTTCAAAAAGAAAGTGAAAACAGAAACTTTTAAAAATATCAAAAACTACTTTGTCTTCTTTCTGTCAAGCTACGAGTATAAACTATAAACAAAGGATTGATTTGACATACATACATTAAAAACTGTGCTAGGAACTCGAATATTTGCATTTTATACGAAAATGATTTTGTTGAAGAAAATTATTCGCAATTGCCATATTTTTTGTTTCCTCTTAAAATAAAATGCACGACTAGGTCGCACGAACTTGCTCTTATGTAAAAGACTAAGAATTTCAAAAATGAATGCTATTAGAGAAAAACTGTTCATAAATATAAAGTTCATTTATTTAATGACTAAAACAACACTTTTAGTGGTAGCTGGAGCTAAGAACAGGATGCCATGTAATGCAAGAACAAAATTTATAACAAAGTTATAAGTATAAGTCAAATAATCTTTTACAAACAAATTAAATAAAAAAATTTAATACTTTACGAAGAAAAATAGATTTCCAAAAAAAAAAATATTTAGCCATTTTTGAGACATCGAATTTTCCAAAAAAAAAAATCATTAAAATCCGTTCAGCCGGTAATGAGAAATTCAAAAATCGTTAAAATGGTTCTATGTTCAGTACAGTCAGTAATATATTGATTTCAATTTTTTTTGTTTAATTTATAGAACGTAAACATTTATCAAAATTCTCGGAGACGTTTTCGAGAAAAACACGATTTTGGAAAACTTTTATTTATCAAGTTTGAAAAAAAAATCCAGCATGGGGTTCTCGAAATATTGAGTTTCAAAAAAAAATTGAAATCCAAATAAAAAAGTTTTTAAAATTTTAATTCACAGGAATATTTTAAATTTTGGGGCGCTTTAGCATAAAACAAATTATAAAAATTGGTTGTACCGATTCTTTAAATTTTTTGAGTTTTGTTTAAATCTGTTGAACATTGTTTTTTTTTTAATTTTTTTTTTTAAATTTCGAAAAAAATCTTATTTCAGGTACAGTTATTTTTGGTCTTAAAAAAAATAAAAATAAACGTGTGGAGACAAAATTTCGTGACCCACTTTTTTCGTCTTCGCTATCATCGTAATGTCAACTGTGATCAAAATCTCGAGTTCGATTTTTTTACGAATGCATAACTTTCCTTATAGTATCTACCTATGAGTGTCAAGTAAAAAGAGTAAATAATCTTAAAAGGATGCAAAAACTGTACATATGTGTAAGCTATAATGACTATAAGAATTTGGAGTAGCTCGGAACGCGACAACAACAATGCACGTTTGCTTAAATTTTTCAACTGCGAAATGGATAGTAAAAAAAACATGGGGCGGCAATTTAAGGTTCTGGCACAAGGGCGCACGAACACCCAGCGGCGGCACTGTATATACCTACATATTATATTCAAAGTATACAAAATACAATGCCATGAATTAATGAATATCGGTTTTCAGTGGTTAAATAAGAGCAGCTTTTATATACATAAGACGAGATTCGTAATCTGAGTGGAGAGCACAGCAATCTCTACTGTATTAAAAGCACCAGCGTTTGTAGATATATATAGGTACAGTAGACTCGCGGTAACGTGAACTATTAAAAACAGAGCGTGTTCACGTTTGCGAAGTTGTTCATGTTTACGAAGGTGAAAATCTTTAAATTTTTCAAATAAATTAGACATTTGTTTTAACTCAAATTCATATATATATATATTATTTTGTTTGTAAGTAGGTACCTAATCCATTATAATGTGTTAAGAAAAAAAAATTTGTTGAAATCAATAAAAAAAGGGTTGTCTTTGTCCGGATTTTCTTTTTTTGCAAATTGCTGAACAAGGCCTTTTGGCGGAGACGTTCAAGTACGCTGATATCTGTTATACTTATGTTTTCTTTTTTTGTCCATTCCAAAGATTTATTGAAAATGTTGATTGCTTCACTAGGCTCTATTCTAGTACATATGTGCTCTTTCCAAAATTCTGTCCTCGCTTTTTTTTCATCCACTGGTCAAAACCTCGTTCGTTTGGGTTGCGCTCGGAAGATCTTCAGTCCAGGACTAAATGCCAATCATTTACGGGAATTCCCCGTTTTATAAAAACGATTCGAATAACCGACAAATGCAGAAAAGAGAACAACGTTTGTTATGTTGAATGCATTTTAAATTTGTTCATGTTTTAGGGCTTTCTCAATGTGTTCACGCTACAGAGTAGCCAATGTAAAAAAAATTGTGTTCAAGTTAGCCGGTGTTCACGTAAGGCGGTGTTTTTGTTAACGCGAGTCTACTGTATATACATATTTATGTATTGATGTATTAATATTTAAAATGTTTTGTATGAATCGGTAAGAATTTGAACGAGCTTACTGTTCAGTTTTGCAAAAATCTTTAAACCAACCCAGTCTTGAGTTGAAATAATGTATTACTTTTCTAGGTATGCATGGTAGATATACAAAATTTTGATTATGAGCGAGCAGTTAAGAATTTCACTAAGTGGCGCGGAATTTCAAATTTCAATTACCTATATGTATACCTATGATTATTGATTAGATTTTTTCATCACCAACTGCTGCCGAATGCCTTAATTCATAAGGGCGTAGAATGAGCGCTAAAAAAGTAAGTAGGTAGGTATGTATGTATAAATAAAATTTGTATTCGTCGGTTTGTTGAATGCGATCTGATCTTACATTCGTAAAAGATACGCGTTGTTCGTCGCCTAGAAAATATTAAAATGCGAAGTTCCTAAAATCTTTAACATTTAAAATCGTCTGGTTGATTTTTAAAATGGGAGTCTACTCTGAAAATTAGTTTTAAAGCAGTAGCCGATTTTTTGTTATTATTCGACGACTTAACCTTAAACCGCTCAGCAGCAAATACTTTCTTCACCTTTGAAAAGATTGACATATTTATGTAGGTAGGTATATCATTTCATCCCAAAATAAATTGAATTATTGTTTAGGTACCTACCAATTTATTTTAATTTTCTGAAAGAGCTCTACCTCTACCTACGTTGATTTTGTAATATACTTATTAGGTAATTACGGGGATGGACACTGTGGATGGAAAATCTGTACCTACAAATGTATGTCTGCATGTATGTAGGTATATTAAGCCAAACGGAACAACGAACGTGAGTTTTTATTTAGAGAATTAACTATAGACGTAAATATACCTACATTAAGTAAATATTTCACAAGTTTATTTTTTTTTTTCTAACAAATTATGTTTGTTTCCAAACTGGCAGCGATTCTGTCTTCTAGATTAAAATTGACAATAAATTGTTCTTAAAAAAATAAACCTTACTCGTAAATACTCGTAGGATACCTACTATTTTTCCGCCTAATCAGCACTGCAGTTGTTTCTCCCCTCTCACGATAATGTTCGATGTTGTTTATTGAATTTTCACTCCTAGCAAAGTCATGAGAATGACTAAAGCCGAACATGAGCCGTTTTTTATTTGAATGTTTGTGTCGTAAACTCTTCCGCCCGCGTCATTAGAAATCGAACGTCCTCATTCGATTGATTCTTTTAAAGTACCTACCTAACGGTTTTTAGCTGATGCTGGATTCCTTTCGTAATGATGATGCTATTGTTTTATTTAGGGGTGTTTCAGTGTGAATTCCGAAATTACTGTAGGTAGGTACCTACCAGTGGCGCACAGTGGGGCCAAGGCGGACAAAACTCGATTTTGCAAAAGTGCTGATTTTGATTAGCTAATTCATGTTTCTCACAGTAAATTAGCCAGAGAATTTGGGAATACTAAGGATTTGGGCCAAAACTGAAGTCTTAACACCTAAAAAGACGCTCAAAGTCGAAATATTTGAAATAGTGTGAGAATTTGATTTGACTTTCCTAAGGGTGTTACGTCTATTCGGGATGAACTAAAAATGGGATTGTTTTTTGTTTGCTTATTTGGGATGTCTAGTAATACAATACAGCGGTCAAACTCGGCAAAAAAAAATTGAGTGAATTACGGCAGCACAAAATAAGACTCAGTCCACAGTAATGGAAAGTTGTAGTCATATAAAAAAAGCTCCACGTTCCTCTGCTCTGAGATAGCTATTTTCTCGATGTAGATATGTCCAAGTTTACATTCAAACAAAATTTAGCTGCAAATACCTGCAAATCCACACAGTGAGCAGGTTTAAAGTTACGAAATCTTGCAAAAAAATCATTTTTTTTTTTCACTTCTGTTTCCTAAAAAGGAATATTTGTATTGTATCTGTATAATCTTTATTTAATAATTAGGAAAAATATACAATAATTACTTACAGCTGGCAATATATGATAAAAATATTGAATAAATTAGTGATTTTTTTTATTTGAAACGAAAAAACAAGAGCTAAATGTTACATCAATAAGAATTAGGTGTAACATGAGAGAACTTATATACATTTTTGATGACTTAGAATTAATATTAATATAAATTTAACTCTTTGTTTTCTTTTTTTTCACATACATACTTATGGTTCTATTTCGTAACGTATACTTCTTTGCAAAAACCTCTTTTTCAAAATTGAGAAAAATGTCTTAAAAATGTTGCGCGTTGTTTTTTATGCAAGTTTCAGTAGTAAACACTTAACATATAACGTGTTGCTGGTTTAAAGCATTCATTGACTATGCGTTTGTAAATTAACACATAATGTGTAACTTACATTCACCCGTATTCCGATAGTCGTTTTAATAAAACGCCTTTAAAACGAGAAGGCTCCAGAGACCACATTTTGGGTTTAAATAGTAAAAGGGCAGCGTTCTCTATTGTCTTCACTTTTCTAAGCATTATAACTAGACCTCGGATTTTGCATATTTGCATATTTTTGAAGGATTAAGATAGGTGAATTCTGATGACACCATTGTTTTTTTCATTGAAAATAGAATTGAAAACGATATGCATATTTTAATTTTTTTTGCATATTTGCATGATTTGCATATGCATGATATATGCCAAATATATGCAAGCTATGCAAAAAATATGCAAAACATGCAAAAATTGCCTATGTTAAACAGATCAAAAAATAATATAGAACCGCTTTAAAGGGTGGTATATATGTATGTATGTATATTGAGATTTTACTATAATTATTGTCAGATATTAAATAGAGTTAATATTTAAGTAGAGCAAGTACATAAGATGTTTTACAAGTTTAAAAATTATTCAAGATAATTGGTATTACAGTATAAACCATAATTTTTTCTAATTTATAAATTGCGAGGCTTTGACGTTTCTCTCCAAAAACCATTTTGTAAGCGAAAAAGCTTCTTTCAACGTCACAGGAAGTAACTGGAGCAAATTTATATTTGATGATATTTTCGTTAGTGACGGGGCAAAACAATAATATTATTATTTTGGAAATAATATTAAAATCCGGATTTCTTTTCAAATTTCTTTTTTTAAATACATTCCAAAATCACAATTTATATTGTCAACAATGTTTTCAGATTCCTTGCAAAACATTAATGTTAACAAGTGCGATGGTGTTTTATAAGAACTGCCGAAAAATGTCCATCTCTTCAGTAGCTTTCAAAATGTCGGGTTATAAAGCTGACATACTTAAGCTATCCAATAGTTTTGATAGTCTGTTTACTACCTTTCAGTCAACTGTCGCAAACTTACAACTCTACAAAGACCCAATCAATTGGTCTGATGCTCCTACCTCTACATAATATATTAAGATTACGAATTATTATGACTCAGTTTCCTTGCCAGCTCTTACCCTTGAAAGTAATGATGATCAATTGACTATTAATAAACCAGTCTCTTCTTCTGGTAATAAAAAAAAAAACAAAAATAAAAAACGCTCTAGGTCAGTTACTTCTTTCAAAATCCATCTAAAAAGAAACATACATCTATAAAATCACCTAGATCTGAGTTACCTACTGAATGAATTGCCATTTAAGTCTGCTCTAGTTCTATTAATAGTCCAAGAACCATCTCAAATTCTCCCATAGTTAGGATCGAACCTCCTATTACTAAAAACCGCCTCTCTGCTTTGCCTAAACCGAAAAAAATCTACGTCTCACGTCTTCAGCCGAAAACTTCAATCAAAGGCATAATCGACCATTTAAAAGACTTCGACATTGATGTTAAAAAACTTAAATGTCAAAAGATTAATAAAGAAAGTAGTCCGTTTGCGTCCTTCAGACTTACAACGGAATTTTGTTTGTATGAAAAGATATGTATGTGTTCTGAACTCTGGCCTGAAAATGTCATTTTAAGAGAATTTAAAATTATACTAAAATCTTCAAAAAACTAAATTGTCTGTCCCTTTACTACCAAAATGTGAGAAGACTTCGGTCGAAAACTCAAAAATTTCTTTAAGCATCTCATGCATCTGATTTCGATGTAATTGTGTTAACAGAAACTTGGCTGAACTCAACATTTGTAAATAATGAACTATTTTCCACCGATTTTGTGGTGTACCGTAAAGATAGATATTCTGATCCCTTAGCTTCCGTGGGTGGTGGAATCATGATTGCTGTGCAAAGCGTTTTTTATAGCTGTATATTCCCAATCCCTAATACTGATTCAGTTGGTATTATTTGTGTTAAAGTATGTATCGGAAATAAATTCAAAATGCTTCATTTCGCTCAAATATTAAAGTCGTCTCTTAATTTGATTGTTGGTAAGGCCCTTTGTCTGTGGGTTAGCAACAAGCAGAGATTTGCTGTTGTCATAAAAGCAGTGATAAATCGTGCAAATCGGTTTTAAGGTGCATTTTGCTTTGCGGAACAACAACAAAAGCCTTGATTGCGACAAGAACAATATAACAATATAGCGTAAGGCGTTGGACAAGGGAAAGTGGTATATGCTTCTCTATTTTAACATTTAACGAGTGGAATTCAATTTTTCGATGAAATTCGTTTGCATATATTTAGCATATTTTGCATATTTTTTGCATATCTTGCATATATCTGGCATATTTTTAGCATATTTTTTTTGCATATTTTTCGCATATATTTTGCATATTTTCGATATGCATTACAAATTGTTATATTTGAACTATAAAACGCTTAAATACAAAATTTGGTATCAATCTGTTGAAAAATATGGAAGTATGCAAAATCCGAGGTCTAATTATAACGATAGTCGTTTCAATAAAATTCAAATTTTCGTTTCTAGAGCCTTGTCGTTTTACTGGCGTTTTAGTAAAAGGACTATCGGAATAAGGATGATTATTTTTATGATTTACCACAACATAAAAATTTACTTCTTTGGATACACTCAATTTCGCTATAATAAACACGAAACCCTGAATTTTCATAATTTTTATCCGATAATAAGTATAACATCGCTTCTTTCCATTATCTTTCTAAAAAAAATTAACGTATAAGCCGACACATACATACATAATGATTCCATGAATCAAGCATTTTATTTGCTTTTTTCGCGAAAATATATTTTTCAAATTACTCAAAATTTAACTTTTTAACTTTGGAATTTAGATAAAATTTTGTGTGGGCGTGTCATTGGGTGGAAACATTTTGTTTTCATTTCTCAAGCTAACCTTTATAAAATTTGAAAACTTTATTTAAAGCTAACCTTTATAAAATTTGAAAACTTTATTTAAATCAGTTACGTGGTTCCGATTTTATCGCACTAAAAAAGACCGCCTTCATACAAAACAAGTACATAAATACTACAAAAAAGTAAAAAACATAGTAAAAAACGCCAAAAAGAGGGTGTGGACAATTTGAATGGCCAACTTACTTGAAAAAGAGCACCATCTTTACTTCAAACAAAACCTAGATTTTTATCCATTTTGAGTTTTTTTTTTTTGTGGGCGTGGCAGTGGGTGGAAATTTTGTGTGGAGCTTTCTTTCCAAAACTACTTTCATTTCTGAAAATTTCATCCAAATTGGTTAAGTGGTTCGGTTTTTATGGACTTTTGTCCGCTCTCCCATACAAGTCGCCCCACTGTGTGGCGTGGCGTGGATAATTTTAAATGGGAACCCGTTATAAAATTTTGTCACCTGTAAGAATTTCTAGTAAAGATATGGTATCTACAAATGCATTCCACATTGACTTAGCAAAAAATGTGTAGCTATATTTTTTATACTTCAAGACATTAATATTTCAATCAACAATGAGCTTGAAACATAAAAAAAAGGAGCTCCTTTTAGACACCACCCCCTTCGCCGGACATAACTGCGGCACCTTCCTAGGAATGTTCTATTAACTTTTCCTTGCAATCATATGTGTCAAGAATATAAAATATATGATGGGACAACTCATCTGCATTAAGACTCCTCCTAACGTAAAAAAATAGAAGATAGGTATCTTTCTTGTATTCCATTCTCTGACAAGAACCGGAATATGGCACTCCGTTGTCCCCTATGACTCAAATCTGATGTTTCGTCGATCATAATCGACACGAACCGAGCTTCTATGATTTCTGTTTTAATTTCAGATTTAATAACAGCCGCGATACTATGTATCAAGTCATTTTGAATATCGTTGCCATATAACACTACTCTAAATAGGATTCCATTAAAGTGTCATAGGTACTTATATGTTGATTTCCTTTGAACATAAGAAATCAATTTCTGTGTGAAGATTTTGATCCCTCGCCAGATTTTGCGTTCCTAAACACCCAACAGGGATCAAAATCTTTAAATCCATATTTAAAGAGGGATTTACATGTATACATGAAACACGCACACCAAACAAAAAATTTCGATCTGGGATCGAAATCTTTGGTGTGTAAATGAAAAGAGGATAAAATGTAAATTATCAACTATCCTTACTAAAATGATTTGGTTTCTCCGATAGGTAATCTGTTAAACAGCAATCTACATTTATCAAAGAGATTTTCAAGACAAAATCTAGAACTGCACTAAAATTAAGAAGCTTAATTTTTTTTATAACTATAGTGGGTAATAAAAGGAATTAAATCTTCACCTTCACATCTACTTACATAACTTTTCACTATTTTTAATTAAGTTCAAATTGGCTTTTCAATACACTAGATTTATTTTAAGTTATTGCACCTGTGCAACACAGTCTTTTATTGAATGCCAATTGAATCTAAATTTAAATTCCTATTAAAAAAAAAGCAAATGTATTTTATTTGTCTAGAGTATCGATATGCTAAATTTACACTACTGACAAATTGCCATATATTCTACCATGATTTATTTCATAATTCAACATTATCACAGTAAATTTGCAAAAACATCAATCGTGCATTTTACATTAGCATGCAAATCAACATCAAATTCAAAATCAAGAATCAACAATACCCACATGCCATATTTATATTTACATATATGACATATTTTAAGGAAAAAAAAACAAATAAGTCGGAGAACACCGTCTTATTTCTTACACAAGGTTGAAAAAAAGCGAGCACCTGAACTCCTGCAATGTATTATCTTCCTACTGAAATGCAATGTTAATTGCTAAAGGGAGAATAAAATACAAATAATTTCAACTCCTACATGTATACATCGAAAATTTTATAAGACGGAATGTAGCGTCTTATTTTTTGAATATGTTGGACAAAGAGGATCCGAAAAACAATGCTTGGGGAAGAAAGGGATATAACACAAATAAATAAGACGGTGATTGAAAAGTTTACGTCAGAGTATTTTTGTGACTCTCTGGATTAATGTTGGTTGTGGATTGTGGAATGTGTTTGGATAAAGTATAAGATACTCGTACAAACGGGAGGCAGAATGGATAACTTAAACTTATTCGATGTTTGTTTGGTACATTGTGTTATTTGTGGATTTTCTAAAAGGGAAGACGATAGGAATCGTGTTATATGGACGCCACGCCACTGGTACCTACACTGAAAATAAATTGCTAGGTAATATTGACAAAAACGTTTTGTTGACATTTAACAAAACAGTTTTATCGTTTTAATTAAATTTTTGTGAATACGAAAGAATGATGTTGTTGATTTCACAAAATTTTTATAATTCCGCATGATTTTTTGTCAGTTTAACAAAATATGCACTAAGTACAAATAATATTGTCAGTTTAACAAACCAAGATTTGTTAATATAACAAAATAAAACAGAGATTTTTGTCACATCGACAAACTTTTTTGTGATGTTAACAAAATGTTTGTTGTATCTACAAAAAATCTGTTTTGTAAATGTTTGTCAATATCACAAAGTTTTTGTTAATTTTTTTTTGTCAATTTAACAAAAAATGAAAACGTTTTTGTTAAAATGACAAATATTTTGTTTTGGGGTTGAATTATTTTGTAATATTGATAAAATAATATTATCAGATAGATAAAACTATTTTGTAAGGAAACCAAAAAATTCTGCGCGTATATTTTTTTGATCATGACATTTCTTTTGTGTATGATATAGGTAGTTTACATTTGGTTTTTGATAAAAAATCGATGTAAGATTAACTAAACTTAACAAAAATTGCGTACTGTTGTCCATACGCTCTCACAGATGGTTGCATGTGAGATCGTAGGGATGAAACGCCAATTATTGTGGAATTAAATCGCAAAAAAAAAAACTATTTTGAAAAAATTAATTTTGTGGATTCAACAAAAGAAATTTGTAAAATTGACAAAATATTTTGTTAATTTAACAAAATATAACGAGACATTTTTGTTAATTTAACAACATATTTTGTTAATGTAACAAAACAAATTTGTTAATTTAACAAAACAATTTTGTTAATTAAACAAAACAATTTTGTTAATTTAACAAAACAATTTTGTTAATTTAACAAAACAATTTTGTTAAGTTAACAAAACAAGTGTTGTAATTCAACATACAAATTTTGTTAATCCGATAATGATAAAAAAAACAATAACACTAACAAAACAAATTGTTAATACAGCAAAAGAATTGTTAATATGACAAATTAATTTTGTAAACTCTACGAAATTTTGTCATATTGACAAAATATTTTTGTTATTTCAACAAATTAATCTGTTAGCATAACAAAATAATTTTGTGGATACAACAAAATATTTTTTGTTACCTCAACAAAATTCTGTAGTTTTTATCAATTTGACAAAACTTTTTGTTGGACGAATATTGACAAAATTTTTATCAGATCAACCTACATTTTTGTCATATATACCTAGATTTTATTTTCAGTGTACACCCAGAAAAAAACTGCGACCTAGATTTTAATAGCCTCGTATTAAAATTTAAAATTTATTCATTTTTGAAAGACACATTTGAATTTATTTAAAAATGATTTGCTTCAAATACGAAAAGATTTTACAAAATTAGTTAAGTAACTTAGACTTTTAAATTGAAAAAATGCCATCATTGATTTGTATACCCTCTATTCTTTTGATACATTTAAAATGAATTCCTATTAAATTCAAACATGAAATTCAAACGATAAACTCACAAAATCAAAATATCTTAAAACAAAGTAGAAACGTAATGAAATTATAGGTCTCAATGTTTAAAGCAAAGTTAAAACATAGGTACTCCTAATGTTAACTTTTCAATATGTTTGAATATTTTTATTCAAAGTGTGAGCATATTAAAATCAAGAATTTTAATCATTGAGAAAACGCATTTAAAGTAAACCATAATGTAATGTATTAAGATCAATATAAGTACGAATTTAAAACAAACAAGAAAAATATTCAACAAATGCAAGATAACTGTGTTTTCCATATAAGAAGGTACTAGGTTACATTTTTTAATTTTATTTCAGTCGCGTTGGTTATTTGAAGATAACAAGTCCATTAAGAGTAAGTGTTTGTACATTAAAGCTTATTTTGGAAATTGCAAATAATTTGGCAATAAGTTAATATTAAAGTGAGTTATTGTGCAAGAAAAGCGGAAATATTTGTTGGTAAGTTCTTTTTATTTTATTTAGTAAAAACAAATCAAACTCGAGATTTTGATCAAAGTTGACATTGCGATGATAGCGAAGACCAAAAAAGTGGGTCTCACAATTCTGTCTATCTGTCTGTTCGACCACAGCCCAAGCGGCTCGGCCGATTTTCTTCAAACTTAATGGTTTTAAATTTTCTCCCCCCACACGTTTTTTTCTTTCTTTTTAAGACCAAAAATAACGGTACCTGCCATACGAATTTTTTCGAAATTATATAAATGTTTTTTTTTTCTCAAAAACTGTCCCAGATTTAAGAAAAAATCAAAAATTTTCATTTAGTTAAAGCTAGGTAATGGTTAAAAAAATTTTCCAAAAAATGGTTATTTTTTGGTACTCCCCGTGGAACCATTTTTTTGTTTTTGATTTTATCAATAACTGTTAACCGATTTTGATAAGTTTTTTTATGTTAAGGCTCCCCAGCAGTTTAAATATTATTGTGTATTAAAATTTTCAATTTTTTTTTGATTTTTAAGAAAAATTTCAATTTTTTTTTTTTTTGAAAACACCATACTCATTTTTTTTAAACCTGATAAATAAAAGTTTCTTAATATAATCTACAAGATATGAGAAAAACAAATTTATTTTACTTAAAAATAACCTCCATACAAAAATGTTAAAAAATGGTTTATGAAAATCGTATTTTGCTCGAAAACAGTTACGAGAATTTTGCTAAAAAATGTTTTCCTTCGATTAATTTTTACGATCTATAATTTAATAAAAAAATTGAAAACTAGATATTACTGACTGTACCTACCATAGAACGATTTTTCCGAATTTTGAATTACTCATTATTGGCATAACGGATTTTAATGAAATTTTTATAGAGAAGCTTCTAGAAATTTTAAAAAACATTGAATTTCAAAACTTGAAGAAAAATATTTTTTTGAATTTTGAAAAAAAAAATCTATTTTTTTTTTTTTGGAAAATTCAATATCTCAAAAATAGCTCAATATTTTTTTTGTTAATTTAATTTTTATTCGGTCAATAATAAAAACTTTAAATTGGTGTACCAATTTTTTTCTTAAAAATGTTTTAAAAATTTCCTAGCCTATTACATAGGAGCATGTTCATGCGACCCAGTCGTACATTTTATTTCAGGTACTTCTGGTATAAAAATGAAATTTAACAATTTGTCAGCTTCAAATAAATTATAGTTTTTAAGTAATTAAATAATTGTATTAAGTATTTTTGTAAGCTCGGTGGGTCTGTTGTCTCTTTTATTTTTTTTATTCGGTTCGAATTTTGCAATCGATTTTAAATTTATACTTGTTCCTCAAATAATTTTAAATTTTAATAGGAAACTAATTTTTTATAACTATTTTTCCAGATAAACATAGATTTTGAGTTGTTGTACTTAACCCTTAAAGAAACATCTTTTATTTGCCAAGTGGGAAAACTTCAAAATAAATATAAAAAATATTTCGAAGCGAATATACACAACGAAAATTGTAAAAGAAGGTTCACGCTTTTACAAACAACTGTAACGGTTGGAAAAGGTATGAATTAAAATTTAAAAAAAAATATGCAAGACATAGACAATATTATTATTTTTTTTTTTTTTGATTCCGAAGACTATCTCTTGATAACCCTTTTAAACTCCGTGATTCCGCCAGTTGCAAAATTTAAAGACAAGACAGGTAGTAATAAAAGAAAAGTAAGTGATGCACAACAAAGCTGCCCCAAATTAACAACTTTAACGAAAAAATTGAAGAGCTTGTAAGCAAATATTATAATGTAGGGTTGACTATTCAGCCATTTATAATAGTTACTGGGGGGACGAGAATAATTTAAATTCTTTTTATATATATTTCGACAAAACATTGTAAAATTCAATTCATTTATTGAAGCACTGGACATTTGCTTTAAAACTTTTCAAGTTCTCGCTTTAAGCTATCCTTTAGCTTGTAAGCCTTGTTGGGTCTTTATTCAAAAGTTCTTTTTTAATATTGAAACCGAATTCGATTTCAATCGCTTAACATAACATCACTTTTGAGTTTTTTGAACTCTGTAAATAAATAGTTTCACATTATTATTTTAAATAAAAGTAAAACAACCATGTTTATCTGTTTTAAATGCTTTAATACTTTTCCATCCACTGATCTTCTTGTACGTCACTTAAAATGCGACCATTTAATAGCCCCAAATAATAATTTGATATGTATGTAAGCAAAATAATTGCAACCAAGTTTTTTCGACTTACAAAGTTTTTCGTCGTTATTTATATAATTTGCATACTCGTAAGTATCCAGAAACAGAAAAATCAAAAATAGTTTCAAGCAACTTTTCTTTAGATATAAATTTACATACAAGTCAGTTGTATAACAACCCGTTACATGCAGAACCTGAAATTATTATCCCTCAGTATGATGTTTCAGATATATAAGGCGAACTTAAAATCTGTAATTAATTTGTCTTTAAGTCTTTACACAGAAACTTTCATGCCCAGAAAAGAAGTCCTGAAAATTCAAAACATGATTTCGATTTTATTAAAAACGGTTACTAACTTGATTAAACTCAATACTCTAGGCAAAATTCCAAACGAAATACAGAGTGATTTTGTAATAACCCTTTTGAACAAATAAAATCAGAGCATCGAATGTTCAAAACGTTAAGTGATATGGGTATCTACGACGCATCAAAAACATTTCTTATTAAGAACACTGTATCTGAAAAACTAGTGAAAGGAATGCCAACTTTTGAAGAAAATCCAATAAATGTTTACCTTTTGTCTCTTAAATTCCAGTTCAAATCTTTTTTTGAATTACCGGGTATCTTAGAACTGATTTAAAAAAATCAAGAAAAACGTAAAGGTCAAGTAAAAATTCAAAATTTTATAAACGGAGATAGGTATGTACATTCAAAATTAAAAAACAAAAGTTCGAACTAGGTGCAGTTATAATTCCTTTTATATTATATTTCGACGATTTTCAAATCAATAATGCTCTTGGTACCCATACATCTTCTATTTGTGCATGTTATTACACTTTCCCAACTCTTCCGCAGTATTTGATATCGAAACTGGACTTTTTGTTCCATGGTGCTCTTATTTCATCTGACAATTTAAAAAATTGTGGGAACGACAATGAACTCACATTTCACCACTTAGTTCAAGAACTGAAAAGTTTAAAAGCTGGTTTAGATATTTATACAGGTGAAAGAACAGTACGTGTACATTTTATTCACAAAATTTTTATAATCCAGCGTGATTATTTGTCAGTTTAACAAAATATGCACTACAAATAATATTGTCAGTTTAACAAACCAAGTTTTGTTAATATAACAAAACAAAACAGAGATTTTTGTCACATCGACAAACTTTTTTGTGATGTTAACAAAATGTTTGTTGTATCTACAAAAAATCTGTTTTGTAAATGTTTGTCAATATCA
Source organism: Chrysotoxum bicinctum (assembly GCA_911387755.1). NCBI lineage: Eukaryota > Metazoa > Arthropoda > Insecta > Diptera > Syrphidae > Chrysotoxum > Chrysotoxum bicinctum. Next base: position 108,827,630 of record OU426988.1, read on the forward strand.
CAAAGTTTTTGTTAATTTTTTTTTATCAATTTGACAAAAAATGAAAACATTTTTGTTAAAATGACAAATATTTTGTTTTGGGGTTGAATTATTTTGTAATATTGATAAAATAATATTATCAGATAGATAAAACTATTTGTACGGAAACCAAAAAAATATTTTTTTGATCATGACATTTCTTGTTAAAAAATCGATGTAAGATTAACTGAACTTAACAAAAATTGCATATTGTCCATACGCCCTCACAGATGGTTGCATGTGAGATCGTAGGGACGAAACGCCAATTTTTGTGGACTTAAATCCCAAAAAAAAACCATTTTGACAAAAATAATTTTGAATTATGTTAATTAATTGACCAATTTTTTGAATATTTATTGTTTGATTTTATATCAGGCTTTTTTGGTCACGTTCTTCGTTATGCAAATAAAAAACTTTATTTCATATTTCTTTCCCTACGTTTCGTTGGATTTTCCCAACTTCTTCAGGGGTTGTTTTATTAAATCTATACCAAATGAAATCTTTTTTAACAAATTTTACACATTTTGTTTACACATTTTATACACTTACATGAGATTTTGTTTCTTGTTACATTTAAATTAAAAACACATTAAATTTTAAATTTATAAAATGAAATACAATATTAAAAACAAAGAAAATAAATAAAAATACATATAATGACACTACTGGCAATAACTTTAAATGAAATAAAACAAAACAACATTTGAACATTAATTATCACAGTTTTTCTCTTAATGCTAAAGCGTAGCTTACAATGGTGTTATCTCTGTCCTCTTGTGTGTTCATCACGGTTGCCAGTTTGGTCATTTATGACCAAATCTGGTCATAATTTTTTCACTTGGTCACATGGTCATTTTTTATTCCATTTGGTCATTTTTTCAACGAATTGAAAAAAAAACAACTTTTTTTTCCTTTTTATGTTCTTAAAAATGAAATGTATACCAAAAGCAGTTTTATTAGCGTATGATGTAAACAGTGCATTAATGTGTTTAATTGACCAACAATACCCCAGCACGATCACTGAATGCACAAAAACTGAATGCGTTCATTTCCATCACTTGCGAATTTAATGATAGATAGCTGGAAAACTTAAAACTGTGCGTTAATTTTGCGCAATGTTGCTTCCTCGCTGGGTAAAAATAAAATATACTATTTAAAAATTTAATTGATCTTTCAACTGACGAGGCTAGTATTATGGTTGGTGAGGTTTATAGCCATAAAGCCGAATTGAAAACCAATCACCCATATTCTGAAACTCGTATTTATGACTCGTATTCGACTACAGTCGTATGTTGTTATTCTAGGAGTCGAACATCCGACTTCACTTGTACTATACTAATATTGTGAAACGAAAAACATCGCAAACGACTGTTCCTACGACTATAGTCGATTACGCACTTTAATGCACTTGCCATTCGCTCATCTTCGCTTTGCATATTATTGCAAAAAGTTTCTAGTAAAGTTGGAAAAAAGTGTCGCAACATAATACACATTTTTTGCTTATAGTGCCAACCGCATCAACCAATTTAAAGAATTTCTAAAAATATTGCGCAGTCCCATTGCACAAAATATTGGGTATTTTGCAAGTGAAAATTTTACGAATTAAGTTTAATAAAAACCAAATTAAGAATTGGACTCAATTTTGTAACCATTAATAATATAATGCTAGCCAAAGAGCCTGAAGATCAAAAAATTAGTAATGGTGTTAGGTCTGCAAAAACTTTGTTTTAAAATAGCGTTTGTGAAAACATATTATTTATTTTTATAGCTATTAAGTTGCAATAATTGATCTTCATATATAAATATATCGCGCAAAATTTTAAACAGCTTAGTAATAAGGTATTATGATGATACAATATGCTAACTTTTAAGTAGATTACTATATCTCTTTCTTAATTTTAAACATTTTCTAACCAGTATATAAGGCTATTTTTTTTCAATAAATTGCTACTTAACACTAAAGTAAGGGCAGTTCATGCAAGGAACTAAACAAACAGACCTGTTTTGATGAAGTAAGCACGATACTAAAAAAATAAAATAAGTATTTAATAAAAGGATAGAGAAAGTATGATGCAAAATTCGAGTGAATTTTGCAAAATCGTTGGTTTTACCTAGATTTATACTAAAACAGCCTTAACATCGTACTAATTCAACTAAAGTTTTGCGCAATCGTGATCTTATTTCAAATAACATAGCTGTGAGAAGTTAATATTCATGTTTTGTATATAAGGTCCTTCGTAAATTTGTGTACCTGATTTGTTATGTTTTTGTTTTTTAATAATTTAAAAATAACGTGTAAGCTGTATAATATACATTAGAACATATGTCCAACAAATGTGATGAATTAATTGTTCTGTGTTTCTTTTTTTTATTTTGGTCATTTTTAACTACATTTGCTCATTTTTACACTGCCGGTCATAAGGTTAGAAGCAGGCATTTTTGAGAAGTAAAATCGACATTTCTCCCGTTACATGATGGATTAGAAAAAAACAACTATGGTAAACGAAAGACTATTTTGTTAAGAACAAAATATAAAATTTGGGTATAGGAAAGATTAAGCTAACGGAGCTTTTATGACAAATTGTAAAGTGAGTCAAGAATATGCGAAAATAAATCGGGTCATTAGATTAGAAGCACATCAAATAAATGAAAATAAAATGCAGTTATTTATAATTTGTTATTTATTTTAGCTTTTATTAGATTTTTAATAATGTGTGCTGCCACCAGCCTTCAAAATAACTTCAAAAATGCTATCTTTTAAGGATTTATAAAGAGATTCCAAGTAGTCCAGTGAAATCTCACTCCAGGCCAATTTGATACCATGAATTAGCGCTTCCTTGTCATCGTATTGCTTCCCTCCCTCATATACCTTACGTGTAAGCCAGCCCCACACATTTTCAATTATGTTTAGGTCCGGGGAATATGGTGGCCAAGGCAGCAAGTGGACGTTTTGGTTCGCAATGAAGGATTTTACCTCTCGGGCTGCGTGTATGGGAGCGTTGTCCTGCTGAAAAATCCATGGAATTGGTCCAAACACCTCGCTAATTTTGGGTAATACTGATTCAAGCAAGGCTTTGTAGGTTTTCCCAGTCATTTTGGTATCTTGGACTACCAAGTCTATAGCGCCATAAAATGAAATTGAGCCCCAGACCATAACGCCTCCTTTTCTGCTATGGTGACGGTTTAAAAACCGCTCCTCTTTCCTCAGGTCATGGAAATAATAATTATAACCATCTGGCCCATCTAGGTTAAATTTTTTTTCGTCGGAAAAAATAACCTTCCGCTAATCATTTGTGGTCATTCCATTTTGCACATCCCAGCTCATGTGATCTTTCGCGAAACACAAGCGTTGCTTCTTCCTTGCGTCATTAAGTGGTGGTTTTTTTTTAAGCTTCAGGCGCTTTAAGTGCTAAGCATGGCGAATCGTGCGTTTAACAGTGGACAAGCTGGCCTTAACATTAGCTTTCTCCCTTATTTTAGCTGCCGATAAAGCTGAATTTGACGCTATTCTAAGGATACTTCGCGTTCCGCGAAGTGTTAAGGCAGAGGAAGTGTTTCCTTTATAATTTTTTGAGTAAGACGATGGATTTTTTAAATAATTGCTGACACAATGATCACTTCGATTTATTTTTCGGGCTATAGCACGGCATGAAAGACCTTCAGAGCAATAAACATCTATTCTTGCCCTTTCCTCCACTGTCAAACATTTTTTCTTGCCCATTTTAATTAACACTCAATCAAGAACAATTAATTTATAAAATGTACCGTTTAAACCGAACAAAAATTTATTCACTTCACAAAACAACGTTGATTTGTTCAATGCTTCTAATCTAATGACCCGATTTATTTTCGCATATTCTTGACTCACTTTACAATTTGTCATAAAAGTTCCGTTAGCTACATCTCTCTTATACCCAAATTTTATATTTTGTTGTTAACAAAATAGTCTCTCATTTACCATAGTTGTTTTCTTCTAATCCATCATGTAACGGGAGAAATGTCGATTTTACTTCTCAAAAATGCCTGCTTCTAACCTTATGACCGGCAGTGTATTTTCAACTTTGGACATAATTTTATTTTTTAAGTGGCAACCGTGGTGTTCATTGTTTTGTGTAAGTTTTGTTGAATACGTAGACTTTCTAGTGTGTATCTCTTATTTTGCCTTTTCTCTTTATCTATAATTTTTGTGTTGTCAAAATCAGCTACATGTCCAGTCTCTAGTATATGTTGTGATAAACCGGTAGATTCTCTTTTATTTTTAATGTCAGCTTTGTGCTCCGTCAGTCTTGTCTCCAGTGATCTTTTTGTTGTTCCAATATAGATCAAATTGCACGTTTCCCCTTCTTTCCCACTGCATCCAATTTCGTAAACTATGTCATGTTGTTGATTTTTCTCTATTTTTGTTTTTGTGTTGGTGAATAAATGTCTCATTTCTGACATTTATTCACCAACACAAAAACAAAAATAGAGAAAAATCAACAACATGACATAGTTTACGAAATTGGATGCAGTGGGAAAGAAGGGGAAACGTGCAATTTGATCTATATTGGAACAACAAAAAGATCACTGGAGACAAGACTGACGGAGCACAAAGCTGACATTAAAAATAAAAGAGAATCTACCGGTTTATCACAACATATACTAGAGACTGGACATGTAGCTGATTTTGACAACACAAAAATTATAGATAAAGAGAAAAGGCAAAATAAGAGATACACACTAGAAAGTCTACGTATTCAACAAAACTTACACAAAACAATGAACACACAAGAGGACAGAGATAACACCATTGTAAGGTACGCTTTAGCATTAAGAAAAAAACTGTGATAATTAATGTTCAAATGTTGTTTTGTTTTATTTCATTTAAAGTTATTGCCAGTAGTGTCATTATATGTATTTTTATTTATTTTCTTTGTTTTTAATATTGTATTTCATTTTATAAATTTAAAATTTAATGTGTTTTTAATTTAAATGTAACAAGAAACAAAATCTCATGTAAGTGTATAAAATGTGTAAACAAAATGTGTAAAATTTGTTAAAAAAGATTTCATTTGGTATAGATTTAATAAAACAACCCCTGAAGAAGTTGGGAAAATCCAACGAAACGTAGGGAAAGAAATATGAAATAAAGTTTTTTATTTGCATAACGAAGAACGTGACCAAAAAAGCCTGATATAAAATCAAACAAAAAATAATTTTGTTTTTGTGGATTCAACAAACAAAAATTGTAAAATTGACAAAACATTTTGTTGAATTGACAAAATTTTTTGTTAATTTAACAAAATATAACAAGAAATTTTTGTTAATTTAACAAAATATTTTGTTAATGTAACAAAGCAATTTTGTTAATTTAACAAAACAATTTTGTTAATCCGATAATACTAAAAAAACAATAACACTAACAAAAAAATTGTTAATACAACAAAAGAATTGTTAATATGACAAATTAATTTTGTAAATTCTACCAACAAATTTATCTGTTAGCATAACAAAATAATTTTGTGGATACAACAAAATATTTTTTGTTACCTCAACAAAATTCTATAATTTTTGTCAATTTGATAAAACTTTTTGTTTGACGTATATTGACAAAATTTTTGTCAAATCAACCTAGATTTTATTTTCAGTGTAGAAAGTTTTCACGTTAGCGAAAATTACTACTTCGACTTAATGCACGACGTATTAGAAGGAGTCAGGGGCGGCCGCAGATAATAAAATGGGGGGGGGGGGGGGATTAAAAAAAAATATGAGATTTTCATAAATAAATTATTTCCGGAATTTATTAATACGTGAAATCATATCTTGTTGTACGTTTGCGATCATACAAAAAAGAGTTATCCGAAAACATAAGGACACTCAAATGGTACCTACGTTAACTACTATCTACTATACTAGAAATTATAACCACAACTCTTCCAGAAGGTGCTTTGTGCTACTCATCAGTAACTGTAACGTTCGAACAAACGAAATGAGTTAGTTTTTTTTTTTTGCTGCAATAAAACACACTCCGACCTTGGAGCCATCAAAAACTCAAACTTGCTCCGTTACTGCCCATATACTTAAACACATAATAGCAATCATCAAAAACGCAATTTCTGCTGGCTTCGTGTGTCTATTTGTTAATGATCAATTCAAAATAGGTCAGTTTCGTTAAAATACGAAGACACATAAAATAAAATGAACGACTGGGTCGCACGAACTTACTTTTATGTAAAAGATTAAGAAGTTCAAAAATTAATATTTCTAGAGAAAAAATGTTCATAAGCATAAAATTGATTTTTTAAACGACTAAAACAACTCCTTAAGTTATTATTTTATAAATAGAAGTTTAGTAGTTAGAGCTAAATACATGACATGTTTTATAAAAGATTTTTAAAACGTAGGTATTTAAAAAAAAATTTTGGTACGCTAATTTTAACTAGAAGCTTCTCCATGCAAAATTTCATTGAATTCCGCTCTGCCTATAATGACAAATTCAAAATTCGAAAAACTGGTTTTATGGTAGGTACACTCAGTAATGTCTTAATTTAATGTTTTTTTATTAAATTAAAATTCATCAAAATTCTCGGAGCCATTTTTGAGAAAAATACGATTTTCGAAAAAGATTTTTTAATACTTGCATGGTGGGTACCTTAATTTTGTAGATTAGGTATATTAAGAAACTTTTATTTATTCAAGTTTTAAAAATCGAGCAGGGGTTTTCGGAATATTAAGTTTCCAAAAAAAAATAATTTGCGATTTTCTTTTTTTCATTCAGAGTAGAGCACTGAACAGAGCATGAGCATGTCAAACATGCTCTGAACTTTCTCCGAATCGAGTGTGTTCTAAGAGCTCTGAATTATTTTATAAACACACGCGAGTTTTTGAGTTTTTTTTCTGTCTGTCAGAATGATTTCAGCATTTAACTCTGTCTTCTCAGGTATTTTATACCGAGCTCATAGACTGCGCTCTGAACAATCTCTGAACACACTCTCAACGAAAAAAGAAACACAATCTTTGAACTGTTATGCAAAGAAACACGATATTTTGTTTGACAGTTCAGGTACTACTCTGAACTAAAAAAGAAAAACGCCCAATATTTAAAATTTGCAGGAGCTTCATAATAGGTGCGTTTTATTATCCACAAATCTATCTGGATCCGGATCGGGATCATGCCTTGAAAATAAAACGATACGGATCTTACTGACAGCAGTGTTATAAGTCCGTCTCTTTTTATCCTTGGGTTTGGAAATTTTAAATTATGTCTTGTCTTTTTTCTTTACACTATAGCTTACACTACCTTATCATAAAAGCCATCTACTCGCCAGTTTAGTTACTAATTTTTGGATCTTTGAAATAGATCCCGATAGAAAACAGGATCCCAAATTGTTTTTGTAATACATGTTAAAACTTAATCCAGATCCGGATCCAGATAGATTTGTGAATAATAAAACGCACCTAATAATTAAAATCGGTTGTACTGTTTTCGAGAAAATCAAAAACAAACAAAATAAAATGGTTCCAAGAGGGCTTCCAAAAGATGATTCGTACCGTTATTTTTGGTCTTAAAAAAAGGAAAATTTAACGAAAATCGGCCCATGCTCTTAGGCCGTAATCGAAATCCATGTTGTCGATCATTCCCTTCGTGTTGGTGAAGAGTAAAGATTTCAAGGTGTACGCGGATTTAAAAGCTATTCTCGTCAACTCCAATTCATTCCCCGCGCATGTAATCAACAAACTAATAAGAAATTACAATGGTAAGAACGCAGATCCCCCTCAAAATAATCCACCACCAATTAATTACAGAAGCGCTATATACGTCCCATCTCTTTCAACTCGTATGATAGCAGCACCGATAAGAAATAAAGAGTTGACGAGAATAGCTTTTAAATCCGCTAACACCTTGAAATCTTTACTCTTCACCAACACGAAGGGAACGATCGACAACATGGATAAGTCAGACGTTGACTCTTTTTGACACTGTATTTTGTTTAAATATGTTTTACTGACATACACAATTTTTTTTGTTTAAATTTCAAATAAAAAGGCCTGAAGAAGAGCGTATACATGCTCGAAACGTCGCTTAACCAGTAACATCTTGTTTTATTGACCTAGAGCCCGGAAAAATTATTCTCTATATCAAATTTGAGAGGTCACTAATAATTCCCACATACAAAACAATTTTTACAATTTTTAATTTAACAAAACAATTTTGTTAATCCGATAATAATACAAAAACAATAACACTAACAAAAAAATTGTTAATACAACAAAATAATTGTTAATATGACAAATTAATTTTGTAAATTCTACGAAATTTTGTCATATTGACAAAATATTTTTGTTATTTTAACAAATTTATCTGTTAGCATAACAAAATAATTTTGTGGATACAACAAAATATTTTTTGTTACCTCAACAAAATTCTACAATTTTTGTCAATTTGATAAAACTTGTTGTTGGACGTATATTGACAAAATTTTTCTCAAATCAACCTAGATTTTTATCATATATACCTAGATTTTATTTTCAGTGTAGAAAGTTTTCACGTTAGCGAAAATTACTACTTCGACTATGCACGCAGGTAATCCCAGTTCTGATTCTTTAAACCGAAGGTAAATACTTCTGTTCTTTTATAAGGAAAAAAGATAGCCACTGCATTAATTATTATTATTTTGCATTTAATATGTACTTAAGACTTAAGATAATAATAAGGTTTCTTTAATGTTAACTTGAAAACTTAAAATACGTCTGGCTTCTATGACGATCTTAACAGCAATGAATCTCATCTATTCGCCATATATAGGGAGGATAAGACTTCCCCTTCGTTCTCTTTATGTTGGTCTCTTTTTCTCATTAGTGATCGTTACAAGATTGGAAAATATTAAGCTTATTCTCATTAAAAAAGAATACTTTGTCTTAAAAACTATTTATCTTGCTCCTATCCAATTGCATATTCGAAACTCTTCTTCTGCTTGATTAAAGAAATCATTTGCTTACCTCTAGCATTGAATTCGGCCTCGTGAAGTACTCTTCTTACCGTCGTGGGGTGAACTTTCTTTCCAAAGTCTTGGTTTACTTTTGCAGCAATTTGTGTTGTTGTGATTTTGGGGTTTACTTAAACTTTTGGTAAAATCTGCTTGCATTCACGAGGACTCAAAATCCGGGCACGACCTTTATGCTTAGCACTTTCAAAGCTTGATTGTCCTTTAAAACGATGCACGACGCTGAAAATCGTGCAGCGGCTCCTGTCCATTATTTGTTCAATCTCTGCATATAATTAGCCTTAATAATGCATTTTAAAAAAATATTTTTCGTTCAGATTCAGATTCATTTTATTTTAAACTCATTTTTATAGTTTTAAACAATAATTCTAACTTTTTTTTTCAAATAACTGTCGGTTACACTCACAAACAATATTAGTTTTGAATAATTGTAATTAAAATTATTCATTTTTCCTGGCAGAATTGCCAGATGGCGGGAAATTTAAGAAATTGAATGCATAATTAGCTAGATGTGCCAATAATTTTGTGTGATAAAATAAGACGGTTTTTTGCTAATAATTTTTTTTTCTTTAAATGTGGCAAAATATTATTGAACAAAATGGCTTGCATTCGATAGTTAATAAATGTGTCTATCAAAGGGGAGACAAAACTGAACTAAACAGAATGTTTGTAAGGCTTAAAAGCAGCTAATAAAGGTAAAAAGCTTGGAGTGCCAATAATTAAGTGCGGCACTGTACATACATAGATATGTATATTCAAAACGTAACCCAAGAAACTTAAATAATTATGTTTTATTTATATCCGTGAGCTCTGAGCAGATATTATGGGCCAAATCTATATTGCTTTCTAACTCGAAAGCAATGAAAACATTTGGCAGAGGAGCCCATTGTTCAAGAATTCTTGAGATAACGTTTTCCAACGAAAGCCACTTAGTTGACGACATTTTAAGAATTTTATGCACCTCAAAAGAAAAATATTTTTGAAACCCTTCAAATTCCAGTGTTCGTTTAGGACTATAAGCCTATTACGCAGATCGCGCTAAATTTTGTCTCCCATATGAAATTCTCTCCAAAATTTAGCCAAGCTAAAATTATGTCAAGCATTTTAGCCGAGAGGTACGCTGCTCCAGCTAAAAATTCAAAATTTCTCTTCGAACTGTACATAACTTATCTGTCAAAATTTAGCGCACGAAATAATTGTCTGGCACATTTATTCTCGAGCTAAATTTCAATTTTAATTTGAAATGGAATAATGTTTGAATAATACTTAGAAGAATATTTGGTGACGGGAGTTTTACAAGATTTTCGACAACAAAAATCACTCATAATTCATTATTCTCATTCGTTCTCATTCACAAATCTTAAAAAATCATACTTTAAAGCAAATTCTCTTAAATCTTTGAAAAAAATTCATTTAGAGAACAGCTGTTTTCTGTGACATATTCTCCACAAAGTTCTTATGTCAAAATTTAGCTTGGATTTTAGCTGATGTTTGGAGAAAAATGTGGGAGATAAAATTTAGCGCGATCTGCGTACTAGGCTATATGCAAAAAAGAATATAAGGTAGGGGGGCCAAATAAGGCCCTGTTCCCAATAAGGCCCACTTGTCAGAAAACACAGAAACGAACAAATAACGGGACTTTTTTTGCTTTGCATATTTAAACCATGTCTACAAAAACACATACAAAGGAAAAAAATCCAGCTGCGCGATTTATGTCTTGACCTACAGTTCAATGAAGTTCGTCTGGGGGTGAAGAACTACCAAATTATAAAAAAACTAGTGTGTTTTGTGTTCTTTTTTTACAAATTAAAACCAGGTAAGCACCTATTTTTGATTTTTCCCGTATAATATTAATATTTTGAGTAAATTACCACAATTGTTTGTAAAAAATGTTTGATCGTTAGTTTTAAATAATTTTTTTTTTTAAATTAAATTTTTTTTTTTTTTGTTTAAGTTTTTTGCTAAAATTAAGTTTTTTTTTAATTTGTGGTTTTTGTTAAACTGAAGAGACTATTTTCTTTGAAATAAATTTAAAACAAAATGTTTGTTAAAAGATATTGGTTTTTTTGTGTTTTTACTTGCGAAAATCTTAAGAAAACTGAGTGGGCCTTATTAAGACCCCATGGGCCTTATTAAGAACAACGTAAGCTTTTTTTAAATGTCAAAAATATAAACTTTTCAATTTAACGAAAACAATAAAATCTATGTTTTCATGTAGATAAAATGACAAGGAATCGTAACCTTTTTAGTTTACTCGGATACTCTCAAAAATCTAGCAGATATTTCGAAAAATCCGTTAGGTGGGCCTTATTTGGCCCCCCTACCTTACATATATTTCTAGTCAGAGCCTCGAGATGGGAGGGAAGTTTTTGGTAAGCTGCCGAGCAACACAAATGTAATGAGTAGCAAATGCATCCCATCACATAAAAGATGCGGCTGATCTTTTTGTAGAAGCGTTTTTACTCCTGACTTCTTTCCCATCAGTGGCGTAGATAGCTTTTCGCTATGGGGGGGGGGGGGGGGCATGGATCTAGTTCGCTCATTTTTTTAAGTTTTAATAATTAAAAAAAAACAAATAACAGACTTCATTGAATTCATTATGTATGCCATAAAAAAATTATATTTTTTAAAGATAATATATTATAGTAAAATAATATTAATTTAAAAAGTAAATCACAAAATAAAATCCAGTTTTCTGTTCTTTTTAGATAAAACACCTCGTCTGCTAGTATAGGTATTTCGCGATGAATAGCTAGAGCAGCCAAACCATTCAAACGATCCTACAAATAAGTAAACATCCAAAGCTTATCACACTGTTATGAAAATAGACATATTTTTAATAATCTCACTTCGTTGGTCATGCTTCTTTGTATTGTTTTTATTCTCTTTACTGACTGGAGAAAGTTCTTTCGGGAGTTGACGTTGAAACCGGCAGTGTAGCTAATATCTTTAATAAAATATATACAGTTGGATGGAAGCTCTTTTTCTTGCACGTTTACCTATTATCAATTGGTGAGACGTAAAAAAAAATTCAGAGTGCATTTCTTTAACTTATTTGGTTCATGACTGGTTATGTTGAACAATTATCGATCCAAATGGGGGGGATAAATCCACCCGATCCCCCCCCCCCCCTATCTACGCCACTGTTTCCCATCATTACAGATGCATTATCCGATGCAAAACCGACTAAGTTTTTCAAAGGTACTTTAACATTTTGAAAAAAAGCAACTATCGTCTTGTATTTAAACTATCACAGTTTTCTAAACTTATCAATTCCAGAAATTTATCTCTAACCTTATACATATAACATAATCAAAATATCTTACGACTAAAACCGAGCATTTTGTTGTGCCGACGTCCGTGGTTTCACCGAATATTAGTGAAATAGTTGGCTTCGAATAATGTTTCCAATTTCTTCCAGTCTTTCTTCATTAAGAAACGATTTGATTGTTTCCGTCATCTTAGTTTTTCCATAATTAAGACTTTTGGCTGTTTTGATTTTATTTGTTTTGGTTTGAAATGTGTTGTATGTTGAATATTGTCGATTAGTGACTGTTCATTAAAATTTGTTTAAGTTTTGTGTGTTGTTGGGAATCCCGGTGTCTCTCTAGATGTGAGGTATTTTTTTGAAAGCAATCTTGCATATTTTGCAGAAGGGTTTGGTGGTATTATTGGGTCTAATTCCTTCCTCCATCCAATCAAAACATTCGAGCCAGGTGGTTCGAAACTTTCTTATTCTCTTGTTGCTTTCTTGGGTGTCTGCAGAATACTTTCTTATTCGTGGAGCAGATGTTGTGTTGGACACTTCTTCAGTTCAAACATCTGGTGAGCTAGACGACAGTTTATGTTTATCTGCCGATGTAAGCGATGGTGGCGGGGGTTCTTCTGAATCCTTTGATGGTGTTAGTATATTAATATTTTAATAAAGGAACCACGCATGCTCAGAAAATATGGGGTGCTTTCGTAAATGCATGGTTGCGAAAGTCTGACGAATGCATAACTTTCATAAATGCAAATGATAGATGTCAGATTTTCATAAAAGCAAAACGCAAATATTTGCAGCGCAAATGTGCAACTATAAAAACTCACATGCAATCTGAATTTCTTTCTTAATGAAAGAGACAGGTATATAATATAAATGATTTCTTTCCTTTATTGTTCCATCTGTCTAATTCTTTCCCTTGAAAATTCAAAGTTCAATTGAAAACAGTAACAAACGGCACCACAACATTGTTCTGGCTCAAAATAAAGGTAAATGTTTGCAAAAAACTAAAATATTGTTCTAAAAAATTGACATTATGACGAAAATCAAGAAAAAGTGTTCATAAATGCAGCGTACAACACATGCGCAAATATTTTGTATGACTTTAATATGATTGCAATTGATCGCATGTAAACAAAGCAACCATGTATTTATGAAAACACCCATAATCTTACTTTTTCATGTTAAGTGTTTTTCCTTTTCTTTAAAACTTTAAACTATCAATGTTTATCAAACGGCAACTGAGAATACTTTATTGAAATAAATGAATAAGATATATGATTTATGCGCATGTATTTGTAGCTTTGGCTGAGTTCGTATTTGTAAAACTTCCGCAGTCCTGCAAAAATTGCGTTCATAATATTGTAAACAAACAGCATCATCTCTGCATGAGCACGGCAACATTTGTATTCATAAAAGTAAACTTACAGTCAGAATGCAGTCAATTTGGCATGTGTTTTTTTTATGTTGCTGAATTTGCAGCAAATAGCAGACAGCAGAGGAACAAATGTGAGTAACTTGTTTTTTTAAATTAATTTATAATCGTAAAAATATTGATTTTTTTCATCTTTGATAAGAAATTAATAATTATCCATCCACAGGATCGAATACGAGGCCAAAATCTGGACCGATGCTGATATCAAACTATGGGTTCGCATCTGTTTGGGAATGGAATCTGAATTTTTAGCTGGGCGCAGGAAGAAAAATGTTCTATGGGAAATGTTTTCCAAGAAATTAAAACTATTTTGCCCCACGTTTCCTTAGATAGGGAGGATATTATAAGAAAGCTGAGGTATTTGAAATTCTAATTTTTTTTAATATGCCTAAACATCATTCTGCAGGTTCTCTTATTCAAAAATATTTTCCTTCGTCTTCGTTTTTTTAATTTTCTATTTCTTACCAATTGTTGTCCTATGTTTTAAAAATTGGTTCCTTCCAAAAAACTAAGGACAATGAGCTTGAAAATTATGTTTTTATCAGCCATTTTTAAAATAACATTAGAAACCGAAATAAAAGTTCCTGAAAAATAACTAATATTTGTTGTAGATACATACCTTATATCTGACTTTTTCTATGTTTGCTATTTTAGCAATTTTATACTCATTTTAAACAAAGTATGATGACTGCACACATGCTGTTGTAATAATTGTATTCATAAATGTATTTGAAGCCCGTTTTATACGCTATTCACACCTTATCAAAATCTAGATTTCGAGGAAAATTCTCAAAATCTCATCCAAATCTACTAGATTTCCCATACATTTTTAGATTTACAAATCTACTAGATTACGAAAAAATCTCCTTTAAGGCCGGTATTCACCGAGCGCTCATAACTTAAGAAGCTCATAAACCTATTCACCAAGCAATATTAGTGAAGATCTACGAGCGCTCTCTTCGAAAGTTTGTACGCTTGTGCGTGTGCCACGCACGCATTTGACTCGAATCCATGTGAGCAATGCCAAGTAGAAGAGTATCCATTTGCTGTCAAGACCAACATACAACATTACACAACATTTCACAGTTTGGGTATGCCTGAACAAGAGAGAGTGGCTCTCATTTTCGAACTTCGAAAAACACTTGCGAGTGGTTGGTGAATACCCCACAGAAATTTCAAGTTAAGAGCCTCGTAAAGTTAAGAGCCGTTTAGGAGCGCTCGGTGAATACGAGCCTAAATCTACTTTCAAACACAAGACTGTTAAAACAAACAAACCTTTCGAAATGTTCTGCCTTGTCAGCAAATTGTCAGCAAGCGAAAAGGCAGATAAAAAGCAGGTAAAGGATTCCCTCTTTGAATTGTGATCAGAGAAGGAGAGAAGATAAATTATATCCCAGGAAGCAGGAAAAATTGACATATTTATAAGGAAATAGCTCTAGCTTTTGAAGGAATGCCAATTGTTGATTAAATTTAAATCATTGACCAGCGCCTTCAAGAAATAGTAGACAAACTAAATGAAATGGATGCCGACAATAACAACATTCTAAAAGAATATATTGAATCAGCTAAGGAATTTCATAAATGTGTATTGAAATATTTAAATAAATGAAAAAAATTTAAAATTAAAGACGTGTTGTTAATATGGTTGTCAAAGTCTTTTCCGAAATCTTGCTTTTAAATGTCTGAAACAGTTTTCTACGATTCGACGACATTTTTTTTTTATTTGTTTCTTTATTTCTTACAAAAACTTAGTAGCTAGAATAATATTACAAAATCAGGAATTTATCAATTTCTAGTTTTTTGAAAGAAATACCTAAGTACTTTCTATTTTCCAAAGAAAAGTGGCGAAAGTACTTTTAAGGTAAAAAAAACCTAAAGTATACTATTGATGGGGAAAGCATTCTTAATTCCAAATCAAAGGGCACGGTAGTGCCCAGCCAAGTTCTGGCACTACAGCAGGGCCGGATCTACCTAAGGGCTGTATGGGCTGCAGCCCAGGGCCCCGAGGTCACAAGGGGCCCCCAGACCCCGCTGGAAACAATAGGCGTTAATTTGAATTAAACAAAAATCTAAAATTAAAAAACCTACCATAAGGTTGGCAATGGCAACCCTGAGATCAATCAACTAATGTATAGTCCCCGGCAAGCTAGATGGCACTATTTTAGAGAGAGAGAGTAAATTCGCGCGTCGCTTTTACCTGGAAAAAGCGCTGCGCGAACTTTCTCTCTCTCTCTCTAAAATCGTGCTAAGTTTGATGCCGAAGAGTGTATGTCAGGGATGGAAAATGAAATTTTTTAATTGTACTGAAATCTGGAATAAAATTGTACTGAAATGATGTCAATTGTACCGAAAACGAATTCTGTATGAAAAAAAAAGCAAAATCAGTAATTCCACTTAAAAGTTTTCCAAAGTATTTTATTTAAAAAAAACCAAAGCAGAAATGATCAGTTTGTCTTATTATAAAAAATATAAATATATGTATATAAATAGCTGCACAGACAAAAATAATACTCGAATCTTTATTTTAAAAGTATATGCATAACTATTGTATTGTATTGTTATGACGAAACTAAATCTTTTATTGTCCATATTTGCGGCACCAGTTTATACAAAAACAAATTAAATATAAAACTAAAATTCAGAAATTAAATATCTTAAAAATGCACAGACGAAAAACTGCAATCACAAATCACATCCACAAGTTTACATTTACAGTTTAGTGTTTAGTAAACAAAACGAAGCGCTGCGCTGTCTGAAAAAAAAGCTGATCGATAAGGAGACAGAAAAGCAAGACGCCATCAAGAAGTAAAAGAAAACTTTAATTAAGGCTTCGACCGCGCACTGAGCGACGAGCGACTGAGCGATTGAGCGATAGAGCGACGAGTCTGAGCGATGGGTGTGGGTGGTCATTTACAAAGCTTCATCGCTGAGCGATAAGTCATTGTCAAGTGCAGCTGCACTTCGTCGTAGTATTCAGTGGAAAGTCGCGTTCATGTTTATAGAGCTTATGTAAGATCGAGAAAACGAAGATTTTATATGCACCCTATTAATGCTGAAAAGGAAAATTATGTTGAATCTATGCAGACATTTATACTGATTTTGGCAATAATGTCGTGTGTCAATAGAATCTTTTGATTTTCTGTTGGAAAACGTTCGGCCAAGATTAACAAAACAAAGAAAACGAATTAAATTAGTGCAGAAAAGCGGCTAATTTTATTACTAATATTAGTTTTTTATTTTTTTGTTCTTAATTTTTATTTTTAGTTTTGCCAAAATAACATTCTGAAAGTCACTTTTATCTCTAGTTTTTCGAACCTGTTAAATTTTGCCCTAAATGGCAAAAGACTTTTTAAAAATTTTATTTTATTGCAAAGCGACTTCGCTCTGTCGCTTAAAAAATTGCTAGTTGTTAGGGCTTATGTGGTAATGTGTTTTAATTTTTTTGCGTCACTTAATCGCTCAGTACGTGGCCGAAGCCTAAGAGTTATAAGGACTAACAGCTGAGAGTTATTGTTCTGGTATGAAAATGAATACATTCAGGCCGGGATGAAGTATTTAACTTTCAATTTCCTTTTATCAGATTGCCTGGAAGAGATTGCTACCGCAGCAATAATGTCGCCGTTTGCACTACTAATGCTTGCGTAGATTTAAGTAACATTTATGTTTTTTTTTTGTGCTATAAAGAATATAATAATAATAATATATCATTATAGACACAGTTTTTTTGACAGTAAGTATTTGAGTACTTAGGTAGGCCACTAAATAGTTTCAGCCCAGGGCCCCACAAATTCACGATCCGCCTCTGCACTACAGCCTTTTTACAGCAACAAACTCAGGCGACTTTTGACCCCTCCCTATCTTCAGTACCAATGAAGTCAGAAACTTGAAATTCCGAACATTTGCTAAGCTAGTCAAGCACAGGCGCCTCACCAAATTTCAGCTTTCTATAATAAGCGCTTCCTGATATATAAGGCCTCAAAAATCACAAAAACCGTAACTGACTGACTCACTGACTGACTGACGCACTGACTGACTGACTGACTGACTGACTGACTGACTGACTGACAGATCATCAAAATTATGGAGCACTTCCCGACATCGCAGAATCTTGTAATTTTGCACAACTATAGGTCTTGTCATGTAAGTAGAGGAAAAAATCGAAAATTTGAGTTTTCCATTCAGAGGGCGTGTTATCCGCCCACATTCTCCGAATCGGTGTTGGTTGAATGGAGCACTTCCGACTGCTGTAAAACGATGAAATTTGTTAAAGTGGTAGGACTTAAATTGCATACAAAGAAAAAAATATAAAATTTGAAGTTTTCCATTCAGGGCGTGGTATCCGCCCACTTCCTCAGAACTGATGTAAGTTATACATGGCGCACTTCCGATTGCAGTAGAACAATGAAATTTGGTAGAACGGTAGGGCTCAAATTAGATATAAAGGACCAAGAATAAAAATCGAGGTTTTCCATTCAGGGAGCGTGGTATCCGCCCACTTTCTCCAAATTGGTGTTGGTTGAATGGAGCCCACTTCCTCAGAACTGATGTAAATTATACATGGTGCACTTCCGATTGCAGTAGAACAATGAAATTTGGTAGAACGGTAGGGCTCGAATTGCATATAAAGGACCAAAAATAAAAATTGGGGTTTTGTATTCGGGGGGCGTGGTTTCCACCCACTTTCTGAGAAAATGTTTAATTTATATGGAGCACTTCTGATTGCCGTAATTAAGGTAGGTATGTTAGTGTTAGGTATCTTGCCAGGACAAGAAGAAATAATTGAAGCGCAAATCAAAACAACCAATAACAAAAAAAAATATACCAAAAGAAATAGGTAAAATATTAAAATCTTTGCAAAAAGGAGTGAGATCAGACCAAAAACATGTTAAAAAAAGAGCCAAGTTCTTCTATACAAAAACCTTTGCTACAATGTAATAGAGAAATTTTATTATTTAATGTTTATTGAATGATTACAACTACAATTTGATGGGCTTATTTGGTAAGTTTTTTTTTATGCCCAAATTCGAAAGGTTTTAAAAACTTGACAAGTGAACCCATCAAATTTTAGTCAGTAATCATTAAATAATAAAATTTCTCTAATACATTGTAGATGTTTCAATATTATTCTACTTTAAATATTCGGTATTAAACCTTCATGAAGTAAGAACTTGGCGTACTTTTAGATCTCAGTACTTTTCACGGCTGACTTGTTACACAAAGGTTTTTGTATAGAAGAACTTGGCTCTTTTTTTGACATTTATGTTTTTGGTCTGATAAGTTTATTTTAAAGAAATAAGTATGTATAGTAATTTTTTCCAAATTTCAATGACGCAAAATTTTAAACATTTAAAACCTACTCTAAATCAATTTTAGAATGTGAGTCGACTTTAAGTATTGAGTATAAAACGAGAACCGACTTTTTGTTAATTTTAAAGGACATAAACTATACTTTAACGCTAAAGTGCTCGTCTTACTTTAACAGCAGCAAATAGCTAGTTTATCTTTAAAAAGTATACTTTATCCATATTGACAATGGTCATTTCATACCAAAGCAAATGGAAGAAAAAATATTTACTGATGTTTTATTCAATTTTTTAAAAATGTTTTTTGTAAATATAGACTGAATAACTGAATATTATAAATTCGAAATAATCGTACGAAAGTGCTCTACGATGAACAAATCTGTAAATACAAATGTATGTAGGTACATACATATCTTATGTACGCACGCGCGCCGCCAGCCGAGACGAGTATAGCTAAATGAATCTGCACCTTGCCTTGCAACAACAAATTGAGTTTATATGCTGTGAATTTGCGATTTATACTTTATTGCCAACTAAAATAATGTAAATAACTTATAAACAATCAAAATCTGTACCGAGGTAGTATATAAAATGTACTTTTTTCGGCGAAAAATTATTTGGTTTAAAGTTGTCTGTTCTTTTTACTTTTTTTTTGTGTTTTTGTAGTTGTGTGAGTTATGTATCTGTCAAATTAAGGGTTGTTCAACGCAAATTCGCTTAGTTTCTGTTGTAAAACCCACATCAGTTAGAAGAGTTGTCTAACGTGTTTAAAATTATGCAAAAGTTAGACCAAGTCTCCAAGCTAAACGACTGCGTTAAGTAGAGCCCGTTTTATTCCTTAAACGAGAACTGTTTAAAATTTTGCGCCAATGTATATTTAAGTTAATAAAATCTCAATATCTGCATGGTTAAAAGATGAAAGCCATTTTTTTACATTAACTAAGAAAACAGATTTCCCTTTCTCGCACCTAAGGTTAGCTGGAAGTTGATTAAATAAACGGGGGGCGGTAACGTAATAAAATTTAGAAAAAAGTGTTTTATGAATTCTTGGCACTATTACGAAGTTACTGGTGTTAATACGTAAGTCAAAATTATCAATAATTCTCGCATCATAATAACCGGAATTTTCAAAAAATATTTTCAAGACTTTGTAACAATACAAATGTCTTAAAGGCAAAATTTGGAGATTTTTAATGTTCATCAAATAATATGGAGCCACATCCTAAATTAAATTTTGAGCAGCCAGGTGAATGATAATATAAAGGCAAGTCCAGGCAGTAGTTATCCTTGAGTTTATAAATCATAAACTTAGTTTTATCGCTCATAATTAAGTTATGTTGATTAAACCAACGCCTAAGAATATCTAAATCAAAAAATAAAATAAATCAATGTAGGTAGTTTGTATTCGCATAGGAAAGCGCCGTATCGTCAGCAAATGCTATTATTCTGCCCTTAAAAGGTTGGATGAATAATTAGTTCACATAAATAAGGAACAATATCGGACCCAAAACAGATCCTTGAGGAACACCTAGATTTATAGAACATTCCGAGCTTAAATTATTGTTAATCTTTACAACTTGCCTGCGATTACTTAAGTAAGATACGAACCATTCATAAAAGAAACCCCTGAAACCAGCTTTGAAAAGTTTATCTAATAATAGAGAATGGTTTACCATATCAAAAGCCTTAGTAATATCGATAAATAATGCAGAAGGAATTTGAGAAGAATTTAAACTGTTACAAATTTGACCTGTCAATTTGAGCAAGGCACTTTCAGTTGACCTGCCTGTTCTAAAGCCAAATTGAGAATCGTTAAAAAAATTAGTTCTTTGCAAAAAAGATAGCATTCTGGTTTTAACACCTTTCTCAAAGATCTTTGAAAAAACAGAAACAAGAGAAATAGAAAGATAATTGTTTAACAGCATTAAATCTCTCTTTTTGTGAAGGGGAATTACTACAGCTACTTTCAAGGATTCAGGAAAAACACCTTTCAAAATACACAAATTGAAGATAAAGCATAATACATCAGCTACACCAAAAGAAATTTGTTTTAACAGGAAACTAGATACGTTATCAAAACATGAAGACTTAGATGTTTTAAGTGAATTTATAATTTTATGAATTTCAAGAGACGTGAATTCATCAAAGAAAAAACTCTCAGGCTGAAATTGAGTTTGCTTTAAAATATCATCGCAAGATCCTGCAGTAGAAAAAGCAATATTTGTGGATCCATGACAGACACCAACATTAGTAAAAAAATTATTGAACAAATTAGCGACTTCCAATGGCTCAGAAACGGTTGAATTATTGTTGTTTATAATAATTTCGGAATTTTATTTATTTTTGTACAAAATTTCATTAATTACCATTCCTTTTTTGCATCTCTAACGATCATAGCTAATTTATTTCTGTAATAATTATTTTTACACAAGGGTATCTCAGTTTTTACTTTAAGACAAATCCTTTCATAATAATTCTTTAATCTAGTGTTGTTGGGATGTTTTTTAATAAGTAAACAAAGCTGCTTTTTCTTTTTTATTTTCTTCAATAACGAGATGGACATCCATTGCTTAAGACATTTTAATTTATTATATTTTCCACATTTATTTTGGCTACGAGTAGATATATAAAACTGCAACTTATTGAGAAATAAGTCAAAAGCAATCGATGGATCATCCGCATTATACACATCTTCCCAAAATTCAAGATTTAAATTAGATTTTAAGGCATTAAAATCTATTTTCTTAAAGTCTTTAAATTCACAGTGTTTACTTCTAAAAACAGTAGAATTCAATTGAATACCCGTCAACCTATGGTCAGTTATTTTAAAGTCATAGGCACTGGCGTAGATAGGGAGGGATCAGGGGGATATATCCCCCTCCCATTGGGATCGATAATTGTTCAACATAACCAGTCATGAACCAAATAAGTTAAAGAAACGCACTCTGAAATTTTTTTTACGTCTCTCACCAAATGATAATAGGTAAACGTGCAAGAAAAAGCGTTTCCATCCAGCTTTATATATTTTATTAAAGATATATTAGCTACACTGCAGGTTTCAACGTCAACTCCCGAAAGAACTTTCTCCAGTCAGTAAAGAGAAAAAAAACAATACAAAGAAGCATGACCAACGAAGTGAGATTATTAAAAATATGTCTATTTTAATAACAGTGTGATAAGCTTTGGATGTTTACTTATTTGCAGGATCGTTTGAATGATTTGGCTGCTCTAGCTATTCATCGCGAAATACCTATACTAGCAGACGAGATTATAAGTGTTTTATCTAAAAAGAACAGAAAACTGGATTTTATTTTGTGATTTATTTTTTAAATTAATATTATTTTACTTACTGCAGTGCCTTGCATAAGTAAAACCGCACCTGTAAAAATGCGTTTTGTAGAAAATTAAAATGGGAATGACACTCTACTATTTTTTTTATTGAATGGCATCACTAATTAAGTAAATTGAAAAGAAAAAAAAGTTCCGTTAGTTTCTCTTCTGGTGGTTAAAAATTAAAACAGATTTTTTTTTGTATTGCAAAAGTATAACCGCTTTTTTATTTTGATCTGTTTTTTTTTATTTTAAGTAAATTTTTTCGGCTAAATTAGTAAAGGATATTGCTGCCCCTATTTTTGACCAATCTAAAAATAGTTTTTGACATACTGTTGACAAGGTTATTTAATACGGAATCGTCTATACAGTTCAAATCTTCCACAATCGCCTCTCGCAGCTCAGCAACACTGTATAATTGCCTATTATGGGCATAATTTTTGCGGGTCAAAATTCCCCAAAGATTTTCAATACGGTAACAATCTGGAGAACGTGCCAAGAACACCATAAAATGTATGATATTCGATTCGTACCATCCCAAACTTTGACGACTAACGTGAATTGGGGCATTATCATGCTGGAAGACATGCCGAACTCGACGAAATCGTCTTAAGTAGGGTACCAAATTATCCTGAAGCACCTGGGTGCAAGCTGAACTGTTCATCTTTGCAGAGGTGAAGGCAAGTGCAACCTTACCACGGTCGCAGAAGGCCCCCCAAACCTTACAACTGCCACCGCCAAAGTTCCTCTTGAAAACAAACTTTTTTCCTTTCTCAGATCGTGCCAATATCCGTTAAAACCACCTGACCCATCAAGATTAAACTTTTTTTCGCCACTGAAAATAATCTAACATAATCTAAAAAAAACATTCATTGAATTATGCCATTTTGAATAACAAGAGTTAAGTGTAAATTAATGGAATGTTACTTATGGTTTACCAATTCCGTTTCATGTTTTGCTGGGCAAATTCTTACTTTTTTTTGTAAACTGTTGTCAAATTTAGAGCTGGCATCATTTTGCGCCGAACAATCACTTTACTGCTTTTTAAGGCACGAAAAACCGTTGAAACCGAAAGTCCTAAGCCCAATTCGTCACGAACGTCTGGCAAAGAATGCGCCGAATTAGATGCAGCATTTATTAAATGCCCCTTATCTCGACGTGTCAGCTTCTGCAGATGCCCGGGTCTTATTTTCGTCTCATAAGATTCTGGATCTTGTAAGAAATTTCGGACGACACGATCGGATCTTCAAATTTTCCTACCAATAGCCCTTAGGCTTAGGCCAGTTAACCGAAAAGCTTGAATTTTGACTTTTTTCGTATCACTTAAATGTTTAAGCGGCAAGCGGCATTGTTTCTTGTCATTTCGAAGCACATAACTGAATGAAGCTGTAGAGAGGTTTGCATTGTGCGGTTATATTTTTGCAATATATAAAAATCTGTTTATAATTTTTAAACACCAGAAGAGAAAATAATGGAACTTTGTTTCTTCTCAATTTACTTGACTAGTGATGCCATTCAAAAAAAAAAAATAGTAAAGTGTCATTCCCATTTTAATTTTCTACAAAACGCATTTTTACAGGTGCGGTTATACTTTGCAAGGCACTTTACATATATCAATATTTATTCTAGCTCATATTCAAATTAATGCGTATAATATATTACGAGTATCTTTTAAAAATATAATTTTTTTATGGCATACATAATGAATTCAATGAAGTTTTGTTATTTGTTTTTTTTTTTAATTATTAAAACTTTAAAAAAAATGAGCGAACTAGATCTATCCCTCCCCATAGCGAAAAGCTATCTACGCCACTGGTCATAGGCCCATGTTTTATACTCTGTAGAATTATTTCTCTTCAACCTAATAAAAATGTGGTCCAGGCAGGAATTTAACCGAGTGGGTTGATTGAGCAGAGATTCAAAACCATACGAAGAAAGCAACGATAAAAAACTATCAGCATCAGGTGATTGACATAGAATATTTATATTAAAATCTCCTAACAAAATACAATTTTTAAATTTTTGAAGCTCCAAAAATCCCGAAAATTCATTTAAAAAGCAACCAACTGTACAGTTATGCAATCTATAAACACAGATAAAACAGTATTGAACACGAACACCAGAGAGTTCGCAAGTGACACTAATTATATCTGCACTTTGTAATTTAAATTTATTAAATACACACCCCATTATATTGTTTCTTCATTACAAGTTGCATCAAGTGTAAAGTTAGGAATATAATTATAATCAGATATTTCTTCTTCAAAGATTCAGATTTCCGAAAGAAAAATTAAATCTGGAAAATGATCCAAAAGTGTAAGATGAGAGCGAAATGTTTTAAAATTAGATCTCATGCTGCGAACATTTTGGTGAATAATTGAGAAACCAGAAGATAAATCATTATTTGGATGGTCTATATACACAAACAATTTAAATTATTATTATTAAGGATATGGCTTCATTAGGTATCTGAAAATTTTAACACATTTATACATATAAAGAAATCTGTAACTTTATAGTATACACATTATTATTGAGTATACAAAAAAGATCTTTACAATTTATTGCATTATTACATAGTGTGGGCTACAAGAATATTACAAAAATTTCTCACTTTTACTATCAAGAATTTTTAATTATCAGGATTCAGTTTTTGTTCATATAAACAAGAAATTAAAAATAATTTTAAAGATGAAAGAAACGTCAAAAGAAATCCCTGATTTTGTTCAGTGCGAACGCTTCAACGAGATTTCGTAATCTTGTTGCTGAAATCCGAGATTTTAATTCGGTGTGAAAAGCCTATTACGCAGGGCAGGGGCAACAAACATTGCAATTACGAACTCGGCCTTTGTCTCGTTTCGCCCAAGGGAAAAGGGGAAAGAAATATATCTACTAGCTTTGTATATATAACCTATAGTATTATCATGGAGCGTGATTTTTGATTGCGAACGCTAGCCTGGTGGTGGCGCAGAAATTAGCGCACGCTTTTACAACAGAAATTAGCGCAAGCTTTTACAATGGAGAGTAGGGCAAGATACAAAGCAAGTAGTAAAAAAGAGAATATTTTATTATTAAATTTAGTAGGGACAGATCTAGCAAGTACTGTCCCTAGCCTTAAGATGCCACCACAAAGGTATTACCTTTGTATGTATAATCTATAGTATTATCATGGAGCGTGATTTTGTATTGCGATTGATTAATTTAGGGTAAATATTAAAATTATATTAGAATTAGTTTAGATTAGATTATTATAGGAGAATAAAGACTGATATAGTTACAAAAGGAGGTAGGTATTGTTAGTGTATATGTGTGTGTGCTCTTTCTTGGCCGTGGATGAGGGGGTAATTATTGTTGTAAATCAAAGGGCACGGTAGTGCCCAGCCAAGTTCTGGCACTACACCCTTTTTACAGCAACAAACTCACTCGATTTTTGACCCCTTCCTATCTTCAGTACTAATGAAGTCAGAAAATTTCAATTTTCTATCATAAGCGGTTCCTGAGATATAAGGCCTTAAAAATCACAAAAACCGTAACTGACTGACTCACTGACAAATCGTCAAAATTATGCAGCACTTCCCGACATCGTAGAATCTTGTAATTTTGCACAACGGAAAATTTCAGGTTTTCCATTCAGGGGGCGTGGTATCCGCCCACTATCTCCGAATTGCTGTTGGTTGAATGGAGCACTTCCAACTGTTGTAAAACGATGAAATTTGGTAAACTGCTAGGGCTTAAATTGCATACGAAGAAAAAAATATAAAATTTGAGGTTTTCCATTCAGGGTCGTGGTATCCGCAGCGGCGTAGCGTAGGGCAGGCGAGGGGGATCGGTCCGCCCCGGGCGGCAGGCCTAGGGGGGCGGCAAAATGTCGCCGGTGATGCGGGTAGAGTAGAAATCATATGTTTCATGACAGATCGTTTGACAAGTCAACAAACAAGTAGTAGTAGTAGTAGTAATTTTTATTGAGATTTCATTTTCATTACATTGATATTATGTATAAGTCTAATTCACAAGCGAAACTTAAAGATACTTAGTTCAAGTTACCGACTTAGAAGTGGTCTGGCTATACAAATGTTTAGTTTTTATTTGTTTAATAATACAAAACTGAAATATTTTGAGGCTTTATATCCACAGAAACAATTATTAAAATGCGTCCACTCAACAAGACGATGCGGTAGTCAACAAACATCAATGATGTAAATTTGAAATTTGCCACCCTATCTGTGGTTCGTCATTGACCGCTTTCGTGAATTCGTAGACGGTGAGTAGGGCCGTAAGAGTGCATTCCGTATTGTCGCGCTGATCGCGAAACTAAAACAAACAAAACGTTCCGAAACTCTCGCAAAACTGAAAGGGAGTGTTCCGAAACATATGATATGCATATGCGAGATATGATAAGATAACTAGGATTCGACGGAAACGTTATTCTAGTCTCAGCCAGCTCAATGTTTTTGCTCCCTCCCGCATCAGAGAAAGTTATTTCGATTGTGTTGTTTATAGTTTAAATACTTGTTGAATCTTCTTAAAACTACATTCAGACAAATAAATAGTCATTAATGACTATTTTTTGACTATTTCCATAGTCCGAATAGCGACAGCTATGCAAAATAGTTACAAAATAGTTATTTATGACTATTTCTATTTGTTATTAACTTTTTTACTTTTTTTCTAGTTAATATTAACTATAAAGAAGTTACATTCGACTTTTACAAATAGTTCTTTTGGTAATAACTATAATCCCAATTAAACTTGACTATGCACATAGTTTATTTTGATTATATCGAATAGTTATCTATAACTATACATATAGTTCAACTTGACTATTATACGCACATTGTTGTTACGAGTACCTCCAGAGGTAGGTAAAAAGAGAACAGAGTATTTGTAAACGATATGTGCTAACTCAACAACTTCATGGCTGTGGAAGTATTTATTTTGTAAGTCGATAAATTATCATAATATAATAGCGATGTATTTTTTTTTTTATTATTTTGCACATATGGGAACCGAAATATATGTAAGTGCGGTTGAAATTTTATCTACTAATTCTAATATTTTACGTCGAAAAAAACAAAGCGCCTTCAAAATGATGCATATTTAAATTATTTTATTTATAACTTTTATCAGACAAAGGGTTACCATATATTTTTTTTGAAATTACATAATAATATCTACTACACCATAGTCGTGTTCAACTATTTAAAGACATCTTTTGTGAAAACAATTTATACTACCTATTTAAAACTAATTTATTATTTTCTTGACTATTAAAATGTTATTAAATGTTATTAAATGTTAAAGAATTGAGTACTTATTTATCTACTATGTCAGAGTCATATTGAACTATTTTAAGTAGGTATTATTCTGTTTAAAATCAAGAATTTCTTATTTTGACTATTGGAAAGTTAAAACTTACTATTAAGTAGTCAGAATTCTCCATAGTCGCATTCAACTATTCTTAGTAGTGGTTTATTACAAGCAAAGCATAACTATTCAAAATAGTAATACATTACTTTTTTATAAGTCATTCATATTTTTAACTATTTCATAGCTTAATTCTAACTATGCTTGAATATTTTTTAACGATTTTTTGAATTATTTCTGATGAAAAATAGTCATTTCATAAATTTCATGGAAAATTATCAAATGACTATTGCAATAGTTACAAAAATAACTATTTTTTTTCTGAGTGTAAGCACTTAGTACTTCACTCAACCTTTGAACTAGTTTTTGAAAATGAAAAGAGTTAAAGGAAGCGGCGCGGAATACCGCAAGAAAAAGGCTAAGAAAGAAGCAGACGCGAAGACGCGAAATATTTCAGTTCTAGTTCTGGTTCAAAAGCTACGTTAACGTCTTCGGCGGCATTCAGCAGCAGCGGAAGTGATTCCAATGTAAGTAAGATTCCTCCATCTACAATCGTGAGTGGCCTAGAATTGTCCTCCGGCCAATATTCATGGGAATGCATAACTTATTTTACGGGCAGAAGAAGAAGACGTGCCTGCCGTCGAAGTTGGAAGTCGTTCTGGTCCCACCACAGAGCAAGGTCAAGACGAAGTCGACTCACCAGAAGTATCTCAAGCATCTAGTCACAAGCCTGCAGAAAAAGTAAACCTCGTGAAGCTGTAAAGACGCTTAAAAATAAGTGTGGAAGTTCTTGAGGTACTGGAAAAATTGACGGATCGGTAGCCAGTCTTCTTCTGACAGTCATGCAGTCATTCAACTTCCTCACTTTTCTTGGCTTTTGAGCTGCAGAGCTACCTGAAGAAGATGACGCACAGATTTGCCTGCAGCAAAGTGGACTGAGTGTGGATAAGTGTGCTCAGAAACTCTGCGTTTTAAAAGCTCTCCTGGTGGAGAGCAGAGACTGTTTCGTCCAAGCCGCAATCGACTTTTCTAAGACTTTTTGGAAAAAACTCGGAATCGATCTCAAAACGAGTACAATTCGCAGGAAAAAACGCATGCATGGAGATGAACCCGCAGATGCAGCTTTGTCTCACGAGCCTCATTCGTAAGGCTCGTAAGATCCGTTTATGAAACCGCTAATTCTATTTTACTTTCAATAAAATATACTTCATTGCCTGTGAAATGATGTCTCGGAATTTAATTTTAATTTAGTATTGAATGGGGGCGGCAAAATGGGTCTCCCGCCCCGGGCGCCGAGATGGTACGCTACGCCACTGGGTATCCGCCCACTTCCTCAGAACTGATGTAAATTATATGGCACTCTTCCGATTGCAGTAAAATAATGAAATTTGGTAAAAAGGTAGGGCTCAAATTGCATATAAAGCACCAAAAATAAAAATTGAGGTTTTCCATTCAGGGGGCATGGTATCCACCAACTTTCTTAGAAAATGTTTAATTTATATGGAGCACTTCCGATTGCTGTATAATGATGAAATTTAGTAGAGCAGTATAGCTTAATGTACATTCAAAGCCAAAAATAGAAAATCTATGATTTTTCATTCGAAGTGTCTTTATATTGTCATTTTGAAACTACACATGCATCTTGAAAATTCATGACTTTTCTTAGAACTAGAGTGCTCGATTTGGTACTCTATGTTATGTTAACATAAATGAAAAAAGAAAACATTTGCATATCTGACAAAATTATGAGTTTACATAAAAAAAGCTCTTAACTGTGATGTGAACTATAATAAAACCACTAATTAGGCTATTAATTGGTGGGCTACCTTCATTTAAAAAAAGGAGTTAAAATTTAAACAAAAACATCATCGCATCCTCAGCAATTATTGCTTTTTTATGACTTTGAGCGGATATAAGTACTAGTATTTATAATTAAGGTAGGTATGTTAGTGTTAGGTACCTTGCCAGAACAAGAAAAAACAATTAAAGCGCAAATCAAAACAACCAATTACAAAAAAAAAAGAGGCTGGGTGCGACCCACACTGATAACTTCCCATTTGTGGTCTTGAAAACTTTATATTTAGTTTTTTTTCAAATAACCAAATTTTCAGCGAAACAAACTTTAGCTGTAAAATTCAAATAAACATTATTTTAAAATTGAAAAGCATTTTAATTATTTAAAGAGATTTGAAATTGAGATTGTTGATGTTGATCGTGAGCAACAAAAAATTTTGTTAGATGTCACTTAGGCTGAAAACACACCGGATAAAGCAAAACGTTTTTTATTCGATAGTCAAAAAAACATTTTTTATTTGAACACACACCAAGCGAAACAGAATAAAACAAAACAAAACGTTTTGTTTTTTTGTTTCGTTTGGTGTGCGTTGAAATAAAACAAAATACGAACTATTGTAAAAGCTTAACTCCGGCTGAAAGATTATAACTCTACGGCAAGTGACCATACTTCGGATGTTGTATAAAATCCTACTGTACTACGGATAACTTTTCCAAAAAAACACGGCTAATCTTGCCAACCTTCAAATGTCATATAGTAGGAAGTAGCAACCCGAACCCACAGCTTATCAATAGTAAGTTTATTGGCATGTTCCTTATCTTTATAATTATAGATAGGGCTTCTTGCCTTAATTAAAAAAATGAACTTCTCTCCATCTACATATTTCATATTTATTTAAAGTTTGCGCACAGAGTAAACGTAGAAGCAAATAAATCTGTAAAGTGCAACGAAAGAAGAAAATAAAAACAACGGAGTCAAAATTTTGTTTTGCAAAAAACAATAGGTCAGCTATCGGCAACGAAACATGTTTTCCTGTTTTGCTTTTGTTTTTATGTTTTGTTTCATTTGGTGTGCGTTGCGCCATAAGAAAGTATGCAATTATAGTCAACGACCCTTGTTCGAAACAGTTTTGTTGCATTCGGTGTGTGTTGCTCGTATACAATAGCATGTATTTTCGACAACCACCATCGAAACACTTAAAAAAAAAATATGTGTTTTGTTTCGTTTTCTTTGGTGTGTTCAGTCTCATAAGAAACAATGTTCTCTTGTTTCACGAAACAAAAAAACATGTTTTGCTTTATCCGGTGTGTTTTCAGCCTTAGTTTAACCAAAATTGTCTCTTAGCACACTATGATTCAACTAGAACTTTCTTCTTTTTTTTTCGTTTCTGAACAATTTTAGAAATGTCGCTTAGTAAACATTTTTACGGTAAGGTATCGATGTATAAAACAACATACTTTAGAAGGCACTATCGGTGTTCATTCCCATGAAATTCGACTTGAAATACAATTTTAACTAGTTTTCACTAGAATTTTTAATAATTTTTTTATTTAAAAAGAAACTATTAATTCAATATTTGTCAACATTTTACCAATTGTACAAAATTATACTATGTATAAAATAAACTAAATTAGAAGTCAATATCACAACTAGTTCTCGAGAAATTTGAGTCGAAAAACAATTTTTAACAATTTTCAATAGAATTTTATATAGTTTTTTATTTTTTGTAAAAAAACTGTAAATTGATTTTTTTGAAATTTTCACCAGTTGTCAAACACATTATTTTTCGTAAAATAAAATTATTTTGAGTTTCAAATTGTTTTCCGTTCTTAGAATATCTGGGTTATGAAATTTTTTTTTTCAGTTTTTTTTATTTAAAAAAATAACGGTATGTTAATTTTTTTCCAAATTCATACCAAATCTGTGTGACCTTATAATGAGTACATTAAATTTTATTTGAAATCAATAGCATTATTTTTTCGTGAGATATTTGAAACTAACCAAAATTTTTACTTTTTTTTTAAACCGTTATAGTGAAAAAACTGCTCACTGAATTTTAAAAAACGCCCTTTCAGCCTCTTTCGAAGTTATTACCTATTAAACAAAATTTATTTGAAGTCGATATCTTTACGCGTTCTTGAGATATCGACGACGAAAAATGGTACCAGAACGTACGGACGTACGAACGTACGAACGTACGAACGTACGAACGTACGTACACACACACACACAGACAAATGATTGATATATCCTCTAGGGACCTTGAAACGTCGAGAAATGTCAAAAATTCCAATTTGACACATCGGACCGATTACAATAACTCCCTATGGGAAGTTAAAAATATACTAAAAGAAATAGGAAGCTATAAACTAAGTTGATTTTAGTAGGTAGAGTACACCCTTCTATCTTCCCGTATCTTTCGAGATATTGACATGGCAAAATATTAAAATCTTTGTAAAAAGAAGTGAAATCAGACCAAAAACATAAATGTTAAAAAAAGATTACTTAGTACTGACTAAAATTTGATGGGTTCACTGGTCAAGTTTTTAAAACCTTTCGAGTTGGTCATAAAAACAAAAATAGCCCAGTAAGCGCATCACATTTTAGACAGTAATCATTAAGTAATAAAATTTCTCTATTATATTGTAGCTGTTTCAATATTATTCTACTTTAAATATTCGGTATTAAACCTTCATGAAGTAAGAACTTGGCGTAGTTTTAGATCTCAGTACTTTTCATGCCTGACTTGTTACACAAAGGTTTTTGTATAGAAGAACTTTGCTCTTTTCTTAAAATTTATGTTTTTGGTCTGATCTCATTCCTTTTTCCAAAGATTTTAATATTTTGCCTATTTCTTTTGCTATATTTTCTTTTTGTTATTGGTTGTTTTGATTTGCGCTTCAATTATTTCTTCTGGTCCTGGCAAGATACCTAACACTAACATACCTACCTTAATTATAAATATCAGTACCTAAATCCACTCAGTCATAAAAAAGCAATAATTGTTGAGGATGCGATGATGTTTTTGTTTCAATTTTAACTCCTTTTTTTAAATGAAGGTAGCCTACCAATTAATAGCCTAATTAGTGGTTTTATTATAGTTCACATCACAGAAGAGTTTTTTTTATAATTTTGTCAGATAGGTACCTACGCAAATGGTTTCTTTTTCCATTCATGTTAACATAAATATAATAAATACCAAATCGAGCACTCTAGTTCTAAAAAATGTCATGAATTTTCAAGATGCATGTAGGTATAGTTTCAAAATGATAATAAAAAGACACTTCGAATGAAAGATCTTAGATTTTCTATTTTTGGCTTTGAATGTACATTAAGCTATACCACTCTACCAAAGTTCATCAATCTACAGCAATTGGAAGTGCTCCATATAAATTAAACATTTTCTCAGAAAGTGGGTGGATACCATGCCCCCTAAATGGAAAACCTCAATTTTTATATTTTTTTCTTCGTATGCAATGTAAGCCCTACCGTTTTTTTGAAATTTCATCGTTTTATAGCAGTCGGAAGTGCTCCATTCAACCAACATCAATTCGGAGAAAGTGGGCGGATATCACGCCCCCTGAATAGAAAACCTCAAATTTTCCGTTGTGCAAAATTACAAGATTCTACGATGTCGGGAAGGGCTGCATAATTTTGACGATCTGTCAGTGAGTCAGTCAGTTACGGTTTTTGTGATTTTTGAGGCCTTATATCTCAGGAACCGCTTATGATAGAAAATTGAAATTTGGTGAGGCACCTGTGCCTGACTATTCTTCAATTTTAATTTAGAAAAACTATAGGAAGGTAGGTACATATGTATAATGTTATAAAATCATTAGTTAGTACCAACCGTAATATAGATTTTGTTTGATATTTCAAACAAATCTCAGTATTCACAGATTCTAAAAAAAAATTCGGGGAGAGTACGATAACTTGGCCGCCAAGATTTGATAACGGGTTTTTGTAGGGGGTTCAAAAACAAGCACTTTTTACTATGGGAGGGGGGGGTCTATCTCCCCCCGCTTAGGAGGTAGGGGCACTTTTAGAAAAAATGGTTTAAATTGAAACAAAAAATATTAAAAAACAACAGCAACACCTACAATAAAGTGCTATACTGCGTTTGAAAGCCAGAAGATTGTTCTATAATCTTGCATTTAAATTTTATTACTCATATCAATAGTTTTTGAGAAATTCGCATTTAAAGTCCAAATTTTGATAAAAAAACGTGACAAAAAATTGTTTAGACCGGTTGTTTTCAAAATTGTGAAATGAAATTGTAAATTAGCTTATATGTGTTTCATGTATCTATCAGTTCTTAATCGAACACAAAAAACCGCATGGTTCTATGTCTTCTGGTTTTTGAGAAAACCTCCGTTTAAGAGGTAGGGGCACTTTTAGAAAAAAATGGTTTAAATTGAAAAAAAAAATATTAAAAAACAACGGCAACACCTACAATAAAGTGCTATACTGCGTTTGAAAGCCAGAAGATTGTTCTATAATCCTGCATTTAAATTAAATTACTCATGTCAATGGTTTTTGAGAAATTCGCATTTAAAGTCCAAATTTTGATAAAATAACGTGAAAAAAAAGTTTAGACCGATTGTTTTCAAAATTTTGAAATGAAATTGTAAATTAACTTATATGTGATCCATGTATCTATCAGTTCTTAATCGAACACAAAAAACCGCCTGGTTCTATGTCTTCTAGTTTTTGAGAAAATCGAAAATTACCAAAACTACTTTTTTTGATTTTTGGTGGTGACGGTGATTCCATTTTAAGGATTAATGTTAATAAAAATAATGAATCTTTGTTAGTTCAGTACCGCAATTCATTTAGCGTTACCCAGAATGCACCATGAGGAGATAGAATTGCATCTGGGTCAGTTATTTTGTCAGTTAGTCAGAAGTTAGTCAGTCATAGTTAGTTAAAAAAGGTCAAAATGTATTAAAAAGGTGTGTAAGTCTCGTCAATAAAGCCATCGTCCGTACTATAACTGTCGAGTTCGTTGAGTTACTCTTTTATGGTGGGAAGCCGAGGATGTTTTGGCGGTAAAACACTTTCTAAATTTTCGCTCTGAAGGGTGGGAGGATCGACGTCTTGTAACTGTAAACCCTCACATATATCACCATCGGTATAACAAGGGTAAACTTTTTTTACATCTGATAAAAACTCTATTATTTGCGAACCCCAGTCGTCCTTATATTTCCTTTCTAGGCAGTATTTTCGATAGAAAAATAGTGCCATGTATTGGTGAACATGGTCAGAAGTTTGTTTTGGTTTTCAAGATCGTTTATTGTATTTATTATATGTATTTAGTGGACATTGGATAAATAGAATAAATTTGAATTTTCTTAAATACAGATTCTGTGAATGCAAAAGAAACTTTGCATGCACTCAACCTCGCACCTACCCCAAATCCTATAGTGTGCCCAAGCAGGGGGGTTGCAGGGGGGCAGGGGCAGCATGCCCCCCCATACATACTTTACTGTTTATATATTGTAATGTTGGAAGCTAGCACTGATTTATTTATGTAAGGAAGCAAAAAATATCAAACATTTTGTAGAAAAGTAGTTTTAGTTATTTTCGATTTTCTCAAAAACCAGAAGACATAGCACCATGCGATTTTTTGTGTTCGATTAAGAATTGATAGATACATGAAACACATGTAAGCTAATTTACAATTTCATTTCACAATTTTGAAAACAATTGGTCTAAACTTTTTTTTTTCACGTTATTTTGTCAAAATTTGGACTTTAAATGCGAATTTCTCAAAAACAATTGACATGAGTAATTTAATTTAAATGCAGGATTATAGAAAAGTCTTCTGGCTTTCAAAGGCAGTATAGCACTTTATTGTATGTATTGCCGTTGTTTTTTAATATTTTTTTTTTTTCAATTTAAACCATTTTTTCTAAAAGTGCCCCTACCTCCTAAACGGAGGTTTTCTCAAAAACCAGAAGACATAGAACCATGCCGTTTTTTGTGTTCGATTAAGAACTGATAGATACATAAAACACATATAAGCTAATTTACAATTTCATTTCACAATTTTGAAAACAACCGGTCTAAACTTTTTTTTTCACGTTTTTTTATCAAAATTTGGACTTTAAATGCGAATTTCTTAAAAACTGTTGATATGAGTAATTTAATTTAAATGCAGGATTTTAGAACAATCTTCTGGCTTTCAAACGCAGTATAGCACTTTATTGTAGGTGTTGCCGTTGTTTTTTAATATTTTTTTTTCAATTTAAACCATTTTTTTCTAAAAGTGCCCCTACCTCCTAAACGGAGGGAGATAGACCCCCCCCTCCCATAGTAAAAAGTGCTTATTTTTGACCCCTCTACAAAAATCCGTCATCAAATCTTGGCGGCCAAGTTATCGTACTCGTGCCAAAAATTCTATGCAATCGGCCATACCACATACGTTCAAACAACTGAATACACTCGTACCACACTTATGAACATAATACCAAAGATAATAGTTACATAGATATTGCATTCCGTACAAATAAAAATGATCACCTTTTCAATGGAATATTTAACTTATTTTTTCAAATCAAACCATGCAACCTTATCAAACAGAGAAGAATCAAACCCATTTAACAACATCATTTCTAAAAGGTGTCCAGTTCCAGTGTCCACAGTCCACCAGTGAGTTGGATTCTAAAGATACACATTTTTTCATGATTTCGTATGCCAATACAACCCTTTTTTAGTATAATCCAAGTTCGTTCGTTGTGTGTATTGTATATACATATATATCATCTTCTCCGTGCCTTCGTGGACGGCTTGCGGTCGGTGGTGGTGGTGGTTTTTTTTTCTTGATTTTATTAGTTCGTTCTCGTTCTCGGCTTTCGAACGATTTGGGTGGTAATTTATATGGTTGAGCCAGTTTTTTCAGAATTATGTATTTATTTTTTAATTGCGATATAATGTAGGTACTATAGGGCAAGTTCTGCATTTGGAAAAAAAATCGAACTCGAGATTTTGATCAAGGTTGACATTACGATGATAGCGAAGACGAATAAAGTGGGTCCGAAGATTCCGCTGTTTGTCTGTATGTCCGTATGCCTGTTTTTCTTCAAACTCGGTACTTAAGGACTATTCACATGAGAGCGACCAACGACCAACGAATAAAAAAACAAATGGGATTTAAAACAAAAATAAGCCTAAATTCTTCACAAAAACTTTACAAAAGGGTAAGAATCTAGTTTAATTTAATGTTAATTTATTAAAATCTGCGTTGTAATTGCTAAAATGAGAGAAATTTGAGAAAATAGGTTGGTCGTAGCAATCGTATTGCAATTCGCGACGACCAATTAATTTTCTCAAATTTCTCTCATTTTAGCAATTATAACGCAAATTTTAATAAATTAACATTAAATTAAACTAAATTCTTACCCTTTTGTAAAGTTTTTGTGAAGAATTTAGGCTTATATGGGCTTATCCGTGCAAATTTTAACTTTTGCCATGCGTCGAAATATATAGACATTATTATTAAATATTTAGGTTTTGGAACTTATAATATTATATATATCATTGAGTTTTAACTATTCAACTTATAAAATGAACCATCGAGATAGTGCTAAAGTGTTTGAAATCGAAAAAATCATCGAATATTGAGACTTTTGGCTGCGTGCGTGGATAATTAACGTTTTGTATTATTGCAAAAATAATGTTTAACATAAGATTACTTAGTACAATTTTTGTTTTTTCAGATAAATGAAGGTCAAAATTAATTGAAATCATTCATTTTGAGTGCGTGCCTTCCTTATAAATAGTCCTATATATAAATTTTAGAAAAAAACTGCCATGCGTGATTTTTCGTAAATCTTTAATTGTCACAAATTTTCGTGTCTATTTTTTTAACATTGATCATGGGGCATTTTTTTATGGTCTGCTTCATTATTTAAGCTATCTAGAGTAAAAAATTTTTTGGCTTCAATGCGTGCTTCATTATGTACAAATTTTATGAAGTTAACAAAACGAACGTAAAAAACGTAACCGTTTCAAAAAAGGCACATTTTTTACTAGCACACCAAAGCATTGTTTGATTACACCCTTACAATGAGCGTAATTTAAACTGTAGAAACTATAAAAAAAATGGTAAAAGTGTTAAACAAATAAGTTTGAAAACAGAAGCTGTGAAGATTAAAAATAAAAACCAAATCAATTAACTCGGTGCTTAAAATAAATTATTTTAAATTCATTTTTCTATACGTTATACCTTTATACTCTTCAACAAACAATACATATAAGTTATTTTGAAGTTTTTTATTTATTTGTGGTCTATAATTGAAGAAAAACTCAAATTTACATGCGTGCCTTAATTTTTTTTTTGTTTTTTTTTTTAAACTCAAGAAGTTAAAATTTACAGGGATAAGCCCATATCTCTTTTAAATCCCATTTGTTTTTTTATTCGTTGGTCGTTGGTCGTTCTCACGTGAATAGTCCTTTAAGGGTCTTCAGTGATTCCCTAGAGGTGAAATTGATATTTTTTGTAGCTCCAAAACTAACGGTACCCCCCATACACCCGTAATGCATAATCATATTTATCTCGAAATGGTTCTAACGATTTTGATAAAAAAAAATTAGGTGTGATATTATGGACATTGGATATGGACTACATTTTGTTCAAAAAAATTTTGTAGCAAAATGTTATTAACGGTATCTGTCATAGAACCGTTTTTTGATTTTTTGACTTTCTCATCAACAGCTCTAACGAAAAATTTTCAACAGGAGCCCCCTTAGGTTTAAAATAATATTGTAAAGGGTTTTCCAATAAGAGGTGTTATTTTGATATTCAAAGAAAAATGGCATTTTTGGAGATAAATGATCGGATGGTTATTTCATTATAAAGAAGAAGGTATGCCGTTAATAATGGAACACAACATCAGCCAAATGGCCGCCAAGACCACGCTTACAGGACCATATCCTTTTCATGAAATTTTCCATAACCAAATCGCAAAGTGGCTGCCCTATGTCCTCGATAGCCTCACGAATTTCATCTTTGAGGTCTTGAATCGACGCTGGGCTGTTGGCGTAGACCTTATCTTTCACGTGGCCCCAAAGGAAGAAGTCGCAAGGTGTTAAATCACAAGATCTCGGTGGCCAATTGTGATCACCTCTTCGAGAGATAACACGGTCCGGAAACTTTTCCCGTAAAAGATCGATGGTTTCATTGCTTGTGTGGCACGTAGCGCCGTCTTGTTGAAAGTAAACGTTGTCCAGATCAATACCATCCAATTCAGGCCATAAAAAATCATTAATCATCTCTCGATAGCGCAATCCATTGACCGTAACTGTTGCTCCAGCCTCATTTTCGAAAAAGTAAGGTCCAATGACCCCGCGGGACCATAAACCGCACCAAACAGTCACGCGTTGAGGATGGAGAGGCTTTTTAACAATAACTCTTGGGTTTTCCGAGCCCCAGATGCGACAGTTTTGCTTGTTGACGTAGCCTCCGAGGTGGAAATGGGCCTCATCAGTCAAGATGATTTTTCGATGAAATTCCGGTTCATTTTCATGCATTTCAAGGACCCAATTTTAATAATTTCAATGCGTTGTTGAAGCGTGTATCGTTCCATTTTTATTAATAGCATAGTTTCTACTTGTCAAATGTCAAAAAATGACAGCTTCAAAAGTGACAGCTACCGAAATAGCGGGCTATTCAAAATAACACCTCTTATTGGAAAACCCTTTATATAAAAATATTCGAAAAAAAAAACTATTTCTAAAATCTATACTACCTAATACTTAAAATTTGGCATCCCAAATTTTGTTCTCGAAAAATTTTAAGGAAATTTGTCATATAAAAAATTACTTAAATATTAAAAAGATTAATCAGACGGCAATTCCATACATTATACATTTGAACATTTTTATATAAAATGTATTATAAATTCCAAAGTACTTTTACGTAAGAGCAAGTTTGTGCGATCCAGTCGTGCATTTTATTTTTTAAGTTATTTGAATACACTCAATAACATTTTGGGTGACAAAAATGGATATTCAATTGACTACAGTGCCGGACACATGAACTATTCTATAAAAGCGAAACCATTTTAAAGTTTGGGTTGAATGATTTCAGAAAGTAGTCAACCCGTTTATTTTAAATA